>OX388316.1:24481925-25681925 GCA_947579605.1 Athripsodes cinereus
ATTTTCAAATAAGCCTTAACACTTCTAATTCTATTTATAATTTCTTTTATTAAAGAAAATTTATTACTTGATTGCTTAGTATCCTTAAGTTAGTAGGTATCCATAATACAAGATTCATACCTTAATTTGGGACTAGCTCGACCCGTGCCAATTGTCCATACATGTTCTAAAAAATAAGGTAATATTTCAAAGCTTAAAAAAAGTTGAATCTCGTATGCATCATGTCTCAAATACATTTGATTAAGGCACAGCACAAGATTCATTGTCTACGCAGTTTCGACATTTCATATACAATACACTCGTACTGTACATCATAAGGACATATATTTTTTGAATACTTTTAAGTGTTTTGTAGAAGTCACATAGTTATAAAACTCAATTGTAGTAATATTTATCCATCACACTTCAATGAATCGGCAACCTATTCTCATTCCGTGATGGAAAGATTTCGGTCTTCGAGTGGAAAGTCCATGGTTCAAATATGGCTGCCAAGCTACTCTATCTTCACAACATAAGTAATTATTTAATATATAGGTATCAGGCAGTGTGTCAAAACAAGAATTTGGGTTTCTGTTGATTGTAAATCAAGTTTCGTGTTTTGAATCTGAAATGTATGAAAATATCTCAATAATTGGCGCAGAGAAGACATCTGTAAGTTTTATCATTTGTAAAAAGTTATGTTATTGTGTATATCCAATAAATGTAACGAGTGTAGCTTTTTATGTAGACATAAATAGATTTACGACTCCAATTACACTATCTCCGATGATGTGTATTGTACTGAAAAGTGAGGGTGTAAAACAGGCGAACTGCGGCTCAGGCAAGCAAAAAACCACAAATTTTCTTTCATAACCTGTTAGATTGATCTTTAAGGTACACTTATAAAGAAAAAACAATTTGGTAACCATACTGCCTCTCCTTCATATTTAACTTTGAAAAAGTCATGTTTTCTAACCTCAAAATTTGCGAATAATATTTATTTAAATTTTTTCAAAACAATATATCACATCAAAATATTTTTTTATATCATCAGTACATATCACAGAATAAATGGTAAAAATATCACAAGAAAATATTAAGGATTAACTGAGCTATGATTTTTTTTCTCTTCAGCGGCACAACGTCGATGTTGACAAAAACGGACCTCGCCGGTAAACTTTGAACCCCGATAACTTGGAAAGTATTTGACCTAGACCAAAAAAATTTGGCATGGTTTCATAACTTGGTCATAACAACTTGTAAATAAAAAATCATAAAAATCGGAAGTGATGGGTTACCTAGGCTTGGTGAAATGACGTGAAATACCCCAACTATAAAGGCGTCGAAGACAATGCTGACATAGTACATAATAAGAATACATATTGGAAAAATAAGTTAACCCCGACAGAAACATACATACATAATCATTTCATAAACCCAAAAATCATACAATTAGTAGAAAAAGTAGATATACAAACAAAAGGATCATACTATTCATTGGTTTACATTTCATAATAAATCCAACAATTTACAATCATCCGATACAAATAACCGACATGATGTTTGCAAAAAGTGTTTTACAAAGATTCAATAAGCACACATGTATTAAATTACGTTAATATATCTAATACATACAATTTCATTGATGCCAAATAAATTCTAAACTTACATCACACAAATTCTCTCAAATCTCCTCGATCCATGAGAAAAAGCGTGAATAACTTAAATAAAAGGTGTTAAACAAATCACGCACACTGTACACAAGAATATTTAAAGATTTACTGACTCAGTTATGTTAACCTCATGGCTTCGATTGAGGAGGACAGAAGGAAGAAGTGGAGTGAAACAATTGAGGGTATTGACATGGAAAGAGACAGCCGAAAGGCCTGGTCTATGGTAAAAAGACTCAATGCTGACCCGAAAGCCCCCCAACAACATGTTAATATCACAGCCAACCAAATAGCACACCAATTGTTACTAAATGGAAAACCTGAATGCAGGATCAGAGGCAAGAGGAAACCAAACCATACACATACAGAAGAGGGGAATCTTGTTGCTTTTACGGAATTGGAACTAAGGCAAGCGATACAGAGCCTTAAAAACGGTAAGGCAGCAGGTGTGGATGATATAAGGGTCGAACAAATAAAACACTTTGGCCCAAAAACCCTGAATTGGATACTGAGGTTGTTCAATGGATGCCTCCAACGAGAACATATACCTAAGCTATGGAGAAAGACCAATGTTGTAGCCATCCTCAAACCAGGAAAGCAACCAAATGACCCCAAAAATGTTCGCCCAATATCATTACTCTGCCATCTCTTCAAGACTTATGAGCGCCTGATCCTAAACCGTCTCCAGCATCTTGATGACAAGCTAATCTCACAACAGGCTGGCTTTAGGCCATCCAAGTCATGTACAGGCCAGGTGTTAAACCTCACACAACATATTGAGGATGGTTTTGAGAAGGGAATGGTGACTGGGGCAATCTTTGTGGATCTAACTGCCGCCTATGACACGGTGAACCACTCCCTTCTTCTGGACAAGGTGAGTGCTCTGTCACGGGATGGTAAACTAACCAGGATTATTGCTTCTCTGCTGCATGGTCGTAGATTTTACGTCTCACTTGCTGGACGGCGAAGTCGCTGGAGGAATCAAAAAAATGGGCTCCCACAGGGAAGCGTTCTCTCCCCATTGTTGTTCAACATTTACACCAATGATCAACCGATTCCACCATACACTAAACACTTCGCATACGCGGATGACCTTGCAGTAACTGCCCAGGCAAGGAGTTTTGAGGATGTAGAACTTAGACTCTCCTCCACCTTGGAAACACTGGCTGAATACTACAGAGCTAACCACCTCAAACCAAACCCAACCAAAACGCAAATTAGTGCCTTTCACCTCAGGAATCGGGAATCGAGCAAACAGATCACTCATTGTTAGCTGGGAGGGGGTGCAGCTAAAACATACAAATAACCCAATTTATCTCGGAGTCACACTGGATCGCACACTTACATATAAGGAACATTGCCATAATGTCAAGATGAAAACGAGTGCTCGCAATAACCTCTTTCAAATCATGACTGGAAGTACTTGGGGTGCAAAACCACATACCCTTCGCATAACAGCTTTGGCATTTTGTTATTCCGCTGCAGAATATGCGTGTCCAGTATGGGCACGCTCCTCACATGCGAAACAAGTGGATGTAGCACTGAATCAAACATGCCGACTAATAACTGGCTGCCTGAAACCAACCCCAGTCCACAAATTGTATTGTTTGGCAGGAATTGCTCCCCCGGCTGTCCGACGAAGTGTAGCAACCGACTGTGAGAGAACCTCACAAGAGACAGACTCAAAGCATCTCCTATTTAACCATGTTCCCCCACCACAACGTCTCAGTTCTAGACGATCTTTTTTAAACTCCTCATCCTCACTGGCGGGCCCTGCTCCCTCTGAACGCCTACGTAGGTGGGCGGAGGATCCGCAAATAAGCGAACCTTTCCTACCCCAAGAACACCTTGCTGCAGGAGGCGATCTAGACTATGGGACATGGAAAACCCTAAATCGACTGAGATCTGGTGTAGAAAACTGCCGCGACAATAGAGAACGATGGGGCTTCCTACAGGACGAATCCGGAGCATGTGACTGTGGTGCAGCACAGACTATGCCACACTTGTTGGAATGTCCATTGTGCCCTGTCACTTGCACTATGGAGGATATTTTTGACGCATCTCCACCTGCTGTGCGTTTTGCGCAGTACTGGAGATCAGTTTGATGGGTTTTTTCTCTGGGTTTCGACACGATAAATAAATAAATGTTAACCGATTTTATCAAAGCATTTGAAAATTATGTGAAACCTCAATAATAACAAGTTAACCCTATACTGCTATAATACACATAGGTACATTAATTGAATAATTCAGAATTCATAGAAAATATTTGAATAATGTATTCAATTACTTATACGTAAACAACCTATCGGCCTACTACATAATAATCATGTAACATATCCCGATTCAGGAAAATGGTATAGGAATAAAGATTCACTGAATCGCTGTAATGTCAGTGGCAAATTTGAGTACACAGCGTGTTAATGCAAACGGCGACATACCGACATACTGAAGGAAGCCAAGCATACGATTACTTTTCAGTCTTACAATGCGGGGAGTGTCCTTATAATGTGTTATAGTTACCTACTAAAATAATATTTTATATAGTATAACACAGTGGTCCACAACAGTTTTATCTCCGCGGACCGCTCAACGTTAGATAATTTTCCGAGGCCCGCTGAGAGGGAGACGTTGATTGTTTAAGCATGTTTTAGGTATCAGATTGGAGATAGGACACAACCAAAAAAAGGACTGACCTTCCGCGGATCGGGGATTGGAGACCACTGGTACCTATAACATACTCACGATAATTAATAGACAATATTTTTTCGCGAAATTACTCATCGCATAGAAATTGACTACTTACATAAAAAAATAAAAGATTATTGGAATAATGAAAAACAGCAGTTTAAATAGTGAAAAATAATAAAACAATAAATAGCAGCACGTACTAAGCAAATTGATAAATCTTTCAAATAATGTGATGCAATGACATGAAATTTTGGGCGGTAGCGCAGTTGATAATACGCAAACATACATAATATACGTACATCAATATGTATTATGTAGATACCTATGTATATTAGCGAGGAAACTACACGCGTTTTATTATTTACACTATGCGTATAATTATAATTCACGTAGCGATAGACATCCACAGCGATAGACATCCACAGCGATAGACATGATGTAGTACGCGTCTGTGTTAATAAAAAAAAATCATACAGATAACCACCGAAACAATCCAAGCTCGATGTCTCCGCAAAGCACATAGTAGAGCCAGTACAGGCAACAATAAATAATAACTCATTAGTCATTAGATGATACTGTTAAGTAACATATATCGTAATTATCATCGACACGAGAATCGAATGAATAAACATGAGATATAAATACATGTAATCTTAACTGGGATTGTGTGAAGATGGAAACAGCACCGTGTCTATGTGTATGGGGTTGCTATGTGTTTTGTTTCAAGCATCATTGCCTTGGTCATGTATTACAATAAATTATATATATATCCCTTCCCGTTTCTATATGATTAAATGAGCAAAATATTTTCTCGTGAGAATGTCTAACTGTTGAATGCAATGTGAGGTTCGTTACTATCGTCTATGTACTTGCTGCACACATTATTTAGAGGATCTGATAAGGTTTTCCAAGAACCACGTACAGGATGTTAAGACCTCTTCTAAACCATTGGAAAGCGACCCACATCCAGATATCTGAATAGACTTCAAATCCTATTTATTTTCACATTCAAGCCAAAATTGACCTCACAGACGACGCATTGGGCAGACCTAAAAAAGCAGTTGTATAAAAGATTCCCTTCGATATCAGTATGCATTAGTAGGTATGTCGTAATGGTATCGTGGGGTCAATTCTCCTAATAATACAATTAAAAATGCATTTTTTTAATTTTGGTTTACTAAGATGGCCCAGGTTTCCACATTCGATGTCTTTGTCAAACTACTCACTGCATCAAAACCCACGTCACCTAATTAAGTGTGAGTAAAAAAAATACATTTTTTTTATTGTAAATACCGATAAAATTATGCATCAAATCTTTTGTTACTATCTGGTGTTTAAAAATATGCCGCATATAACTATCGTTACGCTATCAACAGAATGCGTAAGAATTATTCGCTTCGGGAACGTTGTCATGGAATAGGAATATTCCTGAGACACATCGATAAACACCAATACTGTTGCTTTGCGTAGGCATCCAGTGTGATATGATTTGATGTGATGTGACATAACAACAAGATGTACCTACAAAACGAACCGATAACATCTGAGAGCAGTAAAGGTGACACATTTCAATAATACACCAAGCGGCTACACACGAGTTCGTCGGTAGCCTGGAGGTAGAGTCTCGGCCTCTTGAACAAGGGGTCCGCGGTTCGATCCCAGGTGCCGGCAAACTCCCCTTTCACGACACAAGCGTTTAGCTTACTGTGGAAGGTGTATAAAGTTGTATTTGGGTTTATAACAAAACCCAGATATATCTTTTAAAAAAAAAAACTTCTTCACATATTATTATAATCCAGAAACGAACAATTCGACGCGATCAAACGTGAATTTCACAAAACATTATGATAATAATAAACTATAAGTCGTGTAGGTAGGTACATATGTGCATATTATATTGTGCTACGATTTTATAAGGAAAAATTATCTGCGTTTTGTCTTTGCTTCTCAGAATAGTACAACGAGAATATCATTTGCATGTAACATGTCACATGATTTTATTGATTTAGTTATTGAATTGGGACATGTTTTAATTCGTTACAAATTGCTCAACAATGCCAAAACAAATAAATTACTTTAATAGAAACCTCTTCGTAAAATAAAATGACTATATCAAAATGCAATATATTTTTAAACAATCACTAGAAAAACTGTGGAAATGAAAATGAGTAATACAAGCGCAATAAATTATATGTATTGGACTTACTTACATAATTTAAGTATAAAATATTTAAAAAAAATTATTGCATTGTTATCAGCATATAGTTATTTATTTTCAAATACATAATATTCAAGATAATGTCCTAGGTATAGTATGATATGTATAT
Source organism: Athripsodes cinereus (assembly GCA_947579605.1). Lineage (NCBI taxonomy): Eukaryota > Metazoa > Arthropoda > Insecta > Trichoptera > Leptoceridae > Athripsodes > Athripsodes cinereus. The sequence continues at coordinate 24,488,593 of OX388316.1, forward strand.
TTCAATAAGTCCATCACACAAGTAGGTACCTATACATAAAAACTATCAGCTGATTTTATTTTCTTGCTAACAAATTGTGCATGCATAATATAATTATGTACATCCAAGACCATCAAATCATTATCTTGTACGATATAAAAATATAGTAGTACATGATGCATATTTATATATATTTAGCAGTACGGGTACGATATAATATATGTATTTTTATTTATTTTATTTTAACACAATATACGGCAATTGAATCGCTCCATGTTAAAGGGGCGTAAGTCACAATTTTTGCTAAATTGAGTTATTTATGCAAAAATGTCGAAAAAACACTTATCCATCCGTGTAGCACATAAAAAGCAACAAACCGGCGTAAGTCGAGTGAATATATACAAAAATTATATCTTTTTTTTTTCATTCCATGTTAAAAGGGTACATTAGGTACGCAATTGTAATAAAGTTATGACTTTATTATAATACTATCAGTAGGAACTAAATATTTTTAGGTAGTTTACTGTATGGCAACATTGCAAATTGTCAATTAGAACATTTTACCGCCAAAATTGACATTGACATGACGACACCGACAATAGACTATTATCATGGCATTAATGATTAATAAATACTCTACATACATCTATATAATTCATTTTTATATTTAAAAAGTTACGTCTGTCGTTAGAATACATTTATTTATTATTTTAATATTACTATTGTGAACTATATTCATACTTTTTATTGTGAAATTGTTCATTTATTACAACTCCTTTCCATTCCTTGTAAAAAGGGCGTAAGTCCAACGTTTTCAAATTAAATTTTCTCACAGACTAAAGTGAATTTCTCCATGATTGATAGATAATCGTATGTAAAATATACTATTTTACTTTTATAAATGTAAACAAAAAATTGTTTCATTTATTTTTTTTCACCAGAGAGTTTTATTGCATTCCTGTAAAATTACGTGAATTAGACTTACGCCCCTTTAACATAGAGCGATTCAATTGCCTTTACAAGTATACAGATAAACTTTATAACGTCACACAATCATTCAACACATGTACAAAAATATAAAAACAATATAAAAACATAAAAACAGACAAAACATATTGTATGTATTATACATACACAACTGCTTACATACATTTTCTGAGACTTTCAGGTTGAATATTGATGATAATGAAAATGATCAAATTTACTTCCGGTGACGAAGAATGCACTCTTAAAATTTTATAATATATGTGTACCTAATTGACACGGAAGAATATACTAATAACGGCTTGACTTTCAACAATATTTATAGATGCTCCCATTCGATCGTAAGTTGGAAGATATCGCGCCTCCACGATAAACTTGTTATATTATTGTGAAACCTCTAGATTCACGACAATTTAGCAACTAGAGTCCAGTGTTTCCCAACCTTCTTTATGCCATGCCTCACCGTAGTCTTTTCAAAAGTCATATGCCCCACCTCTGAGGCGTGATGCCCCACACATGAAACACTGAACTAGACAGTCTGAACATGATATGACCTCTTAATCTGAGGATGGAATATTCTTTTGAGCAAGGCTGAACAAAGCTATGAGTTTTCAATGAAAGAATTTTATAACTTCCCGACTAAATGTTTACGTGTAAAATTGCTTGTAATCAATGGACAGTAAAAAATAAATAAAAACTAATTATCATCAATAAAAAAAAATTAATGCAGAGACACTGTAAACTGTTTTTCATTGATCGATGTAATGACATTTCATGTTGTATACGTAAGTGGCGCGTATGTCATATTATGATTATGAATTAGGTACTGCCCTTAGAATCAATTTCACGGTATGAAATATGAAATCCTTTCGATTTTTTTTATGAAATAACATAATAATATTGTAGTAGTGCCTTGAAGTGAGTATCTCCTCCAGAGGACATATTAAGGGTTTTGTAATTTTAGGGAGGATTTTGTCGGGGGGAGTCTCTCTGGCAAACCCTGAGCCCTCCCTTGAAATAAAAAATGCTTCGTTAAGTCTGGATGATATAGGAGCTCTGCTCTTGAAACATCCAGGAGAAAGTGGTGGGAAAAACCCATAATGTAAATTCGCCAGTATTATATTATACTCGTAGTGTGTATGCAGAAGTGTTAGTACATTGTACATTGTATAATGTATTATCTGTTGTATGACATTTCCCGCGAATTTTTCACCCTCTATAATTTCCTCTGTCCCTTTGCATTATTTCCTTTCTGCTTTTATCTCATATAAGAGTAGATCTGATATTATATTTGCTATATTGTAGGCACTAAATTTAATAACGCAGCACTGGATGTTGACGCGTAAAAGACTTATCAACAAAATAATATGGTTATGTCATTTTGTACCGAAATAATTATATTATTTATAGAATTGTGTAACAATATCACCATCTTATCGTCCAGGACTGTACATATGTGTCATAATCACACTGTACAGTACTTTCACCATTTTTATACATACATAAATGATGTAAATATATTATTTTTCAATATTTGACACAATCGGGTGCCGTCACTACACTTGTCTTGTGAGCGAGGGTTCGTGGGGTTGATTTTCGGAGTGAACAGAATGTTTCTGTTCGTTTCCGTTGAATTGGTTAGAATGATTAATTTAGACGTGGTTTTACATAGGTATACACTATGTTTACGTAAAGATAATCAGATTAATGAGAAACAATTAATGCACACAAATATATAAACAATTTCGGCTTACCAGATATTTATTGAGGAACGATCGAACGATTCTTCCACTAAAACTATGCGATGCAACTCGATACTAATTTTGTCAAAAATTACCTAAGTAGGTATATAACAATGGGCATAACATACAGCACTACATACACATATTATGTATTGATATTATTTTGTTATTGAAATCGTTATGTTTGTACAAGACAATAATGTTACCTATATGAGATATAACATTATTTATAGCGCTGTTTCGTAATGTACTTTACAATCTCAAAAATTACATTAACGGTAAAATACATTGTCTGGAAAATAACATCGCAAACAATGACGTTTAATAAGGACTGAAAATTCAAAGAAAAAAGTGGTAATGCGACCAATATAATATAATTTCATATCACCCAGTTTTAAACTTTCATGATGTATATAAACGTATGTATAGATATATGTATATGAACATTATAATATATTATTTTGTGTTGTACTCATAAATGTAAGTAAATGTATTTTTATGGCTTTTCATGTACAAAGGATGTCAAATACTTCAGTAAGAAAAAGGCCATTACCATCTTAATGTTATGCATAATAGGCATAATATAATTATTATTAATAATAATATTTTTGTAACATAATTTTTTCATAAAATTGTACTGCGTTACCAGTCCTATAAGCCTATAATTTCAAATGCCAAATTTCTACATGAAGGTCACACAACAGAAGGCTCATATTTTAGTTAATTTAACAATAATGTAAATGAAGATTGAATTTAAGATAAATTTCCGTCATTTACATTCGTAACATTTTACAACGGTTTAGATATATGTAGAGCTAATGGATGATGAAATCATGACAAAGGATTTGAAAAACGCGGAGCCTGAGAACTACGTGGCTTGACCACGTGGATAAAATTCTTCAAGACAGCCCCGCGTTGAGAAAGAGGAATCGGCGTGCATGTATAAGAAACTGCATGAAAGTGAAGGAAGCTAAAAAAGTTTGTAAGGATAAAACATGACATTCCGTCTTCTCTGCCTACCCCATATGAGATACGACGTAAGGGTATAATAGTATAGTACATTATACAAAAGATATACAATTACTAGATAAGAATATTGAACGAATCCAACAGGAAGTTCGCCTACAATACTATCTCTAATTTCAATCGGCAAACTACAATACCGAAACTATAATAATACATATTAGAAACATGTAGTCATACACTATTGATACATTTTATTATGGAAATAGTGTAACAAGTTAATACACGACATCGTAAAAGCCGAAGGTCAACTCGTATGTTACCAGTGTCAACATTTGCAGCATTCGATTCGAAGACGTTCTAATAAACATTGCTTATTTTCCTGTCGAATATCGTGCTACTACTGCTAAAATAACTTTTATCTAAATAAAGCACCAAACAATCAAACACGAAATCGTCACACAAAGTATTTTTATGAGCCGACAATCGGACGAAAAAGTTAAGAACTATAATTATTGTCGCGTATCTCCACTGCATGACGGTTGTATCAAATATTTAGACAGAGATTTGCATAATGGTAATAATTACTTAAGGAAAGTAAGAATCAAAGTACATACAGTTTTGTACATACAACATGAAGTAGGTACATTTTTTATATATTAATTGGTAAGTTTATACAATAAATGTACAATTATACAATATAACACAACGAATGCCAATTTATTGTCTTAGCTGTTAACAGTGAGAGGTCAACGATCTACAGCTAATGGGGTGTTCACATTTGGCGAATATCGCCAGGCGAATTTCAAAATATAACGTCAGGCGAAAAAACAAAATTCGCCTTACGCCCATTGATCGTCACACCTGTTCACACAGTCCACCGATTTAGAAACGATCTGTCAGATGCGCTTTGATTTTGACACTGTTTTCAAAATGGTGGACGTCGAGATGGAGATCGCGAAGTGTTTATTTTTAGTCGAAAATGTTATAGTAGAGGTTATAAGGCGCCTTTTAATTAAGGAAACAAACGCCACAAACCAACAAAAAATATAACAGCTGTCACGAAACGGGAAACATTATAAAATTTATAGGTTATAAAGCTTTTACCATAGATACGAACACAGCGCATATCTGCGCATGCGCAAATCGTTCAATCGGCCGAGAAAGTTGGAAGGTGGTCAACTCGAGACGATATCGTTTCTACTGGTTTTTATCGTTTCAGACTAGCTGTCATTTTGTTCACACGGTTCAAATGGCTGGCGATATTTTGGTGCCCTGGCGATATTCGCCAAAGTGAGAACACCACATAAGATGACAGTTTATTATTTTACACCGCGTTATTTACTATAGATGTACTGAAGACAGGGAGACAGTATTAGTGTGTGCAATATTTTATTTTGACGTTCCTCTCTACCTAAAATCTAGATCATGACCATGACAAGTTGGGTGACGAATGACACCCGATACGAATATTTCATCTATTTATCAAAGACACAAGTCGATAGTTGACAGAATAGACATAAAAAAGTAAAAATACATTGACATGGCCAGATCAAGATTCCAATTAAGTAAGTCTACAGCATACACACATTGTAAACAAAAGAATTAGAAAAAGAACATTAATTAAAGAAAAAAATTATGTGACCCACACCATATTATTCGTATTCTAATACAGAAAGATGGTCATTGCTCAACATGTGTTACACAGAGCATGATAATTCTGCTTGATGAACTTGTAAACAAAATAAAATGACATTTAAAATAAGCACGCTATAATCAAATAAGTCACTTTGAATTTTAATTAGTTAATTGCCATTATGCAACTGTCAGTGATATGGGTACAATAATTATATGAGTGGTGATTGCTTTTGTATAGAACGTTCAACAACGGTTTGTGTAAAAAATACCCATTTAAATTTATATTAGAATAGAAAGAGCAGAGTGGATATAGTCACAATATGTTTTATTGATTTCGGATATATTTCTTTATGGATGTTTATATTGATTATGTTTGGTTGTATTTTTTTGTTATCACGGGAAACGTTGAATATTAGTTAGTATATGAATTATGAATTACTTAGCACAAATCTATGCATTTATATCTTTTACTGTATTTATGTATGTATCTTGTAAATGGCAATGTTAGCCGTAAATTGAATAGCAAATAAATAAAATAAATTTCCTGAACGTGATAGACAAAATGCACGAAACTAAACAGTTTCAACCATTGACGGAGAAATTCCATCGTCGACACGATTTTATAAAATTGCAAACCACGATATTATCCTGTAACTTTCAATTTCTCTCTTCCTCATTACAAGCGAATAAGAGTAAGTTACTTTTCTTAAGTATAGATCAAAGCCAAATTACGAGCATTTTTATAAAAATAATGAGTGGATGCAAGAGGAGAGTTGTGGATAGAATGCGTGTAAATAAATTGAGATGGTTTGGTCATGTAGAACGAATGGAAGAGGAAAGAATGACAAAGAGGATAAACTTGTCTGAAAGGAGGGATGTGCGCGGGCGTCCGAGAACTACATGGCTTAAACATGTAGATCAAATTCTCAAGGACGGCCGTGTTTTGAGTAAGAGAAATCGACGACGTTCGTGCATGAGAAATTGTACGACCTTGGATGCGAAAGAAGTATGTAAGGACAGATTTAATTGGCGTTCCGTTCTCTCTGCCTACCCCACTTGGGATACGGCGCGAGGTAATAGATAAGATAGATTATATTTTTTTTTTAATCCTATACTTAAATAGACATTAAGGGTAGTTAGATTTGTTGGGATAGAGTAAAAACATACAAATAATCTAAAAACAATTAGGATAAACGCTCCTGAATTATCTTACTTTTTACACACGAATTTCGTGTGCGTGATGGTTTTGTAGTTAGAAAAGAAATAACATAAAATAGTTATATATTCGCCATAGATCAAAACAAACCATTAGTATTAGAGACTAGAGAGCCATAATGTGATCCGATAATTACAACAGTCAAAGTAGAAGTGAGTACCTATGTAGTTAGAGAAAGTTATATCAAGAATAGAGTAATGCTGTGTGCTGTTGGTATAATATACTATGCTATAACAGTATACTGTTTGGAGTATGGTAGCGTGCGGGCGTAGCAAAAGTATTGTTGCCAAATCTATTTATAGACCACCCTGGAGGCTCAACGCTAATAATACCATCAGTTAGAAATTATGAAACTAAGTTACACAACCAACTGTAAAAAAAATATACGAGATATCATAAGAGCACGTTGGTTTTCGAACCTTGCATTAATAAAAACAATCACAAATATCTACATGTGACACTTTACTTAACGTAAAACCAAATCATTTAGACTAATTGCAGAAGCACTAAATTTTTAACAAAGACACTGATTATTACTCAGAGACCTTTATAGTATAGACTAGCAACGCAGTGCTAATTTTCTCAGAAAACATGTGCCAAAGTTAACAATAAATGTTTGAAGTTTCACTCCACATCATTAGGATGGTATTGGTCTCCTTCGCAAAGTATTGCACATCCTATATACCTGATTAAGTCATAAAAAGAATATTTTTGAACCAACTCTCGTTTAATACTGATTGATATGAAATTATTTTGGCCGCACGATTTGATTGGCCGCAATACAAATTTTCCCTTTGAATTTCTAGTCTATACAAAAAGGTCTTTAGTATTACCAAGCACTGGTTACCCTGCTCACAAAACGTGTTAGTTGTATTATGATATTGCGCTATAGCTGTGTTAAATTCAATTATTAATGTGTGTATATATTTTTATAGATAATTAAATATTTCTTGTAAGAAATGACGAAAAAAAAAAAAAAAAAAAAAACACTAACTGTATAGTATCAAATACTACGAAAGATATCATTAATAGTGAGTGAAACACGTATACTGTATAGTGTGAGTTTCGTTGTATAGACGTGGGAGGAAAAATCAATACAGGAAAACGTGTCGCACATTTTCCGGTCAAGTCAGCTGAGTCAAATAGTTATACACAATACTGTAAAATAATGAAACAAAACTTATGCACAAATTATATATGTGCATTTGGAAAACTAGCGCAGAGAGGATAAGCAAGAAATGAAGTAGACCGTGGATATTCCGACGTAAAAAAATAAGACACGGTTCCTGTCCCAAGGATCGGTCAATCAAAAATATTGGATAAACCTTCATAAGAATAACAATATGTGACATTAGAAATATTGTACAACTGAAACGTGATGTTGGGCCAAAACATTCATTCGAATTCGACGTAGTAAACAAATCATTGGAGTGAGGGTAAACGAGACGGCGCAAACTAGATAGTGAAAACGGTGGATATAAAAAATGTATCCCTTTGATATGTCTAGAAAAACCGACATCTCGAACACGCACGAAGAAGACGGATCCACAAAGTCGTCATCGTGTATTAAAGTCTATAGCAGCTGGCGACTCCCTGGCTGGCTCATGACACAGGGAAAATTTCTGGAAGAGTTGTCACAATAGTGTATGTATGAAATACGAACCAAAACATTGTAAACTTAAGTGTGTCAAATAATTAAAATCATGACCACAATCAAAAGGAATGATTTGTAATATGTTTATATATTAGATATATATGTAGTTAACATGGGTAATTAATTCCCACAGTTAAGTGACGAAATGTCATACCTACCTCCTGACATAATATTCGATTAGTGTTGTTAAATTTATATGGCATTGTTATTGGCATTGACCTTGGTGCATCGCACTCGTGTGAGGTAATAAATGCAAAGTTTATCAATGGAAATCGATCTGTCGATAATAGAATACTGTAATACAGTAGTACTTTAGAAAGGAAATGGAAGGAAAATATAAAAACAGAACTGTCCATCAATCAATGCCATCACAGCATTCCCTACAAATGGTGTAGCTAGCATACTTATTTAAATGCATTAATATACAGATCATTCTCCTCCTGCCATAAAAAAAGGAAAATCAGCAGAGGGTAGCATTACTGCAATACTGCATCACTGCTAAATTAAAAATGCAAAATAGTTTTACGAATAATGTCTTTCCAAAACCTGTCTTTTACAGGACAATCAAAATTTACAGAAAAAAGTGGGAGATTCATTTCATTCCAAAGATGCCACAGGGAAATGTGTTATTATGTAGGGCATACATAAAACATCCGCATTAACGAAACGTCCTAATATCATACATAATTCGTGTTATGTTATTTCGATAACATTACATTAATTGTTTAACACAATATTTTCGGTTTAATATCACTCATAGATTACGTTCTTATGTAGGGTCGACGTTGTCTGTGATTAATTATTATCACACATTTGGGCTTATCGTAAAGTAAGGCACGCACACAACGCCCATTAATAAAAATCACGTCGATATCGTAAGCTCAATATGCCGTGATGGTATAGATAGATATGTAAACATTTAAACTGCTTAGTCGCAGCATTTATTTATTTATTTATTGATACAATAAACGGCCGTTGCCTCTTTTTAATTGTACAATATAATGTTCAATACAAATGACATAACATTCGTATTAAATTATTCTTTGTATTAATCTTATAAACTTATAAATCGTATGTTACATATTTTTATGAACTTTCCATCTAACCATTCATTGTAAGTTTCAACTATTATAAACAATCTGAGTCATCCGTAGGTACTCGTAGGTTCATTCCACTTTTTACATAAAATATTAAATATAATTATTACGTGTCACTAGTAAAGATTACGTCATAATCAACTCAACCTATTTTCAAGTTTGTAGATATTACAAATTTGCATAATTCAATTGTACTTATCAATACAATACTATACAGATACATAGATACAATAACACGTCAAAGATAACAGAAAGGTTAAGAATAATACCACTTACATTGCACAGTTGATGTAAGTTGCACACTGGGTTGGGTTATGAGACTAAACTCAGTCGGATAAATACGTACAAACGACATAAATCAGCCGACAGAACTAACATTCATAAATACACATTGTTTTGTATTTTTAATATTAGTCAAATTGTACAATGACTAGAATTCTAACACATAAATAGACATGCTTGAGGGACATGGTAGTAGCCACATTGATTATTTTTTCGCATTTTATATTTAATGTATGTTTGTATTTTCACTGGCTACATTGTAATTTAATGGATTAACTCATTTCATGATTTTTTTTGTCTTTTCGTGGATTTGTAAACATACTGATTTATTTGTAATATCCGCAAACTTCACTGGCCAAATATTAGTTAAATGTATTAATTTGTAATATGTACCAAATGAGTATATGTTTTGCTTGGCTTGTAAATAAAATAAAATTAATAAAAAATTGATGCGATGGAAATCCGAATCTATCCTCGAGTAAATCAGTTCTAAATTACTGAAACAAAATGCGCCGTGTTCTCAGAATCTGGTAAAAATAAGTGTCGCAAACAGTACAACGGGGCACGTTGAATTGATCACGTTTATTTTAGATATAATCTTGTACATAATCACCACTTGCTGAATGTTGGAGATAAACAAATAAGCGAAGAATATTATACGAAAATAAATATATTACAATTTCTTCCGTAGGGCCCCCCGACGAAGAATTGGTTTCCTACTTTTATCTGCAAGATTTCGGATACCCTGTAAAAGGCGGGTGTTATAAAAAATTAATAAAGACGTTTTGCACCCTATATTCAACGATGAGGATTGCCAATCGTCTTAATGTCTTATTTTTTAGTTGGTACGGAGAGGACAACTTACATGATTATTATACGCAGCTGGTCTGCTGGCTACCCCACTTGCGGGATATCCCGTGATGGAATAATAAAACACATTTCAATAACGAACACCGACGTCCTTATAACAAATGAAAGACAGTGATATTAATTTATTTATGGATGACAGGAACTGCCATTCCTGTAACATTCATTGGTGAGGGAGGGTGCAACCCTTAATGTGTGAGTGATATTAATTATTGTTCTATTTTATAAAATAGGGTTTTTGTTTACCCAAATATACCCTTGAATTAAACAATAGCTTATATCGTGAACGTGGAATAGGTCTCGATTGAAGTTCGAGACTCTTTATCAGGTTACAGATCACTATGTTTTATTAGTTATAACCATAGACATACGTATATCTTTGGTTACAACTACATAAATATGTAGTTTGTTCGTATTGGGCACGTAAGTACTAAAGAGATACTAAATCCCATATCAGCAGGTAGGAATATAAGCGATTAATCAATGCCCGTAAACGTTTAGCCTATTCATTTAGCAATAGTGGATAAATGGGTTAATCTGAGCTTAATTAATTCGAGTAATTAGGAACGTTCTACGTTTGAATGTCGCGTGTAGTAGAAACAAAATAATTCGATAGGCAAATGGAGAGAGAGCACGCTGGACATGTGTAATTAGGTGCCTACTTAGTGTAAGTGTAAGTATATTGTAATGATATGTATAACGAAACCAAAGAAATGGTCGGGGACATTGTAGCTGGTAGAGATGATGTAATCCAATGTCAATATGCGGGACATTCATACAAATACAGTAATACTGTGTGGGGAAAATAACAAAAAGAAAACAACCATTCCCATATTCCTCCTATACAAGACAAATATAAATATAAATATTATTTAAAAAAAATACAATAAAATCATATACGTAAAACTTGGTGTAAAGGCATTTAACATTATATTCAGCGACGAGGTATTCCAGCTATCGTGAATGCCATATTTTTTAATGTCACGGATATGAAGATCTGTATATTAACTACGTGCAGTCAATCAACCGGTTACTTCACTCGAGGACGACGTCGTGATTGTATTTTATTTAATTTCAAACCACATGATCACAAGACAAAACATACCGGCATATCAGACGACACATAAATCATGATTGAATAAAATTATTAATTTTACAAACAAGTTTGCTGCTATGTACTACTATTAATATATAATAAAGGTTGGGGACATGCCTCATCGCTGAATTGTAGACGTTAACTGTCTTATACACGGTGTTTTAAGCCTTTTAATAAAATTGCCAAACCTATAAAAATAAGTCGGGTGACTTGAGAAGTAATATTAATTAATTTCGATATATAGAGCAAACAATTAATTTGATTATACCATAAGTATCTACCTGCTACAGAGCTACTTAGACAATATAAATTGTTATGATACGAAAAGGTTCAACGTACGTTTTGTTGAGTAATTTATTATTTATTAAAAACGTTTTCATCAATCATTATCCATCACTGTATTACAAATGTTGAACCACAATATAACAAACATTATTACACACCCAAACATAATATAATTATGTAATATAAAACATATTTTTATTATTTTTTAAATGTTTCTTTCAATGAGGTCAGTCTAAAAACACGAAAATATTTACGTTTATAATAAAAGAGTACCCTCTTTCATGAGATCCTGAATATTTTTATTTAATTTCATCGGAACCAAACCGTTCATAAATTTTTAGATTTTTTTTTAATATTTTTTTTAAATCATCCGTAGATTCTTTACAGGACGCCTGGGTTCATATTTCTTTATTTATTACAAGCACAAAACAGACAATAACTATATAATATGTTACATAAAGTACAGAAAAAAAGGTAAATCTTTCAGAGATAAGCTATCATCCAACAACATGGGCCACAATTAATTTGAAAGATAGTACCTAACATTCCGGTGGTCTTAACATACTATTATCATACCTAACAATAATTTGTTCGAAATCAAGCCCGTTGCCGCGAAAATAAAAAGCAATCACACATTGCCCTGATTGTGAGTATTGTGACAAGTAATTTATTACAATTTCTGAACAATAAAATCATTTCACTGCGCCATTATATTTTGATTACATATTCTGGTATTACATTCATAACACCACAGCAAATCTCACATATTTTATAGTAAGTAATACATAGACGTAAATTATCTATGAGCCAATTAAAAAGCATAACATTATAGATCGGTAGCATGCCTCACCGCTGAATCAATAATGTTAAGTCTTATTTTTTATGTTACCGATGAGATGATAATTAACGAAAAATACAAATATTTGAGTATGATGTAATCAATATAAATATACAACGAATTAAGTATGTACTTACAGTGGCATGGGTTGCTGTAAGGGATTGTTGTAAACCACAAACTCATCATCACTCTCGGCACCGGAGGACGAGAGTGTGGCGTCAGAGTCTAGCTGGTGGGAAACCTGCGTCACCTGGGAACGCAGGGCAGCGGCGGCTGTATTCAGACCAGGAGGGGCACTCCATCCCACATTAGAGAGACGTTGCAAAGGGCCTGGAGCACGGCCCCCGCACGCCTTTCCGACAACAGCTCGAGTCTCCTCCGCAGCGTGCTTTCCCATGTTACGGGCCTGCTGCATCCTCAATCTGCGCGCTAGGAATTGTAAACGTCTCTCCAGTCTTGCCTGCACTGTCACGAGCCTCTCCAGATCACCGTGAGAACTCCCTGCGGGTATCTCCTCCTCCGGCAGCAATTCCCCTCCGAATGCTTCCATCACCCGCAGCAGGTCCACCTCACTCAAGATGCGCTCCATCTCCTGCGAATCTTTGAGGAAGCTCCCATTAGCACCGGGCCCAGGCCCTCCCCCGGTGTCCTCCATGCCCACGCTAGTCTGATAGCCCTCAGACAGTGCCGGGGCCATCTCAAGGGGCGAGCTTCTAGCGCTCCCCCCGCCTTGCCCCCCGCATCCCCCCAACTCTCCCTCTAGCGCCTCCACCAGATACAACCTGCTCTCCTCCGACTTTCACCACACACCAACACTTCCGATATATGCTACAAATATGCTTGAACAGCAATATTTTATGAAAACAAGTAGGCACTGATGACTATGCGGCTTTTCAAATATTCAAATAATCAGTAAGTCTAACTCGCCGGTCCCCTCACCTCTCGCTACCTTCCTGACCCCGTATACCAACACAAACAATATAGCGCAAATTTCCGTATGTTGTATATTTCCTACTTTACACTAAATACATTTAGATTGAAGTCATGGATTATGTTATATCACAAGCAGACAACTAAGCGCTCACTATGTAACAGAAAACGGCCACTGGCATAAATATAACGTAACGTAATGCTAAAAAAATATAAGCCCACGTGATAATTCCGGTCTAACTAGAGCCGACGGGAAATGGGACTGCGTTGATAATTCACTGCACAACGTTTACGCGTATATTACACAATAAATACGCACATCACACTACAAAATCACATTTGCATGGAATGGAAAGGCAACCCATAACCCTAACAAACATTTCTGAAAGAAGAATATCTGTAATGGCGGAGTTATATCTTTGTGTAAAACAACACTCGGAAAAAGCGCGGAGCAACGCACCTCCCCTCGCGGTAATCACACAACGACTGAGTGAGAGAGAGATAGATATATTGCCAGTGTTACCACACACACCAATATGACGCCCATATATCCTATACAATAAAATACAGATATATGACCAAATTGCACAAACAATCGAGAAATACTAAAAGACCCCAAAGACAAAGTATTTATAGATTCGTTAGTAATATACATCAAATGTGAATAAAAATAATTTTGTAACGTTAATGTTACAATAACTCATTTCACGACGAGATCAACAGAGCCAACTAGTCCTTTTTGAATGTTTTTTAAATATTCTACAATGCACTACTAGCCAACTAGTCCTACTGGTTCACCCATGACACTATCTAAATACGATTTAAACTCGTCTTTATCTTAAATTATGAAATATTACATATTATTTTTATGAAATAAAAATTGATATTCTAACTTCGGAAAGAAAAAATATCGACGTCTAATTACATTATAATAATCTAATTATCCTCAGCTACCGCGAGATTGACATGCACGTATTTTTTTATTAATCCAGACAAAATTAATATCGTATTTAGATCGAATCATAAGTAAATGTGCTGATTCTACGACAGGACTTTAAGTCTCGTGGGACCCGTCATCTGGAATCTAAGCCCCGAGAACCTTTATAAAAATCAACCTCAAGGTTTAGAAGAAAACTGAAGACATCGCTTTTCCAATAAAATATCCCGCGCCCTTTGAGATAGATACCCCATTAAACAAAACTAGAAATACGTCAGATATATTCATATTTTCTTGTACCATGCAACACCAAAATTATCACATAACAGTCAAATTAAATACTCTCCTTATCAATATTTTCTGTTAAATAATAAATTGTTCGTATTTTACATGATAAATTCTTATTTTCTGTTTTTAAACAACATTTAGCAAATTATACATAATTTATTACATGTATAAATATTTCACAATTATTAAGTCACCAATATGTTTTATTTCCTTGTTTTTAATTTTGTTGCAAAACCTGAACAAAAGAATAGGAACAAAATAAAATATTCATCGACCAGAGGTCGAGTTTTAAAAAAGGAATTGTTTAAAAACATGATTTAAATACGGCAAAAAGTGCATCATTTAACAAAGGCGCGAAGTGATTAAACCAGTAATTGTTTTGACTTCACTGCGTTGCGTAGGAACCTCAAATTGCGTATATAATAATAACGGAAATATGCGGGAAGCCACGCCTCAACGAAGCAATCATTACTTTTTACAATACAAAACATGACATTTCAATGCACTTTGCAAATCATAAATGCAGATTGACGTATGAAAAAATAAATCAAGATTTTAGACAGCCTTTCTAGTATATTTTAAAATGTATTTCTACGAAGCAGCTATTTATCGAGAAGTCAAATACGAGCATGACGCCATGATAATGCGCATGGCGGGAAGTGGCGGGAAATGTAAACGAAACATTCTTATCAAGAAGGGAAAGGAAAATCAGTGTTTATCATCATTTATCTGTACTTGGAGGGAATTGAAAATAACTGAACGAATTTTAATTTAAGCATTTCATAATAATAATGAATACTTTTAAATAGGAATTGAATGTAAAATAGTTCTATCTGGGATACCTTTTCAATTTTTCTGCAATACTAGGTGAAAACTTATACAATTCCTTACAAATGATAAAATAATCAAAATACAAAAATAAATGAATATTTTTCTTACCTTAATAGAGATTTTTGATATCCAGATACTCCATAATCCAAAAATGTAATCACATAACACTTTTTTTTTCACTTTCAATATTAACTTAACACTTAAAGCCAAATTATCACAACAAATCACACTATAAAAGTTTTTTTTTTTTTTTAATTCAAATAAAATATAAATTTGAGTAGTTTATTTCCATTTAAATTCTCTTTACAATCGAAGATGATATTGCATTTCGAAAATTCATTAAATTCTGCGGTGCATATTTGGAATATGATAAACTACATAATTATATCTTCATGGAAAAACCACCTCATAAACCAGATATATTGTAGATAATATGGTCAATGGAATAAGGTTTTAGAAATCAGTTTTAATTTTCACAACAACTGATTGATCCAAATTAATGTGTCTGTATTTTTTTCTCCATCCAAGGACTAAGAACTCTGTCAAGGACCCACATCGACTTCTTTGTGTATTCCACTGTGTGATTCAGACCTCAAATGTTTTATTTCCCTAAAGAAATGCACACATTTCTCTGATCTGTTAGAGATGTGTGAGTTAATAATTTTGGCTCTGGTTTGCATTGTTAGTTCATATTCTGTGAATAAGTTCAATATAGTTTCATATTCATTCAGAGAATCTACAAATAATACATGTCTGTTGATTTCATTGCACATGAGTATTTTGAGTCCCCAGATTTCATTTGATATTCTGGTGAGAATCATTAGGGCTATATTTTTCCATACTCAAATATTAAATTTTTGCCATCAACTTTCTTTTTTCGTCATCGTCTCTGCTCAACTCGATTTGACTCAGTTAGATTCTGGCTGTCTCTAAATTCTGAGAATTAAGACCAATATGTATCAAGTTTTTCTCCATGCATTGCATTTCTACATCACATACAGTATTATAGTCAGTGATTTATTAGAACAAGTTGGGGCCCCAGGGCAGTGGTGGTAAGGGACCCTAGATGGCACAGTTAATTCTCAGCTTTGCAATTTAATGATTTGGCTTGCACTCAAAATTTCAGCCCCAAGAATTTTCAAAAAGCTATAGGAATTTGATATATTTCGGGGGCCCTGTGTGCCCTTATGGTAAAGATGGAACTGATTACAATCACACAGAGAACATTCTGGATGGTTTCCTTTACCCAATCATTTCATCACATTGGTATTCAATCTCTTCCAAATCTTTCTCTGCTAAATCAATCATCACCAAGTTATCTCATTCTCTCCTTACACATACTCAAAGAAACAAACAATTTACTTAAAGGAATTTTGAATTCAGTGGCATCCATCCCTTTGATGACATATTTTAAACTAGTTCTTTTGTGGAAGATACAGTGATGTTTATGGATGACTTATTTCAACGCTATTGGACTGCGGCATACTTTCACTATATTTCTTAAGGAGGTTTAAAATTTAACACGATCTCATATTTCATTTTTATGTTTATTATATTTATTTCCTTATCCCACATCGTAACATCTGGAAATCTGTAAAAATAAATAAAATATTAACAATATCAGTAGAAATGATCAACTATAAAAATGAAATTATACAACACAAAATAACCTTTTTCTCTTTTAGTCATAATGACTATGAAACAATTAAATTATCTTTAATAAAAACGGTCTTAATAATCTGAAGTTGATGTGATAGAAATGGTGTATTTACAAACTGATAAAACTTATTTATTTATTCATTCTTTACTGTACATTGATTACAAGCAATTTAACGAAGAAATCGCCCATTGCACAATATCATTTATTTGTATCACATTGTTTTACAACTTGGTAATTATGTATGCTTCTTATTGTGCAATAAAGTTTATTATTATTATTAAGTTAAACACATTCAAAATACACAATCTAAATTTATCGTAAAGGCACAATTTTTTATTTAAATTTCAGTTTGTTAGGAACCTTACGGACAAAAAGAATACTGGAGAGACAATAACCATGTTTTGAGAATGTTGAATGATTGTTATGAAAAAACAACACTGTTTTTTCACTTACAAAATTTTCAATCCCATGAATGCCCCACATTTAAATTGCTTCATTCCCATGACAGAATATCTAAATATTAAAAATATTTCACTTATTTTAGAGGCATTAACTATGTCACAATTTCTAGACATTTTTAAATAAAATGTTTAAACTTGAATCACTATGTTTATTTGTTACATTAATTTAAATTACGCTATCGCGATTTCAGTGCACTTCAGTGCTCGTCAACGGTGCAAGTGCACTGAAATCGTGATAGCGTAATTAAATTAATGTAACAAAAATAAACATAGTGATTCAAGTTTAAACATTTTATTTAAAAATTAAAAATATTGTGGATAGAGGTCATCTGATTGGAACATGATTACTCTGAATGACTCGTTTCCAACCTATGTTCGCAACAAAAATTTTAAAGGAGTGAATGGTGATGAATAAGTTATTTGTATTAAATTTTAAAATACATTTTAACATTTTTTATTGAATCAAAATATATCATTCAGATTCTGTGATAGTATACGAATCTCGCTCTTTTATAAGTTATTAGTGTAATGTAGAAAACAAATGACCCCAAAATTACTCCCTAATATACCAAAACATTGTTATGCTTGCTCATGACATTCGCTACACCAATCTGAACACCTAAATTTTTTATATAATTTTTTGTATTTTTAAAGTTCACTAATAAAATGTTTACATATTTCTTAATTAAGTAAAATTATTTGTGCGCACACTAAGTTTCTAATGATTAGATAAATAGAATAAATGCTCTGTAGTTTTACGCTCACCAGATATAAGAGTTAAAATTGATCTAAATTTTTTTGGGATTGTCGAGATTTTAATACATTACAAAGTTACATTTTTCCCTGTTTACAATACTAATTTAATATGTCCTTTTCACAGAATGTGCTCTCTGGTTACCCAGTTGATGTTTTTATTTTTGAAAATATCAAAATAAAATTCTAAAATGAATTAAATGTTTCTGTTATAATATCTGTTATAGAAAAGTATTAAATAGAGTGACAGACAATATACATTTGTATAAATATTGTAAATCTTGTGATAAATGATGGATTATTATGAGAAAACAATAATAATTTATCGAAATCCATGTAAACTTTAAATTATACAAATGATATAAAGTAAATAAAATGATTTATCCTAAGTTGAACATGCTGGGTACATACCTAAGGCGATATAACCAAAAGCGCTGTATATGAAAGTAATTTAGTACTAGCATCCGGGGATTAGAATAATAGTAAATTATATTTTTATTTACCAAATAAAATCCGAAATATATTAAAATGCACTCTGTTGTAAATCTCGGTGTAGAAAAAATAAGACATTTGCGAGGAAAATAATATTCAAATGTCATAATAACAGTATGAATAGGTACCTAATGTAAATGACAGATGAAATAAATACAATAAAATAATATGACGGTACTTTTCATAACAAAATAAGATATATCAATAATAATTAATTGTTAATTAAGTGATATTTTTAATTCTTACCAAATTATTAATTGTTTATTCTTCTTCAAAAGCCAATTCTCCTTAAGTAGGTAAATCCCCCATCTTCCGCTTTGACACTTGGTTCGAAAAGAAAGAAGTGTGCGGACAGCAATATTTTTGTAGCACTATGCAGGTACATCACTATGATGTATTTGGATGTATTTTGATGAAAACCGCTCCTAAAATCTTCGCGGAATGATTTGGAACTCAAAATGGTTTGGAAAAAATGTGATGGTGAATAATGAAAAGTTGAAAAAATGAATGATTAGGTACCTACCTATGAGATATGTGGTCAAATGAAATTAATTTGAAGAAAACATTTACCTGCAGCTTTTTTCGAAAATATTTGAGTATTTAAGTATTAAATGTGTTTGTACTTTTACAGTAAATAATTTTATGAAAATGGATTAAAAATATTCTATCCCATTGCAATACAATGATATTTTTTTATACTATCATAATAATTTCAAAATAAAAGAATATCCAAAAATATGAATTTATTTTTATAATATATACTCTTTTGGAATATCGTTTGGTTACAGAAGTTTACTTTGTAGGTGAATCCATAGAGTAAATAATAATAGTTGGTCTTGAGTACATAAGTAAATAGGTATTTTTATATATTGCTTCCTATAGGTAAAATAGTTTTCAATTTTTTTATTCTAAATCATCATATTAAATTTGTCGAGCAGGATAAATATCAAACATTCAGACTTACAATTACATTTTTAGAGAAATATTGCAAGATAATGTTTTCAAAAATATTTCCTTGTACCTAATTATATGAATGAATATGATATTAATATTAAATTTATAAAAAAAAACCTTGAGGGTGTCATAGGATATGCAATAAATTCAGATTTGATTACTTTGAATAATAACATATTGATAGCGTAATTAAGTATATCACCCTGATTAACACCTCTTCGTTTTCGAAAGGTGTTAATCAGGCTAGGAGAAAGAAGCACACTCCTTAAAAAAAAATCAGCCAGCAATGAGCATACTGGATTGGCCACAACATCAGGCACCCAGGTCTGCTAATCAACATCGCGGAGGGCATGACCAATAGCAGAAATCGACCAAGAAACACCTATATGATCCAAGTGAAGAAGGACATGAATAATTGTGCCGCCTTCGTAGAATTAAAGATACTGACAAAAAGTTGAGAGGAATGGAGAAGAAAATTGAAACTCGTTGCAGACCATACTAATGGATTCTAACTCTATGTATATAATTATACTATGTTTTCTTAAACAATTAGGAAAGAAGTTCAGAATGTGACCACCTATTTATTTACATAGTGTCCACCTTTGATCAAACAAAAGCTGGAAGGTAATATTGTATTCTTTTCATTAAATCTTAATATTGTAAAATAGTTGGCAAGTTACCGATCTGAAAACACAATATTTTTAAGTCATAAATTGATTACCATTATGCAGACAAAGACTATAGATCAGAATATTATTAAAGTCGCTTGGTAGCCCACTGCCCAGGAGAGAAAATCTTGTAGAGGATAAACTTAACTCTACAAGGGTTGTTCAGTCACGAGAAGCGAGTTTAGATTGATTATCAACCAAGGTGCAATTATTTCTGTACAATTCATTGGCCCCATACCAAGTATTAGTGTACACAAATTTAATGAAAACTCTATAATTATCCAACTAGTTACTACAATGTGAATAAATCAGTCAATTGTATATCCCGTGGAATACCCAGTAAAGAATAGACCTCTCACTCTTTTCTGCGAGTGTCCTGTAAAAGACAGGTATTTTTAATACATCATGGATTTTTAAACATGCAAAGCCTTCAGTTCAGCGAAGAGGTATGGCACCCACCCTGAATCTCTTAACTTCTATCGGCGTGGTGAGGACAACTTGCACGTTCATTACAAGCAGTTGGTCCGCTGGCTTCCTCACTTATTGGAAGTACTATGATGGATAAGACAATTGAAGTTTGACATAATCAGGAATGTGTAAGTTAATTATACTCATAGTCATAACATTTAAGGGTAGAGAAAGAAACACATTTATTAAGTATAAAAAATATTTAATGAATACACAAATAAAAAAGAATCATAAAATGTTCTGTTGTTTTACAAAAAAAAGAAGATATTTATTCAGAAGTATCAAAGCCCCATGGATCTTTGTTATTATCCAACATAAATAAGGAAGAATCTGTGATCTTGTGCAGGACTTCTCGCAACTTTTGCTTGGGGAATAATTTGTAAAGTTGGTATGTGTCTGATGCAATAATCTCAGATAATCTCACAGCTTCCAAATGTCCCTCTACATTATCACTCTGTAAAACTTTTAGAAGTAGCAATATTATTTCAGGAATACACAGTTTCCTTAACGCTAATAATTCTTTCTCTCTTTCTGTCTTTTCTTCTGATGAAAATCTTTGTTCTTCGGGTACAACATCATCTACAAGCCATCCTCTCGGAAAGAGCAGAACATTGTAAAGTAATTGTTTAGTGTGACGGGCTTGATGAATTCCTGCTGCGATCCAACGTTCTTGTTGCAAGGCAGCTTTAGCCTTCAACTGTTCATAATGTACCTTCTCTGTGAAGGACGGATTTGGAGGAAGCGGTTCTGGGCTTTTAGGTCTTCCTCCAGCGTGCTGCCTATACCACGATGCATAACCATTGATAGCTTCTAGGTATGCTTTTAGACATAAATGCTCTCTCAAGGCATTGGAACTAGCTGGTAAATTATCAGAGATGACATCCGCTGGTGAGAACTTGATTAACCTGCTCAGCACACTAGTGGCAGCATCTACGTCTCCTTTGAATATGAGAGTTCTAATTATAGAATTACTCAGCTGAACTGCATCTGATACTTGAGACGGGTAGAAGGACAACCATTCCAGACTACCGGATGTTTTTTGTACTACTCGAGAATCGTCAGATGTTCCAATAGTTGTATCTATGTCTGTAGAGATGCCATTGCTGATAGACTCCTTGAGAACATCGATTGCGTGCTTAACTGTTGCCTTGGCAGCAGCTTCCACATCTATACCAACATCTTTTCCTGCTTCCATCACACGTGCACGATCATCTTTGGATTCCACAAACCACATGAATTCAGAATACTTTTCTATTTGAGTGGCAACTGGTAATGCATATGTATAATATGCAATCTGTTCTGGATACACACAACTACCATCAATTTGTTGGATAAGTTTTTCAACATATATTTTAATAATATCATTGCTGGCATCAACTGCTACATCCTTTCCTATTCTTCTTAGTACAAGAACAATATGAGCGAGGAACCTGATCAAATGAATATTAGCAGATGAACACCATCCTGCAGCTTTCTGCAACATGGAACCAACTTGATCCAATATTAGATGTCTCTGTATTTGTTGGTAATATGACTCTGTTTTGTCTTTATAAAGTGCATTTACACAAGAGAATATGCTTTGTATAGACAGATCTGGGGTCTTCTCCATTTGCTCAAGAAGGTTATCATCAGTGTTGGTGATGAATGCAGTCGAGTGATGTTCTTTTAGGTGTCTATCTACTCTGTGCTCAATCTGTACTCTGAGATGGGCCCACAGCAGATCATTCCATGAGGAGGAACAGACGGGTAGTACAGCGGGAAGGTGTCCACACAAGACTCCTAGTGTAGCCTTGAAGAAAGAATTCTCATCTGTCTCATTGACGAGCTTCATACAACTCCACTTCCAAAGTTCCCTGCAGGGATTTCCCACCATAGGGAACCTTGAATTATGTTTGGGTTCCTCTGGAAAATCCAACAACAGATGTCCTCTCAATATAATAGCCCTCCACATTTGTCCTGCATTGATACAGCGAGTGATGGCTTCTTCGAATCTTCCACATCTTATTTCTTTGAATACATTGCGGCATAAATTCTTATCATCCTCTTGATCGAGAGAGTGCAGACTTTTGTTTTGTCGTCTAGGTGCATCTGGATCTAATTGGGTTACAAATGAAGTGGCACTATCAGAATCAAAAAGACTGACGCCATTTTCCAAGTGATGCAGTGTGTTTTCCCAGTGAACAGTTCCACCGATGTTGCTTATTGAAGGAATACATTTATCTTGATACGAATCACAGTTTTCCAACCAATCCACAACTAACTGCATTAACCTAACATCAGTATCATTACGAAACAGTATACTTATGAGTTTCTTGGCAGACAGTTTCTCGTGTTCCTTTAATACGACATCCTGCAAACCTTGTTGAATACTGTCTAAATACAAACAATAAATTAATTTCCATGTGTCGGCTTCTTCAGATAGCCACAAGTTTTTAGGAGTAAACCTCTCCCAAGATGAGATTTTTTCTAGTGAATCGCAACAGCTGTGGGCAAATCTACCTATAGTGTCCAGAATATCGGCGGATGTAGATGTTTGCATAACCTCATAGAACACTTCGCTCAAATCATCAATGTCTCTAGGTTGTTTCAGTTCTACTCCAAGAAGGGCCGTTGTATTGAAAGTGTTAGCAAATGTTGTATCGTTGAAGGCCCTTGAACTTGCAAATCCAGTCAAATCATGAGGAGAAACAGTTATAGACAAATCCAAATCTCGAGGTATGTTTGGATATAGGTTAGTTGAGTTCAATGATGGTCTTGGAGCAGTATCCAGCTGTAAATTTCTCAATGATGTATTGAAAGCCATAGTTAATCCACTGCCATTAAATAAAAAATACACCAACGAATCTCCTAAAATGTAAATCAAATCAATTTCACTGAATTCAACTAACACTGACAAAAGCCGGGCTGTAATTTCCATAGATTATAGTGGTTAACAATCAATGTCATCTCGGTACCTATCCGTTGTTAAATACCCGTTACTTTTTAATATCGGTATACTGACACGGTATAAAAATTGTGTCTCGTTAATAATAAATTATTAATTATGCCCGTTATTTGTTATAATTATATAGTGGGTTACAAACCATTGGACTGGTCTACGATGAGTTTGGATTTTCTTCTTAATTATTCCATATTTTTTCTTAACTAGTTATTTGTCAAAACCGGTATATTGTTGGTAATCAGAATGAGATCGGCTACTGATATTTGGTAGGTAAGTAAGTACCTATCCACTACTTTTTAGAAATAACTGTACAAAAAGAAGTCTTCAAAAATATTCGGAACTCATTGAGTTGGTAGGCCCCAATGTCAGATATCTGTCAAATATAGTTTTCTATGGAGGAAAATTGTTGCTACAATAATATTATTTGGATTTTTTGGCGAAATATTTCATTTTTTTATTTGCAAAAATAAAATCTAATTCGAATATAAACTTAAGGAAATTTGTATTCGAAGTAGATTTTAGGCAAAAATAAAATCTACCTCGAATATAAACTTTAGGAAATTTGTATTCGAATTAGATTTTAATTTTGCCGGTTTTATTTTATTTTTGCCGGCAATAATAAAATGAAACCGGCAAAAATAAAATCTAACTCGAATACAAATTTCTTAAACTTTGTATTCGAATTAGATTTTATTTTTGCCGGCAAAAATAAAATAAAACCAGCAAAAATAAAATCTAACTCGAATGTTAACTTTGCTGGTGTCGAAAAACTTGGTGCTCAAAAATAATTAAACGTGGTGACCAAAAAATAATTCTACATATGGCAACAATTTTGTGAATATTACTTTTCCTATGAAATCTCACATTTGACAACAGTGGGGCCTACCATCTCATATAGTGCCAAATATTCTTTAACAAAACCAAAGAAATTGTGAAAATTTCATAACTCTTATACCATTGTGTAAATATGACGATGGGAGAGAGGAAAACTTCTGAAAAATGAGACCCAAAAAAGTTCTACATTTTCACCCGTTATTCCATAATGGGTGTTTTGCTTGGATTATAATTTCAATACTCGCGTATTTCAAAAAGAAACGCTCAAAATATATCCTTCGTGTCGCTCGTTTTAGATGCATGTTGTATAAAAGTATGTTATTGTTGATATTGATGGTCCGTATCCTAAGTTTTTAAATAAATGCTATATCCTGCTAAGACTACTGAACCTGCTAAATAATAAGGATCATCAGCTTTTAAAACTACCTAAGAATGTTCTCAAAGAATTTTAAGCAATAGAAATAGAATCGTCTGAAAGTAGACCCTTTTTCAACTCTTATTTCACAGTATTATTTTTATTGTTTTACAATCGCTACCCCAAGCCAGGTATAAATCCAATTAGATTTTACCGTTATTTTGTTTGTACATAGAGGTGTGACATAACTAGAGTTAAGAGTCAAGTGGTCATAAGGAAACATATCGTTTGCCCACTATTATAGGGTTCTATGTTACATGTTCATAGTTTTGAGATATTCAAGTTTTAAAATTGGGTATATATTATTTACGAAATGGGATATCTCTGTTCGTTTCCAATAGCATTAAAAAATTCTAAAAATTAGTCTTACTTGAATTTTATGATTTTAAATTATTTTATTTTCGTTGTTTTTTTTTCAAAAATTAGGATTGAAAATTAACATAGGACTATGTTGTTCTGAAACGATATATTTTTCAATTTCCCTGTAACATAGAACTATGTGATATGTATAATTATTAGTTCAACTATTGCCTCTTTCTCGGGGATTTAACTTTTAAACAGGTAGATTAAGCTGGTAGATGCAGCTGGTCTGCTGGCTACCCCACTTGTGGGATATGCCGTGATGGTATATTAGTATTGAGCAAAAAGTCAAAGTGTACATCAGAAAGATTGGGGAGTAATATTCCGTTTTCGAAAGAACTCTGTCAATGCAACTGTGAACGTTGTCAATTTCTTGTACACATGAATGGACTGCAGGGCTACTCTTGACAAAACTAAACACGATCTTAATCTACTAGTCTTGATCTTGATCATACGACGCACGAAGTGACTATTGGCCAAAAATACACACAAACCGATCGCGCGTTAGCGGTAGCGCGGTGTTTTTGACCATAGTCCCTTCGTGCGTCGCATGATCAAGATCAAGACTAGATTAAGATCGTGTTTAGTTTTGTCAAGAGTAACCCTGCTGGTGTTGAAAAAAATCTCCTGAATACTGTACCATTATAGCAAATCATAAAATATCTAATTGCGTAGCTCATTATACTATTACGATTCTGTGGAACACAACTATCACTCCATAATATAAGATTCGTAAATTGCGGATTGTCTTCAAAAACTTGTTTCAAGACCCTAAAAACAGCGCTAGCAATTTCATTACCTCTGCCTGCTACATTTTCAGTCCAAATGGCACAGTACACCTTTTTGTTCGTAGAGAGGTGTGCAGTCATACATACATGTTGTGCATGTTATACGTACATGTGCAGTCAATACAGCGTTGTCATATTAAGACCATGGCAGTCAAAGAATATGTTCAGCTACTTTTAAAACGCATAAGTTCAATATTACAAACATAATCAATATATTATTTTTTTGAGATTGTAAGGTGCGATGAATCAAACATAGAACCTTGCAATTTTAAAATTTTAATTAATTTATGCTACAAGGTTCTATGTCATATACAAAGAACTTTGTATCACTGTTTTGAAGAAAAACACAACATAGAACTATGTTTTATCGTCTTTAATTTCGCGACTAGTGCTGCGATTTACAATTGGGTTCCTGTAATAAATACCTTTGAATACATAGAATGTTATAGCATTCATAACTCAAAAATTTCAAAAATGTAACATAGAACCCTATAATAGACCATTAAAGGTCACGTGATCTTGTCTATGGATTTGCTTTTGCTTGGGGGGCAAACAGTCAGATTGCGCAAATCATCCTTGTAGGATGTTATGCTATAAGAGAAAAAAAGATAGTCAGACGACAAAATAATAACAAAATCGACACTGACAGTTTTTTTGATTATTAGGTATTCTTTAGACGTTCCACCTAATATTACACCGTAATCGTCTGTTGTGTTGGGATGCCTGATGCCCCTCAATGATTTTTCTGTGACGTCATCCTTTAATGGTCTATATAGTGAGCAAGCGATATTTCAAGCAAAGAGGGAAATATCCTATTCTGATATTATTTACTTAGCATATTTTTCGATTATAGTAATTTATTTATCAATATGGCACTAAGTAGGTATACGGTTGTTTTTGCGGTGTAGAAGTTTTCTTGAGTGATCATTCTATAATAGGTTTTTATTTCCATGATTTGAAGCGATGGATCCATGTGAACACAAAAATCAAGATTAAAAAAAAAATGTAGTTGGCCTACGGAGCTGGATGGTATTGTTTATGGTATTTATTCTTATTCGTTTCTATGGTTTATATCGCCATTTGCAATTTACGGGCATGTAAGAAATTTTGGTGTGGATTTATCGTTATTCCAATGTAGCGGCGACTGTTTGAAATGTTTATGTAGTTTTATATTATTCGACTTGTTTACGGCCATCAAGCACCATGGATATTCCGGAGGTGAAATCGTTCAACTCGGAGGTGAGAACTTATCAACTCTTTGTACTTCAACTTGTTCTGTCTACATATCAAACTTTGAATGTATGTACAATGCTCTAACTAAATTGAATTTTTTTCCAGCTCTCCGGGTTGTACGACAACAAACCTCCCATCTCCAAAGCAAAGATGAGTGCCATTACCAGGGGGGCAGTAAAGGCCATCAAGTTCTACAAGCACGTCGTGCACAGCGTTGAAAAGTTCATACAGAAATGCAAACCGGAGTACAAGATTCCGGGATTATACGTGATAGATTCGATAGTGAGGCAGTCAAGACATCAATTTGGAACTGATAAAGACGTATTTGCTCCTCGCTTCGCAAAAAACTTACAAAATACCTTTATAAACTTGTTAAGGTGTCCTCCAGAAGATAAGGTTAGACTCACCTTCCTTAACCTCAATTATATTCAGTGGTCATCATAATTTATGTCAAAAGTGTGTGTAATCTAAGTGCTGAGACAGTGAATAAATATACCCATAAAGTGTTCTTCTAATACTGTATTAAGGATTGTATTTAAATCATTGCTACCTGTATAATACAAGTGTACAAACCAGTCAATTTCTCAACCCAAATCAATGTGTTAATCTAAGGTTTTAACATTTCTAAAAAGATTAATCGGTTAAATTTTTGCTCCTTTAATTTCTGTCATTTCATTATAATCCAAACCAAACTTGTGTTTCTGTAATTTTGGGAACAGATTTAGGCAACAAAAGAAAAAACAGAATAGAACTGATTTCTGCTTCTAACAAATATAATTGTATTAATTTGATACTAAAATTTAGATATCTGAAATCTCTTTGAAATGCATATGTGTGTTGCTAAAATTTAAGACTTCATGTTGCAAGTTGTCATCATCAAATAATAATTTTTACCAGTGTGATAGTTGACATATAAGTTGGTAGAGTAATAATTATACTGTATGATTATGTATCACGTTACCTGGAACACAAATAAAACATTGCTAACCTCTAAGGTTATTAAAAAAGTTTAATTTATAATGCAACATTTATAAACTCAATTTTGTATGATTAAAAAGTTAAACTGGGGTAATTTTAATATATCTATCTATACCCTTACACCACATTTTAGGTAGGGTAGGCGGAGAGAATAGAATGCCATATTGATCTATCCTTGTATACTTCTTTCGCTCTGTTCAATTACCATATAATTTTTCATATTTGCTTGCCAATTACTCTTACTCCACGTAGTCAATCCACATAGTTTTCGGTCCTTCATGTTGTCTCACACCCCCTCTTTCTGATTGATACACCCTCTTTGTCATCCATTCACTCCACATGTATAAACCATCGCAACTTATTTGCACATATTCTATCCACAACACTATCCTCTTATCTGCTCATTATCCTGATATCCTCATTCTATCCCAAAATTTCAACTCGATTCAAAACTGAATTAAATTTAAACTAAATATAAAAAAGTTTAAGAAGTAGACTACAAAGAGAGCTAATTAATTAAAGAAAGTTACATACATACCATCACACCGCTTCCCTTGCAGAGTAGGCAGAAAGGATTGAGTGCCACTTCCTTCTACCCTAGCATACACTTTTTACTTCCGTCACTGTCATACAATTCCTCGTGCATTCTCTCTTATTCAATGTGCTAAAGTCGTGACTGCCTGTTGCATCTGATTTATATGTTCTTGCCATTTGATCCTCAAACGGCCACGTTTCGGAGCACCAATCCTCTCAGCCAAATATATTTTATTGGTCATTCTGTCCACATGTCCTCTGACGTTGATGACGCTTCCTAGAAACACTATCCTCTGTATCACCAAACATAAAATCTTCCACTAGGAGAAATTTTATGATAATTAAATGACTTTCTTCAGCCTGTGTCCATCCACTGCCGGATAAAGGCATTTTACCTATCACCTTTTCTTTCTGGTCATCATTTCCCATGAATAAAAACAACCTTATTTTCTGTACACCATCACTTAATTTAGTCAGCTTATTTTTTTTAATTTGTAATTTTACGATATCATTGTCATAGAAGCAGTGAATATAGTGTAAAGGGGTTACAATAGTAATCTATATTGTACAAAATTAGTATACAAAAAAAAGCATGATATAACAACAGAGCCCCTAGACAAACACGCACTCGGCGATCGACTACAAACGAATTTTCGCCTATAACTGCAACAATAATGCATAATTATATGGAACATGTAGGTAGATTGTCGAAAAGTTCGCCAGTAGACGATCGCTAAGTACGGTTTGTCTACGGACTCTGAACACATAATTTTGTGCAATGGGCGAGTTTATTGCTGAAGCGTGATATCTTCCAACTAACCCATAAGTAGGGAGGATGAAAAAAAATATCAATTGTTGAAGGGTGTTTGTGTTCACACTGTGAAAATTCATATTATATATAACACTGTTATATTTTCACCATATTTATTCAAACTCTAACATTTTCGCCCACTTCAATGGGCATTCTCAAGAGTACTGAAACAGTTAAAAGAAAACGTTAGAGTTTGAATAAATATGGTGAAAATATAACAGTGTTTTGATTGTTTATAAATTATTAAAAAAAATATCTATAACTTCAACACTTCAAAGGATATGGTTTGAACCATGCATATATTCTTAATCATAAGCTCCCAATCATATACAGAAAACATAAATTGTAGGGAAAATGCTCCTTTGGTTAACTTTTAATTGTGTGATTTTTGATTACAGCGCAACATAATCAGAGTGTTGAACTTGTGGCAGAAAAACAGTGTGTTCAGTGCCGAGGTGATCCAGCCATTGTTTGATATGGTGAACCCTAATCATCCCATTCATCAGGAAATACTGGCGCAGTCAAACAACGCAAATGGTAAATGTTTCACGAGTTTTAAATAGAATTAAGTTAATTAATATTTATGTTTTAACACATTGATTGATTTGTGAAAGTTATCTCCGTAGAGCTCGCAGTATAGGTGTGTTTTCTGAAATGAATATATAAAGAATAGATCTCCCATAGTATTCTTTATTCTTTAAGTTTTCAAGTCTCATATTTTTAAAGGTACCCGTTTTGTAAAACATCACATGCAAGACATTTAACATTTTCAATTTGGCAGCAGCGTCGCTTCTTATCTTGAATATCTTATTTTAATGATTGAAACACCCGTGGAGCACCCGGAATAGAATATTGGTCTCCCACTTTTCACCATAAGTTTTCGAGTGTCCTGTTAAAGGCAGATATTAAAAAAAAATTAAGACATTTTACATCTTAAATTCAGCGATGAGGTTTGCCACCCATCCTGAATGTCTTGATTTTATATTGGCATGGAGAGGATAGCTTGTATGTTTCTTACATGCAGTTGATCTGCTGGCTACCCCACTTGTGGGATATGCCGTGATGGTATAGTAGTAGTAGAAACAGATGTACATTTTTGTTTTAAATAAAATCAATTTTTTCAGTGTTTAATGTATTTGTTTATTAATTGGTGATTTTGGTTTCAGGTTCCTTAAATTCATCCCTCCACATTGACCCTAGAACTACCCCGGGAGCACCACACGGTTCACAGCACACACCAGATGCTGATCAGGTAAAAAAAGGAGTCTCTGTTATTTAGATACATTTATAATAAGTGCACTTCATTTTACCAGAAACTGATAAATGATAAAAATCAACAAATATGGTAATCTTATCTGTATATGAAAATATGTCTGATAATTTTACCACACACTGGTCAAGTATTGACAATTATATACCCTATAGTGCAGTATTTCCCAAACTATGGGTCGCGAGCGAATATTGAGTGGGCCCTGAGTATTAAGTAGTTCCATGACTCGCTACTAGGGAATCTGAGCATTACCAATAATTACACCCTCTTTTCTCTAAGACAGCTATAGGGTGGGTCTCAAGACTGAAAATTTTCATTAGAAGGGTCGAAGCCCAGTCAACTTTGGGAACTACTGCTATAGTGTAAATATCATAGTTGGGTATAAATCAATCAATCGCTCGTCGATAAAATACAATTAGACAGTTGAAGTTTTACTGTCCTATTTCAAGAAAAACTTGTGTATGGGACAAAGATTCAGTAAGATATGTTTTTTTTAATTTTTCTTTCACTTATGGCGTAGCATCCTACAAGGATGATTTGTGCCAAAAACAGTCTCTAAGTATAATTAAGTCGTCAAGAAGATAGTCATCACAGAATAATAAAATTGGCCTTCATCGATTTTAGAAGGAACAAATGGATTGACTCGGATGTCATTCTCAGTAATTATTCAATATTCAAGGGGAATTGGCAATCCAGTAAGATATAGGATATATAATAAAAAAATATTTATGTATTCTAAATTACTCAAATCTAGACATTTTTATTCACTATAAGCAAATTCTGTATCTACATCAATAATTTATACTCAGGCTACTATTATATTTCAACACAAACATCATCATCATTATCATCGCCCTCAACGCTCCTCTCTGGAGCACAGGGCAGAAACCAGCCTCCTCCATTCAGAGCGTCTCTCTGCCAATTGCGTCACCTCTTTCCACGACATTCCTTGCACTCTGATATCGTTGTCATAGGAACGGTGTATTGTGAAAGAGGGACGCCCGGGCCGACGGAACCCCTGCGGACGGAAAAACAGTGCTCTTTTTGGCCAACTATCATTAGGCATTCTCAAAACATGTCCCAGTCAGGACCATCGTCTCTCCTGTATTACGGAGATCACAGGTCTCTGCTGGGTGCGCCGGCGCACAGCATCATTTGTAACATGTTCATACCATTTGACATCCAAAATCCTTCTAAGACACCTGTTTTCAAAGCTTAGTATCTTCCGCTCCTGAGCCTTGGTTAAGTGCCAAGACTCACAGCCATATAGAAGGATTGGGATGATGCACGCATTGAACAAGCGACATTTTCAACAACATTTTCAACACAAACAGTTAATGAAAAATCACATGCGTCATATTTGTTATTTTTATTCAAAATCCTGTCTTTGAAAGCCCTGTATTATTTGATTGTCTTTATATTTCATTTGTATGTCTTTGTACTGTATTATATATAATGGTTGGACAATATCAATTTATAATAAGATTCTGTACAATTTGTTTTCTCTTAGTATTCTCACTCGAGCGCCTTTTTGCAGGGCAAATCGGAAAGTATATATAGTCAAATTAGACAGGCGTTACGGGACAACACACAGTCTGGATCACAGGCTACGGACAAGCAATCTACTAACTTCAACCGACGTCTTCTCAATGTGGACTTTGAATATGAAAGCGAGGACGAAGGCACAGGGGAAAAAAATACCAATGTTAATGTTACAGCTACACAGATTACTGCAAGTGGTAAGTTTGTCTTAACATAGTTTTTCAGTTTACATTAGATTATCTATTCACATATTTGTTAGGCATAGGGTAATTTTTGGCCAAATTGACATGTGCATAAATTGTGTAGTCCTGTCATGCCCTTTCAAATGGCATATTTTTAATCTATGTTGAAGACAAATAATATTTTTGACAATCCGTAGATAAAAAAAATGAAAGTTTTTGTCAAAGTTACTAAAAACAGTGGTACCTAATTCTAATAAAATAAAAGGTTTACCTACAAGCTTTGGCTATAACCCATTATCATCTTTTACAGTAACTTTGTGTTGAAATACATGTGATAAATAAATATAATTATGTAAATTTAACACATGAACTATCGTATAAGGCTTAGAAAATACATCTACTACTATTACTACTACACCATCACTGCATATCCCACAAGTGGGATAGCCAGCAGACCAGCTGCATGCAACAAACATGTAGGCCATCTTCTCTGTGCCATTAAAAAAATACATCATCTTATTTAGTAATTCCCTGGACAGGGCTTGAACCAGCAGCACACCCTCATTGTGAGGTGTACTTTGTCCGATTAAGCTACCAGGAGACATACCGAAAACTTGGAAATTCTCGCTTATTAAAAGCTTCATGTGTTAAATTTACATATATAACCTCATACAGTGGTTAATTGTAAAAACAAAAACTCGGAAATATAATTATGTTAAAACTTTGAATGGCTTAGTGAATAAATGACAGATATTAAATTTCAGTGTGCTTGTTCTTTCAGATGCCCAACAGCAACAAACATCATCCAGCGGACTGCTGGCCAGCACGCTGTCACAGTTACAACAGCAGGCCGCTCCCTCGGCACAGCAATCTCTGCAGCACAACTACGTCGTCAATCCATTGCTAGTTCACAACAATCCCACAGACAGTCTAAATAATATTGGAAGGTAAATCCAATACTGTTTCAGAAACATATTTATTTATTTATTTTTATTTATTTCATACATCCACGGCGTTAGCCTTTGACATGTTAACAATCATATTAAAAACAGAAAAAAAAAAACAACAAAAAACTACACAATAAATGTGTCATATCAGGAACAGTATTACAGGTAAAATAAGTGTATGTGAGATAATTATTATAAGTCAATCAAAAATATTCAAATAAGTCATTGTAAATAGAAGATTCATAAATATATTGTCATACAGGTAAAATAAATTTATGTGAGATAATCATTATATGTCAATCAACAATATTCAAATGAGTCATTTAATTGTAAATAGAGGATTTAAAAGTATATAGTCATATGGGTAAAATAAATGTAAGTTAAATAATTATTTAAGTCAATTAAAAATATTTCTTAATAAAGTCATTGTAAATAAAGGATTTATATATATAGTCACACAGGTAAAATATAAGTGAGAAAATTATCAAAATATTATGTCTTTATGTATTTGCTTAGATCTAAAATGTTCTATTTTTTCGTTATAATTTTTATATAATTTTTATATAGAGTGACATCTGAATTTGTATTGAAAGTTTCTATAAAATAATATATTATATAAATTAAAATTTGTAAAACCTAGTTCGGAAGAGCAATACACGAGTCCAGCCATATTTCAGTTATAAGAATAATATTAGGTACATTCAAAGACGACATGGACTGACGAAGCTCGCTAAGCTTCGTTATCATGCCGCGAATATTTTGGTGGAACATGTGAGTTATTTGAAAAACTCGATTTTATAATTTTAGGAATACCTTTTATATATTTAATGACTAGGTTTTTCTCTCCATTACGGACTCGTGCATTTAATTCCTCCTTCAATTTCATATAATGATTTCTCTGGATAACAGTTTGGTCTCGATAAATTTTACAATCGGATGGCAGATTATGTCTATTTTTAAATATCTCACTAACATGATTAGGATTCCTTAATATTATTTTAATTGGACGTGGTCTATTATTAAACTCTTTACCCAATCTAAAACACTTAATATCTGCGTATTCTAAGGTTTGATCGACTTTTTTCAATATATTAAAAACTCTTGACCTGTCGTCCTTCAATATTTCTTCTGTCTTCTCCTGCGAGCTCTCCCGGATATTGCTAATTATGACATTATTTTTTCTTCTAATTCTTTCTTCCATTTCGTTTGCTAAAGAGTTCATCTCTGTGATACTACAGCCAGCGCCTTTAGATTCCAGATTGACAACTCTTTCCTCGAGATTTATAATCCTCTCCTTCAATAATTTGTTTTCAGTTACAAGTTCATCTATTATATGAAGTTTGTACATATGAAATCTATTTGAAATTCTCATTCAAGTATATCAGCTTTGCTGCCTGCTTGATATCCATAATAATAACAACATCAGGCACAATTTGACCAAACCTTGGGTTTCTCTAATTTTTTAATGCGGATATACCTATAGTATTCAACATGTAGAAAAATAATGTAGAATAATTTTTGACGATTTCGTAACCAAAAACATATTATTTATTTATTTATACATTCAACTGCATAAAAGCCTTTTATTTCAATGACTCATTTATAAGTAATATAAACATATTATAATTTTTCTTACATATTTATCATTTCCAATGACGGATATGACAGAATGAAATAGAGGTTATGTTTTATGGTTTATCTAAAAAAACATTACACATAACAAGACTGTGCACTTCCTTGAAAAAATGTCACACCTGAGATAGCAATTGTTAAAGAGCTTTTCCTTTCTAACACATGGTTGTAATAATAACTATGTATTACTAAGTGTTAGAAAAATACTGGTATTATCTTAGAAAGGGACACCACTCTTTAACAGTTACTATTTCACGTGGTACACTTTATTTCTATGTATAGGAATAAAGATCTTATTGTGATGGAGGAAAGCATATTTTTGCTTGAATTTGGCCTCAACCCGTTTGAGTGTAATTTATTCACTTTACTTTAGCCTGATGATGAGAGCGGAAGCTCTTGAAAGCTTGAACTTGAAAGAGCTTGAAAGATTAATAATGTCACTGGAATTAATTTTTTTTTTCAGTATGTTGGCCAATCCTGAGATCTTAAGACATTTGCAGAATTTGCAGGCAGCACAGATGATGGTTACAAACTTCCCTCAACTCCAAGTAAGCATTGGCTCTAATTTTTTTTTAACATTCATAAAAGCTAGTTTTAACCAATTATTTACAAAATTTCTTCAAATCTTGTAGATAGCTTTCGTATTGACGGGGTTTTTCACATCTATATCATTGATAATCTTTGAAAAAATAAATTTGATAGATTTATATAGGCCCATAAGAGGTTGCACAATTTCCTGCATTCTGCAAATGAAGGGTTTACAAAGTGATTTTGTTCCAAGATAATGTTTTGTATAAAATAATGTTATCTGTAACTATGTGTGTATAATTTTGTTTGCATCACTTGCAGGGTATGAACAATTTGAATTTGCAGCAGGATATGAGCTACTTTGACATGACACAACCACCTCCGGGATTCCACAATAAGGTGAGCTTTTTCCGTGTCTTTCAGAGTATGTCAGTAGAGAGTCAAACATCAAATTGATTGATGAAAATCTGGGACATTATATTCAGGCTGGTGGTCTCGTCAGTTTTATTTCATCGACGGAAAAGTTTGAAAGTGTTCTATACTTAATCTATGGATTAAGGGATGCCAAGTGATCGAATCAACTATCCGTTGCTGGATCACCTTAAGGTTGCTAAGCTCATATTTCAACTGGCCATGAACCTCCCTGAGGAATATGATGATATTTTGGTATGGTAGAACGAAATGATTGTTTGAATTTATCCATTTATGGAATTCTACTACTTGTGTACCAATACTACAAATATATAATAATGAAGATTAATTTTATTATTTATTTGTCTTCCATAATTGAGTAGCCAGCAGATTCACTGCATATAATTAATATGGTTCTCTCGGTGCCATCAAATTTTGGTTGGGTGGCACACCTCATCGCTGAATTGTATTATTTATTTTTGTAATTTTTTCCAGGATGATGCTGGTCAGTTGGGTGCGAGTGGAACCGGTGCGGCTGCAAACAATTCCAGTGGTGCTGGTAAACCTAAAAGTCCACTGATGGATGAGGTTAATAACGAGTCTGACATTGAGTTTGTAGATGATGCCGGTCCACAAGTCATTGAGATTGATGGAAATGATTCTAGGTTTGTAGTTAATTACAGATCTTAGAGATAGCAAATAAGACTTTTTTAAAAAAGCTCTTTAATGACTCACTCAGTAGATATGTTGAATCAGAATTCAAAGCTATTTGTTTATCAGTTTTCCAAAATAATGAATATCAATCACAATACATGATTTCTATGCAACAAAAGAAATTTAGAGCATTTTAGCTGGTATGGGAAGAGAAAAATTGATGTAGCAGAATCACTTTCGATGAAGGGGGTTTTATTTCTATCCGAGAGGAGCATAGAAGAGCAAAAAAGTACTATCAGTGTCTAGAAATTATGTTTCAGCATTTACATTATTTCAAAAGAATCAACAAATTATTTTCTTGTACAATCTTAGTTTTTGACGAATTTCAATATGGAGTACTATCCATGTATATAAATAAGCATTTTCCTTAATATTGGTGTATGTATGTAGAGTTAATTATTATTTTATAAATAGGTATACTATTGAAATTAATTTGCAATCATATTAGTACATATAAGAATTGTTTATTTGCTTATAATTATGTGTATTTTTTGTTATTTTTAGGAGTCCTTCTCCAAAGAGCATCCGTCGCCGTAGAAGTCGTTCTCGTGACAGAAGGAGATCTCGTTCTAGATCCAGATCTAGACGCTTCTCTCGATCTAGATCCAGGGACAGGAGATCAAGGCGATCACGTGACAGAGATCGAGATCGCGACAGGGACAGATCTACCAAAGAGAGAGGGAGGGATAGAGAGCGAGAAAAGGAAAGGGATAAGGAGAAGGAAAAGGAGAGGGAGAAGGAAAGAGAGAGAAAAAAGAAAGGACTGCCTCCAATGAAAAAAGAGATGCTGAGTGGTAAGTGTGATCTATCTATCTATCTATACCATCACGGTATCATCCACAAGTAAGGTAGTCAGTAAGCTAACTGCATGTAATAAACTAAACATTCCTGATGGCTGGTATATTTATTTCATCCTCAAATTGAAGATGTTGTATGTCTTATTTACAATGTTTCACGAATACCTGCATTCATAGGACTCTTTAAAGATTAATTATTGAACTTATCATTATTCTTTTAATTGTTTTTGTTGCGTTATTTCAGTGTGCAGTACGACATTGTGGGTCGGCCATTTGTCCAAACTGGTGCAAGCAGAAGACCTATCGGATACTTTTGGTCCCATAGGTGAGGTGCTCAGCATTGACCTGGTTTCGCCCCGAGGGTGCGCCTTCATTGTGATGAATAGAAGGAGGGACGCATATAGGGCTCTCATCAAATTGGAGAAGCATAAGATACACAACAAGTCCATTACGGTGAGTCAAATTATTCATTTTTATATTTTCTTGCCTCGGCAAGGAATTATAGTACATATTAATGCAGTTGATGATCTTGTGGCCAGTCTCAATAATCTATCCATCCTTTACTATCAGTTAACACTTATTGTATAAAATATATTATACAATAGATTTTAACTGACAGTAATAGATAGATAGACTATTGTAACTGACTGTTAGTTGGCTCATGTTTTGACTTTTTGGGTTTTCCAAATAACCGCTGTTGACTCTTTTTCACAAAACATTGCTTCTTTGACAACAACATTGGAGAATACGACACAGCCCACATGGGTTTAAGATTTATTAACACACCGAGCCATACGAAAAGTAAGTCAAGTAAGTAAGAGAATTGGAATGTCGTGAGAAGAGGTGACTTCGGTCAATGACTTGATTATACCATCTGGTCAGGATGTTCATCACGGTCATTTTTTTTTTTTTAAGAAATTGTTATTAGTCTGGTTGAAAGAAATTTTCATTTTGACCACACATTTTGTAATTAATTTAATTTATTTATGTATTTTTATGGTCAACAATGATTCATGATTATTATTTTTGTTTATTTTGTATCACAGAGACTATGGATCCTTCTTTAATTTATTATATTTATTATTATTATAATAAACAATATTTATTATTATTATAATAAACAATAATAAAATACTATAATAAATAAATTAATTAAATTAAATAAATTAAAAAAAATATTAAATTAAAATTAATTAATTAAAAAAAAAAAATTAATAAAAATAAAAAATAAATAATAATAAACTCAAACTGAGTATACTTATAGACATAATCATGTCGCAAAAATTATACATCAAAATTTAGCTATTAAACATAATCTTTTAAACTCAAATAATGTAATACCTTATTTTAAATACAACCCGGAACCGGTTTTAGAAAATCAAAATTATAGGCTCTATTATGATAAAACCATAATAACAGATAGACAAATACATCATAATAGACCCGATTTAGTATTACATGATAAACGTAATAAAATAACGTACCTAATCGACATCGCTGTCCCAAATACACATAATATACAAACAACCGTCGCTGAAAAAATACGTAAATATACAGAACTAGCAGGAGAAATAAAAAATATTTGGCATTCTAGGTCCGTTTATATAATACCTTTAGTCATGTCAGCTACAGGGGTAACTCCGAAATCTTTAATAAATAATTTACAAAAATTAGATTTACCGGTTAATTTGTACATTAAAATTCAAAAATCTATTATAATAAACACTTGTAATATTGTAAAAAAGTTTTTGAACACAGATATTTCAGGCACAATGCTGGTATTTTGATCCCGCGTTTTGAGCCTAATCCTTTGATATCCTGTATATCTGGATAGGTGAATTTTTCCCGGCATTAGACTGTTAAGTTTTTGTGTGATCATGACTGATCATATGGAGACTTATCTGGTTGTACAATGCTGAGAAGTGTGGATGGCAATTCTGCCGCCGCGTATAAAAAAGATCCTACTTTAATTAATATTAATAATAATGAATTTTCACAATGTAAACATCAAAACATTACAATTATAATATTTTATTTTCTGTATGCTTAGGTGGCGTGGGCTCCCGGGAAAGGGATGAAGGGCAGAGAATGGAAAGATTACTGGGAGGCTGACTCCGGGGCCAGCTACGTACCGTGGGATAAGTTACCTCGTCCTGGTGCTACAAATGCCACACAGCTGCTGGAAGCTATGGAAGATGGAGGCATGTTGGACGATGAGACCCTTCCACCTTGGCTGCACAGAAAGGTAAAAATATTTACTCCACTTGTGGGAGATAGCGCTGATATTTAATAATTCTCATCCTTGTTGGATTCCAGATATCTTGTAGTCTTTCAATCATCTGTTCATTTTCTCTGACTAAATATCACTTAATTCCTCATTGTTATGAGAAAATTTCTTTGTATATGTTACAAATAAATCAATGCTAAGTTCCACAATGATTTTAACTATTATGATTTATATGATTATTGACTACCCCATGAAGTCCTCGGTAAAGAAAAGGTGTCCCACTCTTTTCTGTAAGTTTCCCAGTGTCCTGCAAATAGTGGGTGTTATTAAACCATCATATGCAAGACAATTCACATTTTGATTCAACTATGAGGCATGCTCCCCATCCTCAATGTCTTATTTTCTTTATTGGCACGGAGTAGACAATCTCCATATTTATTAATTTGCTGGGTGATCGCTAATGATTTTTTCAGCTTAATACAATCATATAGCTAAACATAATTTACAAGTATGTTAGTGTAAAAGGGACATTATCTTTATGGAACTGGCAGTTAGTCTTCTGGCTATGCCACTTGTGCAATATACCGTGGTGGTATAGTATAGTATAGTATGTATTATTAACAATTTGTTTATTTACTTATTCCAGGGTAGTGATGTGAAACCCGTGTTGCCTGATGTTACGGCTCTGACACATCCTCTGCTGGCCGCAGCCAATACAGCCGCCGGGATGATGGTTGTGCCCCCGTTGGGACAGGCTACAGCACCCAAGTCAGTATTGCAATTTATTTATTTTCATCTCTCAATATTTTATGATATTCCTAATAATTGCCTGTAATATCTTTGTCAATGTATAATTCAGGATCAAATTCAGTAGATCTGTTCTTTGGGATAGGCATGATTGTAGAGGATCTCAGCATTGAAAAGC
Organism: Athripsodes cinereus; assembly: GCA_947579605.1. Lineage (NCBI taxonomy): Eukaryota > Metazoa > Arthropoda > Insecta > Trichoptera > Leptoceridae > Athripsodes > Athripsodes cinereus. The sequence goes on from OX388316.1 coordinate 24,529,745, forward strand.
TTATGATGATGAATGAAGGCAGAATAATCTAATTAAGAGTTCACTCTTTGTGTAATTTTCTATGTGTATTTGTGAATGATTTATCTAATCAATGTTTATTTATGTTTCTCGTACCACAGGTTGGGTGTTGGAGTGGACGCTTCACATCTCCCTGCGCCACTGGGACCTTTAGGCTTCCCACCTCACCCTGCACTGCCCTTACCACTATTACCACTGCAGGCGTTCAAGCCACAACCGCAACCTGGTGAGATATCCACAGACTTGTTTATAATTTGAAAAAGGTCATACAGTTAACATAATATCACTAATTAATTTGCTGAATATGCTGCTTTTCACTGTCCATATTTGATATGGGACCGACTAAAAGTTACTAGGTAATATCAATTCAACTTTTTCACAAACAAGCCTTTGCTATATCACCTCTCAAAGTATATAATGAATGTTACATAAGTTGGGAGTTGGCTGAAAAATACAATTAAGTCCTATATTGGATGAGACAAAATTACTTTCCCAACAACCGAATATGATTTTGTTTTCATTTTAATGTATTAATGTTTGTTACTCTGTGTCTCTGTAGCTGGTCTGCAGCAGGCTTTACATCTGCAAGCCATGCTGGCACAGCAGCAACAACACCAGCAGCAGCTAGCTGCCGCACAATTGCTCCTGGGACCTCCACCACGACTGCCGGTACCTCCTGCCACTCTCACACATCCACCTGCCATATCTACCGTACAGGTGAGCACGTCATTTAGACTTGATATTTCAATGTGCCATTGGGTTGACCCTTATCCTGAAATACCACTTAATTAATCATTTTGTCTATCGAATCCGATAATTAACTATTATACACCAAAATGTAAATGGCAGATATAATGACCCATAGTAACCCTTAATAACGTTTATGGTTAGGTAATTTTTATCATTCAATAAATTCACAAAATTAGGGTACATTTTAAAAACACTAAACTTTCTGACTATTAAGCAAAGGATTTATCTAAACACTTTCATTTTTATTCATAAAATTGTTAAATGCATGATGCCCCATTATTTGGGACAGAATCTGACTTACAATTGAGGAAAACATGACTATCCAACTAGGGCTAGGAACAAACTTCGGATTCCCGGGGTAAGACTCACAAAATCTGAAAATAGTTTGTTTTGTAAAGGAATTAAACTTTACAGAGAAATTACTTGTAATTACTTGTGTATTGTATTTTAAATTGTAAAAAAAAAAAAAAATTATAATTTTATAAATAAATAAATTATCCAAATTAGATTAATCTGTCTAAAATTATAATATTACCTAGATGCAAAGGCTGATAGGTATCAATTAGGAACACTATCTATATGTATGCATGTATGTCGGATGATGTGTGAGGTGCTGTTCAATGGAGCATCCATCTCTAAGGCTGGGCTGTTCCTTACATTTTGGTGTAAATAGGTGCGATATATTGAATGTAAAAGTTTTAACAGTGCAGGGTTGCCTCAGGATAAGGGAATAACATGTTTTCTACATTTTATGAAACTCTTTTTTTATTGTTTATAATATTTGCATAATTTTGACTATCCCCATTTCGTTTTAAAAATGAAATAAATTAAAAATGTCTCATTTTGAGACAAAACAATATTGTCTACAATAACAAAATAAAAAAAGTGTATTAAAATGCTTCAGTTTTAAATTCATTCAATATGGAGAATACACAAAAGTAACGGAATACATAGATAATAAAATAAAAACATTAGACATACGCACAATCACGGGATAATTGCTATTCAATCTGTTATCTTTGGCTAAAATTATTCCAAACTGTCAATTATTTTCCATAGGTGCATTTTGACCATAGAGAAATATAATATGAGTTGGTAGACGGTAGAACAGATTGTTGTATAAAATGACATTTACACTGTTTCATTCTGGATGATTATCCCAAGTGAAAGGATCAAGTCTGTTCATCGAAAGTGAACGCTTCTGTTCACACTTTTCATCCTGTACATTTACTGGCATGTCTATTCTCACTGTCATGCTATCTGCAGTTTAACATATTTTCGTAAATAAAAATATATTCAAAAAAAATTAATGAAAGATAACAGTTAGGTATTAAAAATGAAAATAAATTTATAAAATTCTTGCAAATTCTTGGCATTTAATAATAATTCATAGACAATAAGACAATAATCACTGATGATACAACATCTGTTGATACTTTTAATGATTCATCCTGAATGATCACTTAAAGTGACGCTTGATGTTTTGGTTTAACCAAGAAAAAACTACTCTTGAACTGCATTTTTTTGTGAGTACCGGTGTAATTGTTTATAGTTTTTTTATTAAATTTTAGACCAAATTAAATTGACAAAAACTGTAGTATCTTTTAATAATATATCGTTGGTGGATTCATTAAGCCTCCCACATCCATCGAGATTTTACAAGAGATTAAAAAACTGTTAAGCTGGATGAAATTTTCTGTGTGTTTGATTAGTTACGTGGAAGGTGTCTTAAATTTTTTATAGTATACTAGCTGATTCGGCAAACGTTGTTTTGCCATATACGTTATTTCTGAAATGACACCGGTAGACATCTGGCAGGGATAACTGACCAAAGATAATTGATCAGTTATCAACCGCAGTTGAAAATCATTGAATTACTAATATCGCTAATAGGGGTTTATGGTAGAAGGGTGAAAATTTAGGGCGTATTTTATAATGCCTCACCATAAAAAAATCAAAATATTTTTTTTGTCTAAAAAATAAAAATTCGAGGTGGACTACCCTTAACTTTTAGGGGCATGAAAAATAGATGCTGGCCTGTTCTCAGACCTACCTAATAAGCACACAAAATTTCATCAAAATCAGTCCAGCCGTTTTCAAGGAGTATGAAAACAAACACTGTGACATGAGAATTTTATATATTAGATTGAATTTCTAGACATGATTTGAAAACTTTCACAGAATCATTTGTAAGTAAATGTGAATTTTCACAAATTATTCAAGAAAAAGCTGCGCCTATGAGATTTAATTTCTCTCAATAACTTTTTCTGTAAGTATCTCAACGTATAGGTTATTAAATTAATAGATGCTGCTCTACAAAAAAATAATTCAGCATCAATATCTCATTTTTGAAAAAAATTACAAATGCAAGCTTTTACGGATCCACCAATGATATGGGGATATTAGGATGCACATATAGTGTCGTCCAAGTAAATAGAAGCCCATTATTTTCATATTTTCTTATTCTGAAAAGTACAAAATGTTTGCTTTTAAAAATGACGTTTGATAAATTTTATTCAAGTAATAGGTACAATGGATAAAAAAAAATGCATATTGTTAGAATATCTTATTCTTTCTTTCATTAGCAACCATTGTCATCAATTACATCCGAGACACAAAAAGACGATCCGATGGAGATAGACAATGCAGACGATACACCAGCACAAGAGATTAACTCCAAAGACAACACACCATTCTCATCTGGAGACAATGTGATCATGTCGGATAAACTGAAAAACCTCATCTCGCAACCTCCACCAGTGTTCAACATACCGCCACCAATGATGGGGCAGATGCCACCTAATACGTCTATCCCCCCTGCGCATATCATTCCGCCCAACACGTCCAGAATGCCACTAATGCCCCCCGGATTGAATACATCACATCCACCTCCTTTGTTTGATAAACAAAATAGTGGTAACAATAATGCGAGTAGTAACAATAGTTCTGGTGGAATTTGGGATCAACAACAATCGAGAGGAGATAGCAAGGAGAGAGATAGAGATAGAAGAGACAGAGATGGTGGAAGGAGGGATAGGGATAGAGATAGAAGAGACAGAGATGGTGGAAGAAGAGACAGGTGAGTTGATATTTCTCTTTTATTTTATTCTTTTGTGTTTGTAAGTTTTTCTAAATTTATAATAAATTAAAACAACACCCGAGGTTTTTGGGAGTGTGATGACAGAATCTCAAATATTCTGTTGAGAAATTCTGAGTTTGAATCCATCCACTGCCAATCTGAAGATCAATAAGTAATATGCCGATATTGTGAATGATACAGTATATCATTTGCTATGTGAATATGTATGAGTATATTTCAAACCCAGATTCGTTTAGCTCAAATTGTATTTTTTTCAGTAGTTTTAAGTAACTCTTGCCCTGACGATGTGTGATTTGCCATTAATTTGTTTTTATATCGTCCTCAGTTTACTAATACTTAAAATAATTGTTTTTAACATAATTTGTTTTTGCATAGACATGATCGTGATAGAGATGGTCATCGGGACAGAGACAGAGGAGATATGGACCGTGACAGGGACAGGAATAGAGAAAGAGATAGAGATAGACCAGACAGAGAGAGGGGACGTGACAAGGTGAGCAGGTGGAGGGATAACAGTCGAGAGAGGTCGGACGGAGGACCTATGGCACCTGGAGGGGAGAGGAGCCTCCAGGACAGGCTGTGGGAGATGGCTAATGGACCAGGAGCCAGGCCGAGGTCAGATCAGAGCCCCCCGCCTTCACAACATAGGAGTAGGGAACGATCAAGACCTAAAGATGGTATGAGACTGTCGGGTTTTATTTTTAGATTAGTTCTTAGTTTCATTTGTTATATTATACAATCCCATAATACCCATTCTATTTTTTTTAGTTAGTGTTTTTTATAAACTCCATGTTGCAAAAGATTCAAAACACTATTTTTTTAATGTACAATTCCAATCCTCCTATGCGATGTCACAAGAACATGAGATGCTCACTTTTGAAGTGTCTTTGATGCACTCTGCAAATATCTTTCAACTTGTGATATAGAAGAGACAATGATTAAATTCTGAAAAAATACTGGGAAGATTGTGTTCTACATAGCAATTAATTTTGGCTTTACTCATTGTGTGTATGTGTGTTCTTTCTCTCCAAGGTCCTCCAGTTGAAGGCTTGTTGGGTGAGGCTCCCATGGGCATGTCCAGAGCCCTGTCTCCCAGTTCAGGTCCCTCCATCCTGGGTAGATCACCGCTTCTGCCACACATGGCTCCGTTCAGAATTGGGAGGGATGGTGAGTCATCAAAAAATATGAGAACATTGTCATTTTAAAATTGTATTCCTGTCTTCATGATTTATCTGCAATCTGTTATCGACGGCTTAATCCGCAAACAAGATAACTCCTTTTTGTCAAATTGATTTTATTGCGCTAACAGGTTTTATTAAATGTAACACATAATCCTGTAAAATGATAACTCCCATTTATTTTTTAAAACTAACAAAAAATGCTTCACAAAAATAAGATAACTCCATGCAAACATCTGGCAATTTGGTAAAAACGCTAACTCCGTCATTTTACCGCCATTTGTATGACGGCTGTCAGTGTGCGGTGACGTTTTTGTTAGAAAACATGCACCCATGAAACTGAAATAACGCTAACTCCATTGAAATTGTATGAAAATATGGTTGGCAAAAATGCTAACTCCTTTTTTAGAAGAAATTTTGAAAAATTACGTCATTAATACTACATTATTATTATTTATTAATGATTTTGAACATAAAAACAATAAAAAACAGCAATGAAAAATCATCAAACTAAAGTATGGAAATCATATATGGAAAAACTATTTCAGGACAATAGATGTGGAAACCATACGAGTAGACATGAAAATAGTGGACCAAGTATAATAAGAGAGGAGTTAGAAAAAGCTATTTCTCAAATAAAAGATGGTAAAGCTACTGGCCCAGATTTAATTCAGGGTGTAATCCTGAAACATCTTGACTCAAACGGTATTGATCTTCTGCTCAGATTGTTTAACAACATATACGATACGGGACACATACCAGCAGAATGGTTGAAATCAGAGTTCATCACACTGCCAAAGAAAACAAACGCCAAGTCATGCAATGACTACAGACTCATAAGTCTAATGAGTCATGCACTTAAAATATTTCTGCGAATTTTGCACAATAGGCTTTGGAGGAAGATTGATGCGCATATTGGTGAGACACAGTTTGGATTTCGAAATGGATTTGGTACAAGACAGGCTCTATTCTCCATTCAAATGTTGACCCAAAAATGCCTTGATCAACAGAGAGACATCTACATGTGCTTTATCGATTGTGAAAAAGCGTTCGATAATGTAAGACATGAAAAACTTATAGAATTGCTGTACAGCATTGGGCTGGATGGAAAAGATGTTAGAATTATTACAAACCTCTATTGGAATCAAACTGCACATATCAGAATTAATGATCTCACCACTGAAAATATCAAAATCCTGAAGGGTGTTAGACAGGGGTGCATACTTTCACCAATGCTTTTCAACCTGTACTCGGAATTCATATTCAGAGAAGCCTTAGAAGATGTTGACATAGGGATAAAGATAAACGGCAAAGTAATAAACAACATAAGATATGCTGATGACACTGTCATTATTGCTGATACTGCTGAACATCTGCAGCAACTTGTCAATATGGTCAATAATTCTGGAAAAAACTTTGGGTTGAAAATGAATGCACTCAAAACTAAAACCATGGTAGTCAGCAAACGGAGTGGCATCAACGCCAACCTTTATATTGACGGTGGCGCAATAGAACAGGTGTCTCGTTTTAAATATTTGGGCAGCTGGCTGAATGATGAGTGGAACCCAGATTCTGAAATAAAAGCCAGAATTGAGATGGCGAGATCAACCTTCTACAAAATGCAGAAACTCTTGTGCAACCGAGACCTGAAGTTGAGCACAAGATGGAGAGCTGTAAAAGCATATGTATTACCCGTGCTGTTGTATGGAGTGGAAGGGTGGACTCTCAAAATCTCCATGATAAATAAAATTGAGGCATTTGAAATGTGGTTGTACAGAAGAATGCTGCGTATCTCATGGACTGATCGAGTGTCCAACGAAACAGTTCTAAATATAATGCAAAAAGATAGAGAGCTAATGACCACTGTTAAAAGACGAAAGGCCGCATACTTTGGCCACATATTCCGTGGAGAAAAATATGCCCTTCTGCAGCTTATAGTAGAGGGTAAGATAGAGGGCAGACGGGGTTTGGGGCGCAAAAGAGCATCATGGCTCAAGAATCTTCGGCAGTGGTTTGGAATACCGGATGCAGCAACCCTCATCAGACTGACCCAGGATCGTGAAGAGTATCAAGAGATGGTCGCCAACCTCCGATAGGAGCGGCACAAGAAGAAGAAGAATGAAAAATCATTTTAATGTATTTATTGATATATGATAAGGTTTTATGTTGCTCCTGTAAAGTTTGGTTTAAGGGAGTTATCTTGTTTGCGGATTAAGCCGTCGTTATATAGCCGTTCATTTTTTACACTTTGGATATAATCTTGGTCAATCAACTCTTATTTCCATCCAAGAGTGTACTTGGAATTTTTTATAGTTATATTATTTCTTGGCTTCTTGGAAGGACAAGAATGATCCTGTTCTATTTATTATTTATAAATATTTTTACAAATACCTGAGAAGCCCTCATGCATCGAACTTCTGTACAGTCAATTGCAATTATTCATGAGTTTGGTTTTTAAGTTTTGGTAATGTTGTGTTTTCAGATATTCGTATGAGAGGGATGGGACCCAGAGGACCAATGGGATCCATGAGACCTGGTATGTTACATATCTACCCGTATTGTTTAAACATTCGACTATATTCTATGCTTTCTCTTTTTTCTAAATATCCAGCATTTACTCCTTGAATTTCTTTGTTTGTCCTGTATATTTTTGATTGTTTTATTTTGCAACTGTGTTATTTTCCATGTTGTGTTTCAGGAGTATGGATGGATGGCCCCAATCCACAATTTGGCCCACGGTTTGGAGGTGGTCCACCTCCTTTCAATCGCCCTCCATTCGACGGCCCGCCATTTGAAGGCCCATCCTACAGAGATGGAATGGACGGACCACCATTCAATGGAATCAAATCACGCTTTGAAAGACCACCTTTTGACAGAGAATTTGACAGGCCATTTGACAGAGATTATGACAGACAGCCTTATGATGGGCGACCTTCTTTTGATGGAATGGGACGACCACCTTTTGATGAACCTAGACGTCCACCATTTGATAGACCAGGTTTCGAAGAACCATATGATGACAGACCACCATTTGATGGTCCACCTCGGTTTAACAGATCTCCATATGACGACCATGACATGGATAGAGCGGGTCCACCGCGACCTGTAGTACCTCCTAGAGGTCTTAGAAGTGAGAGGGAGGGACGGAAGCGAGATGGAGAAAGAATATCTCGATGGGCTGTTAAAGAGAGCCCTGAGAAACAAGAAGAGCCTCCATCAGAGGACAAAAAAGAACAAACAAACAAAGTAGTAGAAGAGAAACTTGTGCAAAGTGTAAAGCCTTCTGATGAGATGGTGGTAGTTGAAAAAAATACATCAATGGATGATAATAGGGAAGATTCTAAGGAAGTAACTGCCGAAAAGGATGAGACTCCCTCTGTTCCTAAAGCTACCGATACAGAAAGTGCTCATGTAAGTAAAAGTGATGGTATTGTGCCAGAATATACAGAACCAGTGGAGGTTGCTGTTCAGGAAGATATCAATATGGCAAATCAGAGTAGTTGTAATAGTAGTGAAATTAGTAAAATAGAAATCAAAACTCCCACCCCACCACCTGTTGTTATTGATATGTTCAGTGATGAACCCGTACATGAACCAGTCATTAGGAATGCTTCACCAGAACCTGTTACTGTTAGTAGAGTTGAACCTACTGTAGCTGATGAAACTGAACCTAACCAACCTTCAAATGTTGTTCCCGAGCACAAACCACAAGAAATCGTTGCACCTCCTCCTGAGATAAGCATAGGAACTCCCGCACAGAGAAAGTTCTATGAACCAATTGAAACTACTCACAAATCTTTTGAGCCTGAGCAGCAAAGTATAGTAGATGATGAGAATAAATTCAATAGCAGTCCTTCTCCTCCGCCGCCTGCTTTTGTCGAATCTGTGCCACCAAAAGACTTGAATAGTAAAGAAATTGATTTTGTTTCTTCTCCAGTACGGGAAGATACGAGAGAAGAATTCAATCAAAGTGTCGTTTTAGATAAACCAAGTTCTGTAGTAGTAAATACTCAACGAGAAGAGTTTAGTGAAATTAATACTAATATTTCAGAAGCAATTATAGAAGACAAACCACAACCAGTAATTGTACAGGCTGTGGCGGTTGAACCTGTAAAGGAAGCAATTCCAGATATGGATGGAAATAAATCGCAGGAAGGTAGATCAACACCTTGCCGCGACGAACCCTCTCCAGCATCTGTATCAGAAAGTACGGAACAAACAAACCCCTGACACGTCTTTTCGTTGTCGACTTTTTCTTTTATGCGTTTCCCGTATTGCTAGCAAAGCAATAACAATAATAACGATAACAAGATAGAATGAATAAATGAGCTAAGCAATTATTTTTATATAAAGTCAATATATATATTAAGTAATAATTCTCATTTGTATAATAATAGTCTATTATAAATAATCGGAATGGAATGCTGTTGATTAACTAAAGTGATATAACATTAATTAATAGATGAAATATTTGTTTGACTCTCATTTCGACTGATTACTATTGATTCTATGTGGCGTAGCTGTGATAAAAATATCGTTTTAGTATCCGTGAACACAGGAAGCATTGTAATTAATTCTATGAAACAAAACTCGTAAAAATATTTTATAATTAGGTATTTTAAATATCTGGATCGTCTTGTCGCCTTACATGTCTATCTCATATGTATAATATTATTATTATTATGAAAATTATGTTGTGGATAAATAGCAAACTTTTTTTGTTGTTTTTGGACATAAATTTTATTATTATTATTATTATTTATTTACTTAATGTATAATTTATGTACGATTATTAGACTTATATTAAAATATAATTCTTTAGCGAAATAAATAAAACAAGTGTTTTATTCTACTATTGATTTATTCAACGAGAGAGACGTCTTTCGTCTTATTAGGACATTGTCAATCCTTACACCGACACAGTCTTATTAGGACATTGAGATTGACAATGTCCTAATAAGACGAAAGACGTCTCTCTCGTCGAATAAATCAATAGTAGAATAAAACACTTGTTTTATTTATTTCGCTATGGAATTCTACTACCTAAACACCGACACATTGAATATAATTCTTTATTATAGTACTTACCAAAGATCCTAAATAATGTTGTGTTTTTTAGATGAAATTTTTTTAAATGAGCTATTAAAATATTGATTATAATGTAGTGATTAACAATAATATAGAGCATTTTGCATAAAAATGTTTTTATCAGTGCCTTGTTGAATGATTTTTTTATATGATTATATTACAAATGTTACAGAAATAGTATCTTTTTTCTTTAGTCCACACTCATATCTTTATTCTCTCTGCTAATTTTTTTTATCCAATTAAAATTAAATTATTGTTGTTAATGCTTTGGCAAGTCACACAAATCAATTTTTTAAATTAACTTCAATTGTTTTTTTCGCATATTGTCATTACAATTTTGTATAATATGTATGTATGATATATACATAATACACACTATATTTTATCTTTCAAATATTATTGTTTTTTTTTTATTAATAATGTAATAATTTTGTAAATGATAGAAATTATAGTAATTAATATTATGTATATTCTATGTTAACTGAACATAACTTGAAAACAATTATTTGAACATCCCGATTGAAGACGAGTCAACGCATTAACAGTAATGATTTTACAAAGATAAAAAAGGAAAATATAAGAGAAAAAGGAATTGTTTAAAAAGAAAAAAAAGGATATATATGAAATATATAATTTTGCTTTTAAACTGTTTATGCGTTAAAAGAAAAGTTGGGATGTTTGGATTCGCAAGGTAGGTTCCTACGATCCTGTGTTCAGGCGTACATCTCGTTGTTATCATCAGCACACCACATGGAACTCGCCCGGGCTCTCAAGTTGAGTGACTCGGGCAAGGTACGGTCAATATTATTATTAATTGTCTATCTCTTTATTCATTCTGATTTTGTGTTTCATTGCATTATTATTGTAACAATAAAAGAGACAACAAGTGGACGTACAACGGAAAAGACAACACCGCGATCATAATGTGCAAATTTCAAAGTTCGTCATCATCATCATTGGAATGTATTTTGTATATTTTGATTATTCAATAATAAACGGATTCCGAGGAAATAAAGAATCGATAAATAAACGATTCTCTGCATCATAATGAAGAATAAAAAACACCTGTGATTTAAAGCTAAAAAAATATGAAGATGGATTGAGACATTCTATATTATTCTACGGATTGTGATTATGATTATTTGAGTGTACATAATTTACTACAATTGTTGGATGTATTCAATGTACAAATGTTGATTGATTTGTTTATTGTATATTTTGATGTATTTCTCTTTCAGCTCTTGAATCAAATTTCTACAGAAAATTAAATTTTACAGCTTTTTTATAATTCCATATATTTTCTTTTTATTAATTTGTTTTGTTCTATGTTTCGCTTTTGTTTTTATATTGTTATTTTATAATCTTTAGTAAGGATTAATCAATTGGGAAATGAAGCGTTCATGCATACATTATGATTTTAGGTGTTGGGAATCTTTATTTTTATTATTGGATCATTTACATTGCGCGTTTTTGTAATGAAATCACCTCAAGAGCGCATTTACACTATTATTTGAAAATATAATATTAGTATTAATCACACTTTAATATTAATTAACAATCTGTAGTAAAAATGGGAGATTATTTAATTAAAAAAAGTTGTTTTTTTGTATATATTTTACTTTAGGTTACAAGTTTATCACATTGTAGATGTACTGTTAAGATAGGTATATGTAGTTTGGGATTGAAAGTAGACAAATAAAAACATTTTTTTTTAATATAAATGCAGAAATGTTTTTCGTGTTGCATTCTAAAAAACTGCACTTTCTAAAATTGACAAATCCTATGATATTTGTGTGAAAAGTGGCAGATTAAATCCAAGGAAATTGGTTAAAATCGAGAATTAGTATTTGCGTTCTACTGACATTTTACGTTGAATGAATTTGGTCAGTTTCAATACCAAATCTCTTATATACAAAATTTCATGATTCTCGCTCATGTATTGATTAACTTCAAGATATTTTTTCTTATTTGAGTCTTTCCAGTATCAATCTCCTAGCTTCTGAAGTTAAAACTCATACTGTTAACACATAACAGGAATGAAGGGACTAAATAAAATATATCTTAATTTATATGTACTCCAAAAATATGGCGACACCATTTGTTTTTTTTACAATGTTTTTTGTTTTGAATATTTATTACTATTTGTGCACTTTTATTGTGTTTGCTTATAGATCCACCAGATTTCCACAGAAAAATAATTTATACTGGAAACTATATTGCTTGACTTTCATCATGTTTATTTTATGGCTAATCTCTAGCTGTTGTAACAATGATCTGTAAATCTTTTTGCTATTTTTACAGGATAACATTTATGTCAGATGATAGTTGCGTATTGCATAGAAATTATTTTACATTTATTACCATCTTTATGACAATTTGTAGTGCTATCTTATGGACCATAGGTATCATGATTTTTTTAATATAAAAATGACTGCTATTGTTACGTAGCTATGACTATGGAAAGGTACATTATAGGCTAACTGCTAGCATGCTAGTGTCAAATATCTTTGTTTTTGTATACTAACAGACTCAAACCATGCCATCACCACCTTTTTGTTGAAAATTATCCCTTTTAAATGAGTTTGTATGTAGGAAGATTGCGCATACTTAATAAAATAATAATATCCAAAATTCTACAGTTTTCTCTTAAAGTCTGTAACTAAAAAGCATGCTAGCAAGCATAAACATGACATCTATGCATTAAAGCAATTTAGTGGCATACTAACATTGAAATATTAAAAAAATGACAGCTATCCCTGCTTCTGCAAATATTTGATGTATTCTTGGCTTTACATGGAGATCAACCTTATATTATTTGAGGTACTTCTTTATATTATAATGTAAATGGCTTGTGAAGTCTTCAGCATTATTTAACTGAATAATAATCTAATACAGTGGTTCCCAAACTTTTAATTTCGCGTACTACACACAAAATTATAAATCAGTATGAACTGTAACCGTTAAAAAAACCTTCGAAATTTAAAAAACGTTTTATCTAATTTTATTTACTGTGTATATCCTATGGCCATGACTGCTTGCGTATCACCTTAATAATTGTCGCGTACCGCTGGTGGTATGCGTACCATAGTTAGGGAATCACTGATCTAATATATAAAAGAAGTTAATGTGAAAATAGCTACAAGGAAATCATAATGATTGTATAGTATGTACTTGGAATAGCTTTGTGAAACTTCAAAGGAAATTATTGCTAAATCAATTTATCCCCTTACGTCCATAAGTTTAAATAAAGTCATGAGTAAGCATTAGTTAATCAAGTCTGTAAAACTATGACTAAAATATAAAAATTAACAATTAAATTGTGGGATACAATCCATTGAATAGATTGGCCTGCAATGAGCTTGGATTTTCTTCTTCATTCGTCTCTATTTTCTGCTAGTCTCTTTAATTCAAAGTATGTGCCACAGCTCATGTGCTTGATCTATGTAGGTGTCTCTTGGTTTGCCTCTGCAATTTCTCCCTTCAGCATGTGTCTGTAGCACCATATTTCAAAAACAGTCAACCGTCCGCTTTCACTCTTGCCGGTGGTCTGCATCCTGCTATTATATAGCAGAATACTCCAGACAAAGGCTTTAATCAGGCGTTTCCTAACGTTGAAGGTAATGTTTGGCAATCCCAATAATTTTAATAAAATTATAGATCAAATCAAACTGTATATTATCTTTTTAAAATTAAAATAAATATGCATCTGCACATATGTAGGCATAAAAATCAATTGTTTCTAACCTATTTTGAGAATCATTTCTTTGTTGATTTCATGGTCATATTTATTTTTTTTCTTTTATTTAGCTTTCTGTCCATCCAACCTTGTCATCTTCTTCATTAGGAGATGAGATCTTGCTGAATTTATATAAAATGTTATTATTGTCACAAAAATAAATTTAATGGATGTAAGTTCTATTCTTTATAGCTCAAAACATGATATTAAATGTCATATTATAGGTTTTTTAGATCGCCAATTTGCCTTTTACAGTGCACTGATAACCTTATATGAAAAGTGGAGGAGTTCTAAATTATTTCTGGCTTGGTGAATTATTTAAAACTGTGTAGAATGAATTTGATAAATAGAGATGAAATTGTGATTTGCACATTATCATCTTGACAGTAAAATCAAAATGGTCGCTGTAAAATGGTGTTGATTAATATTATTAAGTTTTAAAAGTACGATTAATTAAATAAGAAAATTTCTTATTACTAGATATACATATTATGTATAGATATATGGCTTGAGTAGGTACCTAACGCTTTTTGCTGCAATTTTATATATTTAGTAGGCATAGGTGGTAGTTTTTTAGGTTTATTTAAGACAATGTGTTGCAAACAAAGGTTTTCTTTTTTTGAATTATACAATAATAAGTTTCTAAAAAGCGGTAGATGTTCTACAATAGTTAATTGTATTCAATTCTGAATTTTATATATCGTTAATGAAAACATTTTGCCTCCGAGGATTAAAGAAAAACTTTTAAAGATTAAAGTAAAACTTGGATTAAAGTAAAATTTAACTTATTATTTTTTTATTTAGTTTGTATTACATGCTGACAGTTATTGTTTTATATGTTTCTTTAAGATAAGAAAACAATTGTCTGAATGGTAAATCAATTTTGAATCAAGAAGGTAGAACACGATTCAGGGGGCCTAAAATGGCCACATTGAGCAATTCATCTACAATTCATATTTGATGAAATGTTGCCGTTACAGCGTTTTACAATTCCTAATACGATCCTATTATGATTCATATAAAATGGCCTTTTTAGCCCCCCCAGTTAGCGATGAGATATACCACCCATTCTGAATGTCTTAACTTTTGATGGCACGGAGAAGACAACTCGCATCTTTTTTATGTGCAGTTGGTCCGCTGACTATCCTGCTTGTGAGAAATACGTGTTTATGTGTAAGTTAAACGTGATTCGAGTAGCGATTGCTAATTTTTGATTCATCTTTTTAAGTGTATTGCATATTTTCAATAAATTCTATCTGTCTTTACATACCATTGCAGCATTACAGCAAATGGGGTAGCCAGTAGACTAACTGCGTGTAATAAACATACTGGTCGTCCTCGAATGCCAAAAAGAGTAAGAATGGATAGTATACTTTGTCGCTGATTGTTGATGTTAATTTTCCTATGTGTGAGGTCTTTTGAACACCTGCCTTTTACAGGGCACTTGAAAACTAATAGAATGAGTGGGAGACCTATGGCCAACAAGGCACATGAATTGAAAGTTGGCAAAGCATCACTAGTATGAATTATTTGAAGTTGTTTGTCACAGCTCGTTCGAAAAAGTGAAACTAAAATTTTTAATTACTACTCTGAAAGTTCTGATTTGATAATTAAGTTTGTTGGATAATTGGTATCTTGTGTTTAAATACTAATGCAATAGTCGTCAAATTTAGTATTGTTAGTTAGTCTATCTTTAAAGTAATTAATTGAGTTTAAAATTAAGGTGACCGGTTGTCTGATTTTGAGTCATGGACTTTTGATCGGGAGGCCCGGGTTTGATTCCATCCGCTGCTGACCTACTCCACTCTCACAACAGAAGCATATTGCTTAATGTGAGGGTGTCTGGGATATATATGAGTTTATTTCAAATTCAGAACCACTTTGGTAACATCACTTTAATTATACATTATTTTAAGTCATATCAAATAATATAAATCAAATATGAAGTGAAATATTGTTTTATTATCATAACTGCCTAGGTTTGCAAGTCAAATTATGCATTTCATTTCAGAGTTTATCCAAAAATATTAATTGGGATAAAATGAGGCATTAGAAGTACAACGTTTAACGTAAATTTGACTGCATGTTATTTAATATTATTTTAGTTTACAGACCACATGTTGATCGCCCAGTTTCGTAGGCCAATAACTTGGAATTTTTAAAAAATCTAGACTGATCATGTGCAAAAAGCAGTTGGTCCTCTGGCTACCATGCTTGTGGCAAATGAATAAAAAATTGATGGCATGGATGAATAAAAAAAAAATGTGATATTATTTTGTTTCGGTTAATCAAAAATAAAAAAAATCTCAACCGTCGCTATGCCTCAAAATTTTGATACACCGTATATAGAAATATTAGAATTTTAAGTTGTTGGCTTAAGGAAACGGGCAATCGATATTATCA
This sequence comes from Athripsodes cinereus, assembly GCA_947579605.1. Lineage (NCBI taxonomy): Eukaryota > Metazoa > Arthropoda > Insecta > Trichoptera > Leptoceridae > Athripsodes > Athripsodes cinereus. Next base: position 24,546,018 of record OX388316.1, read on the forward strand.
TGTGTTATTTTTACAATTTAGTTCAAATTTTAGTGAATAACCACCAAAATGATTACCAATTTACAGTGCTAATACCATAAATGAACTATAACAATATTATGTATTGAACCGCAATAAATACTGCTTACAGAGTCATGAATTAATTAATTAGCAATAATTTTAATGTATAAAAGGTTCTACATATTATTTGTCAAATTTGTAAGTACATAATTGGTTAATAGGTGTATAATTAATTATTCATGCCGATGTCCAAAGAACACAGTAATGCAGATATTTCTTTTGATATTACTGCCTTGGATTGACGTATATAAAAAATAATTGTCTATGTGTAAATATTCCATATTGACATGGAATTGATCAGTAAGTAGTTATAAAAGGTAATTTTTGAATAATATCGAGTAACAGTGTGTTGTAATTCTTCAAATTATAACTGTTTTTTTTCCGTATATGTAATTCTTATTATCTTTTTGTGTGTATTATTTAGTTTTACTTTTTGTCTAATGATATCAATAAAAATATTTAAAAAAATGTTTTTGTATTATTTTTAACTGTTTAGGATTCAGATTTTGAAAGATGAAGAAAATAATTTGTAAAATTGGTTTGGTTTTTCTTCTTCCAATATATTTATACCATCACAACATCTCATATAGGGCCCAGTAAACTCAGTATTTTAGTCTTTTGGCCACTCATGATTTTGAGTAGGTATACAATTTTTTTTTGTGGAACGTGTTCACAGTGTTTTAGAAATCCCAGCAATGAGCAATCAAAAAACTAAGACAGTCTTATTTATTATTCTATAAGTCTAATTACTCTAATATCATAGTTATATAAATATAGACTGGGCAACAAAAAAAAAATGATTTAGGGGAAGTGCTCCCACTAATAAGTGTCGACACCACCTAAAATGATATATCTATAGAGCAGGGGTCGGCAACCTTTTAGCTGTGGTGTGCCAAGCCACTCTACCAATATGATTCAGGGTGCCGCCTTAATTCTAAATTATATAATGGGGCTCTAGAGGAGAAGAATTTTATACCAAATGTATATTTTAAACATATTTATTAAAAAAATAACATAAAATTCTATTTTCGCGATTTCACTGATTACTTTGTAGAGTGCCATTCAGAACCCCATCGCGTGCCAAGCCTGGCACGCGTGCCAGAGGTTGCCGACGCCTGCTATAGAGAGTGGTGTTGATAAGTGTAGTAATGAAAATGTAGAAAAAAAAAGAACTAATGATCTCTTAGTATAATATATTAATAATTTCTCTTTTAACTATAGAAGAGGATTAACGGGAGTAAATAAATTTCCTGACAATTTGAATATTGCGTGTAGGTAGAAAGCAAAAAAAAAAACAATGGGCCACTTGCAGACTTACAAAAATGTTCTCATATCATCATATATTTTTTACATGGCAATACAATTAATTACACAATTTTGTAAAAAAAGTTTTCTAGCTTGACGAAATGCCATCGGTTAACACGATAAAAATATGTTTGTGGGTTAATGTCTATTAGCAGATTTATAAAATTTTTGACACTTCCGCAAAATAAAAAGATGTTGCCCTCGTAAGTTGAATGAATTTACGTGTATTCTTATAAATTTACGTGTATTTTAGGTTGGTGTAAATACATAATATATATAAAAAAATTGTTTATAAATGTTCAAAATAACCATTTCAAAATTAAATTGGGATGACCCTTATAGTTGCTCGAAATGAAAACTATATTTTCTAATACGAATCTAGTTCGAAAAATCGAAAAAAAAAAACACAATATAGCATATTATTTTCTTGCGTATGGTAATACCGAGAGCACGTTTTTCGACAGCTACAATTTTCGCCATATCCCGCATATGTGTTTGTTTTTCCGGCGATTCTTGGGTCGTGAAATCAAAACATTTTTTTCTACGTAAATTATTTTATTTATCTAAAATTTTTCGAAATGGCTGAGATTACGGTAAAAACTGCAGATTTCGTCAGTCTAAATATTTCCAATTCTAGCAAACCTGACGCAATATGTCCTGAGAGAAGATTTCAAAAGAGTATAACTATTTTGGAATTTAAGGTTATAATTTTCTTTACTTATATATTTTTCTAATTTGATTCCTTCTATTATTTGTCAGAAAAAAATAAATATGAATATAAATGTTATATCATTCAGTTCTATTTGTGAGAAATAATTAGAGGAATAACAATGATCAAATGCTACCTTGCAGTTAGTGAATGTTTCTCATGTTTTAATTAGAAAAATGTGGTCAAATGTAAATTGTATGATAAATTTCTTTGTAGCTGAGCCCTTTATACTTTGTATTTTGGGGTGCAGTATAAATATTTAATTGTTGATTAATGTTTCAAAACCATGTGGTACAACCTTGAAAAATAAAAGTCAATCAATTGGTTATTTTTTAAAAATATCACTAAGTAAAGAAATTACAACATTTTTGGGAGCTAACTTAGCTGAGCGGTCCCAACCGTTGTCGAGAGTATTTTTTTCCATAGAAAGAGCCTATTAGCATTATTATTAAGTCCATTCAAATTGGTTTTATTGCAAATTAAAATGTTTGCATTAAATTATTTAAAATCTTCACCATCCGAAGTGCGAAAGAAAGTTTTGAGAAGTTTGAAATTCTCATGGATGTAAGAGAGGTCACTGTTAACACGCATCCTTTGTCATTTTTTTAATCATACTTGACAAATATTTTAGTCAACTTATATTATTATGGCTAATTGCAAATTTAAATGTTTACATTAAAGATTATGGATTATACGTTGCAGGAACAGTTTAAACATTTTTCTGTGGAAAAAAATACTTGACAATGGGTGGTGCTGTCAACTGAGTTAGTTCCCATATTTGTTGTTTATTTTCATTTCGATGGCTTAGAGCGGAGATGTTGTAAGTGCAGTTTATACCGAAAATGAGTTATTATACGCATGCGAATCTATATCGTCTGAAGTATGTTCCTTAGGAATATTATTGCGTAACTCGGTGTCATTGACGAGATATTTTACAAAAAATATGTGTGGTAAGTACTAAATTGTATGGCATCTCAAACTTTCAACTTCGATTATCTCAAAACTATGAAAACTGCACTTACAACATCTGTGCTCTAAGCCATCGATTTAAGATATTGAAGATTTTATGTTTGTTAAATTACTTTATGTAAATTTCTATAATTTCTACATTAAATATATCTTCTAAGCAAATTATGCAATCTTAACAAATTGAAATTAAAAAATATTATTTAATTTCATTATGGAATTGTACTACCTTATCACTGACGCTGATACAGTGAATAAACTTAATTGTACTTCAAAAGTGCGATTCATTGAAATTAATTTAGTACTTAAAAATTATGCATTTAGTCCACTGGATAGGACTTCTTTCAACTTATCTAAATTCTATTCCAAAATTGTCTAAAAAGTAGACTTAACAAACAACTCCAATTATTTTTATAATCAATAACTTATTTAATCTTTTGAATCTAGATGAAACTAGAATTAGTGACAGGAGGTTCAGCGCAAACAATGCGTTTAGAATTATATGACGTTAACAATAAACTTGTTGGCGAGTTGTCCGATAACAATGCATTGCTGGGTTCATATCCCATAGAAGATGGCATGAGAGTGCATGTTGTGGACAAGTTTCTGATGCTTTACGAGTTGACGGATACAGCTAATATAGAGAAATTCACTTTGTCTGAGGAAGAATATGGCAAGAAGCCCGATACGGTAAGAGCATTCTTACAGAAGAACAGGCTGGGGAAATATAATGAAGAGGAAATGAAGAACTTAAAGAGACAACAACAGGAAGAAGAAATGGAAGAAAGGAGGTTTGTAAAAATTCATTATTTATTACGTTATTTGTATTTGTGAGTGTGGAACAAGTCTTTTGGCTTATGGGAGACATTTTGTAATGATATGGATCAATAGATGTGGAATTGCTCTTCAGCTGCTGTACAACTGGTTTATTCCTAAGCATATATATGGTCAAGACAAGTAAAAAATTAATTTATTTGTTAAATTATAAAATGAATATTTATGATTATGACGCCATCCCTCTCTGTACCCATTGCCTGTTTATGCGGACGGTGGTAAATGTGAGTGGGATAGCAGCACTATTACTTTGATGTGAATAGTTTAAGTATTAATAAAATAAGTTTGTTTACTGGCGGATGCTATAGTTTAATATAACTGCAATTGTATAGTTGCGTGTATATGTGTGCGTAATAAGAGTGTGTGACTGTGATTGAAAAAGATTGTTGTCGGATTCCATCAAACTGTTTGTGATTTTTTTGTATATGTTTAATGGCCTTGTGCCGTGTATGAAATTATAAATAAAATTAACGCACGACCGGTTTCGTGGAGTTTGCATCATCAGGTATAGATCAGCACCTGATGATGCAAACTCGGGAGTCTGCGAAACCGGTCGTGCGTTAGTCATACTCAATAGTAATATTAAACAATAATAATAAATATTTATTTTATTTGATAATTTAAAATGAAGTGTTACAAGGTTAATGCCGATACAATCAATGAAATTATTTGTTAAATTTTTTTTGGGAATTATGGTAATCATGTTTTGTTATTTTATGTTACGCTTTTTAGGTTAGCATCTTTAATTCCCATTGAAGCTCGTTGTGAGGTGCGTATTCCCAATCAGCCTTGTCGGAGAGCTACAGTCAGGTACAATGGGCCCCTAGAGAATTCAGCCAAAGGTGGGATGTGGATTGGAGTGGAATATGATGAACCTTTGGGGAAAAATGATGGAGCGTAAGCTATTTGTTTTGTATATCTTTGCAATTCAACAAAATAAAAAAATGTTTATCTTATAATTTTTGCTGTATGTATGTTTCAAAAGTGATCTTATTCAATGTAAAAAGGGAAAATTTAATACTGTATTGCAATATCTTGTGGCTTAACTCGTATTGTACAAATTGAGAAAAACTAACATTATTATTAAAAAAAAAATTTATAAGTAAAAAAATACTTTAGAGTTTTAATTTCTTTATTTGTCAGTTACACGTGTTTCGGGTTTTTTTTTTTTTAAATTTAAAAATGGAGTTTTACTCATTAAGTGAAAACAAAATCAGTAACATTATTATGTTAAATATGACCACGCAAAATAAATAATATATTTTTTATTTATAGGCTTGCAAAAAAAAATATTTGGCACACTAAATGTAAGTCTTCACAATTAAAGAACACACTTTCAACATTCTCAGCTGTTATCATTTTAACATCTAGTGCAATACAAGAAATATTGGTACATTCATTTTATTTTTATTAGAGTGTCGATAATTTCTATTCCCATTGTGTTTAACTAAGACACATATATATGTATTATAATCAAATCATTTGTCTTTGTTCCAGTGTGGACGGAAAGCGTTACTTCACCTGCTCTCCTAAATACGGTGGCTTTGTGAAACCTGTGTACATTACCGTCGGAGATTTCCCTGTCCAGAACTTTTTGGATGATGAAATTTGATGGAACAATTGCATTACATCCACAGCTGACTCATCTCAGGGATATAATGATTTATAAATACATATTTAATTATTGTTATTTTCAAATATTCTCAACATACTTTCCATTTAACCACACATAGAATTTTGATGAATGCATCCTTTGTTGATAACCACCAACATAATATATAAATAATAAGATTAATCAAATTAACAAGTATTTGGTATGGATAGTCATTAACATGGTGATTAACTGGCAACATTTTGACATGCTCGAAATAAACTAACATAAATAAATAAACATTCTAGTTCGTCGGTAGCCTGGAGGTAGAGTCTCGGAGTTATGAACATGAGGTCCGGGGTTCGATCCCAGGTGCCGGCAAACTCCCCTTTCACGACACAAGCTTTTAGCTTACTGTGAAAAGTGTATAAAGTTGTATTTGAGTTTACAACAAATACCCAGATAAAAAAAAAAAATATACATATTTGTGTCATCAATGTTAATAAAAAATTATGAATTTCAGAATGAATAGCTTGTAGAGTAGCAATAACAAAACCCAGATATATCTTTAAAAAAAAAAAACTGACCTATTACGACGAATTAATAAAAACGATTAAAACAAAAAACGCACTGTACTTTCACATAATAATTTTGTTTAATGTAAAAAAACTTTCAAAAGAGTCTAATTATTGAGTGAATGTAAAGAGTGTGTATTTTGTTTTAAACGTTTTTATTAACTTGTAAAATTGAACTTATATAGCATTAACATCCTCAAAATCAAAACTTTACTTAATATGATATTAAAACTGATTTATTAAACTGCTGATTTGAACTTATAAAATTCATTGATAACTTAATAATTCTTAACACAAAAAAATATTTAAAACAATGATTTGATTTGTGGAGGATTGAGATTTTTGTATTTGACTAGATTCTTCACCCGCTTAAATAAATATCTTCCAAAAGCTATGATTATATACACCTTGTTTGCATAATGCAAATGATTGTGCAAAATCCTTTAGTAAATTGAGTGTTCACAAAGTACCTTTCTTCATGATTTCAATATGGTATTAAATAGTTCTTTTTGAGTGTGTTAAAACATTGTACAGTTGGCATAACCCGTTTTTGTGAGTGCACAACATTAGATATGTAGATCAGCTATGCCTTGATTTTTGAAAAATACCACAGAATGCTTTTTTTGTGTTGGTAACATAATGCATTGTCTATGGTTTATTGAATGGAGAGTCTGTTGTGAAATAAACATGCTTTATTTTTAGTTTTGCATTTTATGAAATCTTACGTAATTATGATATAATATGATTATTATGAAAAAACTACTATACTAAAATGATAATACTTCTATTATAATTTGATAACTAAACTATTTTATTTAATTTTTATTATTGTATATTGTATTTATTGTTAAAATTATAATAAAAATTATGTTGATGTTTAATAACACTCATACACACATACACACAATATGAGATATAGACTGATTTTACTTTTTTTTTTCAAATTGTTGTGTTTATTATTATAATTTTTATGCACTATTGTATTCACAAAGGGACACAAACAATTTGTAATTATTGTTTTGTATTATTTATTTTAACAGTTTTATGTTGTGCTTATGTTGTCCTAGCATTGATAAACTGGGTTGTAACGTGAGCAATGCAAAATCCTTGCGTGTTTATTATTGTGATGAGATCAAAAGTATTTAAAATTTAAACTTAATTCATGAAATTATCATATAAGACTCTTGGAAGAGATGTTGCTTTATTTGGTGATTTGCCAGATGCGACTCATACAATGGTTAGTTATAATAATTAGCTAAACTAAATATGTTGTATAAAACTATATATTGCCATTTAGTTACATTGCTTTTACCTTAATTTTGTCATAACTTACTGCTAACCTTTCTCTCTCCACTGCTGAATATAGGCCTCTTCAAAACTTTTCCATTTTTCACGGTCTTGAGCAACACAAACCCACTTTTTTCCCACAACTCGGTCAATGTCATCCACTCATCTCTTTTGAGGTCTTCCAATATTTCTTTTATCTTCCTATGGTCTCCACTCCAAGATCCTAGGTGTCCATCTGACATCCTCTCTTCAAACTACACGACCAGCCCAATTTTTTACTATACTAACTATCTACTATACCATCACGGCATATCCCACAAGTGGGGTAGCCAGCAGACCAGCTGCGTATAAAACATGCAAGCTGTCTTCTCCGTGCCAATATAAATTTTTTATTAGATGTAAATACATAGAGCTGGTCGGTAGCATGTTGGTAGAGTCTCAGACTTTTAATTGAGATAGCCTGGGTTCAATTCCTCCCGCTGCTGATCTATTTGCTTTCGAACTGTACGAAGGTGTATTTCTGTTTATTACAAACACATTTTTTTTATTTAAAAGAAATAAAAATGTCTTTGATGTCAAAATACACAGTTAATTTTAAGCATGTATAAATTTTGTATACCTCAAATTGTGACCCATTTTTCAAGTGCATGGACAATATAATATTTATTTCCGATGTTTAAAAAGCTCTTGTAAGGTATACACTTCAGAAATGACGCAGAAAACTAAATCATTAAGTTGTAATATGGTTTAATAATGTATCATATTTTATGTACAACAATATGTTCCAAAATTGATAGATTCATATAAAACCTTATGCAAAAAATCATATTTTGTTTTAAAAATAAACATTTCAAAATATTGTAAAATTACAAGCAAATAACATGTAGAATATATATATACAAGAAGGGCATTTTATTTGTATATAAAGTTGTGTGATGAAAGGGATGATTAAATTTTATTTTATATTTATTATTATTCATTCATTTGTTGGCTTGAATAACATTGCATGGAATTTTTCTTTTCTAAAATGATACTTCGTTTCATTTGTCTGTCCATCACGGCATTTCCCATGAGCAAGGTAGCAAACTACTCATAATAAATATGCAAGTTGTCTTCTCCGTGTCAATAAAAGTTAAGATATTCAGGGTAGGTAGCGTACCTCATCACTGAGCTGAAGATTTCAAATGTTTTAAATTTGATGTTTTACGAATTCCTACCTTTTGCAGGGCATTTGAAACTTACAGAAAAGAGCGGTAGGTCTATTCTTTACCAAGAACTCTACTTATATGATTTTAAAACAATCGGAATACTCACTTGGGAGATTTCTGGGACTCAATGGCATGGTTTTTATGTTTAAATAATCTTTGTTAAGATGTATATCAAGCCATTTGACTTGTGATAGTTGTAAAAAAAATCATGCAATGTTGTTCAAACGAATGAGTATTTATTAAAATTCTTATTAATTAATTTCTTTTTCTGTCACTTCTTCTGTAATTACGTCTGACCCCCTAGACAAACATGCATTTGGCGATCGACTACAAAAGAATTTTTGACAATAATTGCAACAATAACGCATAATTACACGGTACATGTAGGTAGATTGTCGAAAAGTTCGCCAGTAGTCGATCGCTAAGTATGGTTTGTCTACGGCCCCTGATGGTCAACAATTCAATTGCTTAGAACCAATACTGTCTCATTCCTGGCTTGTAGACTTTTAAACTTATAGCTTTATATTTTGTATTATATTGTAATTTATTTATTTTAAAATATCAAAACAACAAGTACAGCTCAGTTATCAAGAATAATAATTGAGAAAATACTGCTGAATTCAAGATGATGTTTTCATATAGTTTAAAATTAATTAATATTATGGTGACATTCTTAAATTGTGAACATAGACATACATACTAGACTTGCAGCACGGTACATTTTTTCAGAATTTTAATGTTCCAACATCGATGACCTTCAAGCATTAGCAATGTATTGTCTTATAACCAACGTCAGTTTAAAACTGGATGCAAAATTTGATTGGCTGCATGACCGATTTTTTCTTAGAATTACCGATCTAGTATATTTTTGATTGTGAAGTTATTTTTACAATTAGCCAATGTTTGAGGTTACATATATATATTAAACTTATGAGACTATCATATAAAGCATATGAAAGACAGTGCCAACTTATCTGCTGATTCCCCAGGTACAGAAGTAGTAGGTTAGAGTAGAATTTATTTTAGAGTGCCCTGCTCATAGGTAAATGATTACTAAATAGATTCTTCAGTAATGAGTATGCTATACACCACACAATGCACCAGCCAATCACAGTGATGCTACTCGATTACTAATACAACCACGTGTTCTGTAATACACATTACCTGTGACTGTGTGCGTAGCGATGCTAGGGCACTTTTAAAAAAATTCAAGTCTAATTAGACTTTGCTAATTTCTTCAAATATCTAGGGAAACAGCCAAATAAGGTGATATTGTCTTTTTCTAAGCTTTATACTATTGGTTTACATGTTTAATTTACTTTCTTAAATGGTGTTGAAATAATCATTTATAAAATTTAACTATATTATTACGTGTTAGTGATAATATTTGCGATAAAATATGTCTCAAAATTAATTGTTCCTTTTATTTATTCTATATATATACTTTTCACTTTATATTGATCTCACCTGCATGTGTATTGATGCTGTATCATTTAAGTGTTTATAATTATTATTATTTATTTTAATCGGCAAGTTAAAACTGTTTTTATTTTGAAACAATTTTATTAAAAAAATAACTACAATCAATTGGAAATCACAGTTAAGAACTTTTTCATATCACCATAAAATTTGCTTAATTTAAAAACAATCTTACAAATATTTGTAGCAAAGAGATATTGTGTGCATGGTCTGGATGTTTGATTATTTGTGTGAATTTTGCTGATTTTTATTAATTATGTATATTGAACATCTGTAATGCGCCTTGAAATAAATAAATAAATGAAAATATAAACTGGGCTAGCTAAGTGTTAAATAAATTAAAGATATTATCATCAGTGTTTTGTAGAAGGGCAAATAAATCATTTCTGTGATATCAATTTACTAACAAATAAATATCATCAGTGGCACAAGGTTTCTGATGGCCTTTATGCCCTTCTTCACAACAATATCAGAACATCAGGAATATATTAGGATGAAATGACTTGATTGATGAGTTGAAGAAGACCCACCATCCACCTGGAGTCTGGGTTGATTGATGCAGAATCACTCTGTAAGGAGGTGCCTAGTTTCTGCTCTGTGCTCACGTGAAGAGTGTCTGAAAGCACTAAGAATTTTGTATAAAATGGCCAAGTATAATATGCTTTTTCTTAAACATGACTCCTTCTCTTACAAAAAAAATATTTTTGTACACAATATTCGTAGACATGTTGATCAACATTGATTTTCAAAAATGGCTTATTTGGCCTTCAATAGAACACTTAATTATCATGGAGTTTAATCAATGTGCTAATGTGCACTATGTCAGTTTTACATGTTATGGTGCAAATGTACCTATTGTCAAAGATGTAAAATCCATTGTCTCCTGTCTATCTATGATATCGCAACACATCCCATAAGTGGGGAACCCAGCAGATTCACTTTATGCGGTAAATAAAAACATTCAAGATGGCTGGCATACCTCGTCATTAGTGTCTAATTTGTGATGTTTTATAAACACATGCCATTTACAGAACATGTATTATCGACTTTGTGCATATCAGCAGCATGCCTTCTATAACATGCACTACTAACAAAACATGTAATGATTATTAACACATATTAAATAGGTAATTCTTTATTGTATTGTTATTATTCTTCACTGCACATTCCTTACTATGTTCTTGCTAATTTTTGATGTTAAACTATTATTTTATTATTAAATCAATATTAAATAATACACTAGCGTTTTATTTGACTTGAGTTCGTCGGTAGCCTGGAGGTAGAGTCTCGGCCTTATGAACATGAGGTCCGGGGTTCGATACCAGGTGCCGGCAAACTCCCCTTGTGTGCACGTGCCGACACAAGCTTTTAGCTTACTGTGAAAGGTGTATAAGGTTGTATTTGGGTTTATAACAAAACCCAGATATATCTTTTTTAAAAAAAAAAAAAAAAAAAAAAAAAAAAAAAAAAAAAAAAAAAAAAAAAAAAAAAATTTTTTACTTTCCATTTTATGTCAAGGAAAATGGAATGTCTTCTTCACCGAAGAAGTATTTTTTTTGATCTTGTGTACTTAGCCCTTATGAAAATATTGTAATCTGATTTTGTTGCCTGTTTACTAAGGCCCAACGCATCAATCTGTAGATAGATAAATTTATCCTGAGGATAAGCCTATCTCTAGGATATTTGCCGTATCAATGTAAAGATATGGCCTATCCCTAGGATAAACGACGCCATTTTTAACTACAACTTAAAGTGGTGGATAAAATTTATCCTCAGGATAAACCGTCACAATTATCAAAATGGCGTCGTTTGTGAACAGCTGTGAAGGATGCGTTATGTGTTGTTTTTGCTACATACATCGAGTATGAGTATTTTTTGATGTTCAACAATGTCGTATTATGTTTAAAAATGTTGTTAAATCATTGTATCAACCATCTCAAAGAAAATATTCTACAAATAACGCGGTGATTACTTTGAAGGAAAGATGACATAACCGCCATTTTTGTTTTCGTAGAATCGATTCACGTAATACTTTTAGCTATATACGGTAGATGGCATTATCAGATTATAATGCATATTTTATGAACTACAAAAATTACTTAAAACGGAATTATGACTGAAAAACAACAAAAGTAAAATCTTAATGTAATGTTTCGAGCTATGATTGTTGTTTTCACGCAAAGTATTTCGTAATATGTGTAAAAATATATTTAACAATATTTTTACACATATTACGATTATATAAATTTATTATTATATTAAAATCTCTTTTGATTTGCAAACAATAAATATTTATTACGAAATATACGCTAGAGTGGGAGCAAAATTGGCGCCAAACGAAGATCAAGCTAAAACCATAGACAAAACATGCGATTTCAGTGTAGCCAACATTTAAGACTGGTGGATAGCTATCCACAGGATAGTTTTAGATTGATGCGACAAATAAATTTAACCATCACTTTATCCATAAGATATATTTATCCTTTAGATAGCTAACTACAACTTTTATCTATATATTGATGCGTTAGGCCTAAGGGGATTTAATAAACATTTGTGTCCATTTGCATATTTGATGACACATATACCACACAAGTTTAAGGAAATTCAGTGGGATCTATGGAAACTTGCATTTTTTGGGCATACTCCTAGATATTATCCATGGCAAACGTATCAACAAAATTACGTCAAGAATTTTTTTAAATTCATGTATATCTCTGTAAATTAACTTTCAAATATATACTGTTTATTTTAAAAGCTACTTTTGTAAAAGTAGTTGATTGTTACTCTTACTTAATAAACAAGGACGAGTAGCAAGGTTGATGTTTGCAAAAAATATTTAATGAAAACATTAAAATAATGTTAAGAGCTTGTGTTGCTATTTTTGAACCTAGGATAATTCAAAAAGTACAACAATTAGTAATTAAATTTTATTATTTATTATAAAAAATATTTACAAAGAATCATCATAGTCTTAAACATAAAAATACACAATATAGGTACAAATACAATTCAACTAATCTAGAATTTTCTTCTTTTGAGTATGTCTGGTTTCCAATTGATAGGATGACTCTCTTCTGACGCTGTATCATCTTCTTTGTATATCTTGATAGTCTTATCAGCTTCTGTTGTGATGAGACGAGCTCCAGAATGGTCAAAGGTCATGGAGAATATTCCAGCTTCGGAATCCATTGAGCCGGGTTGTACGGCCGCCTAAAAAGTAGAAATAATGTAATTTTTTTTTATTTTCAAGCGTGACTTTGTGGAAATTCATTATAAACAATAATTATTAACAATCGCTGTTTTATTCATTTTAAATTTAATTTATTATCAGATTTTTGATTAGGTACAATATAATCATCTTCAGTAATAAACAAATAGCTGTAATGTTTAATATTTGTTTATTACTGAAGATGAATACATGGTAATCGAAAACCTATTAACAATTTGAAGTAGAGAAAACAGTGTTTGTTAATAAAAATCTTTAGAAATAGTGTGTTATTTAGCATTTTAAGTATTGTATATCTGTACGGTGGAGGAAAATTTAATAAGTAAAATTTTAGTTGAGTGTTGCATACCTAGTAAAACTCTTTTTGATAATATTCTTTTTTTGAAAATGAAAGATCACTTAATTAGTAAGTGTAATTACGGAGTCTATCTGTGGGGGTAGGCAGAGAGGATGGGATGTACTCTCACCTGTTGTATTTTCGATTTGTACATAATTATGGAATATCGAGATAAATTACAAATGAAATTGTTTTTAATATGGTCAAAATAAAAAGCGTACCTGCATCCTCTGGAAGTTATATCCTGTCCTCCAGTCCCACATAAACATAGTGCCGTTATCTCCACCACTACACAACACTCCTTCAGCATTCACAGCCAGGCAGTTGACTATGGCATTGTGGCCTGACAAGTTCTGTATAAAGCGGCCATCAGGACACTTCCACTGTTTGATATTATCCGGAGAAGCAGATGCGAATGTATATAAAGTTGGGTGAATTACAAGAGCCCTCACAGATTTCTTGTGGTTTGTCAATGTGCAAACAGATTTTCCTGCGGCTAAATCCCAGAGGCGAATTGTTGAATCGTGTGAGCCTGTGATCACCTAAAATAAAATACATATAGACTTACATTATCAATCAATGTTATTTTTACAATTAACTATTGTAGTCGCCCGGTAGTTTAATTGAACAAAGCACACCTCACGTAAAGAATGGGTTGTGGGTTCAAGTCCCGTCCAGGGCACTACCGAATAAGATGACGTTGTCTTTTCAAAGCCTTATATGGTAGTTTCATGTGTTAAATTTACTTACAGATATCAAAATTAAAAAAATAAAATCAAATGCAAATTATCAATATTTGAAGTATATGCGGAAAAAAACAAGTGGAGTCAGTATTTTTGAAAAAATTGTTAAATATGCCAAGTTGACAAAAATATGAGGATAGTCATAGAAAGAGTTGACTCTCGATAATTAATTTTGAATGTATTGAATTAAAAGCAATATTTTTAGCTTGCGAAAAATAAGATAACTTCAATGAAAAATAGAGCTATAAAGCAAATAAATTAGCAGTGATGTTAACCCTATTTCTGTACTTGCTAAATTCTGATTTTTTTAAATAATTCTCCCTTGAAGTTAGTCACAGTCTGCAGACTATACACGTCAGTATAGCTAATTACTTGTCAGAACTATAAAAAAAAATTATTTTAAGCCTTTGCCATTCATCATTCTCTTCATTATTACTCATTCTTTGATAATAATAATAAAAACAGTGTTACAAACCTGAGGGTCAGCAGATTGACATAAGACAGAAGCAACTGTATTTGTATGTCCTGTGAGAGTGTGAACATTGGCTTTAGTTCTCATATCCCACACACGAGCTGTAGAGTCTCTGCCAGCTGTCAACAGTACATCTATAGTGGGGTGTAAACTTAGGGCGTACACGGCAGATAAATGTCCGTGATAATGACGAATCACTTTATTATATTCCAAGTCCCAGCATTTTACTTGTCGATCCTCTCCACAACTGAATAGATAAGGATGTCTCGCTGATACTTCGAGTCCTCGCACTGTGCTTACATGTCCTGTGAGAGATACTTTAAGCTTTCCACTTGCTAAATCCCATATTTTTATCATACGATCAGCAGCACCTAAAAATTAAAGAAATAACTCAAATGTTTATTTGAATTGTTGTTTATTTTTACTTAGTTAATTTTTATTTAATTTAGTTGACAAATATAGAAACTTAATATTTTGAATAATATCTTATTGTGTTTCAATATGGAAATAAATATCAAATCCAAAATATGGGTAACATAAAATTGAGTTAGCTGTAAGAGTAAAACTCGTTTTTTATATTGATTGTATTTTTGTGTATAATGCATGAAATCAGTGTACCTACAGTAAAGAGTAAATAAATTATATGAAGTTGGTGTGATAACCACCTAAGATAAAGGAACGTGGTTAGCTGGAAGAAATCACTATAATGTGATAATCTCGCCACTGCATATCATCACATTATTTTTTATGTAAACTGCTTCATTGTTGATTTTGTTATGAGTATAATGATTTGCAAGAATAAAATAAAATAATATAAGTTGTACTAGTTTGGGCATATGGAGACAATGAACAAGAACAGAGCAATATAGTTCAATCCTTTAACTGTACAAAGAAAACTGCATGATCTTTTTTCATTTAAAACAAACATATTATTCATACATAAACACACTAATTTTTATCCATAAGTATAGAGTACTTTTTTTACTGAAACTCAATTTTAGACACTTTAAAATTTCTTTAACATACCCGTTGCAAACCACTGATTCCCTGGTTCCACTGTGACACATCTCACCCAACCCAAATGTCCTGATATAACTCTGCATAGTTTCCAGGGTGCATGCCACTTAGGCTTGGGCATCGTGGGAGCCTTTCTGGGAATAAGAGCTGTAGATACCCCACCAGTAGTGGTACCTGGAGCTCCCATTGTTGAGAGTTGAGCTCCCGCATACGGCACCATAGCTCCTTCAGATCCCAAAGCAACGGAATCTCCCGATTCTGGAAATGTAAATGATAATAAATAAAATTGCCAGTGAAAAAAGTTGCGAGTCATTAATTTTAGTACCCATTCTTTAACAACATTTCTCGTGACTATATTTATTTATTTAAAATCATATACGGCGTGAGCCTTTTACATGTTTACAAAAAGTATGACTGACAACAACAACAAAAAACAATCATACACAATCACACAGGTACATTGCAAATTCATAAGTCAAAGATAAAAAAAAATTAAAACAAAACAATATATAATGTAAATATGTTTTATTTGAGGCTGATTCTTACATTTTTAAACACATTTGACACATAATAAACGAACACCAATAAATGAACCGCGACTATTACAATTTGTATTGTTTGTATAGTAATGTCCCTCCCAATAATAATCTGTTACAAAAAAATCATACAACATATTCACATCAAAACTTATACCTGCAGTTGTTCCTGGAGGCGGTGGATTATTATTTTCTTCATACATTTCTCTTTGTTTCATGGCTTGGACCTGTTTAACTCTGTCAAACACTAGAGAGAATGAATCTCGCGCCTTTGTAGCTTTTCGAAATTTCTCACTGAAAATATAATGTACAAATAAATAGTTATACTCGAAGTATATGAACATAAGTAAGATCCAAGATTATACATAATTTAATTGATTATACTGGAAACAAAAGAATTTAGAGGTTAACTTACGCTTTTTCGTCCACCGGTGCCAGCATACTCTGGTTTGAAAGAAACATATCGTGTGATCTCTTGAGAGATCTGAACACAAGGGTATGTACAGAATGTCGCTGAACGTCTTCAGTCATTTTGATTAATTACACTCAAATTTACAATCTGACAAAATACGACGATCAGACAGCATCCAAAATCAAACTCAAAATGACAACCATAGATTAATTTACACGAGTAAACAATATTATCTAATGGTTACTAGTGATGGAAAAATTAGCATGGACAGTCTATGCTAATCTGCTAAAGGTAAAATAGTCTTAGCAAACGCTATTTGAAAATTGATTAATTTGCTAATGCTAAGCTGCGAATTTTCGCAATCGCAGCGTAAACCGACATGCCATACACGTACGATGAACAATAGCATTATTACGTAGTATTATATTCTCTTTGTAGCATACTAAACAAATTTAAATTAGCAATCTTATCTTTGAAATGCAAACTACACATATTAGGTTGATACTACTCAGTAAAAAGGGATGAAGCATTCTTCCAAATATTTACAGCAATACAAGTAACAGTAACCCTCTTTTATGAGAAAGTATATTATTAGTTACCAGTGTATAAACACGTTGGTCATATTATCTCATTAGCATAGCAATAATCATTAATCATTAGTCTGCTAACTGAGACCTTAGCACCGCTAATTAAAATTTATGTGAAATAGCATTAATTTCCATCACTGATGGTTACATAATCATAAATAATTTTCGGCCATGTTGTGAAAATTCGTTTTTATTAAAGATACGTAAAGGGGCGTTCACATTTGTTCACTTGAAAGAGATTACCACTCGTCATAATTTTGATGAAAGGTCCTTTCACTGAAACGACCACAAACAAGTTTTATCTTATTATTTGTTTAATTCTCTATGAATTTGTATTGAATGTCAGAATCATGTACAAAATTATTATGCAGTCGAGAGCTTTATTAATTTATTTTAAGTGTTATTTTTCATTTTTGAATTTGTTTAATTATTTTTATACGAAAATACAACATGAGTGAGAGTGTTGACATGGCAGTGAAAGCATAGGATGAACAAATGTGAACAGACGTGTTCACTTTCGATGAACAGGTTTGACCCTGACACTCTGAATGATCATCCAAAGTGAAGCAATGTGAATACTACTTAAGCTTTATTATTGAAAACGCATGCACAAAATATCACGCATGTTTCCTAATTAAGTAAGGTCCTTACTGTGAAAGGTGTATAAGGTTGTATTTGGGTTTATAACAAACAAAACCCAGATATATCTTTAAAAAAAAAAAAATTTCATCCATCAAATTTGAATGTTTATTTTTTATTTTACACTTTTTAAAATTGCTTTTTCTTGTAGGAAGGTAACTACTGTAAAAAAGGGGAGATGTAGAATCAGTGAAATAAAACAAAAAGTCGAGTAAAAACATTTATTATCAGTTTTCTTACAATACATTATAATATCATTATTATTGCTACGCGTTGAAATTATAAATGCTGAAAATATAACAATGGTATTGAGCCGTTAAAACATGTGTCTACATACACAAATGTAATTTTTTTATTTTGGTAGATATTTTTAGGTAGGTAAGTATATTAATTTATTACAAAAAAAAAAAATAACAGCATAGCTTTAAATAATTCAAAGCATTCTATATTTATGAAACGCCTAAAATACTAAAATATTATTTACATATTACAATTTGAATGAATTATTTTAGATATTTATGAATTACTTATTTCGTATATAATATTATGTTATTTACATATAAAAATAAATTATTGAAATCATTACACATAAACTTACTTACAAAATTTTATTGCACAAAACATAGGATATAAATAATATTTATTAATAACTATTCTTACATTTATTAATACTGAGTAATGTTTTTTTATTTCTAAGGTACCTAATATTTTTTACAAAATATTTTAATCTTAATTTACGTACGTATTTCATATCATTGCAGGTATACAGGATTTAGCAAATAAACTAAGAACAATATTTCCATATAATTGTGCTGCAATTGAATTTTTTTTTATCGGAATTTACTATTTTATATTACAGAGAAAAACCATAAACGGTTATTAGGTAATATTGGATTAGGTAAGTGTTCATATTTCAATGTTACTTTTTTATTGCGGATGTATTGCTGTTTTGCGTAGATATCAAATACTTATATGAAGTATGTAACATCGGCACTTTTTGAAGTTCATATGTTCATATTTCCGTTATAACTATTAGTATCACTTACTCTTCGCGAATGTGTAGGCTTCCTTAATGTTCCGCCAGCTCTGTGGGGGTACATGTTCAGGGGAGGTAAGTTAGGATTTTCAATTCTAGTCGGAGAAGAGACCAATGGTCTAGATCCTCCTCTCTTCAGTGTTCCTATATTCTCCAGAGGAAGTTGATTCACAATACAGTATGCGTTTACATCTGGTTCCTGATAACATGTTTCCATATCATCCATCTGATAACTTTCAATCAGAGGTGCGGGATCCTCATAATCGTAATCAACGAAACCAGAATTTTCGAAACTGGACTTGTCGGGAATCTTTTCAAAATGGCTTATGGGATATGGGAACTTCTCATGTATTCCAGATTTGTAGTTCATAGCTTCGACACTTTCGTAATGGTTGTCATCAGTATAATCAGCTGAGACTTGTGGGTAAATATCTGCAATAAAGTGTTGTGTTCCTCTGGGTGTGAGTGCTGCCCACAATGCTCTGTTGTCAGGCGGTGTGGGTCCCGCAGAGTACAGGGCTCCATTCACAGGTGCTGATGGCCGATTTTTTGTTTGAAGTGGACCAGCTAATTCTGAAGACAAGGGTCCCTGCTTATTACCACTGCTCTCACTGAAATGGAAGTTGTATGACCTGTGAGAAACACACATGAGAAAGGACACACATTTAGTCATGCATTAATAAAACAAGAAAAATTATATTCACATTTTTTAGCATTCATTTAACAAAAATAATCAAAATACAACTACACAAATTTAAACAAAGTTTTGTAAAAACTGAATTCTTTGACCGAATCGAATAAACTTTGATATAAATAATAACAAATAAATAACAAAAAATTACACATAATGTCTCATGCTGATAGCACACGGCAAATTGGCAGTTATATTTTTGCATGCAAATTTAAGAGTATGAAATAATAGGACTGTGCACGAAAAGTAAAGAGTGTAATACAAAACATACATAGGAAGAGAACACACGTACTCTCGACACTTGAGAAGGAACAGAGCCAACATGGCACCCAAGAACAGAACAGCGACACATGATGAGATTAGGACCAAAAACCAAGTGTCATCTGCTGCAGAAGAATCTATCAAGAACAAGTAATATTATATTATTTAAATAACGTTACATATTTAATTAAATGACTACTTTTTACAATTTACAAAAATAATTTGTTCAATGATTTAGAAGTGACACAATGTTGCAGTTTTTGCATAAATGAAGGAGTATCTGAAGGTGATTCGCATTCAGAAAAAATAATCATGATGGCCATTGAAAGTGTTCACACGACACATAGGTAGACAATTACTAGGAAAACCTTCTTGCTTTCACTGAACATCCTCAAGGTATTCTTGCCGTGATAAGTTTGACTTTATTAAATATCCTTATTTTTCAAGATTTGTAATATATAATTGGCAATTTGTCTCTCCGAAAACAATTTGTTGTGAGGGTTGTGATTAAAAATCGTTGAAAAAACTTAAACTATATTTTTTTAATACCAACCATGATGAGGCAGCTCCACATACTCGACTCCTGGGAAGACATTACCAGGAGGTGGAGATGGAGGGTCACACAGTCCTGCAGGTCTACATGGAGGACCACTGATGTTGGCCAGAGGAGCACGTTGCAGAAACGCTGGCAGGGGCGGAGGTGGCATACGCAAGATGCTGTCTGGAGGAGGACCTAAGTCCCAACATTCACCACTGCACATCATCCTGAAGAAATAAAAAATCTTAAATATAGCCGATTTCTGTGATTATAACAACGATTGTACTCAAAATTAAGTCTGCTGGACAAAGGTTCCGAAGTCAATTTCCGGCAGATGGTATTCTATCCAAGCATGAGATAATTATGATAGGTATGGTATGAAGAAAACGTTCTTTCGTTTAAATAATGTTATAACAAAATGAATAGGGGCAAAACGAGTTAGAATATTTCGAATTCAAATTTCGAAAATGGAATATCAAACATTATGAGTTGCTTTAGGCGCTAAACAGTAATAATAGAATACGAAATACCGCAGAAATACCTAAAACAAGCTAAATTTAACAATGTAAAATGTCAAATATTGCGTCAACAAAATAATTTACTGATAAAATGATTAGGTACAACAGTTATGTTTTGGTATTTCATGTCGCAAATACCGTTCGTGATTCCGTTGTGTGTGTATGTGTGTGTGTGTGTATTTATTTATATTTACAGGATAATAATTTAATATTTGAATATTCAAACACAATAGGTAATAATAGCATTCTACAAAATACTTTGATAATGAGTTGCCAACATGCGACACTTAAATTATTATTATACAATTGT
Source organism: Athripsodes cinereus (assembly GCA_947579605.1). Lineage (NCBI taxonomy): Eukaryota > Metazoa > Arthropoda > Insecta > Trichoptera > Leptoceridae > Athripsodes > Athripsodes cinereus. The sequence continues at coordinate 24,567,355 of OX388316.1, forward strand.
GTTTACACATGTAAAAAATAATTTGAAAGATATAATTCCTCTAATTATTGCGATATTTTGTATGTAATCTACGACATCCTGTCTTTAAAAATGATGGACATCTTTGTCTGCCTATAATAATCTGCTTCATATATTTTATAGTAATATGGAATATAATAGGCTTACCACTCTTTCTTTAAGTTTTCGAGTATCATGTAAAGGGCTAATTCATAAAATATTTCTTATTAAATTAATGTCTTACTTTTAAAAGCACAGATTAGACAACCTATATTATTGTCTTTGCTTGTAGTTAGTCTGTTTACTCCATTTCAGAAATTTGTGTGATCCACGTGACAGGACAAAGTTCATTAATTCTTTTATACCATCACGGCATTTCCCACGAGTGAAGTAGCCAACGGACAAACTGGTATTTGTAAATATTTATTTATTTATTTATAATAATACATACGGCTTACATCTTTAATACATAGTTACAAACAATAATTGCACAACACCATCATCGTATCAAGTTAAAACTCAAAACAAAAATAAAATATACTGCATCACTTCAAATTATATATGCAAGTTGTCCTTTCCGTTCCAGTTAATAAACGCGATAGACATCGCATTTTAGCGATAAACTCGCCCTCTGTACATTGAATTGTATAACTGATATTTTTATGATACTTTGTATTGATTTGAAATATTGTAACCAATAGAAGTGAAGAATAAAATAAATAAATAAATAATAGACTCGTCCTCTGTATATTTTTGTATTTAATTTGAATATGTACATTTCCCTATAAAATTGTATACCTATACTTATATTTTGATCAATGTACAGTATAGAATGACATGACATGACATGACATGACATGTATCTATAGACAATTCATACAGATCGAGCTAGTCCCAAATTAAGATAAATGAATGAATGAATAAATAAATAATTGTTAAGACGTTTAGGATGCGTTGCATACCTCATCGCTGAAATAAAAATGTTTAATATCTTATTTGTGATGTCTTACGAATACCCGATTTTACAGGACACTCGAAATCTTACAAAAAAGAGTGAGATACTTTCTTAAGTATAGACAAAATAAATAGAAATTATTTTAATAAAAAAAAATGTTTGACGTCAGTGGGTAGGTATCTACTATAAAATTTAACTTTTTATATATGACGCGTGTTTTAACACGCGAAATTAAGTGACATTTGCGTGCTTGAGAATTGTAAACATTATTATTATTTACAAGAAAAAATAAAATACGAAATTGACGCATTCCAACGTCAATACGTCAATTGCCTTTATATAATTTCACATTCCGCAAATCTTTAATGCAATCAATCACGTAAAACAAAGCGGCAATAAAATATGTAATTGGATGGGAAATTGTGTGTTTTTGAAATAGTGTTTCCAGAGAAAGAATAGTAATTATTATTATTTATTGTAAGAAAAAACGACGTGCGTGTAAGAAAACTTGTATTAATGTATATTAGAAGCGAAAGAAGTATTTAAGGATAGATCTATATGGCGTTCTGTTATCTGTGCCTGCTCCACTTGGGACACGACTTGAGGGTATAGAATAATAATTGGACCTATAGTTGATTGGAAGACATCGCATTCTAGCGATAAACTCGCCTTCTATATACATTGAATAACTGATATTTTTATGATACTTGTGTTGATTTAAAATAATGTAACCAATGTACAGTGAAGAATAAAATAATTAATTAAGTAAATAAATACAGTATTTATTGTAAGCTACCCTAAAAAAATCTCGAGGATTTATTTAATAAAACGAAGTTTATTAGAAATCCAAAAATGTCTGATCCATTGTAGTAATTTTCAATTTATTGTTCATGCTAAAACCTCTGCCGTTCGAGAAATCTTTGAAAAATATGTTTTAAATATGTTTATGGGCAATCTGTTAGCTCACTAGCAAAATACTAACAATTATTGTATTTCTACAAAAAATCATGGATTAACTTAACTATAAAATAAAATGAAATGAGGTTTTAAATTTTCTATGAAAAATAAAAGAAAAACGATAATCATGTCACGGCGACGGAGCGTTGAAAATGGATATTGCTGAGTATTTACTGAAATTGTTATACAAAAAACTATAACAACTAAAACAATACCATATCTTTAATCACGTAAGTGTGAAATCCAGTAAAATTCGAAAACTATGTTCGAGATTAATAATACATAAATTATGAAATTATTCCATAGTGATACATACAGTACAGATCATGTTCAAATATGGCAAAATACAATCATGGATGAGAACAGGTGAAAACTAATAATTAAAAATGAATAATAAATGATACAAATATTTTAAAATCACGATGAGTATATCGCGTTATGATTTTTATGTACAACAGATGAATTTGAGGAAACACCGGAAGCCATTTGCGATTATCGATTTCCCTAATCTACTAAAAATGATATAAGCCTCTTGTAAACAAGACAACAAATGGAATCGAATTAACATACTCATTTCAACAGGTTACACCCGACTTACACAAACAATAAAATAAAAGCAAAGAAAAGAAATAAACAAAGAAACAATAAAAATAAACATACCAGAAAATGACATTTTTTAAATTATAGGCACCAGACGAAACAGTGCAAAATTTTGGCTGATTTTTAAAAATAGAATGCGATCAAATCATAGCTCATAAAATAATTAAGAGTAAGAAACATATAAAAATTCTAGTCAAATTTAAATAGAGAATCCAACAGATGAACACTATTCTAAATTCAAATTAAGAATTGCAAATAATATACAAATGCACTTGTTTACATATTATTGGCGCGTTGGTTTATGGTCGCTGCAATCGATAGTTGAGAAAATATATCACAGTGTGATGGAAAATGCAGTTTTTGGTTTGTGAAATATATGCAAATACGAGTTAAATATTAAAAATTTCAGTTGAATATGTAATTAATTATATTTCTTACCTGTTTATCTGTTGATTTGATGTTTTGTCGAGGTAAACTTTGTTGTAATAACGAATGTAAGTTAATGAGACACTTGCTCTTTTATGGAGTTTGTGTGGTGTGCAGTGCGCGATGTATGATGTGCCGGAGTTGTAGGATGGTGAGTAGAGGGCGCGTTGGAGGGAACTAGAATCAAAATCAGGGGATGACAATTCGGGGGTTGATAAAATGGATAAATTCTTTTAGGTTTGAAAAAAATAGTCAAATAGGTATATTCACGAAATGCTCATAGCAAGTACAAATTATCTGATTCTAAACTTTTATCGTGAATGTCTCAAGATTCTGAAGCGGAATTTGAGTTACAATTTTTTTTTATTTATTTTCCAGAAATATAACAACAAAAATATTTAATTACTACAAAAATCTACTAACTAAACATTACTTATATCTAAATACACATATTCTTATGACAATTGTAGTAAATTAAATTTACTGTCTCGCTAGACTTGAGTTTGTTCTGAGGCAGTATTAGGATATCAAACACCTTAAATTTGAATTAATTTTATGTATTATCTAAACTTTATACAATAGACATTAAAAAAACGTGTTTAGCTTTTTCTAATGGAATAAATATGAGAATATAAAAATGTCAAGACAGTCAAAGTATACATACCTATATGTAGCAAACAACAGAGCTATATATTATATTTATAGATAGTTTTAGAAAATACATATATTATATTTATAGATAGTTTTGATTGGGGAAGTGGATGATACATTTTATGTTCTGTTCGATATTTGAATAACAATTAGATACAAGATAATATGCACACATTGATCTTCAATCTAATTAATCGCTTTTTTTAATTGTTTTATATTTTTTTACAAATTTGCACTTTTCATACAATAAATACATGTTTATATACTGTAAGAGAAAATACTGAACCGAAAAAATACCCAAGAAATAAATCCACGTTTAGTCAGCAACCCCTCATTTTACACCTCCTGCAGACGATTATGCGCGCGCTCTTTTATCGATTGCAAAAATACAATACAAACACATCCAAACGGAGGGTAGAGAAAACTATTGTTGTATGCAATGTATACACTACAATAATACTAATACTATATACAGTTATACATACATACATACATATGCATATGTGTAGATATGGCACATGCGCAGGATAATCGTTGTTCATGTATTGGTACATATATGTACATACACACATTACTATACAAAGAAGTTTGACAAAGGGGTGGCGTAAGTTTTATACTCAAACAATTTATTTATTTATTTACCAATAAATGACCCGAGCGTTTTACAATAAATAATTATACAACATACAAATATGTAGCACACCTCAGTAAAGATGAAACAGCAATTTAAAATTTTGATTTTCTATACATAAATACACATATAAATCCAAATGTAGAGAGAAATTTGCAGAATAAAGATAAAAGATATTTTTTTCATGAGGTTAGAAAATAACAGAAAAAATAAAGAAAATATTAGAAATAATATAATTGAGCTTTTCTACATTATGAACTCATTCAATATTTAATTATTTACAAATCTATAGCATAATTCATATTATCTTTTTAAGGAAAAAAAAATACCAAATCTCCCATTCTTCAATATATTATTTTATATTTTATGGTACCTATTAAAAATAAGCCGGAGTGTATAATTATTTGACAAATTGGATGAGTGTGGAGCAAGTGAAAGAAATATGTAAGGATAGATTTACATAGCGTTCCGTTCTCTATGCCTCGTGACTGTTTTTGTTAGTGATGGAACGAATGTGTGATTTTGGATAATATTGACTTGCTTAGATTTCTACAATACTGTATTGCTCAATCATTAAAATTTCTACCCCCCCGTCGCCAAATTTTCAAAATGGTATAGGAATTTAAAATATTTCAAAACTCCTCGGTTTTCTTAAAGAATATTATTTTCTTGCAGTACCCTTTTCTACAGTGTACCGGGTAAGTATCCGGAACTTTTACCGAATATCCGATACTTGACTATCGAAAAAATATTCGCATATTTTTTTGCGAATACGAATATTCGTTACATCACTAGTATATGTTATAAATATCTTATTCGCGTTTTTTTTATAAAAAGGTATCTATCTAACTAGCTGCCTTTTACAGATACTCAAAAACTTACAAAAAGGAGCAGAATTTTTACTTTTTGGCGGAGCAAAAAATTAAGATACATAATTTTGTACGTAGATTTTTAATTGATTAAATGTTCACCTCGGTATTCGCACATAAAAACATTATTCCAGTACCGTCCCGTAGTACCTACAGTACCTTCTTATCCCTGTATGAGATGCGTAGACATACTAGACCGGTAACGCAGTGCAAATTTCTTGTAAAATTATCTTCCAAAATTAATAAATATTAATGGTAATATTATTATTCTGTTTCACTCCATAGTATTGAAATGGTAATGGTCTCTTTCCTACTAATGCTGAAGTATAGGTCATCCTTTATAACCCATAAGAAAACCTTGTAATAAATAAATAAAAAAATAATGTCCTTGAAGTCTGCAACATAAAATATATTATGTATCTATAGGAACATAATATAAACAAACTGTGTTGATTGTTGTAATAAGGTGCACGTTTAATATATGGACCATTCATATATTCTGAATCTACAGTAACATACTTTTATAAATGCATCTACATACAACAAAGGAACTCGCGGGAGATACATTATGAACGTATCTTTTTGAACCAACGCTCGTTTAAAACTGAAAAAGTATTTTTTCAATATATATCTGGGTTTTGTTATAAATCCAAATGCAACGATACACACCTTTCACAGTAAGCTAAATGCTTGTGTCGTGAAAGGGGAGTTTGCCGGCACCTGGGATCGAACCACGGACCCTCTATTCACGAGGCTGATACTCTACCTTCAGGCTTCCGATGAACGAACGAATATTGGTCGATAATTTGTTTGGTCGCACAATTTGTTTGGTCGCATTACTATTTTTTCTTTGAATTTCGAGTCTATGTTAAAGACCATTGGTGAGAAGTAAACTCGTAATACTACAAGGTATTATTATTTCTATACATTATAATAACGCAAGTACAAAAGCTTTTCATTATAAAAACTTAACAACGTTATACAGAACAGAAAGCATAATAATAATAACACATCTGGACACTTAATTCGACTATACTATAAACCGAACTATTATAATGTATAAACTATAAATGTTCATATTATAATTATTAATATAACTTTTTTATTTTTGAAGAGGTAACACTATGAAAGCTCATTTTTAAATTTTAGGTAAGTAATAAAAATAAAAAATATAACACTGTATAACTTTCAGAAAGTTTCAGTGTTATATTTTTTATTTTTATTCTTCTTCTTCTTCTCGTGCCGTATCAGGTCCCCCCGACGTTGGCAATCACTCTGGCGAAGGCTTCCCTATCCTGCGCGACCCGGAACAGTTCTCCCACATGTCTCATCCCGGTCCAGTCTCTTATATTGCGCAGCCAAGACGTTTGCCTTCTACCAGGACCACGCTGCCCCTCAATCTTCCCCATCAGTATCAGCTGGAGCAGACTATACTTATCGCTCCGCAGAACGTGACCCAGATATGAAATCTTACGGACCTTAACGTCCTTCAGCAGCTGTCTACTGCAATTGGCTCTCCTCAAAACCTCCGAGTTGCTGACCAAATCTGTCCATGGTATGCGAAGCATTCTCCTGTGCAACCACATCTCGAATGCCTCCAACCGGTTCATAGTGTGCACTTTCAGGGTCCAAGTTTCTGAGCCATACAGCAGCACAGACCACACATAGCACTTCAACATTATTTTTATTACCTAAAATTTAATTATTAATATGTTTTTTTTTTCACTTTTTTCTGTAAGTTTATAATTGTCCTGTAAAAGGCGGCTTTTAGAAAAAATAAAGAGATTTTAAATATTAAATTCAGCGATGAGGTTTGCCTCCGATCCTGAATGTCTTAATTTTTGATGGAATAGAGAAGAAAATTTGCATGTTTATTACATGGAACTGAATACCCCATTGTTGGAAAAGCCGTGATGGTATAGATAGATTTTGAGTGTCGTGTTTGTTCTACGAAATTGTGAGCATGTTTTCAGCGTTTTTGGCAAATAATAGGTATCCCAATTTTTTTGTAGGTTTATTAGTGTTCTGTAATAGGCAGGTATTCGTGAAATACTCATATCGTAAATTAACACCCATCCATTTTCGATAAAAACATCCTTGAATAAATTTAGTTCACAGCTCTCTCTTAATTATTATTATTCTAAAAATATCACCCTGCACTGAGACCATAACAGCTTTTGGCCAAGGCGATCTCTGTAGGAAAAAAAAAAAAAAAAATCCAATTCAGAAAAAAAAAACAGCGAGACAGAAAAAAACTATATCATTATATTTATTCCTCTATATTATATATATCCCGTGGAGTTCCCAATAAAAAGTAGGTCTCCCACTACTTTCAGTTAGTTTTCGAGTGTCCTTAAAGAGGCAGGTACCTATTCATAAAACATCACATTTAAGAGATTGAATAATATTATCTAATATGCCACCAATCCTGAATGTATTAACTTTCATTGGCACAGTGAAAATAACTTGCATGTTTGTTACGTGCAGTTGGTCCGCTGGCTACCCCACTTATGGGTGATTTTGATTTTATATGGTAGGTATGAATAAATGAATGGATATCGTTCACTATTATTATTATTGTTTCCGTTTGACAATTAGTGCGATTGTGTTTTATTTATTATTACTATTTTCATTTGTTTTTCGTTCTTCATTATTTAACGAGACGCTGTTGTTTGTCCGTTTATTTGTTTTGTATATTTTTTTTTATAAATATATGTGTCTATTCATATGTATATTTGTGCACACTTTATAGACACCGTAATTAGACAAAACGGAGAAAAAAATATTCACTCTACGCGAGGGTTCATTCATTCGGTATGGTTTAGGCGAAAATATTTTACAAATCTTATATATCTACCTATTGACAAAAATATTGGTGTTATCAGATTCTATGGGAATTATATATTTTTTTGTTCTACATGTTGTGTCATTGCACAACATATTTATTTCAATTTTTGAACGTAATTAAAATATATCAAAGAGATTTAATAATATGTTATTTATTTTATTGCTTCCAAAAATTGTATCTACAAATGAAACAATTGCTAATAATAAAACCTAGACAATTTTCTAAAATATAATATCACCAATATTTTTTTTAAACACTTTCCTAAACACAAATGTCAGTATAGCTGGCGGACTTATCACTTACGTAATTTCTTCCAGACAACCAGTGCTGTCTCAATTTTGCTGAGACAGTTCTTTTCTAAACTCTGGTTGCGAAAATTCCTTACGAAACTCGGCGATTATGGACAATATTTTACATCAAGACGTGATGATTACTGTCATACATATTTTCATTATGGTGTTAATAGTTAGTTTTTAAATAATTTCCCCCTTTTGCCATTTGTGGCGTGGTGTGCTTCACATATATGTACAAAAAACATTGCATGCCTAGCAAACAAGCCGAGTAATGTCTGAAATTGTTGCACAAAAACGATGCGATCATGATCTCGATCTCGAAACTGAAAATTTGGTGACGGGGGAGTAGAAATTTGAGAAGATGGATGTTTTTTTTTTTATAAATTCCTATGATAAATAGTGGAAATAATAAAGAATTTCATTACGATAGCATCACCGATATAAACAATCTACTCCCACCACTGCTATTTGCAATTGTTTATTTGTAATTTTGATGACTATTCACTGAGTGAATCCGAGTAATATTCCTCTAGTAAACAAGTAAAATAAACGCTTTCAGCTCTCTAACAGCAGTGTAAATTGCATTATGTACTTTTAACAAAATATTCCTTTTGTTATGATTCTCTTTTGAAAGAGATTTATTTACGTTTTTTTTCAATTTATTTATAATATCTCTTTATACTGAAATACAATAAGAGAAAAACATCATACTGTACCAACCTCACCGTCTAGTTATGATCCTTATAAAGCAAACATGATGACTATACAAACCTACGAAAAATAAGTGTATTTTAATGTGACCTTTAGATGACGTTTTCCTCAGCTAGCCTATTTATCCTGACGTATTTGGTTATTTTAGTTTGTATTTTAATAATCCAATAAACTTCAATATCATCTCATCCATTCTCCTCATTCGCACTTCAATATTATTTCATTTATCCTCATCTATCTATTAATTAATTATAATAATAATAATAATTCCGTTTCTTGTCAATCACTTTAAAAAAAAACTTGTTCAAATTGAATAGACTATGAAATTTAAACCTGATCACTCGTAAACGAGTGGATAGTCTTTGAACATTCCAAATTCTATTAAATATCTACCCTTAAAAACATAGACTAATAACTCAAATGAAAAATTTAAAATAGGTCCAATCGAATCAACGGTCCAAAATAATTTCGTGTCAATAAGTAAGTAAATTTTTTTTAATTTTATATTTAATGAAAATAATACAATGAATAAGAAAAACATACAATTTAGGATAATGAGTCACGTAAGTGTTAGGGAGTGAAACGGCAAATATTTATTGTCTTGTTGTTAATTTTGAAACTTTACTTTCCAAAAAAATTAGTTTTGCGTTACTAAACAATGATTTATAAAATAGCCTCATATAGTCAATATGCTTGAGTTGTGTTACAGGTGCTTGAGTTATAAGTGAATATTAATGCATTAACATGAATTCAATTGTATAAAAAAATATACATAAAACACGGTTGTATTAAGTCAGGCTTAAAGATGTTAGCGTTTTGTTTTATCTAATGCCTGTGATCCTTTGAGGGTACTTACGTGGATAAATTTAGATTTCAACTATTTTATATTTGATAACTTATTAAAATGAATAAAGTTAGTTTTCATATCCATCTTGAATGTTTTATTTCTAAATATGATTGTCCGCTTGAGATGTTCGATTGTTTTTTGTCATCTGCGCGTTGTGCACAAATCCGGTTAAACAATAAAAATATAGTAAACATTCTAAATATCAATACTATTATATAATATATTATAGTCCCCAGGTGGGCAGTGATATGTTACAACTAGATTCGCAATGTCATACAAATATTCTCTAAAAATGTGTACCCACCCGTCGAGGTACAATACCTGAGTAATATAATATATTCATCTCTTTTCTTTTGTATATATTCATCTCTCTCTACCGGCTTTTGTCGTCTGTAATAATCCCCATTCTCATATTGTCTATCTCTTGTTATCTACAAACAATTTATATGTGTGTCGCTTTTTTTCAAACTAAAAATTGCGGCACCAAGGACCGTAACGAGATTTTATTGATGGTACATGTTTGAGATTCATATTGCAAATCTAGGTATAACATATCACTGCAGGTGGGAGACTATATTCACTATATAATACTTCTTGTGGGAGATGCCGTGACGGTGTTATTTAATTTTCTGTATCTAAAAATTAATTAATTTTAGCAGTTTTAAATGTCTTGAAACTGTTACATAGTTAATCCTTCTAAAATAAATGATAATTTTAGCCGGATTCTAAAAACTCATTAAAGAATCATCAGTTCAAAACAGTGATATGTTATACCTAGATTTGCAATCTGAATCTCAAACATGTACCATAAATAAAATCTCGTTGCGGCACTTTGCGCCCTTTGCGGCACAATTTTTATTTAGTTTGTTTAGAACCTCCGTGGCAGCATGTCGTCTCAGTGTCGTTGGATTAAATGTCATTAAGTAAAAATGTCGCATTGTTCTTAAATGATATCATAGAAATGCTTTGACTTTTTGATGAACGTTTTGAGATAGCGAGCACTTCGTCAAGTTTGAAATTTGCCAACAAATCTAGGCAACATGTAATTTGTAAAAAGAATGTTGTTATTGATATGGAATATGTCGATAGTGGGTACAAAAGTAATACACCTTTTTAAACAATGCTACTTGCAGTAGGTACTTGCCGAAGTTCGACAATACACATTGTCAGTTTGTAAAAAGCGACACACATATAAATTATTTGTAGAAAACAAGAGATAGACAATATGAGCATGGGGTTTATTACTGACGACAAAGGCCGGTAGATAGAGATGAATATATATATAAGAAAAGAGATGGATATATATTACTCAGGTATTGTACCTCGAAGGGTAGGGACACATTTTTAGAGAATATTTGTATGACATTGCGAATCTAGTTATAACATATCACTGATTTCATAACAGAAACAATAATATCCGTTGAAAACAATGTTACCTAAATTTTATGACAGAAATATCCGTTGTAAACAATTTGTTTCCGAATTTCATAACAGAATTATCCGTTGGATACACTGTGTACCCCATCAAATAATAGCTAAGTATGCTTTAAGATTCTATTTCTAAGAATGAAAATCGAGTTTAGTTTTTTAAGCTGTTGTTGGATGCTTGGTTGATTTTCAATGCTATTTTCTTTATTTTATAGTAAATGAAAATATAATTGCTTTGTAAATAGATACTACAAGAATAAGGCTTATCTCGAGCTCAATCTAGATTGAAAAAAAAACTTTAGATTGACTGGATAACATGAGAACTGATATTCTTGAAACATACAGGAGACAGTGATGGGAATCCCCTTAATGATGAGATTAATACTTAGATAATTATTATTTGAGACTCTCGACGATCGAGAGGAAGTGCTGAGATTAAATAATTAATAATAATAATTGATGTGCTGAGATTATTTTTGGTACTCAGCAACATTGATGACATTAACCGTGGAGGCTGGATGGTCAGATTGGAAACAAAACTTCTTAGAATCGTTTGCACACAAAGGGTGGGATGGCGGAATCTATGCTATATCATTCAGGTATAAGGAAGGATCATTGATGGAGTATGTTATGCGAAAGCAGAGGCTACTAATTGACATGATAAAAATATTAGTTAAAAAAAAAAATGTAAAAAAAATGTATCTGGGTTTATAACAAAACCCAGATACATCTTTTTTTTTTTAAAAAAAAGAAGTTATTTAAACAATGCAATAAACAAACCGAGTCAATAATACTGTAGCGACTTATAAAGATATCGTTACTCAATACTGAGGAAAAAAAACACAATTTTTTTTCTATGATATGTTATAATTATATTCTTACGCCGTGTCCCAAGTGGGGTAGGCAGAGAGAACGGAACGGCCATATAGATCTATCTATGATATGTACTTTTCACATACCTACATTTTTGAAGAAACATTTTTTTTTTGTTTACGATATTATTATTATTGTCAATTATATTATGATCAAAGTTCTTTCATATACTCCATACCATATCTACGAAATAACAATGAATTAATATCAGTCTATCTACAATTCAGCAATAAAACGTAATTCTAGTAAATTGTAGATAAGTACATAATAACGAATTGCCTACCCTATTTAATACAAAAACATTGTTACCATCACTGCGCAAGTCTTAACTGTTTGAGGTAGGCATTTTCTCAATTCATTGATGTCGTGAAGCGTAGTATTCATACGTTTTCAGGCGTTCGTGGGAGACGGTCGTGCGCCAAAGTTCTAGAGAGCTTTTCGCAGCAGCAAACTTTCAAATACTTGCACAAACGAACAATTAATTTTATATTAAGTATTCAATTTTTATTTTGTTTCTGTTTTTGAATTACGAAGTGTGATAAATAATGCTTTTCTTTTAATTTTTTTTTTATAACTTTTGTGCGTTTGAAATTATTCCGAGGGAGTTTTTTTCAGCGGAGCAATTTCCGAGTTATTTTGCGGTAAGTTATACTTTGATAATAAAGTTAGTTGCTATTTTTAGATTTTAATATATGCAAACTTTTATATATTATCCTTGAGATTTCTGTGTAATTTTTGTGATATTTAAATGCTTTATTGTGGTTTATGGATAAATAATATTATACTCAAAAGTTTAACATGCCATTTATATTTATCTATAAATTTCTCTCTTGGTTTGATCATTCATTCACTGTACACCGTTACAAGACAGAAGTGTCCAGATGCTAACATGGGAGTGGGAGTGCAGATCGCCACAGTGTAATATAAATAATAGGTAAATGTATAATATTATGATCCATAAAATCTATGACGAATAAATAGTCACAAGGGTATATAATCTGCACTTCTCCATCAGGTCATATCTGGATGCCCCATGATATCTTGTTACAGTATACAGTGAAGGATAATAATACTAAATACAACTATGTTCATCAACATACATACATACATACATACCATCACGCCGCTTCCCTCGCGGGGTAGGCAGAAAGGATCGAGCGCCACTTCCTTCTATCCTTGCATACATCTTTCGCTTCCGTCACTGTCATACAATTCCTCATGCATGCTCTCCTGTTCAATGTGCTCAACACGTGACCGTCCTGTAGGATTTGATTTAAATTATCTTGCCATTTAATCCTCGGACGTCCGCGTCTCCGAGCACCATTCCTCTCAGCCAAATGTTCATCAATATATACCTATTTTCGTACTAGATAACCAATTGTGAAAATTGACGAAAAATTCGCTGTCGTTTATACACCTTTCACAGTAAGCTATTAAAGGCTTGTGTCGTGAAAAGGAAATTTGCCGGCACCTGGGATCGAACCGTGCACCTCTTGTTCATGAGGCCGAGACTCTTCCTCCAGGCTACCGACGAACTCAATATTTATTTACTAAAAATTATTATTTGTACAATATAATTACTGATGGATATATTGCCTTGTTATAATATGGGTATATTATAATGTATCCTTCTCTCTGTGTTTGTTTATTTCTTCCAATCACCCCTCCCTGTTCTATATTTAGGAGGCTTCACATTGTAGGCACCCGCTTCCCATTAAGTCTTTTAAAATAACAATGTTTACATTCATTCACCGTATCACTTTACATAGTTACTAGCAGTTATTACACAGCCTCTGTTATTCCAACACGAGGTTCACACAGAGTAAGATAGATACACAGTCTATGAGCACTACAATATGAATGGTGAGAATGCACAACCCTATATTGTACTCCAGAGATAATCTCAAAAGTTGTCAGTCGAACCACAACTTGTTCTGAATTTTAATTATGGATGTTGCTTTTATAAGCATTCTTAAGTCACGTCTTTTTCTCAGTCATGGATATCGTCTTTGTTACTCTGTCCTACTTTATTCTTTCCACATGTTCAAACCACTGTAATTTATTTATCTTAAGGAGCTTTCACATTTGTTCACTTTCAGTGATCACTCCGGATGATCCTCCAAAATGAAAAGGTGTGAACAGACGTTTTCTTTTTCTCAGTCATGGATATCGTCTTTGTTACTCTGTCCTACTTTATTCTTTCCACATGTTCAAACCACTGTAATTTATTTATCTTAAGGAGCTTTCACATTTGTTCACTTTCAGTGATCACTCCGGATGATCCTCCAAAATGAAAAGGTGTGAACAGACGTTTTATCAATAGTGATCACTAGCGATGACAAATGAAATCGATTACTACCTGAAATAATTTTGATGAAAGGTCCTTTCACTGAAACAATCATAAACAAGTTTTATCCTAAAGAGTATCTTATTCTCTATGAATTTGTAGTCAGAATCATGTATAAAATTATCATGTTGTCGAGAATTAGATAATTTTTTTAATTTTTATTACGTGTTATATTAAGTATTTTTCATTTGTTGTTTTTTTTAATTATTTTTTTGTGAAAATACGTCAAACTACATACAACATGACCGTGAGAGTTGACATCGAGTGAAAGCAAGGGATGAACAAGTGTGAACAGACGTGCTCACTTTCGATGAGCAGGTTTGACCCTGACACTCTGGACTATCATCCAAAGTGAAACAATGTGAATGCTACTTTAGTTATAACAGCTTGCAATTCATATTTTTCTTGCATAACATTCCTACATTACTGATCCTGTTGTTTTGTTTCGGGTGGCTTTTAAGCATAGAATAGAACACTGTCACGCATTTTATTTCATAGACTTTTATTTACAAATAAACATATCAATTTATAAAAATTGATAGCATTGAGACTCCTTGGAGACCCTACATTTGTTACAGAATAAATATATACAAACATACGTATTATTATATCCTATCGTTAGAATTGTTATTTTAATTTTTGTATCCTTTATTTTTTATTTGTTATTGTAAACTTGATATTGAAATTAAGCGATACACAATGAAAATAGTATTCTGTGGAAAACACAATTTTATTAAATAAAGTATTAAACTTTTTATATTAATATTATGTTAATGAGTAGTTATATCACCATGACTACACATTTCCCAAAATGTTGGGGGATGATTAGTTTCCCATTGGGGGGTCCAATATTTATATTTATCTGTTTGGAATCCCCGAAATGTAATTCTCACCCATTTTTTTAAAGCATTCAATAAAAGGCAGACATTATTTATTGTCCTTTAGTAAAGTAACATTGCCCCGTTCCACCATTATACTTTTCAACTTTGTAGATACTTTGCACATTGGAATACGTGAACTTGCAAAGTGCAAAGCGTTCAGTACTACGGCTTATTTACTTTGCAATAGGCGTCTACTTTTCACTTTGCACTTTGCAACTCCAAGTTTGCGAAAAAATTTAATGGTGGAACGGAAACAAGTCGACGATTTGCAAATTGCAAAATCAAAGTTGAAAATTTAATGGTGGAACGGGGCACTGTGCCCCGAGGACTCATCGATGAAATACAAATGTATTAATGAAGTCTATTACAGAACACTCGAAAACTTGCAAAGAAGAATGAAGGATGTACTCTTTGCTGGGTATTTATGGAACATCCTGTGTCTCCGAAAGGAAAAAATAACTCTTGACTTTCCGATTTTCCGGGCGTCCAAATATTAAATAAATTTTATATATTCCTTTGATCTCGTTAAATCCAAATTCATAAAAAATACTTTTCATAAGTATATTCATAAGGTAATTATATCCATAATGTCCTGTCATTTTCCTTTTATCGGTAATTTTTTCATTTAATTCCGTACTAAAGAGAATTTTCGTTGGGGAAATGCTTCTTTGGGGAAAAGGCCGATTTTGTTATAGGCTGATTGAGAAAAATGAGCTCCTTATCAGAACTACTATGATTTTGGCTGAAGAGCGCTGCACCGCCGGCTAATTTTAAAATAAAAAATACCTACAAACTTCTTTATTCAGCAAAAATATCTTTGAACAAATGTTAATTAGGAATTTCTACCAACCCATCCAATGTATACACGGAGACATCTATTATCTAGCAAATGGGTGGTTTGAGTTAAGAAGTGGACAAGTACATTTTTTTTACTGAGTAAACATATTCTTCTTGTTAAGTTCTATAAAACTGTGTTCTCCAAAATAATCGAATTCTATAAAATTTGTTAAAAAAATAGCGGAGAAAGATAATGTTAGTATGGAAACTTTGTATTTTTCCATTTTACAGTCAATGATTCCACTATCTCAGATAACATTGTATCTAGCGAGACAGTGAAATTTCTACACTAATAGAAAATTTAATAGGACTATTGTTATATATATTGTTGTTGTAGTGAAGAAATATATTTATTTTATTTCATTTAATTTCAAATCGGTGAAAATCTAATTTTCAGTTTCGATGCCAAACCACAAAAATTTCAAATTGTAAGGCTTGAAAATAGGCTCTCTAGCCGCAAGACACTATTACTATACTATATTATCATGCTATATCTCACAAGTGGGGTAGCCAATAGACCTATTGTATGTAATGCTACCTGGAAGATTACCAAATATAATACGGAATTGGGTAGTATGGCAAATTTGAATAACCTCAGATTGTCAACACGATGCAAATCGCGATTTATTTTGAAAAAAAATAAATTATTTGGTGTTCGGAAAATAAACGATGAAATTCTAGTTAAGGTCGACGTAGCGCCAAGTTAACGCTTCGGTATCAAACTATTTATGAAATATTATTTATTTATTTATTACGTCATTTTTTCGTCATTCAAAGTTCATGTACAAAACAAAACAATCAAACATCACACAATAATACACTTCAATATTTAAATGTCATCAAACAAACATCACTAAATACACATCAATATTTACATGTCATCAAACAAATATCACAAAATATACTTTAATATTTAACCATTAAAGTTAGTAAAATTAACACACAAAATAAATGAATTATTATTTTTCAAATAATTTCTATTATGAAGTTATGTTATGTACGAAGTTATGTTATGTACGCACGCGTAAGGTTTATAAAAACATATTTTATTGAGTTTGGCACTTTGACAATAAGACCGATTACTTCAATTAATCCATCACTTAAGCTTTAATGAGAAGGTGAGGCCCAAATCCCCGATAATGATTTACTTTATTTCAGCTTTTCAAGAAGTTTATTATTATTACTATTACTGTTGGTGGTTATTTATAATATATTTTCTCGGAATATTCTCAAAGAGAAAGAGTAGGTATATTTTTATATTAAGGGTTAACGTGACCAATACACGAACTATAATTTATTGAAATTGATTTAACCTAAGTACATGCTGTTTTATTTCATAACTAGTGTATTTACTAGGTATTTTTCTTTCGGTAAATCGGTGAATGAATTACTACTATTACTACTATACCATCACGGTATAGTCCGCAAGTGGGGTAGCCAGCAAACCAACAAGCTGTACTTTCCGTGCTAATGAAATATAATACTTTCAGGATGGGAGGTAGACCTCATCTTAGAATTTAAGATGTAAAATGTTTTTATTTTTACGAACTTTTACAGTATACTTGAAAACTTATGTAAACGAGTGTGAGATCAATTCTTTGTCATTAATGAATTATATCTTGAATGAATAATACCCGGTACTTGGTGGAAGTCCACGCTATTTTTAGTATTTTAACGTTGATTTTATTGGTCGCGCGTCGACTTTCAGAAGTTTTCGCTCTCATCATCAGGCTAAGTGTAAAGTTTACTAAAAAGAACTCAACGTCAAATTAAAACTCCTCACGGACGGGCCTCAACGGCCTGAAGGGCTGAGTAGTCAAAACAGCGGGCCTCAACGACCTGAAGGGCTGACTAGTCAAAACAGCCCCGTGAGAATATTTTATGTTACATTTACATCTACGATGCTCCTTTCAAGTGAATAATATGCAATCACAGACACATCAAACGTAATTGGCAATAAATAAACAACAATTACTTACACAAGACTTAAACAAATAACAAGCGAACTTAATTACCAATACAAACAGTACTGAAGCTAAAAACATAGGTTTTCTTCTACTTTATGTTCTTTATTGACAGATGTTTTTTGTCTTATAACGACATTATCAATCGTCAATCAAAGAGATTGAAAATGATGTTCTTGAAAGGCGGCGTACAGACAGCTGGATGCGAACGTCAATCATCAAGCATCAAGCAAAAATCTTAAATCTTTCGGCGACAATTCGGAGCATTCTTCGAAGAAATATTCGAATGAATGCCTTCATTACGTTTCATGGACGGGAAACGAAGGCATTCATTCGAATATTTCTTCGAAGAATGCTCCGAATTGTCGCCGAAAGATTTAAGATTTTTGCTTGATGCTTGATGATTGACGTTCGCATCCAGCTGTCTGTACGCCGCAATTGGCGAAAGACGTCTCCCTCAATACAGTCGTTTTTTGATTTCGTTATGGAATTCTATTACCTAAACACCGACACAGTGAACAAACAGTACCCTATTTTGGACTAGAGGCCGAAGTGACAATTACTACAAACATTACTCAAGTTCTCTTTCTCTGTAAGTTCCTCAGTTCTGAGGATCTTGTCTACCATGCCGTATTCTATCCAGCATCTGTCGTCATGACGTGCGATCCACAACCATGTGCAGAGAACTCTATGTCGTTTGGCTCTGAGTGGCCGCCTTTATTTAGTCGCTCCATCTCGTTGATACACGTTGACCACTTTCTCGTCTCTCTTCCACTGCCCCAGTTTTCATTAAATATGTAATAACTAAATTATAATAAAACCTAATACTATTAACAAACTAAATATAGAAATAGAATGAGCTTTCTGAAAGCTTAAAAGCCATAGTTACCCAAAGTATAAATCAGATTTAGCTCTTTAGGTTTCCTGGAACAACAAATTTTTAGTAGGCACAGAGATGAATTATTTAAATAATAAACGAAATAGATTTAGTGATAAATATAAGCTGAAGTGTGTTTGTGTATTTTCCATTATGGTATGAAGTAAACACTTAACTTTTTTATAAATATTTTATAAATGAGTAGACAATTGTTTCGTCTTTTACCAAGACATTATCAATACTAAATCTAGAAAGAATACAAATTGATTACGAAGGTACAATAAATAAATTATGCAGTTAAGTCCCCGCCCTCTGCATCCCCCACATAAAATTGTTAACTGCATAATTTATTTATTGTACCTTCGTAATCAATTTGTATTCTTTCTAAATTTAGTATTGATAATGTCTTGGTAAAAGATGAAACAATTGTCTACTCATTTATAAAATATAGTGTGTACCCATTTATAAAAAAGTAAAGTGTTTACATACTTCATACCATAAGCTGAAGCTTTATATGTAAAAGTATTTAAAACATAATATTTATTACCAAATTAATAACAAATATTTTTTCTACTGTGCTGATTTTTTATTGAGAGACATCTTTGAATAAAAAAAATACGTTTGTTTTTTATTTCATTATGGAATTCTACAACATAAACTTCGACACAGCGAATAAATATTTTGCATGATTATAATAATATCAAAAATAAAATGATGATTATTTATTTAATTCGTTTGCAAAAAATCATAAAGATGACTTGTTATTATACAACCTTAATGATAACCTGTCTTGTATTATCTTGCATTGCCTAATAATGAAATATTCATACGACACGGCAATCATATAAAAGATATACTATTGATTTGTTTCAGCTTTCAAAAGTTTCAGTACGAATTGACACAAGAGTTTTCAGAATGTCAATCACAAGTTTATTTTATTTTGTACTAATGTGAAAACTTCAAATAATTAAAATTTCATGAATGTAAATGAGAAATAGGTAGGTACCTACCACTGGTGAGAATTATTGTAAAGTTTAGTTTTGACGTCATTATTTATGCAACGGAGAGAGCGATATTTATATTTATAACACCAACTTGATCTGTACAACGTAGTTCTCGGACGTCCGCGCTTCCTCACATCCCTTCTCTCAGACAAGTATTTCCTCTTTGTCATCCTTTCCCTATTCATTCGTTCCACATGAAAAACAATAATGGCTAATTCTAAAATATCGTAAAAAAACTAAATTATTATAATATTTATTATTTTATTCTTCACTGTGCATTAGTTACAATATTACATAATAAAAAAGTGTCATAAAAATAACAGTTAAACAATTTAATGTACAGAGGGCGAGTTTATCGCTAAAATGCGATGTCTTCCAACTAACCCGGTTGGAAGTATAATAATAAGATCTCGTATTTTGGCTCATTCTGGATGGGTGGCAGACTTTATCGCTGCATGTAACTTTATAAGTCATTAAAAGGACAGCAAGGTTACTCTTGACACAATCTAAATACGATCTTAATCTTGTCTTGATTATAATCATAAATGACGTTCGAAGGGACTATAGTAAAAAATACCGCACAACCGCTACCGCAAGATTGGTATGCGCGTACATATTTTTTTTATTATTTATTTATTTATTTACAAATATTCACGGCCAAAGCCTTTTACATGTTAAACTTCTGTATACATACAATACATGTATACAAAGGTACGATCACATTAAAAAAAGACACAAACAATTAGATTAGTAAAAAACAAGAGTTTAACATACAGTGTAACATTATCAGGTTAAATTTATAAAAAAAAGTACAAAATTATTGTCAAAAAAAATTTGGTCAAGATATTAAAAAAAAAAATCAAAATGGTTTATTTTTATTTTATTTATTTATTCTTTACTGTACATTGATAACAAGCAAATTCACACAAAAATACATTTAAAACAAAGACAATCATACAATCAATATACAGAGGGCGAGTTTATCGCAGAGGCGCGATTTCTTCCAACTAACCCAATTTCATGAAACTTTCACATAGAGAAAATCTTAAAGAAAGGATGAGGAGGTAAAAAAGGTGAAGAATATGTAGGAAAAGGGACTAGGATACAGAAGCCATATTTTGTGTGACAAAATGGTCCTTGACTGCCCGCTTGAAAGCTTGAAGAGTGGGGAGTAACCTTATCCTGAAAAAGAGTTTGTAAAAAAGTTTGAGCTATGAGCTGGTATCGCCAGAAGACGCTCGCTATTGGATCGTAAGGGCAAGCCATGACTCGAAAGATACTCAAACATTTCCTTGAGATAGTATGGTGAAGACGTAGAGTATAAACAATTATAAACCAGTGATAAGACATGGAGATCTCGTCTTTGGCGCACGGTAAGCCATTTCAGTTTATTCCTAAATCTTGTTATGCGGTCAGATCTTTTCAGATCAAAGATGAAACGAATGCCAGTATTTTGTAACCTTTCCAGTTTAGTGAGTAATTCCAAGTTACAACCAACGTAGCCACAATCGGCATAATCAAGGATTGGAAGTAGAAGAGACTGAACCAAAAGAGTTTTAATTTGGTATGAAATGGTAATGGTATGAAAATGTTTGACTTCATCGTTTGACAGTCACTTCTCCCGTCGTATGATTAATTAAGATTAAGACAAGATTGAGATCGTATTTAGACTGTGTCAAGAGCAACCTGCTGGTAAAATTACGTATATATGGAATTTAATATTAAATTTTTTAAATTCTAATCACGCACCACGTTGTCTACATTTTTTTAACGTTTCCAAATCCTCTTATGCGCAATACCTATCACCATTAATAAAATATTTGAAACATAAGGGTCGTTTTTTTAAGATATTTCCTAGAGATGGGCCGATTAGTCGGGAAAGCCGACTATTTGGACACATTTATGTTGGCGATTAGTCGGCAAAAGATATCGACTAATAGTCGTTTAATGAACTGCTAGTAATATTTTTTATAATTGTTTTTATTAATAGTATTGGTGCTAGAATTGGTAATAGAATTCCATAATAAATTGACACCAGCGTTTCGTTCTACCATAAAAAATCAAACAAAACAACTATTTCAAACAAATACACCCTTTTTGTCATCTTTTTACCATTCATTCATATTTTACACCCATTCTATCCACAATACTCTTTTCGCATTCGCCCATTCTCCTGATATCCTCATTCTTCGCTCTGTCTCGCAACGTTTCACTAACCATTCTTCTCATCAATCGCATCTCCACAGCATTTACCGTTTTCGTCTTATTTGATTAATAAAATAAAAAAATAACAAATATCAAGGAATTACAAAATATTTCTCTTCGTGCGCTGCGTTCGACAGCAGTGGGATGCGGATATTAATAATAATAATAATAAACTTCATTGTACAAAATATTTAAACAAAAAGAATGAGATAACAACATGGTATATACAAATATTTTGCACATTGGGCGAGTTTATCGCAGGGACGCGATATCTTCCAACTAACCCAAAATTAGAATAAAAGATATTGCCGATTAATCGGTCGACTTATCGGCGAATCGGCCAAATCGATAGTCTCTGGACGTTTTTTTTCCAATATCATTATTTGTGTGAACTCTACGAGTAGTAAGTCGTGACGTCATTGCTTGTTTTATGGGGAAGGGATTGGGAGGAGGGTAAGGGGGCTACGAAAAAGCAGGGTAAGGTTGGAAGATATAGGATAGTATAGTGAAAGAATGGGAGGGATTCATTGTGCCGAGTGGGGAGACTTGGAGTATTCGGCGATGTGATAGAGGTGTAAATGATGTTTGAAAGTTGAGACTTATTAAATTCGATGTATTATTTATTGTTTAGATCAAAACTCGCAATAAAAAAAGTCTGTGAGATGAAATGCGTAAAAAGTCATACGAGAAGGCTAAAAATTTGAAGCTGACTGACTTGTAGACTTTTCTAGTAAAAATAATGCATATGACTAAACTACAGTAATTTGGACATGTACAATTATATTTTGAAAGAATGAGTGGAAACGAAATGAATGAGAGGAATGATACTCGGTAATAAGTGATCATTCGAAGATTAAATGCCACGATAATATAAACTAAATCATTGAGTAGGAGACCATGCATGAGAATTTGTATGACAGTGTCGGAAGTGAAAAGTGTATGCAAGGATAGGAGAAAATGCCGCACTATTCATTCTACCTACCTCGCAAGGAAGGCGGTGTGATGGGATGGATGTTTTTGTGTGTGTTATTGTTTTTAATTTGCAAACAAGAGTTCAGATATAAATGAACACTTATTTCACGAATCGTCGAATTTATTGAAAGTAATTTTATCGATATACCTATTTATTGCAGGATTTACATCCCTTTTGAAAAAGATATCGAAGTTTAGGTATAGGTAAAGAAACTATGGGCGGGAAAGCTCGGAATGGAAGGAGTGGAGTGTAGGGAAGGGGGGGGGGGCAACACGGGTAGCAAACTTAAATAATAATAATATTAGGATTGTAGTAAAGTTTGCAGCAATTTCAGCGTAGAGAAGACATCTTGTTATTATAATGCTGATAATTTGCTACACTTTCGGACGTGCTACTTGAGTAAAATTTATATCTCATCTAGGTATTTTTACATTTATTCTCTATTTAATTTTGTGTATTTTATTTGTAGTTTGTTTTTATCAATACAATGAATATCAAGTTTTCTAGCGCCATTAAGTGTAGTAGCCAATGCATATTATGTACATTTTCATAGTTATTTATTATTATAACCTACATTTTATTTATTTCAAATAAATTTCATTATAAAACATTGATTTTGTTGTTTAGCCAAGTTTTGATTACAAATAAGATTTATTAGCTGTTGTTGTTTGAGGTGGAATGTTGTTTATTTAATTTATTATTTGTTTCTCAGCAAAGCCATCCCTGGGAGAATTGACGATACGTTATTTTTTATTGTTTCTGACAGTGTTTGAAAATAACTACAAAAAAGCATTATTTATTATTGTATGTAACACAGTCTGTTGTGTTGAAAACTGGATTTTCACTTACTCAGAAGTGTGGATGTCAATCAAATTAAGTTTTGAACTACTATAGATGACTCGCACACATTGAATTGCTCAGAAAAATGGACATTAATATTTTTGCCCAGACTGACTTTCGATAGAGGGACATAGTATAGGAAACCATGTTACATGTGAAGTATTTGAAAAATATAGTATATATACAACTTTCAAAAAATCTTCGACAGAACTTCGATAGAGGATAGATAGACAGAACAGAAAAACAGAACTTCGATAGAGGGACATAGTATAGGAAACCATGTTACATGTGAAGTATTTGAAAAATATAGTATATATACAACTTTCAAAAAATCTGATACATGTGACAAGCATGATATAGAGGAATTGGGAATGTTACCCGGGTTTAAAGAGTACTCTTAACCAGCCTGTGTCGATTCGTAAGCATCGAGACTCTGTATCATGCTATCCTTAAGGAAGTTCACATTGATGTATCACCACGTACACACGGTATATATAATATACCTAACTAGTATGTAACCTAATTCATTAGGTTGGACTAGTGGTTAACACACTCGCCTTGCAAGCGAGGGGTCGTGGGTTCGATCCTCAGTCTGGGCAAAAATATTAATGTCCATTTTTCTGAGCAATTCAATGTGTGCGAGTCATCTATAGTAGTTCAAAACTTAATTTGATTAAGCATTATTTATTTTATACTAACTTCAAACCCGGCTTCGCTCATGAATGGAAGCTTTTAAATACTTTTTTATTCAAAAACCTATTCAAAGCATTTAATATGTAGCCTGAAGGTAGAATCTCGGACTTCTCTATTCCACTTTCACGATACAAGCTATTGCTTAGTGTGTGGATAAATTTGGGTTTATCAATAAAATATAACACGCATAGACAATTCACACAGATCGAGCAAGTCCCAAACTAAGATATGAGTCTTGTATTATGGGTACTAACACGACGATACACATGTATAAAATGTACTATAAACACATAATTTTTTGAGTTCGTCGGTAGCCTGGAGGTAGAGTCTCGGCCTTGTGAACAAGGGGTCCGGGGTTCGATCCCAGGTGCCGGCAAATTCCCCTTTCACGACACAAGCTTTTAGCTTACTGTGAAAGGTGTATAAGGTTGTATTTGGGTTTATAACAAAACCCAGATATTACTTTTTAAAAAAAAAAAAAATGTAACACCCAGACCCAGGACAGTTTTAAAAAGGTCATTCTTCACTTTGCCCTGGCCGGGAATCGAACCAGGGACCTCATGACGCACACATTCAATTTAATTATAATTCTGTAAAACACTGTAAATAAATGATATAGGACATAATTTTTTGAACACTCTTTTCTCAACAGCCTGGGAAAAGCTCTTCCACTGATATCACCATGGTTCTTTTTAAGCTTTTGAACGTTCTTGGATACATGAAAGAAATAAGCTTCTCCATTTAGATCGATTCTGCACCAATAGAGTCACCTATTACTACTACATTCCTAAAAGCCTATCTCGTTGTAATGAAAACGAAGTATTGAGAAAGAGGGTCTTTCAGACCAGTGGAAAACTTAAACTGAATGGAAAAAATAATGTTTTTTTGTCTTTATTCTTTCGAACACCTGCTTTAACAGGATACTCGAAAATTTATAGAAAAGAGTGGGAGAACAATTATTCTTTACCGAATACTCTACGGAACAGAAAAACGAAAGTATTATTTAAGATTTTATGGCCCTTGAGTACCTTGAGATTTAACTAGATCTAAGTCGAGAATATATTTTATTGAGGCAATAAAGTCGTTACGATAAAAACAACCAAATAATAAAACAAAACAAGAATATACAGCATATATTATACGTAGCTTGTTGAGCAAAAAATGTTCCATTTGTCTTTACTTTACCAATCTTCTTAAGGAGAATAATAATATTGTCGCGGAGTACCCGGCAAAGACCAGGTAAGTTTTTGGGTGTCTTGTAAAAAGCGGGTGATCGAAAAAAATACATTTTACATCTTTGATCAGCCATGACGTGCGTCACCCTTCTTGGATGTCAAAATTTTGCTGTCACAGAAAGAAAGCTTGCATGATTATTTTGCGACTGATCTGCTGGCAACCCTACTTGAGCAATATACCGTGATGGTATAGTAGAGTAAGTAAATATCGTCGAAGAAATTCTTAACACTGAAGTTTTTTTTTAAGATTCTCCTATAATAATTTATTTATTTATTCTTTACTGTACATGAATTTCAAGTAATTTTATAAAGAAGTATATTTATACTAAATACAATAAATAAACAGAGGGCGAGTTTATTACAATAGCGCAATTTCTTCCAACTAACCCAATATTTGGGTATTTGTTTTACTCTATAGGTACATGAGCTTAAATTATGGTATTTGACATTTAGAAAGGCGGCATATCTCATTGCTGAATAAATGTGTGAATGACTTAATTTGATGCGAATACCTACTTTTTACAGGACTATACCAATTCGGCATCTAACACAATGTAGATAACAGACTGAGTAGCATGCCAGTCATCCTTTCCGCACCTGTCATATTTTTACCCTGAGAGAGATCTGTTTTGAAAACTAGTATTGTACTTGTACACCTACAGACTAATATAATCGAAATTTTTCTCTTGTATCAATAAATAAATGATATGTACACATTAGGAAGTGGGCAGCAAATTACGGCTTTATAAATATTTTATCTACGCTAACTCGACATTCGATACAATCGCTGTATAAATATTTTAGTCAATTTAATATAATATCGGTGTATTTTTGTACATGTTTGTAATCCACAATAGTCGTTTGAATAACAATATCATAAATATTGAATTAAAAATCTATTCATCTTATTAATTGACCGAAATTCGAAATTTATTGGTAGTAAGTTATTTCTGTTTATTTTTTTAAATATTGTTTTTGTATCTACTATGCATTATTTCACTTGATTATTTTATTTTTATTGTATATACCTATTATTTGTAAAGGCTGATGCAGACGTCTGTTGTGTTAAATAAATAAATAAATAAAAATGCTGTTGACAAAATAATAATGTGGCTCTTACGGATTGGAGATATTTTTCCGCAGGTAAACTCAGATTCATAATTAATGGCGCTGATACTATGTGAATATGGTTATATTATGAGATAAGAGACGGTAAGAGAACTTTAGAATATAATGTGTCTATGTAAATTGCTTAATATGATGCCGACATCTATTAAGAAATGTAGTAGGAAAATTGCAACAAAAAGGCTTGTCAAAGAATGGCTCTTGAAATGTGGATTTATTTATAATTGAAATTATGTAAATACTATAGTTATTAAGTATATGTTTACTGTTATTGGTTAGATAAATGAATTAAAAAAAAAGATTAATGAAATGAATTTCAGTGGAGCACAAGTTAAGTGGAGTCCCCAGCAATGAAAGTAGAAAATAAAATAACTAACCTTCACTAAGTTTTCGAGTGTATTGTAAAAATCACATGTAAAACATTCGATATCTTCAATTTAGCAGAGATTAGCTGTGCCACCCATCTGGAAAATCCAATTTTTTTATGACACGAATAGGAGAACCAACATGATCATTAGGTACATACAGTGTGTCATCTGGTTACCCCACTTATGTGAAGTGCCGTGATAGTATAGTTAGATAGATAGCTCATTTCATCCCGATCTTTACATTTTTTTTAATAGATGATGGTTTTTCGCAAGGCTGCGAGTTTTGAAAGCTAGTAATAATAACATGAATATAATAAGGCCAAAGTAAACATTACATCGTTCAAGTGATGATAGCTGAATGTTGAACACTCATATTATTATATACAGACATACGCATGTTCATACAATAATAATAATAATACGATTTCAATAATAATATTTGCTGACGTAGAGAGCGATGTAAGTACATAGGTTGTTATCGTCTTTGTTCATTTTCCTTTTACCCTGTAATGTTCTTCCTTGTAATATGTGTAGGAAGTTACTCTGGAATTCTAATGATTGAAAGACTGCAGCTTTATGCGACGTAATTAATACTTTTTGGTTAGGTAACATTTACAATTATTATTGGAGCAATTTACTATGAAAAGTCATGATTTTTCAGTATGTCAAGAATCCATTGAATATAATAAGACATCTCGAAGGTTATCTGTAGACACCAAAGTGCTTAAGAAACTTAAGTAAACTTAGAGCCAAATCGTAAGCGTCGGGATGCCTTTCTCACTTCTTTTGATTGGATTTTGCATAAAGTTGCATTGTGTAAACATGGTTCTCCAATCGAGATGTGTGATTGGTTTTATCATCGGCGCGTTGAGCCCAAATACAGTTAAACAATAAAACTGTAATTGTGAAATTGAATACTTTGTCACTGATTTGAAGATGATACATCATATTATATTTATAATATTTTCCAAATACCCGCCTTCTACAGGGCACTCAAAGATTTACAGAAAAGAGTGGATGCGTATTATCTGCCTACTATAGAATCATAATTTTTGATAGGTATACCAAACTTCTTTAGTGATGTGACCTTACTGTTTCACCATGCAATCCTCGTGATGCCAACAAAAAAATTAGACCGCTGAATTTATGATATAAAATGTCTTTATTTTTCAATCACATGCTTGAGTCCTTCCGGAAAAAAGTGGAAGACCGTGAATTCATTACCGTGTGCTTCACGGAACATTCACGTGCCACATTAATAAAATACATTTTACAACATCGTTAAATAATACATAACATATAATAACAGTTTAATAAGAAATAACTTAAAGCGTTTCTTCGTTTAACCCCTTAAGGGCTGTTGGAATAAATGGTGTCCGGCACGTACGCACTTTTATAATACGCAAGTTAAGGGCCTATCAATCTCATAAAAACAATATTATGATTATCCCCTATATAAATATCATAGTCAGCATATAATATTATGTTATAGACACGTTTATTAAACAGTAAACAAGAAAATGTTTTTTTCGGCGCCGTTTAATGTAGCATCCATCTCAACGACGTGGGAAACTATTTTGGTAGAGCTAAATCTTTAATTTGCTCCTGTTAACGTTGCTATTGATTAGTTTTTACGAAGGTCCTCGGGAACTCGATTCCAGATGACGGATTCTGCGATACTGAAAGCCCTGTCTTACAAGCAGGACTTTTTGGCTCTAGTGATCTCGTCCAGCGTATTGGTGGATGTCTTTGTTGAGCATAGGGGTCATTCTTTAAGTATTTTATGCAAAATTTTCACATACATTTTTCAAGTAAATAGAGTTGCATGAGATCGAAAGCAAACATACTCATTTGTAGCAAAATTTCAGTAAAAATCAAAAATCCACCGAATTTTGTCTGTTTTCAATACAATCTTCAATTTTTCCTCCCATTTTTCGTATTAATTTTATAGGATTCGACAATTTTAGTAAATGCAGAGTTATAGAACTCCAAACAAAGAATCCTTTTACTTTTAAATTCGTCCACTTTCGAACCCAAAACAATAATATATTATAAAGAAATTCATTCAACAGACAATTTATTTGCTTACAAACTTCTTTTGGAAGTAACCAAGAAGAATCGTGTAAGGCTGATGTAGGTCCTACAGTACGTTTACATCTTTTCTCATCAAAATTTCTCATATACAATTATTTCCTATGGTGTATCAAGAGTTAAAATAATTACTTATTTACTTACTCTTAGCCTTTATCTCTTTATTGTTGGACATAGGCTTTTTCAAAATTCTTCCATGGTTTTTAAACACGAGCAACACAAATATACCATTTTTCCAAACCCTGGATGAAGGCGTTAAGCCATCTTTTGAAAATATATTAAACTTTACCTTTTTATCTCACCATTAAGTGAACACTAAATAAGTACAGTTAGGTATATTTAGAGCCTTATATTAAAGTTAAGGCTATATCTATCTATAATGTACCTATAATGATGTGATAATCTTATGATTATTTTACAGCCACGAGTGTTGTCCATAAAACTAAATAATATATTTTAATCACGTAACACTTCATAATACGAGTAGTACATATACATAACATTACAATATAATAAACTAACATACAACCTCAATATTAACAACCCCTACCCCTAGGTAGGTACTCCCTCTTACTATATACACAGTGGTGTCCTTTTCATACATGCATAAAAGTATCTCATACGAGAAAACTATCTGAAATGTTTAATATATGCAGTTTTTCTACTGGCCAACCCACTTCTGAGAAGTGTTATAGATAGATAGTTAACGAAATAAGAAAATGATTAGATTATTAATAATTGTAAAACTACATTTTCATTTTATTTATATTTTTTCATAGTTAAGAATGTCTAAGAGTTGTTAATATTGAATCCACGTCTTGGCGTAGATCTCTCACGGAGTAGCCTCGAGGCGTAGCGTGACTATTACTACGTGATGTAGAGGCCTGCTACGACATCACTCATGTACGTACCTACACATATGTACAAATGAGGGTGCTCTGTAGTATATAAAAATATATATGAACTGTTGTAACAGCTTAGTAAATAGTTATGAAAGTATTTTACAAAGAAATATTAAAGTAAGTATTATTTAAGGACTATCACTCCTTCTGTAAGTGTCTTGTAAAAGCCAAATAATCGCGAAACATTATTAAAACAGGCCTCGCTTGGAAAATGTTTAAAAATGACAAAAATATTACAAAATGTAGATGGCATTATAGATACTTTCAAGTGCCCTTTAAAGGCTGTTAATCAAGAAATGTGCATGATGTGCAAGAAGAATAAATAAATAAATATGATTACAAGACATACAACAACTTCAATTCAGCGATGATGTATGCCACTCGTTCTGAATGTCTTATTTTTGTTACATATCTTGCGGGAGATGTTGTGATGTGATGTTTAGATGTCTAGTCCATTCACTGTGTCGATGTTAAGGTAGTAGAATTTTATAACGAAATTAAAAAACAAATGTTATCTTCTACTAGTGAGGCTGCTGCAACTAAATTGTAGCCATATTGGTGATATATTGTCTCAGCTTCTTTTTATTGAATAAAGTGTTTTAAATATTAATTATTTATTTATTTATTCTTTTCGCACATTATCATTATACATATTGGCCGTGGAGCACCCGGTAAAGAATTGGTCTCCCACTCTTCTCCGTAAGTTTTCGAGTGTCCTGTAAAAGGCAGGTGTTCGAAAAAATTAAGACATTTTCCATCTTAAATTCAACGATGAGGTTTGCCACCCATCCTGTATGTCTTGATTTTATATTGGCACGGAGAGGACAGCTTGCATGTTTCTTACATGCAGCTGGTCTGCTGGCTACCCCACTTGTGGGATATGCCGTGATGGTATAGTAGTAGTAGTATTATACAACAGTCGAAACAAAACAATATAAAGTTTAAAATACCAGGACGATGTGCAGTGGCGAGATTATCACTATAAAGTGGTTTCTTCCATCTAACCACGACACATTGAGTTATACCTAGTTAAAACAAATTATATATCGTCGCGTTAGTACCCATAATACAAGATTCATTTCTTAGTTTGGGACTAGCTCGATCTGTGTGAATTGTCTATACGTACTATGCTATGCTATGATTTATTGTCGAGAGAGACGTCTTTTGTCTTTTAAGTCCGATCCAGATTGACAATGTCCTTACAAGACGAAAGACGTCTTTCTCGACAATAAAATATGAATTGGAAGAAAACATTTGTTTTTTTAATTTTGTTATGCCTCGTCCAGTTTATACTATTACGGCGTCTTTCACAATTGAGATAGCCAATAGAGATGTAGTAAATATGTAGATCATACTCTTCGTGTCAATTTTAAACAAGTATATAATATACCTTATTATTGCTAAATAGCAGGTGTTAATTTTATTTATTTAATCAATACACAGCACTTTCTTTTTACAATGAAAATAAAATATAACATTTAGCAATCTTCAATACAAAAATAAGAAAAGACAATGCTATAAAATCTTAAATAGGTAAGTTAAAACAATAAATATATTATCAGAATAATACAAAAACAATAATTTATATTTGAAATGATTTATTCCTGATTTGTCGCGAATACCTATCTATTACAGGACACTGAAACACTATCAGAAAAGTGTGGATGACCCATTCTTTACATAACAGGGACTCCATGAAACACATTATTTACTGGCTTGTCACAATATATTGGTTATAACTTAATATAATATTTAATATTAAGCTCAGAGATATATTAAATTTATGGTCAATATTATTTTATTAAACTTTTACTCACCGAAGTACGTGAGCTTTCAAACATCACGTAGAATGGCCGAAAGGTCAAAGCGAAATGTCATATTCAACACCTTTTTATTAAATTTTAATAACTTAAATAAAATAAAAATATTCTTTAAACAAAATATCACAAATGAGAGTTTTGATTGGTATATTTTCATTGATTGAGGTTGACGTTTATTTTGTAAAACTCTATGTTTATATATGGAAGAAAACACAGTTGGTTTTAGTTTTAATTTACATTTAATTATATAGCGACCTGTAGGGTTACTCTTGACAAAATCTAAATACGATCTTTATCTTAATCATACAACGCGCGAAGCGACTATTAGTCAAATCGCGGAAGCGCGGTATTTTTGACCATAGTCCCTTCGCGCGTCGTATGATTAAGAACAAGACTAGATTAAGATCGTATTTAGATTGTGTCAAGAGTGACCCTGTTGTCATACAAATCCACTAAAATAGCCGTGGCTGTAATTTGTTATTTCACTTTCTTTATAGTAACTTCAACCCATTCAATACCAGCGACGAGTATACTCGTATAAAATTCTATGAGGAGTGCCAACTACGATATACGTCTTAATATTCCTATGGAAACTACTAACATATCTAATTAAATGGTTTAAATCTGTAAATATTGGATGGAATGAAGGATATGGCATGTTGAAATAATAAGAGTGTATTAAAAAAAGTAGATTTATTAAAAAATATATTAATAACTCGTAATACAATAAACGTATGGTGGCACTAGGATTTTCAAGTCACTTAATGTGTGGCATCGAATGGGTTAAACTCAACATGAAAATTCTACTTGTATAAAACTTAAAGAAAGGTTGTAAAGACATTTGAAGAAAATGAAAAGTTATTAAATATAGGTATTTCTTTATTATTTTATATTTCTTTACAGGAGAAATTTAATGAGTGAGTAAGTAAAAGATAATAATCCACACATAAATATTCTAATGCGTTCGTATGTATGTTCGTATGTCCTTAATGGACTCTGAAATAAGGAAAGACAGAAGTAAAATAATACACTCTATACGAGGTCTCATATCCTGGGCACGTTCAAGGCCAAAAACATTTAAAATATCTTATGTATTGATAAAGATATTATAATAATAAAATTTGTATGGATAAATCTATGAAAGTTTTTGTAAGTAGCAA
Organism: Athripsodes cinereus; assembly: GCA_947579605.1. Lineage (NCBI taxonomy): Eukaryota > Metazoa > Arthropoda > Insecta > Trichoptera > Leptoceridae > Athripsodes > Athripsodes cinereus. The sequence continues at coordinate 24,600,763 of OX388316.1, forward strand.
TATTCATAGTCGAACATTTTTCAGTGTACTGAATTAATTTCACAATGGATGTAACGAGAAATACATCAGTACTGAAACTAAACATATGGGGATTATTTTGGTTATAAATTATTGTGTTTGGTTATGATAAAAACTCTTGAATTATGCGAGTTAAAATTGCATATTTTTGACATCTTGGGCTAATTTCATAATGGCCGACATGAATGACATAGAATCCAATACATTAATATTTTGGTTGGTACATCGGTTCATTAGTTTGTTTGTTTTTTGACTTTTATGTCCTCTTTACGATATGTCTCATCCAGTATGCGAGCTGAAAACATTTAATAAGTATTCTTTTATAAAGATTGAATTTATAAATCATGATGTATCAACAATCTTTTGTTGATGTTTTGTAAAATCACAAAAATCTCATATTATCTACAACAATCGACAATATGTGTTCTTATTTTATTGTAGGATATTCTTAGTTTCTTCTTATTTCTAAATATAGTTATCTGTTATATCAAACACAGAGAATTTAGAAAGATTTATCATATCAAATGAAATGTATCATCCACACATAAATATTCTAAAGCGTTCGTTAGTTCGTATGTCCTCAATGGACTCTGAAATAAGGAAAGACAGAAGTAAAATAATACACTCTATACGAGGTCTCATCTCCTGGGCACGTTCAAGGCCAAAAACATTTAAAATATCTTATGTATTGATAAAGAAATTATAATAATAAAATTTGTATGGAAAAATCTATGAAAGTTTTTGTAAGTAGCAATATTCATGGTCGAACATTTTTCAATGTACTGAATTAATTTCACAATGGATGTAACGAGAAATACATCAGTACTGAAACTAAACATTTGGGGATTATTTTGGTTATAAATTATTGTGTTTGGTTATGATAAAAACTCCTGAATTATGCGAGTTAAAATTGCATATTTTTGACATCTTGAGCTAATTTCATATTGGCCGACATGAATGACATAGAATCCAATACATTAATATTTAGGTTGGTACATTGGTTCATTTGTTTGTTTGTTTTGTGATTTGTATGTTCTTATCTTATTGTAAGATGTTTAGTGTTTTTCAAAATATAGTTATCTGTAATATCAAAAACATAGAATTATTAATTCAGTGATATTTCAATGTTCTTTTGTCGAAGTATGCTAAACTTCAAAATCTTAAAAAATCTTATATATCTACAACGATACTATTAATACGTCTTCTTATTTTATTGTAAGATGTTTAGAGTTTTTCAAAATATAGTTATCTGTTATATCAAAAACATAGAATTATTAATTCAGTGATACTTCAATGTTCTATTGTCGAAGTATGCTAAACTCCAAAATCTAAAAAAATCTTATATATCGACAACGATACTATTAATACATGTTTTTATTTTATTGTAAGATATTCAGAGTTCCTTTTTATTTCAAAATATAGTTATCTGTTTTATCAAAAACTGGGATCCAACTCAAATACAATGGCATGAAATATATCATTTTTAATCATCTCATGTGCCTCATTTTTCTCATTTTTAATTAACCCATAGATAACATAAGTAAACTTGCATTTAACATAATACGGTGATAATTTAAGTAGGCACTTTTGTAATATATTACCACATATTATGCCTCCATCTATTTGTTTCATTAGAAGTATTTCATTTATTCAAAACAAGCATCTAAAAACATGAGATTTTCAAAGTTTAGATATTAAGATATTGGCTATTGATAAAGTAAATTGTTAGAATTGCATACCAGCTTTATAATTCCGTTTTAAGGCAATGTCTCACTCCAAAAATAAAATTGTAGCTAAATATAAAACGTCATTTGTGTAACATCTATTTTAGGAATATAATTACATTTCAAATAAAGAATTATGACCGCGATTTGTAATTTCACATAATAAAATTATTATTGTTTGGTTTGCGGTATTTTTAAATTTCACTGGGGTATTCTAAATTCAAAATAATTATAGAATATTATACGTTCTAAATGCAAACATCTCAAAACTGTCATATAAGTGCCACAAATGTCAAAATCCAACGCTTTATCTGGGAGGCGTTCAGGGTAACATAAATATCGCTCGATGTTCAGTGACCTGAGCGACCATGAAGTTGCAATGAGTGGTGAATGGCACCCCGGATAATCGTGAACAACTTTGAGCGTTTTTATATTATTATTATTATTTGGATGATTTGTAAAGCGCCGTTTTGTGAAAAAAAATCCACCTCAAGGGCGCTCACATCCCAAATGTCATCGTACTGGCGCCATTTTCGTAAGATTCATTCGCGGTAGTGCGTCATGCTTTACTTGATTACGTTTTTAATTTGAATAGTTAAATTGGCTTTGCTTTAAGAATGTTTTTAGGATAATGCATATTTAAACAAACCGTAAAAAATAAATTATTCACTAAAATCTGCACTAACTATTTTAATTTCTCTTTCATTTCACTTCTTGAACTAAAAAAATATGATTTTCTGTTTTGAAAAATTATATACCGACACTTATGTTTGCAAGCGAAACTTGGACGTGGTTGAAAAAGGATGAGAGTGGAATAAATGCTGTAGAGATGCGTTCACTGAGAAGAATGGTTGGTAAAACGTTGCGAGATAGAGTGAAGAATGAGGATATCAGGAGAATGAGCGGATGTGAGAGGAGTGTTGTGAACAGAATGCGTGTAAACAAGTTGAGATGGTTTGGACATGATGAGCGAATGCAAGATGAAAGGATGACGAAGAGGATGTATTTATCTGAAAGAAGGGGTGTGAGAAAGCGCGGACGTCCAAGAGCCACGTGGCTTGATCACGTGGACCAAATTCTTAAGGACGGACGCGTGCTGAGTAAGAGAAATCAGCGTGCATGTATGAGAAACTGGATGCATGTAGAGGAAGCGAAAGAAGTATGTAAGGATAGATCTATATGGCGTTCCGTTCTCTCTGCCTACCCCTCCTGGGACATGGCGTGAGGGTATAGTATAGTAGTAGTAGTAATTATATAAGACAAGAATACACCATAATTACGATTAACTTCGCAATTGTTTTGGCAACCGTCATCACTCAAACGTCAAGGTAACTGTCAGAGTGATAATCATCTTGCTATGATTTCGGTAGATCACCCGACGACATGCCTGAACGCAACAGTGCGAGTCGTCGGGTGACTCGCTCCGGGCGCGTGAACGGATAGAGCGTCGTCGAGTGATCACTCGGTGACTGTTTGAACGCCTCCCTGGGTTGCTAGAAAATAAATGTTGCCAGAAAATTGGTTATTGGTTATGGTTATTAATCTTTACTTTATTATGGTTTTATGAGTATTCGTTACTTTAAAATCAGTACCTGAAAAATAAATAATTGTTATTGATAATACATATCACACCAACATCAGTAGATTGGATTGCAGATTCTATTTAAAATAAGTTTTTGGTATATCCTACATTGAATCCGTTTGGTAATACGTGCTTATTTATGCATGATTTTGGCACGCATAGAGCAGATTATTATTATGACATATAGCTATTTTGGTGCTAAATAGATCTTAGACTTAAAGCATAATACTCAAGGTGTAACTAGACGTTAAATTAGCTGACTGAAACATAATAATTTAGATTTGTAGACTGTAACTAGAAGTCAATTTTGTACACCGTAAATATATTTCAAATTTCCAATCTGTAAACGCCAATTAATGTTTGAGGAAAATGTTTGGTTGCTCCCGGTGAATAATAATTAATATGCTTAGTTGTTACCGGTACTTAATCCTTTTTAATTAAATGACATAACATCTGATTATCTAAAGGAGCGCTCACATTTGTTCACTTCCAGTGATCACTCTGGATGATCCTCCAAAATAAAAAGGTGTGAACAGGCGTTTCATCAATAGTCAATCGTTTCATCAATCACTAGCGATTCCGGATGAAACCGATTACTACCCGACATAATGTTGACGAAAGGTCCTTTCACTGAAACGACCATAAACAAGTTTTATCCTTTAATTTGTCTTATTCTCTATGAATTTGTATTGAAAGTCAGAATCGTGTACCAAATTATCATACTTTCGTGAATTTTATTCATTTGATTTAAATTTTATTAAGTGCTATTTTTTATTTATTTTTACGACGTCAAACTACATACAACATGACCGTGAGTGTCGGATGGCAGTGAATGTATAGGATGAACAAATGTGAACAGGTGAAGCAATGTGAATGCTACTTTAGTATTACAAACTGAAAAAAATGTAGACTGAAACCAGAAGTCAAATTTGCACACAGTTACTGGATGTTAAATTTCCAACATCCAGTAACTGTAAAACGACAATTCATGTTTGAGGAGGTCGTTTGGTTGTTACCATAGAATAATAAACATACTTTGATGTTATTGGTAGTTATTTTTTTTTATAAAAGATATACCTATCTGGGTTTTGTTATTTTTTTTATTTTTGAATCTAATGACAAAACATCTGAATATCTAAGTAACTGAAAATAAAAACTTAAAATACCAATTCAAATGTGGGAAATTTTATTTAACTATGTTGGTAGGTAACCAACCAATTATTATTATTTTTTCTCAAAATAGAGCATTTACCCGTTTTTTTTCTGTTATAGGCATTTCCTAATTTTTTACTTAAATAAGGGGATGTGGGTTTTAAACACTGAGTTTTTAAATTGGGAAGAGGTTAAAGTACCTACTTTTTTTCAGGTAGGCACCTACTAATAGTGACGTGTGTGATTACAAACTTCATGTTTTGAAATTGGGAAGAAATTTTTTTATATAGGTTTTGCACTTTTTATTTACTTAATCAGTTTTACGTAGTTAGTGCTTACTTCACTTTTTTCAATAAGATTGTGTAGTTTTAACACATTTATTTGGATGATTATCTGTTTTTAAACCCGAGCGATGCCGGGTTATAAAAGCTAGTACCTAATAATGGATGAATGAGATTTCGTAATTAGCTTACATAAAAAGTATTTTCATAGATAAAAGCCTATTGTAGGTGAGTACTTCTGTACAAAAAGATTAAAATGTCGTCGTAATTATAGGTATTTTAGTATTAAAATAAGCGGATTTAAAGCAAATTTAAAGATGATTATTATTTGGTGTATATACTTACTAAAAATATCTATTTAGAGACAGGGATACATTCAACAGAATTACAACGAAAATTCTTTTTGAATAAGATAGAAAAGAGTATATGTGAATAAGAGTTATATACATACCTTAACCGTGTAATTCCCGAATAGAAAAGACCTACCACTGCTTTCTTGATTTTCGAAATTATTTAGTAATTCCATTTGTGACTATTAATTTGCCAAACGGTTTTCGAAAGTTTCCGCTCTCATCGTCAGCCAAACGTAAAGTGATATTTAATGATAAAAGCATATGACAAATAGATATTTGCAAGAGGAAGAAGAAATGAGAAACTCTCTAGTTTCTCTTTTATACATTGTGGAGTACGTTATTGCATGTACATATGTAGAGATGAATCTAAGTTGCAATGAGAGCATGGTTGATTATATATACTTTGTTCTTTCTTGTAGTTACATACACTTATGATTTACGGGTTTGTTTTAATGATTGTGTGTATGTTTGCCCTAGCACGGGCTTGATCTATTTGGGCTGCGTTAATTACAATGTTTCATATGCATTGTATTGTTATTTGAGTAATATTATTAAATAAATAAATCTAATTGGTATATAAGTTGTTATCCGCTCTTTTTTATAAGTTTTTATTGTCCCGTAAAAAACAGGTGTTCGAAAAAAATAAAGAAATTTTACATTTTAAACTCAGCGATGAGTTTTGCCACCCATCTTGAATGTCTCAATTTTTTGTCGTCACTGAAAGCACAGTTTGCCTGTTTATTACAAGCGGCTGCTAGCTACTTCACTTGTGGGATATGCCGTGATCCGCTCTTTTTTCTACGTTTTTTATTGTCCCGTAGAAAACAGGTGTTCGAAAAAATAAAGAAATTTTACATCTTAAACTCAGCTATGAGGTTTCCCACCCATCCTGAATGTCTTAATTTTTTTTGACACTGAAAGTACAGTAAGTTATTACAGGGGGTGCACTGAGAAAAATACTAACGAAATTTCACAACGAATCATTGGTACGTACTATCAGATTAGGACCAGAGATAGTACGAACGATTCATTAGTACAAATCTATAATATTAACTCTTCGCAAACAAATTGTTGGTAAAATTACCAACGACTTGTTTACGATAGGTTAATGTTGTAGATTCGCACTAATGAATCGTTTGTAATATCTCTGGTCCTAATCTGATAGTACGTACCAATGATTCGTTGTGAGTATTTTTCTCAGTGTGTTCTGCTGGCTACCTCACTTGTGGGATATGCCGTGATGGTATAGTGGTAGCAGTAGTATAAGTATAAGTTGTCCTATGTTTTGTTTAGTACGGTATTACCTTAACGTGACCCTTGTTAAAAATAATTATTAACGTTAAACGCTTGTGAAATATTTATATTGTAAGTCAATTATAACTTTATAATAATCATTTATACAAGAGTTAACGAAGGGTGTCAATTAATAATAATGGGTTGACATTGCGCCACCACCCTACTTGTTCCACTCGTAGTATACAGCGGACCCCCGGTAATCCGAAAAAACGTTTTGCAGGGCAGTGTCGAACTATCGAATTTGCAGGATTATAATAGAGTACTGCTTAAGACCCCCTACAGTCCGGAGTTTTTTTCAAACGATTACCTTGTTATCTGACAAATTATTACAGATCCAATGATAAGATTTTATATGTTATACTCTGAAGTTTATTTAAAATTAGCGAAGGCTGTCAGAAAATATTCAATAATATATTGTAATAGTCATGTCGGATTACAGGGGATGCCGGATTACTGGGGGTCCACTGTAATGGTAATAACGGACACTGACGTATTATATTTTGATGGGTGACAAAACTGACAATAACTGACAATTATAACGGACCGTTGTGTTGTTGCGTTGATCAACTTTATTATTGTATCTTATTAATAATGACGGGGACAAAAGTGTTTAATTGAACGTCAATTAATTAATCTGTTGTTGTCTATCATAACATGTCGGCGATTATAATTAATCTGAGATGAAATTGACAGACGTCAATGAGTCTAGAGTCTAGACTGTTAGTAATTATCTACGCTTTTTTACGGTGTATAGATTTATTTTTTAAAACACACAACAGAGGCCGTAGACAAACCGTACTTAGCGATCGACTACTGGCGAACTTTTCGACAATCTACCTACATGTACCGTGTAATTATGCGTTATTGTTACGGTTATTGTCGAAAATTCGTTTGTAGTCGATCGCCAAGTGCGTGTTTGTCAAGGGGGTCAGATTTCAGTAAAATAAAAACTTTGGGACATGAATTACATCAAGTTACAAGTCAATAAAATAAGTATATTTTTGTGTAAATTTTTAGGAAATCAAATAACTAGAAACAGTCAATAAAACAATACAAAGCATAAGAAATCGGTTGAAAACAATAGGTTTACGTTAAATGAATTTCATTAGTTATGTCAATATAAGCAAGCACGAGTATGTCAAAAAAATTAATAGGCATTTTATCTATAAAAATTCATTATCTATGAATTAAAAATTACTCAAGAGTCTGTACGTTCACAGAGTGAAAATTCATACTGATGATAGTATTTATTTTTATAAAAACACAATTAGTTAGCAAGTTCAATGTCAATCGGTATATATTGACGAAAGTATTCGTGGTTTATCTCAATAATCTTAAGTGAAATATTAACTGTGTTTTTATAAAAATAAATACTATCATTAAAAAATACGTGGAATTTTATTAAAAAGTAGAACAACGCCATATTAAAATGACGTGTAAATAAAAAAAAAAACTGAGAGATATGGTTAAATAGCTATCATTTGAATTAATTTCTGGCAGTAATTCCATATTCAAAGGATGTGACAATCAAGTGTAATTTTGCTGGATAACTTCGAACCGCCATGCTAAAAAATGACGACTCGTGACATTTCTATTCCTATTTTAAAGGCCATACAGACTTTTACAGAACACTCGAAAACTTACAGAAAAAAGTACGAGACCTATTCTTGATCTAAGGACTTCACGTGATGTAGACAAATGCAAATCAATAGGAACATTAAATATTTATGACTGTCGCAATTAATTTGTTTCCACGTTGCCTTTGTATTAATTTGAGTATTAATGAAATTGTTTATGGTAGATTTGATACAAACCTTCATTAATTAAATATAAGATCATCAAATTAATGGCTTTCTCGAGATGTAAGTACTCTAGAATAATAATTATTATCCTTCAGGCTTTGAATATTTTATCGCTCTAACCTATGTACATATCTTATTTGCAACGGATACTTTACGTCGTAATATTATTTTATTTTTAGACTTTGAATGAAACACAATCTGGATGGTAATCGCTATCATACCATCTCCCAAAAGTGAGGTATACGAGTATATAATATACAAGCGGTCCGCACCGGCTTCGCGCAGGTAGATAGGTATTAAAAAATATTAGTACCTAAGGATCCCTATTTTTTTTGAAAATATAATATAGTCTATGTCACCCGGGGATAGTGTAGCTTCCCAACAGAGAAAGAATTTTTCAAATCGGTTCAGTAGTTTCGGAGCATATTTAATGCAAACAATCAAATCTTTCCTCTATATAATATTAGTATAGATTAGCTGACCCGGCAAACGTTGTTTTTCCACATGCACCATTTCTAGATTACTAATATCGCTATTAAAAAATAGGGGTTGATGGTAGAAGGGTGAAAATTTAGGGCTGTATGTATTTTTGAATGCCTCACCATAGAAAAATCTAACATAAAATTCTCGTGTCACAGTGTTTGTTATCATACTCTTCCGAAGTGGTTGACCAATTTTAATGAAATTTTGTGTAACTATCGGGTAGGTCTGAAAATCGGGCAACATTATATTTTTCATACCCCTAAAAGCTAAGGAAATCCACCCCGAATTTTTTTATTCTTATTTTCTGGACAAATTTTTATTTATTTTATTTTTTTTATGGTGAGGCATTAAAAAATACAAACAGCCCTAAATTCTCACTCTTCTATCATCAACCTATATTTTTTAATAGAGATATTAGTATATGGTAAATGTATATATGGCTGTGAGTCTTGGCACTTAACCAAGGCTCAGGAGCGGAAGATACTAAGCTTTGAAAACAGGTGTCTTAGAAGGATTTTGGATGTCAAATGGTATGAACATGCTACAAATGATGCTGTGCGCCGGCGCACCCAGCAGAGACTTGTAATCTCCGTAATGGGGTGTTCACATTTGGCGAATATCGCCAGCCGAATTTCAAAATATAACGCCAGGCGAAAAAACAAAATTCGCCGTACGCCCATTGATCGTCACACCTGTTCACACAAGTCCACCGATATAGAAACGATCTGTCAGATGCGTTTTGATTTTGACACTGTTTTCAAAATGGCGTCGAGATGGAGATCGCGAAATGTTTATTTTTAGTCGAAAATGTTATAGTAGAGGTTATAAGGCGCCTTTTAATTAAGGAAACAAACGCCACAAACCAACAACAAAGATAACAGCTGTCACGAAGCGGAAAACATTTATAAAATTTATAGGTTATGAAGTTTTTACCATAGATATGAACGCCGCGCACATCTGCGCATGCGCGAATCGTTCAATCGTCCGAAAATGTTGGAAGGTGGTCAACTCGAGACGATATCGTTTCTACTGGTTTTTATCGTTTCAGACTAGCTGTCATTTTGTTCACACGGTTCAAATGGCTGGCGATATTTTGGTGCCTGGCGATATTCGTCAAAGTGAGAACACCACATAATACAGGAGAGACGATGGTCCTGGCTGGGACATGTTTTGAGAATGCCTAATGATAGTTGGCCAAAAAGAGCACTGTTTTTCCGTCCGCAGGGGTTCCGTCGGCCCGGGCGTCCCTCTTTCACAATACACCGTTCCTATGACAACGATATCAGAGCGCAAGGAATGTCGTGGAAAGAGGTGACGCAATTGGCACAGAGACGCTCTGAATGGAGGAGGCTGGTTTCTGCCCTGTGCTCCCGAGAGGAGCGTTGAGGGCGATGATGATGATGATGATGAAATGTATATGGCAAAACAACGTTTGCCGGGTCAGCTAGTAAAAATATAAAATTTTGTCCAAAAAATAAAAAAAAAACGTGGTGGACCACCCTTAACTTTTAGGGGTATGAAAAATCTCAGACCTACCCGATAAGCACACAAAATTTCACCAAAATCGGTCAAGCCGTTTCGGAGGAGTATGATAACAAACACCGTGACACGAGAAATTTTTATACGAGATATTCCAACAACTCGATAAGGTGAGTTTCAGTGATGTTTCACGGCGGATCCGACGGTGCTGCATCCACTCTGCTTTGTCATCACAGATGACTAAATAGGCCAATCTGGGACAAACACACTCTGTCGCATTTGGGACATGGATTTTCTCCCGCAAGTGGGCCTTGGTGTCTTCTGTCCTTTGGGTTGTATTTTTACGTTAATTTTCTCCTTTTGCTGCGATCAGTAGCGTCTTGTTCCCAGGTGTGCTGGATATTACTGTCCTTCAACAAGTGGGGTAAGCAGTAAACCAATCGCATTTGATAAACGTACAGAAAGTTGTTTTTACACCTCATCTTTGAAATTAAATTGTTTTTTTTTTTATTTATTTATTTGATCAATATACAGCATTTGCTTGTGAAATATTCAGTGATAGTATTGATAGATTTAGAATTAATAAAATATTTTTTTCAACATTTATGTATTGATTTGACGTGACGATTATTTTTTAACACTCCTTATTAATTTTTGCAATGGAACGCAAACGTTTTAAAGTTTTAAGTTTTACCTCCTATATTGAATTGACTAGCTTACCAATGACTTTGTAAGTCGAAACCAGGTCACCGTGTTATTAAAAACAGTAAAAGTTAAACTATTTGTGTTTAACATATTATGTAATTATCTATGATAAAGAGGTTTGAATTCCTTTGGGAATTTAGAAATTATTTTATATTTTTAGGCTGTCAAATACACCTCATTAACTGTATTCATGTAAAGTCACACCCTACAATTTATATTAACTGTGGAAAATATGTATCTATTACGTCATTGATAGCATTCTGACGTAATATTATTTTTGAAACAAGGATAGTAAATTGGGGCGTCATCGGGTAAGTTAAATTTGACTGTTCTCATATTACGAATATACAAGTAGGTATATCTCAATTTTTTGCCGCAGATAAGCCTTTTTTTATTCTCAATTTATAAATTGGTAAACCTTCTTTCCGTGGAGTCACGGTATATTCCAAAAGTAGGGTAACCAGCAGAATAATTGCATACTTATATTAAACATGCAACATGTCTTCTCTGTGTCAGTAAAATTTAGACATTGAGTTTGAGTGTGTTTTCACTGTTGAATTGAACATGTTAAGGGCCGAAATTATAAACGAGGAACCCAATATTCGTAAGTATGTCGACACTTTACGAACGGATGGCGATCTGTTCGTACATTCTACTAGATACTGCATCATAAAACTATTTTTTTAAAACGAATTTACTATTGGTTTCTTGGTTTGGTTTCTGTTCTTTGAGATTTGTCCCAAATAAGCGGCTGTCCCGATTAAGCGGTGTCCCAATTAAGCGGAATCGACTGTATATACTTTTTATACCTTTCTATATATAATTATTTTTCTATACTTTTATGTGTACGGATATATAAATGGAATCTTGTTTAATAAAGTTACGCCTTGGCGATATACATACTCGCTCTCTGCACATTGATTGTATTTAATTTGAATTCATTTTTCTCTATTAAATTGTGATTAATTTTTCAGTTAACAATAAATAAATAAATTTCTTCATTAAAATATAAATGAATTTATGTTCAAAATCCTTTCAGAGTGTAACTACCTAATATCTAACTAAATGGTTTTAATATTAAATTCAGTGGTACGAGAACTTTGTGGGATTAAGGTTGATGTAATATGAATGAAACAACATTTTAGTTGTGGCGTTGTTAAAATGTTAATGAGATTATACTAATAACACAAATGGTGAATGCTGTAATATTACGAAACAATGTTTCAACATTTAAAAAAGAAGAAAATGTCATACTTAATAGGTCTCCCACTCTTTCCTGTTAGTTTTCAAGTGTCCTGTAAAGGGCAGGTGTTCGTAAAACATCACGTTTAAAATATCTTCTTCATAGCTGCAATGCCACCCATACTGAATGACTTAACTTTTGTTTGTTTATTAATTCATTTCTGTACATTGATTACAACCAATTACAGAGAGAAATACATTCAAATTTAATACAATCAATATACAGAAGGCGGGTTTATTGCAAAGACGCGATCTTTTCAACCTAAACCTACTTAACTTTTATTGCCACGGAGAAGATAACTTGCATGTTTGATACGTGTACCTGTACATGGTAATACGTGTCCGCTGTGTATAAAAAATCAAATACAGTGGTACCTCGTCATACGAGTTTAATTCTTTCCGCAACCTTGCTTGTATTTCAATTAACGCGTATCTCAAAGCAAATTTCCCCATTAAAATTAATTGAACTGCCATTAATCCGTTCCAGCCCCCATAATGTCAAGAAAAACGTATTTATAAATGACAAATATTGTACAAAAACATAATAAAAGAGAATGTAAAGAAATTAACTATATTAAAAAAGTATTGTTTTCGCTTAGTTTTCGTCACTGCTTTTCTCTTCACTGGTCTTTGCCTTTTTCGCCACGCTTTTGTCACTTTCACCTATAAGCCGTTTAAAAAAAACATGTCCAAGGAGGTTTGTTTATTCCTCCCTTTCAGAATATTCCGAAAACGAGTTAGGAAAGCTAAGACGATTGCTCGTATTTCAAAGTAAAAATTCGCTCGTTCGACGGCTCGTATCTCAAAAAACTCGTATGTTGGGGCACTCGTATGTCAAGAGACCACTGTACTTTATTATTGAAATAATATTATACACATTAAATACTCGTATATATTATGTACATTCATCAAACACATCTTTGAGGAAGTATGGGCTTATTTCTTTATATTTGATTAATCATGGGTTAGTTGGAAAATATCGCGCTTCTGCGATAAACTCGCCCATTGCACAAAATTTATTTGTGTAGTTAAATTGAATATTTTCATATGTTGAAACATATTAACATAACACATATTAACTATATAAAAAAAAACATATTAACCATCAACGATACAACTATTTACATCTCATACACCACCTTCTAACTGAAAATTGTTATAGTTATATGAACAAATTATACATATATTTTGTATGGAAAACACCCCATTTTAGGCATGCGGTGCTTTATTGCATGTATGGAATGCACGACTTGATAAATTATTACAGAATACCATCCAAATATACAACATAATAATATTATAATATCTAATAGATTGTTCCATATTATAATAGTAATGGATTTAGTTAAATGCTAACAGTACTGACTAGTGGTAGCTTGGAAAATAGTAGTAAATTGGAAATACTAATGAATTATATTGCGCTAATACTAATCCCTTTGTTGAAATAGGTACTTAAGCATATTGTGTCAGCAGTGGTTCCCAAACTAGGATACATCCATCCTCAGGATGGTAGTAGTAGTACATATTACCCCCTATTCTATGTTGATTCAAACTAAAATAAGAACGTTCCAAAATTTTATAATCATGTTCGCTTGAACTAACATTTGTATTCTAATTACGAATGTTTGGAGTCAAAAAACTTTACAAATACCACTAAACTTTAGTGATATTTGTAAAGTTTTTTTGACTCCAAACATTCGTAATTATGTTTAGAAACTACCACAACGTTACCGCCAAATCAATCAATAATATTCGTATTCTATATGATACAAGTTGTATATAATTCTAATTGGGAACAATTTTAGAGTTTATGATTACCAATGTAGACTAACTAAAATTGGAACGTTCCTATTTTAGTTAGTACACACTAAAAATGAAATAGAATCGGGGGTAGTATCTTTTAAGGTACAATTTCATTCCTCGCTGCAGACCGCTGATAACGACAGATGATAGCACCTGATTACAACATGACGGTTGACAATTATATACAACTATAATCGCTCATATACAACTATAGTCGCTTATTATGTACAACTATAGTCGCTCATAATATTATTTGTATGGTAGCGTTATAGAATGTAGCGATATTGAGACAATCTTCCAATCATCCAGACCTCTCAGAATTCTGAGGAAATTAACAGACATCTGATGTTTTTTTTATGAAATTAGAAGATATATTTCATAAAAAAATATAAATATAATTTTAATGTGTACATTAATATTTGGTACATTCTTGGGTTTATTTCACAAAATACAAGCATTAATACTCATGTAAAAGTTGAAAATTAGTACCTATTCTCAGTACCCGCAAGATAAACATGATCGTATATTTGACTAAAGTCACTTTGCGCATCGTAAGGTGCGCATCAAGACAAGAATAAGATCGTATTTAGATTGTATCATGACTAATCCTTCTGTTCAGTTCATTAGGAGATCTTAAAATATTCCAAATAATTTTTGCTTCCATGATTTTTAAGGAATAGGTAATATGCACTCAAGGTATTATAGTCCCACAAGTGGGGTAGCCAGTAGACCAGCTGCATATTATAACAAACAAGTCAACACACATTCAGGAATTTAACACGTAATATGTATTTATTTATGAGTGGGACACTTAGTTCTTGTCGGTGCTCCACGGTTTAGGAAGGTACCCGATAAAAAGTTTTCGGTAAGGGGTACCTAGTAATAGAAAGTTTATGAACCACTGTACTGTAGAAATGATAATGTAATTAGTGTTTTAATGAGCGGTATTTATAATCTTCTTCGTTTTAGATTTCATATGAAATGTATTGTTTTACATCATCATCATCATCATCATCGCCCTCAACGCTCCTCTCGGGAGCACAGGGCAGAAACCAGCCTCCTCCATTCAGAGCGTCTCTGTGCCAATTGCGTCACCTCTTTCCACGACATTCCTTGCGCTCTGATATCGTTGTCATAGGAACGGTGTATTGTGAAAGAGGGACGCCCGGGCCGACGGAACCCCTGCGGACGGAAAAACAGTGCTCTTTTTGGCCAACTATCATTAGGCATTCTCAAAACATGTCCCAGCCAGGACCATCGTCTCTCCTGTATTACGGAGATTACAGGTCTCTGCTGGGTGCGCCGGCGCACAGCATCATTTGTAACATACTAAATTTGTTTTACATACTAAATATTTATTACTTTATAAGTTGGTAACGTGTTGTGTGTGGCGTACCTGGTAAAGAACAAGTCTACCTCTCTTTTCTGTTTTTTTCAGTGTTTCGTGAAAGGCAGGTGTTCGAAAAAAAAATATCCTAGATTCAGCGATGAGGTAGGTATGCTACGCATCCTCAATATCTTATTTTTTTGTTGCCACGGAGAGGATAACTTGTATATTTATTACATGCAGTTAGTTAGTTTGTTGGCTACTCCACTAATGGGATGTGACGGAATGGTACAGTTGTGTTTACACAAGTTAAGCATAATCTGAAGCATGTGCATGCACATCTCCTTAATACATATTTAAATTATAAACATAATAAAAAGAATTCATCATAGGTTTATTGTATTACTGTTTTTTGCGTGTTTGGCAATCTTGCCTTGAAATCCGCAACATTCTCCCGGGATCTATCGAATTAAATATATATAAATAGGTTAGACGTGTTAAGAGTAAAGACAAATCTAGGTAAAAAAATAAGGTCGGAGTTTTATTCGACAATAGGGAATTGAAGTAGTGACCTTTGATTATTTGGACCAACCTGAGAAACTTGTTATTGTATTAAACTTCTTCTTACTTATTTTATAATTTTTTTAGAATAGAATAAAAATTAAGAAGACGACCTAAATGATTATTAAATGCAGTGAGTCTATTTGTAAAATACTATAATTATATGATCATTTGCTCTTTAACGTTCTCTTTAGGAGCACGTGGAAGAAACTAGCCTCCTTGATTTGTTTCCGCAACGTGTTTGTCATCATGGGAATAGTGTAAAAAGGCCATCCTGTTAAGATTTTAGTATATTTTTAATTAGAATAATCGATTACTTAGTGCAAACAAAAATAATAAAAATTCCAGAGCCATTAATCTGAAATGACTTTTTTTAGTGGCACGGAGAACTTCCACGTTTATTCCGTGCAGTTA
The DNA here is from genome assembly GCA_947579605.1 of Athripsodes cinereus. Lineage (NCBI taxonomy): Eukaryota > Metazoa > Arthropoda > Insecta > Trichoptera > Leptoceridae > Athripsodes > Athripsodes cinereus. Next base: position 24,616,985 of record OX388316.1, read on the forward strand.
GTCCGCTGGCTATCCCACTTGTAGGAGTTGCGATTATGGTGTATTAAAAAATAAATTAAAAAATAAGAGTAGAAAAAATAGCTCTGGGCAATGTAATTATTATCAACGTGCTCATTGAAATAAAGCATGTTGCCTTATGTTCTCAGTGTTCTCTTATGAGAAACGTTAAAATAAGCGTCTGTAATTTCGTCCAATCATGAGTTTTTTTTTAAATCAACTGATTTTATCAAAGAGAAAATATTTCCCTGCCGAGAGAGTTTTTCAATGAGATAAGTGTCTTGTACAGTAGGTATAGTATACTTTTGTAGTATGTGTATATTAAAGGTACCCAGGGGCTACGTTCGGTCCACAGAACGGATTGAGATTTTCAGATAAGCTTTCCCGTAATCCTGAAAGTTTATTTCTGTAAGTTGTTTCAGTTGTATAAATCACTCCGAGTCTCCCAACTAACCAACCTAGAAACTAATCTTATGAATATTAGATAGGTATTATAAAGCTGTACTAACAAATAAGGAATAAACGGTATTCCTACTGTTAATCTAGACTAAATAATAACTTACTCATAAACAGAGATTGGTGTTGTTATGACATAACTGTCCATTTCATAAAAAGGGAAAGTCACTTTAACGATAAAATGACTTACCTAATTTTTAAAATGTCTCTAACTTCCATGGGTTCTTCGTGATGAAGATCATCGATCTGCTAGTTCGAAAGTTGATGCCTCTTGAGATGCTGAATACCAACTGTCTTTCCATCTTTTGGTGGTCTTCCTCGGGGACGAGAACCGACAGGTGTTTCCTTAGCAGCTATTTGTACGATTCTGTCTTCAGCCATCCGATCTACATGGTCTCTCCAGAATCGTCTCCTTTTCCTACTCTATCTTACGATGTCCTCCGTGTTGCACATGTTCCCAATCTCAGTATTTCTTATTCTGTCTCTGAGAGTTTTGCCCGCAATAACACGTAATGTTTTCATCTCTGATGTTCTTAGTAGGTTTTTTGTTCGTACTGTGTCTGTTCTTGTTTCGACACCATATGTCATTATTGGTCTAATACAGGTTTTATATATTCGGACTTTACTTAAGTATGATCCAAAATGTATAAATCTATACTATAATTTTATAAATTCCTTCTGCAGTTACTTTATTAATCACGAGCCAGCTTTCAAGAGCTTCCGCTCTCATCAGAAAAAAGTGTTTTTTTTTTAAATTTAATATGAAATTCCTCAAGTAACACCACCGTCACCACCATCGGTCGACAATATTAACTAAATAAAATATTTTAAGAAACCGACAATATGTCTGATTAAGGGCCGATCTTATAAACATTATATCAAATATCCGTTAGCATTTTGGTAAGTTGCTGACGGATGGCAGTTTGTGAGGCAAACAAACCGACGGGTGTCTTATAAAACGTATTTGACCATTCGTCATCCACATGTTAAATAATCTGGTGTTGCTATGATTTTTTGCTATGATCCTGGCTATTTAATAACAATGTCTCTTATGAGAAGTGAGGCATCACAGATACACTGTATATTAAAAGAGAAATTACCTTTTCTATAGCGAACAAAGAAATGTCTAATAAACCGACGCGACGGTTTGAGTGCCAAAACCGTTCCCAAAACAGTCGGTATAACTAACCTACAGATTTTTACCGACATATGGCTAACGGACGTTTATAAGACGCAAAAGTTACCGATTGTTTGTTTTCTCGGTATATTTCGTCGGTTATGTAACTAACGGATGTTTATAAGATCGGCCCTTAAACTATTCATTATAAATGTCAAATTGTATTCTTTGTACAAGTTATTTTTTGACGTTTTAGAATACAGACTCTGGAAAAAAAATTTACTGAAAAAAAAAACTATGAGATTTTTTTGTGTTTTTTGTAGTCAAAATTAGTAATCTCATGTAAGAGAACTAAATATTAATGTAAAATGAGAATTTTCACTACAATATTGAGTAAATGCACATTTTTTGGAATAAGCCAGGAATAGCAAGTTTTTTGTGAATAATGTTTTTCATTGGGTCGAGATTAACTTTATACATACATAACCAGTTAGCCAAGTTTAAATATATATTTTATTTGCAAGAACGACTGATTATTTTTATACCTTTTTATCTAAATACCACACGGTCATCTTTCAATGTCAAAAATATTTTAAGTCATGTATTTGGATTACGTCATAGAAGTGGACATTGAAGAGAGACCCACCTCCACCCGGATATCTCAGGAGTTGTGAACTCCTATTTATCCGCATAATTAAACTAAATTTGTCCTCACGGGCGGGCCATTGGGCAGGCCTGAAGGGCCATCCGGCCAAAACCGCCATCGTGGGAATCTTTTAAGCAACACTCTCTCTTCAATGTCCCTTTTGAAAGATGTTTATTTAATAAAATATAAAATAATAACAATGTAGTAAAAAAAAAAAAAATAAGAATACATAGAACAGGACAAGAATAACACAGTAATAAAACAGAAATAATATCAAATAAATGAATTATGTGTACAAATTGGTAGTAACAGAAGGCCGAGGTGAGGTGTCCAGAAACGTGTTAATTGGCGTTCCGAGGGCGCGAGCCCGAGAGCCACCAGTGCCTGAATGGTGTGAAAACATTAAACCCTCCCAAAAGGGACATACCTCCCAAACCTACTCTCCACCAAGGGAGACAGGACGACACAACGAAAACACGAGTTCGCTATCGCGCCAACGCCGCAATGGGCAAAACCAACCCTAAGACCCTTCCACGTCAGGCGGGGGTAAACCCGGCTGACGCAAAAGCTCCCAACGAGATACCCACACATCCACAAACACCAAAAATGCTTTAAGGTTTCTCGGGCATTGCAGAACCTCCCCAAACCATATTGGTCTGGGAGTGTCTTCACTCATATCGTCTATCATTACATCTCTAGCATCATTCATCACGGAGCACTCCCATAGGATGTGCCCAGCATACTGCGCCCCCAACCCACAAACACACCACGGATTCTCCGCTAGGCCAAGGTCATATAACCTGCCCTTTAGATCACCGTGGCCCGTAACAAGCTGGACGGCATGGTGATTGAGGGAAAGGAATCGCCTCTTCATTCTCTCACATACATCAGGGAGAAAACTGTAGACCAATCTAGCAGTTCTCCCCCGATCCCACCTATCTTGCCAAACTTCAAAAGTCCTCTTTCGAATCACGCCGATTGCCCTACTAAATCCTCTAGTCCCAGGCTCCGCATGAACAGAGATTCCGAGATGTTCAACACTGCCGTCAGCCTTGAGCTTGCGCCTGGCTACACCATCTAAAATTTCTAAATCTGCGGGCAACACACCAGCAATGACGGGGAGGCCATCGCTAGCAGCCGTTCGATACGCACCGGTGACGGCGAGCAGGGGGAGTCTCTGTCCCCTCAAGACCGCCGCGGACACAGAACCAACCTCAAGACGATGCGACCAAACACGAGCACCATAGGTGACCTGAGCCACATACGTCGCCCGATAAATGGTACGCACAGTCCCCGCCTTAAGGCCCCATGTACCGCGACTGAGTCTGCGTAAAGTATGAAATAACACTCCCGCTTTTTCGGCAGTCGCTCGCACGTGTGGAAGAAAGGTGAAGCCCCTGTCAAGGACAACCCCCAGGTATCGGACTTCATCGACAACCCTGACAGGATGCCCATCCATCCGAAGCACCGGGTTCCTGCCCCTTCCCAGCACACCCTTCAACCACAGCGCGGAGGTCTTGCTCGGCGAGAAAACAAGCCTGTTCACCCTGCCCCACGTCAAGATGCGATCTATCGCGATTCTAAACTTGCCCTCGATTGCACCTCTCGTATCTCCGGAGAGTAAGAGAAGCGCATCGTCAGCATATGCAAAAATGGTGCACCCAGGCGGCAACTCCATCCTCAGAAGGTCATCAAACAAGACATTCCAAAGAAACGGTCCAAGAACCGATCCCTGTGGGCAGCCCATGGTGACCTCCCTCTCAACCAAATGCCCTGCGTGGTGGATTACCACTGACCTTTCGCTGAAGTAGCTGCAGACTATGTTATACAGCCAGCGGGGGCAACCCCGTATCCTCAGCTTGGCCAGGATAAGAGGCCACCACGCATTGTCAAACGCCCCAGCTATATCCAAGAAGACACCCAGCACATTCTTTTCTCTTCTTTCATCCTTCCATTTCAGACAAGCTTCGATGGCATGCTCAGTAGAGAGACCCTGGCTGAAACCAAACTGTTTAGGACTTCCCGGCGTCAGAGCCGACCCAAGCCGGTTCCTCACCAAAATCTCAAGGATTTTGCCAAAGGAAGGCAGCAGGGTAATCGGTCTGTACGCCTTGAGATCCGACAGAGGCTTGTCATTGCCTTTGGGTATCACTCTGAGCAAACCTTTCTTCCAAACTTTTGGGAAAACACCCTCTTTCATACAACACTGGAAAAGCTGCAGCATCTCCGCTGGACAACTCTTCCAGACGTTTTTGACTATCATACCATTCAGTCTGTCAATCCCTGGGGCCTTTTTTGGACCTAATGTTTTGATGATTCCATTCAATTCGCTGTGAGTCACGACGCTTGCAGCATCTATAGTCTCACGAGCGTTAGGGCAGCGCACCAGAACACGCAACCCTGCATGAAACGGGCTGTCCGTGGACGTCGAGTCAAGCGGCACTAACCCATCCAAGAGGGCCCTTAGTGTGTCATCAATGCACACAGTTTCACTACCGCCAGCTACAATGCTAGTAAGATAATGATCGGCGGACCTTTTGGTCTTGACAGCTGTACGCGTCACGGACCAAGGGTCGGCGTTTCCGGTTTCTGTAATCCACTCCTTCCAGGCCGAGGTCTTTGCATGCCTTATGGCCATATGGTAGGAGCCCCTCGCACGCTGAAGCGACTCAAGGAGACACTTGCCAGCGGGAGAGTCCCGCATGACGCTACCCTTTCTAACAGGACCATAGGCCCTTTCGGCTGACTTAAATTGACGTCGCAGGACCGTGAGTTCTGGTGTCCACCAATTGGTGGACTTCTTTCCCCCAGGCCTACATTTACCCAGCACCTCGGTAGCAACTTGAACAACCGCTGAGTTAAACTTTTCCCCAAGTGATTCGGCACCTTCACACTTCCACAAAACAAAATCTCTCACTTCAACTTTCAAAGCAAAACCAAAGAGTTCCCAATCAGCATTCGAGCAGCGAAAGCTCCAGAGACCGTATGGATCAACCTCGAGCAAACCACCGACCGACCAAGTGATAAGCCGATGGTCGCTCGAAACCTCACCAACGTGAACCCTCCAATTAAAGAGCTCCGTACACAGATCATTGGTGCAAAGCGTAAGATCAATCCAGCTCTCACCCATAGGCCCGGCAAACGTGGCAGGTTGTCCCACAACATTGAGAATGCAGAGCCCCATCGAAGATATGAAATCTGCGACGGGACCACCACTCCCGGAGCGATCAGTGCCAGGTCTGTCGTACCAAAGGGGAGAACGTGCATTAAAGTCACCGGCCACAATGACCGGCCTACCCCTGAGAACTTCCAGTGCTCGTCTCAAACCCTGCAGGTGACGGCCTACATTATCCGAGAATTTGAAGTAAACAGATATAAGGAATATTTCACGTCCTCCAATTCGGACACACACACAACAGCGAAACTCATCAGACAGCCCATCCAAAAGCAACGGCTGTACCTTGCTGGTATCGATAAGGAAACCCGCCATGGGCTTGCTACCCTTGTCAACTATGGCAAGGGGCAATTCAGCGCCATCGAGGATTACTCTACTAAAAAGATGCTCTTGTATGAAAACAATCGGAAGAGAACTATTCGATACGTGTCTGACCAGGTCAATGGCAGACGCACGAGATCGTCCCAAGTTAATCTGACCCAACACAACGGAAACGCGCTTAGCCATCGTAATTCGTTGACATCGCTACCCTGTCTATGGCGGCCCGCAGAGCAGGACAATCCCTGTCTCCCGTGGGGTGGGCCGCATTCTTTTTGAAGCGTGTGCACGTGGCACACACGCTCCTCTCAGTGGGGACCTTGCACTGTTCCTCTTCATGTCCCTCCCTGGCACAGCGACTACACACAGGGCTCTTGTGCATACACTGCCTCTGGGTATGCCCGTACAATTGGCACTTATAGCACCTTATGGCACCAACAAAGTCCCGTACACGACAAGCACTCCATCCCACATAAGCGAAGCCCTGAGACACGAGTGCAGACCTGACCCGCCCGTTGCAGGCCAAGATGCTACCCACAAAAGCGCCAGTTTTCGGGCCAAATCTGGCGACTCTCCTAGTTGAAGACATAAAAGTCTCCTCCGAAATTTCGGTTCCCTTAATGTTTGATCTATATATCTCCTTCAGGAGATCTGCATCTGAAAGATCCCTCGGCGTATCGTGGATCACGATACGTGGGAGCCTTCCCTTGGGTTCGGCAGCAGTAAAACCCTTAGACTTTAGCTTCTCTGAAGCCAAAATCTTTAACGCGCCCTCCTTGGTGGATGTCTCCACCACCACACCGGCACCACGCGCCCTACGTACTCGAACCGCTCTGAACCCATCCTGAACCGGGTCCAGGATTTCCTTAAGCGCCGCTCGGGTTGACTCCGAAGTTGCTCCCTCCGCTTGCTCCGGACGGATGACCACCGCCGGAGCCTTAGAAGTAGTGGCACGAGTGACGACTCGTGCCGCTCTCTCGGCATAAGTTTCTCTAGGTGCAGCCGGCGTCACCGCCTGCACCCGCGACACCGTCTCCGTAGCGATCTTGACATCCCCTCGAAGAGACGTGAAGTCTCCCTTGAGGGACCTCAATGCTTCCTCAGCGGCGCTCGCCCTCGCGGTGGCTGCCGCTTCTCTCAGGTTGCTCCCGATGAGCAACTCACCAGCCGCGGAAACGAGGCTCCTCACTTCAGCCTTCTGTTCAATATTTAAACGACTCTTATCCTGCGAGAGTATACTTTCAATTGACTCAGCTATGGCTTTGAATGCAGCCCTATCCCGATTTGGTCCCTCTGTTGCCTCTTCAATTGCTGAGGCAACCGTCTCAGCCGCAGACGGGCTGATAGGCTGCCTTCTCCTCTTCTTGGTGCGTGGTCCTGGTTCTCCACTTGTGCTGGGAAGCGCCTCCATCGTTGGATCCCCCGATGGTCGCTCCCCCGCTGAGGCCAATCCAGTGACTACAACACCTCCTGACGCCTTACCGCTTCCCTTTTTCCCCTTACTTCTTGTTACCATGGAACCATCAGATTCAGCTCCCGTGCTAGCACTCACATGTTTCGTTATTCCCACAGAAGGAGGCGTCCTTGCAAGAGATCGACGTGGCGTAAATACCACGCCCGCATCTGACGCCTCATCTCCGGATGACATTTCTGTATCCATAGTTTACAAAAAAAATCACAATTTCTTCATACAAATATAACACCTAAAGTGTTTTCACAGTTTTTTTCCGACAAATATGACACCTTGAGAGTTTCTACGGAACAGTTAAACAGAATTTTTTCATACAAATATAACACTTAAAATGTTTCCACAATATTATTATAGAAGTGGACAGGCACGATTTAAATAATTCTCCTTTTCTTTTCTGTTATAGTTTCGAATGGCTTGTAAAAGGCAGATATTCTTCAATGACTTTGTCGCCAGGATAGAGAAACTCTGCTTTGATTCTGTTGTTTCTTTTTAAATGATATCTCATGTGGTTTTTTCTCTGTCACGCTGTTTGTTTTTGGATTCGCTTTGTTTTTTGTTGTTGTTATTTTTCCTGCTGAGATCGCTTTTGCCAAAGGCTGTTATTGGTTTCAGTGCAGGGTGATATTTTTCGGATAATAATAATAATTCATATAATGTCACCAGATTCCATCCTCCTGCATATTTTTTTTAAATTAAATTATTTATTATTATTATTCACTAAATGACCGAAAAAGTATTTAACTTGATTACGTCATCGCCATTCAGACGGGAGATCTTGATCAATTTGAGATCTGAAATAAGGTTTTCCATGAAAATGGTGGCTTCTTTGGTTTACATTAAATGTTTCTCGATTGAAGGATCTTACATCGTGATAGTAAGAATGAATAAATTGGTGAACGATGACCACGGACATCAAGAACGATGACTTGAGCCATCCTAGAACCGTTTCTTAAGTTTTGAGAGGCTTTAGATTTTGTTCAATGCTACATTGTGTAAATAGACATGATTATTAAAATATTATCCAATGTGGAAAACCCTCAACAGGATCAGAACAGGAGTAGGACGCACTAGGAAGATCCAACAGAGATGGGGTTTGGATGAGAGCATGGTGTGTGACTGTGGAGAGGAGCATAACACTGGGCACCTCCTGACATGTCCAATGGCTCCCAGACAGTGTCACGGGGAGGAATTCGTGGAGCGAACTCACCTGGGGGGAGCTGCATGAGAGGTCGTGGCTTTCAGGGAGGGAATGGGAATATAGATTTTAATGTTTTTGTTATTTTATCGTTTGCTGACCGACACGAAAAGAAGAAGATTAAAATAATTATTTATACAATAGGTGTATAGAGAACCTTGAGGCAATGTCTACGCAGAAATGCTTTGTACAATGATGTATAATTATCCTAATTTATTTATGAACAATGGGGCAAAGATGTAATTTGTTAGACCACTCACTGCCAGAAACTTATTTATATCAACTTTTTGTACATTAAATTTATTTATGTCTAATATGAATAGGAAACTTTAATATAATTATCCTCATATTATTTATTTTTAGTGTAGGTATTTTATGTTGAAACATTTTTATTAATAGATTTATAACATTTTTCCTTGTAAATTTTCCGCAAATAACTGTGTACCTACAATTAAAAGCCTTTATTCATAAAACGGCTGATAAAAATGCGGATTACTTTGAATCTAAAAATACTTCTAAAGCTCATCAAAATTGTTACATAAATATTTAAGTCCGTTACTAAATGTGTTTGCTTGTATGTTTTCAATAGAGATTGTAATAAGAAAAGACAGAGAAAAAAATTATATTTATATATCATACATAGTACAAGACTCATATCTGAGTTTGGGACTAGCTCGACATGTGTCAATTCTCTATACATTTTATATTCTTTTATTTCTTTGTGTCGAATTGTGTTTTTAGACGGAGAAAAAGACAGAGAAAAAAATTATATTTATATATCATACATAGTACAAGACTCATATCTGAGTTTGGGACTAGCTCGACATGTGTCAATTCTCTATACATTTTCTATTCTTTTATTTCTTTGTGTCGAATTGTGTTTTTAGAAGGAAATGTAGAATTGTGTCATTATCATGATATAACTGTTTGTGGTGAAAATCAACCACAACTACCATGAAATAAAAATGATATTTTACATTATTTTTTCATTCACACCATCACGGAAATTCAAAGTGGGGTAGCTAGTGGACTTTCTGCAAATAGTTAACATAAAAGTCGTCCTCTCCGTGCCAATAAAGGTAAAGACGTTCAGGATTGGTGGAATACTTCATTGCTGATTTGAAGATAAAAAAATATGTTTTATTCTTGACGTTTTACGAATAACTCAATGAAGAGAGCATTATTTGATATTCGTCTCTTGAGTGATACCTGGTAAAACCTTACTAGTAAATCATTTTATTTTGTAAAATATATACCCTGAAAATAATATTCTATAAAACAATTTTTGTTATCCGTTTTTTATATTTTATTTGCACAATTTGAATTTGAAATGTAATATCAAAAGCTTGTTTATATTTGTAATGTAAAAGCTGTATTAAATTTTATTTTACGGGTACACCTACTTAAAAGCTTCTACTCTGAAATGAGTAGGGTACATGTTTCACTGCCTGGGCAACTTGCTGAAGTGGGCTGAATTATAAATAATGGATTAGTTGTAGGTTGATTGAACTAATCAACCATTTCGCAAAGAGTTTAGAATTGACAGCGATGGAGGAAAATTTAAGTATTATCTTATTTTTGGAGAAATTTTGATTTGGATTGTGACACATAATTATAGAGAATAATAACGGCAGCATCACTCATATATTAGGTGCAATGCCAGAGACAGAAAGAGGGGAAAACTTAAGCAACTAGCTCTTCCGAATCTCTGTTAATATTATCTTATAGTCTTTGCCTTGGTCTTACTTTGCAGAATGAATTTAGTTGAATGATTCTAAGTTACATAAGTAGAGATAAACAAAAACGTCTTATAATATGGTAATTTTTCTTCATGAAACAAACTGTTATGTTTGATGGTTTTTGGGATACTTGAAATATTCAAAATTCAACGTATTAATTTTATTAGATGTATTGATTTATATGTATCATGTGTACTATCTCGTCTATTTCGTTTTATCGATTTATCTACGGCTTTAATTTAGACATGCTATATGGGTGCGTGTGTTCCTTCTTTTTGAAGAACATTTGAATGTTTACGGAAGATATTTATTAGATATTTTGGAATAAATATGAATATACTAAATAGCCTACGACATGTAAATTAACCCAAGTGCAATTCCATTCGCGACAGATGGAAGGTACAAATTTAGGCACGATAGTTTCGTGTTTATTCAAATATATGTAAATAAATAAATAATAACAAACAATAATGCATACTCTACGAGTTGTTAGGTCAATATATGTAGATAATAATGGAATAAGTGCAGATGAAGATTTGATTATATAAGGAATTATAGTAACAATAATTTAACTAAGAAGTCTTCGGAATATAAACTATCTCTCATTCTTTTCTCTAAACTTTAGAGTGTCCCTTAAAAGGCGAAGGATCAAAATATTCATAAATTAATTTTCAGTTATAAGACATTAAAAAAATTCCGTTCAGCGAGTAGATGAGAATACCATACATGTTAATGAAAGGCTTACACAAAAAAATCAGCTAAAAAAACAGTACAAAAAATTAGAATAATTATGGTGCTTTTTATATTTTCAAATGCTTTTTGGTTTTTGGTGGTTGGTGGATAAGGCTTTTATCACATTTTGAAAAAATAATTTTCGCACTTTGCCGCAAAAAGGTCCACCCACGTCACATCGGGCTAATTCAATGATATGGCGTTTGAAATTTTGACATAAAATATGGATTTTTGAAGTAAAAATAATGAATGATATTTTTTTTATCGTTTCTCATTAGGATAATCGTCATCAGCGTATATTTATTAATATAAATTGATAATATTTAGATAACGAGTTTAATTCACGATGTATTTAAATTATCACTTGATTTTATATTGATAATTTAAATACATCATGAATTAAACTCGTTATCTAATGATGTCGCGTAATTATCACATAGTTAATGCCAAAAACATCGAAAATATTGATAATATTTATTTATAATCCTCATACATTCATGTTTCCCGTTGTTTTTATGATTCGAGAAAGTCTCATTTGATCACACGGTTAATCTGCTGGACAAGTATGAACGAAGAAGGTTTTTTCCACCCTGTTCTGGAAGGATAGATCTAAGATCTTTGTCTTACTGTCCTATTTGTATTCAGTGTGTATTCTTTATCCCCATCCCATTATTCTTAAGAAAAGAAGTGTTTTGAAGTATCTCTAGGTTGAGCACGTGCCTCGCCATAGAATTGATGGATTTACAAGGCTTTGAAACAATTAATTCCAACTGTTTGTAATACATACACCACAGTTCTTTATTATAATATATAAATAGTGTGTATCCAGACTTGTTTGTCACACGAAAAATTCGAAAAATACAATAAAATAATTTACATCTATCTGTTTCTTAATGTACACTATCACGGTACATCATATATATGTAGGGTAGCCAGTAGATAACTGTCTGCGAGAGAAATATATTCTTTTTCTCTCTCTCTGCCAATAATAAATAAGACATTCAGGATAGGTGACAACCCTTATAGTAGAATTGAAGATATGATATGTCTAAAGTAATCTCTGATAAATAAAATATTAATGTTGTTGACCGAAGGTACTTTTTGGAAGTCCATTTCAAGATAAAATTGAAAAAAAAACACAAAATGTAGTCATTTGGAAGTTAACTACATATTGTGTTTTTTTTTTCAATTTCATCTGATAAATAAATCTGTACCTGAGAGCCATTTAGTCTTAAGTGCTAAAATGCCATTTTCAAATTCAATTTTTTAATCGTAAAAATCTCAACATTTTACTAGTAATAAGATGTATATAGTATATACAGCTTATTACATAGACCCTATAGTATAGACCCTAAGTATTTCTGTACTTAAGACTCACGACTTATGTGTTATTTTCGCTTTTTTCGTAGCTTTGGCATTTTTGTCAAAAATGCACTTAAGTCCTAATGGCTCTCAGGTACAGAAATAATTCGACTCATCGCTTACGGCTTCAACAAAATTATCTAAAAGAACTTACTTACATACTACACCATCACTGCATATCCCAGAAGTGAGGTAGCCAGCAGGCTAGGTGCACGCTAGGTGCACAAATAAAACATTCAAAATAGGTGGCATACCTCACAGCTGAATTTAAGATGTAAAATATCTTTTTTTGTCGAACACCTGTCTTTCACAGGACACTCGATAATTTCTGAAAAAGATAGGGATACTCATACTTTGCCGGATGCTCCACAAAAAAAAATAACCCAGAAGACATTTAACCCATCTAGATTGTTAATTTTTTTACGACAAGAATAGAATGATTGGTATATTCATTACAGTAAGTTCCTTGCTCTACTTGAAGAAAATGGCACGATGGTTAAAAAAAAGTGATTATTTTATAGGAATGTTTCTAAAAATAATCTTTTTCACTGCTTTTAGTTTTTTGCTCAATAACTCGTTGTTTTTAATACCTAATCTTTTTAACATTATTTTTTCAACCCTCCTCATCTTTCAACGAATGTTTGATGTGCATTTTAATTTTTTTTTTGTTTTTGTTTGATAGGAAAGTCCAGATACACGTATACCTAATCTATATAAAATGTTTTGAATATAAATTGATAAACTTTTCTTATTACCAGTTGTTAGTTTTTCAATTTATTCAGAAATTATTGTTTCAATTTCAAGATTCTCTGATTGTATCTTAAAACTGAAAGCAAATACATTTTTTTAAAAATTAATCCGTCTGTTTATCAACTCAATTTATATCTCTAGTGGATTAGAAGACAGTTATTCTTGAATTTAATTAATCTCAACTTGTTCTGTAATATTTTGGGCTAGTTGGAAGAATTAAGTACTTGTGAGAAACTTGGCATCTGAAGATTGATTATTTATTTATTTAATTTTTAGAATATTTACTATTTTTTATTGTTTAACTGGATTTGGGCACAACGTGCAGATGACGTAAACAATGACATAAACGTAAAGTAGTTGTTAATAAATGTGCTGTAGCACAGTGATTCCCAAAGATGACTGGGCTCCGACCCATCTTGGGACCAAAAATTCCAATCTTGGGACCCGCCTTTTAGCTTTTTTTCTCCAAACATTGCTCCAACAACATTTTTTTTATTCATGACTTATACGGTGGCGAATCGTCCATTAGGGCCCACTCAATATTCGCTCACGACCCACTGGTGGGTCGCGACCCATAGTTTGGGAAATACTTCTGTAGCATATAATAAATTTACCCTACAATCTTTTTTACTTTCTTTTCCTCGAGGCAAGGCACCCGATACCGAGTGAATTATCATTTAACCTACAATCAGTCAAACGTAAAAATTAGATAAGCCGAGCAAAAACTGTAAATAATTAAAATAATTTTGTCCCTCAAAAATCAACAAAAATCATCGCTTACTCATGCTACAGAAGTTGCATATGTTCCGGAGTGTAATCAGTTTTCTTCCATTCTACTTCTAATAAGGTTTCTCTTAAAAACACAAAGAGGGAACAGTCTTTCACATTCAATGCGATATCATGCCAATTGATTTGTCTTCGATTAATATCGTAACATTTTTTTAAAGACTTAAAGAAATACAAAATAGAAGACGAATTGTTTCGTCTTCTCACGATGCATTATCAGGACTAATGTGTTTTAAAATTGTATTGAATATTTCATGATATCTGTATATTGTGAAACAGTTTCTTTCTGATCGATTATAAAATAAAAAAAATGTAAAAAATTCTAATATAATTAATTTTTGCAATTATTTTATTACCGAATTTTGTGAATATTCAGAAATAAGGAGGGAATTGTACAATTGATGATAGTATTTATAAGCCCACTAACAATCTAAAGTAAATAAGTTTATTATTATTAGTAGTGGAAGTACTAAATTAACATAAAGGATATTACAAGGAATTTCCATTATAGTCGGGAGCGCGATGGTTATATGTATTTAATCATTTTATTTCGTACTAGGATTTTTATCCTACATCGGTCTACAAGAAAATATTCTGAATATTAATTTAATTTTTACTGTCATAATTTTCGCTAACATACAGTTATTACAATATAATTATAGTACAAATAGATAAAAAAAGTCGGCACATAAACCAGCAAAGTTTGCTAAAACATTACAAAATAAATCCAACCAAGTAGGTACTTACTTATTATAGTGAAAGAAAAAAAGTGCAAAACCGTGCAGTGAGTTCTGTGTGGCTTCCTTAATTTAATTGCTCAATCTTACTGGTAATCGACCTCTTCCACCCTTCCCTTCTACAGCCCCAGGTTTTTTTTAGTCTTTCCAGGTTCTCAGGCTCCCTTCTTGCAATGTGCCCGAAATATCGTATGACGCGATGTCTGCAAATAGTTCAGAGACGTGTAGAAATGATTAGTTCAAAAGTAACACAAAACAAAAATAGTAAATATATATTTTATTTTATTTGATAATTTAAAATGAAGTGTTACAATGTTAATGCCGATACAATTAATGAAAAAAGAAAAAAAAATCAGGAAAATTTGCTGGATACATTGCCGAGTCTTAAATTCCGCCAATCATGCGCATAAGTCATAATGATCAAATGTACAGTAAGGGAAAGATTAGGCACAAAAATGATATACAAATAAATTTTATTATTTAAAATAAAATAAATAAAATGAAATAATCTTTATTGTACATTTAAGTAGTACAAATGGCAGGTTTATTGCCTGCAGGCAATACCTGACAACCAACCAGTTATACAATGGAGACACATACTTACAATTCAAAAACAATACTTATGTGGTACAGAACACAAAGCAAACATACATACATTGACATATAGACAAAAAGTTTACAATACACATAAATAAGATGCAAAGGGAAGGGAAAAAAGAAAAGAAGGGGTCAAAGCTCAAGATGGATCATTTAAAGCGAGATAATGATGCTTCAGTCTACTCCTGAAGATGGAAATAGTTGGAGTACTTTTTTCTTTTTGGTTGAATCATTTTCCAGCTTTTAAAAGGATATTCGTTTTTTACTATGTCCTCGAACATTTGAAAATAATGAACATAATCATCCAACTCAATTCAATCTCCCTTCAAGGGATCACAGGGCAGATATCAGTCTCTTCCATTCAGGACGTCTATGCAATTGAATTACCTTTTCCATGAAATTTGATAAATACTCAATCAAAACAAAACAATCAAACTAAGAAAATACATGATTGATAAATTTTTAATCACATGCAATAATAATAATAATGGTTTTGAATTGTAATTTTTATTCAGTCAAAGGATATAATATTATGAACTGACGTACACACGTACATTAAAATATACATAAATATGTTTTATTTACTTACATAGTAGGTAGGTACATATTATTCGTGGGTACTTATTAAGAAACATAAGTTTCAGTTAGGGAGCGATCATATCACAGCAGTGGGTATTATTACTCGTAGGTATTTATTAATAATCTTACAGCAATATAGAAATAAGTATTATAAACATATTTAGGTCAAGTTATCGTAGTGGCCTATTTAATATGCCCCATAACTATACATTAAAATATTATAACTGATGATATTTTATTGATATTTATTTTGGTAAATTTCATTTCTGTCCATAATGAATTAATAACATATAGCAGTCGATTTAGCTTTCATTCCCGAAGGGTATTTGTGTTTATGTTTTTTTTTTTTTTTTTTTTTTTTTTTTTTATTTTATAATATATAAGCAACAATGAGTGACATGACAGTAGTTGTTACCTTTGCGTCACTCAAAGTTCATGATACACCAAACGGTTTCACAATGATACATACATGCAAACAAATATTTTTATCAGAGAAAACATTACAAAATTTAAATCTTAAATCTATTACATAAAATTCAAAATCGATACTTCAAAATTATAAAGTTCTAATATTCATCAACAGATGTAAGACTATCGTAAAGTTATTATAAGTTGTGTTAAATATATCGATGAAAGTTCATTTTGAATAAAATCTTAAATGAGAACTATAAAACGCTGTATTTTTACCTATTTTTATTTAGAATATACACCTACAATTATTTTATTAATCTATTTATTTTATTCTTCACTGTACATTGGTAACAATATTTTAAATCAATAGAAAGTATGAATAAAATGTCAGTTATAAAATTCAATGTACAGAAGTTGAGTTAATCGCTAGAATGCGATGTTTTCCAACTAAATCGGTTATGAAATTAAAATTAAAGAAACATACATAGTGTAGTGTATGGACTTTGTACACTGAACAGGTTAAGTGAACCTTGGACCTTGTTTACAAGTAAACAGTGGTGATAATGACTGAGTAGCAATACGCTACTGTCTATATAGGTTAGCTTCCTATAGGGAACGCGCGCATTATTAATACGACCTTCACTTGCACTGTTAGGCTACGTGATTGACAAGTTGTGTTCGACATTATAAATAGGATTTATTTATTGAATATATTTGTGTTAAATATAAAAATCAGTGTTCGTAATTTATAAAGAACCTACATATTGTAAACAGACACAGTTTACAATACATAGATTTCTATCAACTGTAAAAATAAAAATAAAACGAACACACACATTTAGACCATAAACAAGTAGTATGCATAATGTAAGGCTATACGTGTTAAAAAAAAAAAAACAAAAAAAAAGCAAAAAAAAAAAACGAACATGGGAGCTACAATGCACTTAAAGATTCATATAATAATTATAATAATAAAAAATTGGAACATTATATTGCAGCATGCACATGCATGAGAGAAAGGAGTTCAGAAGACAGATGCTATATGCATATAAATGATTTACGACAGCTTGTCTGAAAGAATGGAAGGTTGTTGTCATACTAATTTTCGAAGGAAGATTGTTCCAACAGCGGGCACCATGAACAGGAAATGAGTTAGACAGAAAGCCTGTAATGTGTGCTGATATTGATGAAAGAAGAACTCTGTTAGATCGCTTCCGATTTGGAGTACAGTAGAACTATATGTAATGTAAATGCGCCATAAAGTAACTATACCTACTTGTACCATATTATTATGAGTATGATTGTATAATCAATTTATTATTAATCTATTTTTATATTTATATCTATGCCGTCATAATGACGCAACGCACAGCGTCGGGACGCCTGATATTGATGACACTCATTAAATATACATACATAACCTTATTAATATTAACTATGTATAGTATTATATCATTACAGGGTTATCTATTAGCGGTTTTATATCATTAAGATCGCTAGCGAGCCAACGATCTTAAGAACGTAAGGTATAAGAAATGTTTAGAATATTTACTAATTTTATTACTGTTTAACCGGATTTGGGTGCAGATGACAAAACCAAACAGAAATCTCGATTGGAGAACCATGTCTACACAATGCAAAATTGTGTAAAATCTAATCGGAAGATGTGAGAAAGGTGTCCCAACGCTTACGAATTGGCTCTAGGCTGGCTTAAGTGATCACTTTCGGTGTCCATGGACAACGTTCACCAATTCCACCATTCTCACTGTCACAATGTAAGGTTCACCATTCGAGAGATGCTCCCGTCTAAATGGCGCCGGAACAATTATACATGGTTCTCCGATCGAGGTTTCTGATTGGTTTTGTCATCTGCACCCACATCCGGTTAAACAATAAAAAAATAGTAAATATTCTAAACATTATTTGTTGCTGAATTGTCAAACTAGCAGCCGATAAAGTATTGAACTTTATTGTTCCGGCGCCATTTAGACGGGAGATCGCGATCCAAATGAGATCTGAAAAATGAGTTTCCAAAAAGATGGTTGCTTCTAAGGTTTGCATAAAGCGTCTCTCGATTGGTGGACCTTACATCGTGGCAGTGAGATTGGTGGAATAAGTGAACGTTGTCCATGGACACCGAAAGTGATCACTTAAGCCGGCCTAGAGCCAATTCATAAGCGTTGGGACACCTTTCTCACTTCTTCCGATTAAATTTTGCACATTGTTACATTGGTAAACATGGTTCTCCAATCGAGATATCTGAATGAATATATTTATTACTTCTAACACTAATATACCATCATATCGTCCCTCTTCTGACTAACAGTCGTATCTGCCTTAATGTAAATTGTTCAGGAGAACGTTTTTTGTGTTTTGTCGTGCATATTTTCGTCTCTCCTAGTTATATAATACAGTGTAAATATATTACATTATTTTATTTGTTCCTATTCTTATATAACTCAGAATCATTTATGTGTTGAAATTTTGAGAAATTAGTAGGTATATACAACACATTTTATTTAGAATAATTCGTAAATACGACAGCAAATCAAAAGGCTATTACAGGATAACGGTAACAGTTACAGGTGTGATCTTCAGTGAGAACATGCAGGGCACATGTAAATACACATTGGTGATCATAACTTGATTTCGCCAAAAATATCAGATACGACTGTTAGTCAGAAGAGAGAGAGCCAGACGAATAAATGCATGTAATAAACGTACATTTATCATTAAAATATCTGTATAACTGTCACAATAGTCAATATACAGTCGAGATTCGATAATATTGTTTAGTATGTCAATAAGTATTGCGAGCGAACGCGCTAACCAGCTAACAGTTTGCAAATTTATATTTCGTTAGTTTATAACGTAATAGATTGTTTCCTATATCATAATATAATTGGCTTTCTGATATTACGAGGCAATATAAGATATAACTATACTATAACTTTTATATAATATATTACATCGTTAGTGACATCGTGATCAATAAAGCAACATTTTTTTTTCACAGTATGTCAAATCGGTCCCTTACTATAAAGTTTCTATAGATGGAATTACGTAGATATATAACACTGTATGTTTTAAATGTTTTAAAATTTATATAATTTGGTGTAGTAATAGTTAAACGTAAAACTAGTATGTGCTTTAAAAAAAATAACAAAATTATCCATTAACGAAACTCGGTGGAAGTAAATGTGTAATTAGTAAAATGTAACTCTTTTGTTTAGTCCTTCCACGGAACTTTTTATGATACATTCATGATCAAATCAGAAGCTCCGGAAAGCTAACACGGGACTAATAAAGTTCCGTGTATTATAAAGTAGTGTTTTATTTTACTAATTGGAATAACTTTATGAAAATTGATTTCAGCGGATTATTTAAATCTTGTAATTTATAGTGCTAAGAGACATGAACGTCAGAGATCTAACAGGATAGACACATTGAATAGTAGAGCTTACATGAAAAATTATTGTATGACTGTTAGAGATGCGAATAGTGTTCACAAGGATAGGAGTAAATGGCACTCGACTCTTTATGTCTACTCTGCAAGAGAAGCAGAGTGATAACATAACATAAAATGTATAGACAGTTCACATAGATCGAGCTAGTCCCAAACTAATAAGTGAATCTTGTATTATGGGTATTAACGTGATGGGATGTATCATGTATGTATGAGGAGGATTCATTTATATTATTTTTTACATATAATAAATATGTAATTTGTCCTCTCCCTGCCAATAAGAATAACGATCAGGATGGGTGGTAAATATCATCGCTGATTTGAAAATGCTAAATGTTGAGAATATCCAGAAGTTTCTATTGTCATGTTGTATTCATAGTGGGCAGCCTGAAGGGCTGGCCGGCCAAACCACCAAACGCCTCCGGTGTGGACAAGATTTGTTAAGTGTAGAATTTCGGATAAATGGAAGTTATCGTCCGGGTGGACGGTGGGTCCTTCAATGTATGTCATGTTGTATTCATTGTCTCTAGTATATTGATTGTGTTTGGTCTAAATAAGTTGGCTTTTTTTAAAGTCAAGTACTACTTCTACTGCAAAGCTATTTAGCCGTTATACATTGTTAATAAATGAATAAATATTGTTTTGGAAACACCTGTCTTTTACTGGACACTCGAAACTTACAGAAAATAGTGATAAACCTAGTATTGCCGGGGACTTCACAAAAAAATCGACGATTTTTCGTTTATTAATAGCAATTTTTTAACTGGTAATGGTTGCCTATTGCTACGCATTAAATAATCGCTGCGGAAAAGTTCATACTGGCTAATGTTCCTACAGTCATTTGTTGTCTGTGAGTCTTCCGTAATAATAATAATAATTGTACGTTACAAAGAACACGTGACTGGCTGATGCTTCGATCTGCACACGGCACCACATCGTATGATTCTCATTCCCTTGAAGAATAACCGTTAAACGTGCCTGTTCCTCCTCGCGTCGCTTGCAAGCAAATTCAGTTACCCGCAAACCATGGCATAGGTTGGACGAAAGAAGGGTTTGTCCCTTCCCGCCTTAGTCGCGAATAGCGATGTGCGTATCTCCGACACAATAATAATACTAACAATAATTATGTAATAGTACTTAACTTCGTAATGTGATAAACAAGTGTGTTGCCCTCTGTTGTACGTAAAACAATTCTTATTGTGTGTCGTTAATAATGTACTTTAAATATCTGTGTTAGTTTTACGTGCGCGACCAATCTTACCGCCAATATCAAGGAACAATAGTAACGATTAATAATTAATAATAATTAATAAATTGAATAATGTTATGGACAAGCTTATATTCTCTTTGAGTTATATATACATGGCGATTCATGTGGTGATAATGATAATAATTGGAAGTTTTGAGTATAATAACAATATATGTTGGTTTTGGGCGTGGTTTTTGCTGTTGCCGCCATTATTCATAACCGTGTGAAATTAGATAATCCATTGTTTCTGAACAAATATTCTATGTTAGGAATCATGAACAGTCACATAAACTGTTCTTTCTACTTTCCCAGTATTGTGAATTTGATTGAAACATTATGAATGTGTTCCTAAGTCTGCAACGTGTACCGCTTCATCTCGGGTAGCCTGCGCATTGCTTGTCGGTGATTTACCGATGTAACTCTCATTCCAATGTGAATTTGAAAGGACTATTGAAATAGTGACGCCTTCTTCCTTTGACACTGAGAATAGTGTTGTAACGTATAATATTGCTCTTATCACTTGAGAAGTAGTGATCTCTTCGTCCTGAGGACAGGATCTATCTGATTCTGACACCACCACCCCTTGTACGTCTTTGAGTATAACCAGCGACCGCCATAGTAGCATCAGGGTATGTTTCTTTCACGATCCTGCCATCTTCCGTCTATGAGTGCAAAATACGTTAACAATAACATACTTGTCTTTGTGTTATTCTTATCCTGCTCGCCAGTCTAACTGTAAGTGACTATATTACTACTGTATATGATGTATATATATTGATAATTTTTTCATAACTGAGTTCATATTATCATTGAACTATCTATATATTAATTTTCCGTTGTGTATATTAATTTTCCGTTGTGTAATACTTTAAGATTTTGAGTTTGAATGAAGAATGAATGATTCCAATTAAATATTTATAAATCACTTGATAAACCAGGTATTGATTTATATTGTAATACCAAGGATGGTGTATTTGATAATTGCCCTTGTTTGTTTTATTGTCTCAGTCCGAATATGGTATAACTTTCATAACTTTGTATATTGAACGGAATGTTATTCCCTACAAATTTACTTTGAAAATAACTGTCTTGTTATGTAATGTATATGTTTACACAATAAATGTAAATCACTTACCATCCGATATCTTTCTGTTGAGATCCATTTTATATATACCCACCAGTAGATTCAATACTCTTAATAATACTAAAGTACATCTCTCCGCCTCCTTGTATATAGTCTTCCAATAACCTAGTTATACTTGGAGTAGTTATGTCACAAAGGTTCAATTCCTTGATCAACCAATGGATGAAAGACCCTATTATTTTACTATGAAAGCAACAAAGAGTTAAAGGAATGGCTCCACTGATGGAAATAATATATCCACTTTCTTGGAAAGGTCTGATGTACTTATGATAATCTTTGTTCCAATTGATATAATTTTTGATGGTTTACTTGGAGATATTTATCTATAATTTTACTCAAGAAAAGATATAAGTAGAATCTTTGCAATATAAAGTATACTAACAGAAGAAACATTATTGCTGAAATTACCTATGTATTCTATAATGATATGATGACCATAAGAAAATGATGAAACCGAAGGATAAAGAATTCTCTGAACTTTACGTAAGTATAATATGTATAATTGAAGTATGTAACTGTCACCCACACACAATGCATTCCTCTTGCACATACCAGTAGAATCATACCTAGACATGAACTTGAGCCAAAATATTAATCTGTTTTACTTGCAAATATAATTGTAACTTTCTCTATATAATATAATTAATTTTCTATGTGTTTCGCTTATGTACATTGCAAAATGTATGTAGCGAAGCTGGGGGTTACGAGCCAAATTATATATTTTCTTATGTACCATTCCTGTAAATTCATTTCTTATATAACATTTGATAATTTCTCTTTTGATAATTCTGTATAATGATATGATGCGATCGTCCAAGTGGACGAAATCGTGTCAATTTGGGCAGCTCGTCCTGGATCGTACAACTCGCATAGTTGTTGGCCCGAAAATTTTAAATGTATTGTGTGATGAATATACCTAATCGTGAAGTTCAGAATTCTTATCTTTATTGTGTAATTATGTGTATTGATATTAATTGAAAATGTAATAATTTGATGTGTGTATGTATATGAAAACAATTTTAAAAAATGAAACAGGAATCGTAAGATAAATAATTTAAATGTCCGTATTTAAAAAATAAATGTATTGGTGTATAGCGCAAACGTTTGTCGCGAGTATTGTTATAATGTGGAGTAAAAAACCGATGCCGTATAGAGAGAATTGTATGGTGAAAATATTCTGTTGTAAATGTCTCGTATTAAGCAGTAAACAAGACATCGAAAACCGACCTACATAACATAATGAAGATATAGTGTGTATCTATAATATCGAACGCCGTACGGATAGATATAATATTATACCGTAGTTGTACATCGCGAGAAGTGAGCGGTGTGCGAACAGTAGTATGCCTATCTATACAACGTATAGTATGTACCTATACGTCGCAAGCGAAAGAGAGACAGCGTACAGACCTACCGCAACAATGTAATAGAAATATTCACGCGCGAAACGGAAGTCCAGAGTATTGGTAGAACGAAATATTATTTGAATGAAACGAAATAATATGTACCCATGCTGTTTGTGTATAGTAAACCAAAGTGTACAAAGAACTTTGCCGGTAAACAGAATTTTGTTGTAATGTTATTCTAATAGTAGATTCATTTTCAAACGATGAGAGTAAAAATCGATGTTAAATATTAAATTGAATTAAAATTTTTTGAAACAGTAAAATGTTGCATTTGGAATAAATATCTTTATTGAACTCTTGGAGAAATAATATTAAATGAGCGTTGTTGTGTAAAATATATGCGTAGTAGAATTTTGATAAGAATATTTAAATGTGCGTACGTAGTGATGTGACGAAATAATAATGATGAATAATATTAGATAAATATTTTTGTTTTAAGAAAATTAAAGTTAAAAATAAATCGAAATGAATAATGTTAAACCTTCACGACCGTTCGCGAAATTTGAAAAATAAATACACTTAACCCTTTGTGAAGCATGACCGAATTTGTTAACCCTTTGTAAATAGTAATTGAATTTTTTTTAATGTCAAGTTGTGAACTGTAACTGAATTTTTGAATTTAGTTAAGAAACAGTTAACCCTTTGATGACCATCGTTGAAAATTTTGACATTAACGTAAATAGTAGAATGATGTTTTGTAAATTTTTTTTTGGAAATTAAAGAAGTAACCATGTAACAATGTAGAATTTTTGCTGTTGAATATTAACCCTTTGTGTACGGAATTTGTTATCTTTTGTGGAGTAATTAATTTTCTTGAAATGTAATAATGTGACTTTTGCGGCTTATTACCATCGTGATATATTGAAGTAAACTATGCCTTGTTTATTTGAGAACTGAGTCCGTTAAGTGAATTGTCCCGTTAAGGTAAACTAACGAACGCTCTTTGATAAAAAATGAGTTATGTTTATGTTATATGTAAAGCCGTGATAGGAGAGATGTGTTAAATACTTTTTTTTGTGACTTTTGTGTAATCGATATAGAGACGATGTTATCTGGATGTGTGAAAGATAAATCGTAATGCTCTTTTTGATGAATGTAGACAATGTGATTGCTAATCGTTCATGCCTATTATTTTGAAGTTTGAGTTTATATGACGTTTAATTCCGCGTAGGACACGTAGTAATCTCTTATGAATTGTAATTGGAAATGTTTGGATGTAGTATATCCTTGTTGAATTAAATAATTTTGTGACTTTGTGTAAAAGTTGTTTATGTTGCTTGAATACATTGGAAAATGTGATAGAACATTTTGACATTGAACGGAATGGCTTATGAAAGACACAGAATAAAACCTGTAGTGGAATGTTGGCTACAGATATTCAATGGGATAATTTTAATTAATTGTATGTTAGTGAATAAAGATGATGTATGAATCTGTTTATGAAAGGTGAGCCCTGTATGAAGAAGTAAATGTTGAATTTGAATAATGATGTATGTAAAGAATTTATTGAACTTGTAACTTGTATATTGTGTAGCAAAGATCGAAAGTTGTTCAATGTATTTGTCATGTATTAAGCCTGTGTGAGGGTAGCTCCCTCTGAGATTATCTCTATGTGAGAAATCTGTCTCTGTGTGAGAATTGTGACTATGTGATATGCGTAGAAGGATTTGACGCCAATAATGAATATCGGTTACTGTAAATGTGATTGCAGTCGTCGTGATTTACCATTATGTCATGTCTGCGTGTAAATTGTTTTTCTAATATGTATATGTCCTTATTATGTATGATTTCTTTCTGTGCTTTGCCAATATCTTTGTATGGTACATGGTACATGAAATCACTTGTATATGAGTGCTATTAAGCTTAATGGGTAAAATGAAGCGTAAATGTGGTATCTCTAATTCCATCTATACAAAAATTGTTTATAATTATTTAGATCCCTTTATGTTACTTTTCCCTTGTTGGATACATGTAACCGGAATCGAAAATGATGTAAACCAACTTCTTAAGTATGTAACTTTTGTTTTATATGTTTGTCATGTTTAAAATATTAACTTGTCGTCGATCGTAGTAAAGGAATCCATCAATGAAACGTACGTATATTGAGAAATTGGAAGAAAGAATTTTATCACCAGTGTAGAACGAACCGTATCTTGAAACGTACTACAGATCTTGAGTTTCTTATAAAATTGTATTGTAAAATGTTTAAAGTTGTTGTTTTCATGACCTGTGTTTTTCGTATACATGCACATATGCACCTGTCTATATATATACACACCTCTATGTACTATTATATTGTTATGATTGTAGCTCTCAAACTTTTGTTAGGAGCCCCGTACTAAAACAACCAATGTGAATTTTGTGTTATTATTAAGAAGTGTAAGTCAAAATATGAAAACAGTTCGCATCAATTTTGACTATGGGCAATTTACCGCGAGTGTTTAATAATAATAATTGAACGGGCTATAGGATGTAAGAAACATTGTAATAGTATATAAGCTACCATTTTTTGAATTGTTTGTCTGTAATTGGGTACCTATATAGTTGCTTATGTATCCAATGGTTCTCAACTTTTCATGTAACCAGTGGTACTCAACTTTTTTATGTGACCAGTGGTATTCAATCTTTTTCATGTAACCAGTGGTTCTCAACTGTTTTTTTTGTAGTGGTTCTCAACTTTTTTTTGTATAATTGAGGAACTTGAAAATTTGTCGCTTCTCTTCAAATTTTCAAGAGGGGCCGAAAGGGAGAATGCTACGCATTAAATAATCGCTGCGGAAAAGTTCATACTGGCTAATGTTCCTACAGTCATTTGTTGTCTGTGAGTCTTCCGTAATAATAATAATAATTGTACGTTACAAAGAACACGTGACTGGCTGATGCTTCGATCTGCACACGGCACCACATCGTATGATTCTCATTCCCTTGAAGAATAACCGTTAAACGTGCCTGTTCCTCCTCGCGTCGCTTGCAAGCAAATTCAGTTACCCGCAAACCATGGCATAGGTTGGACGAAAGAAGGGTTTGTCCCTTCCCGCCTTAGTCGCGAATAGCGATGTGCGTATCTCCGACACAATAATAATACTAACAATAATTATGTAATAGTACTTAACTTCGTAATGTGATAAACAAGTGTGTTGCCCTCTGTTGTACGTAAAACAATTCTTATTGTGTGTCGTTAATAATGTACTTTAAATATCTGTGTTAGTTTTACGTGCGCGACCAATCTTACCGCCAATATCAAGGAACAATAGTAACGATTAATAATTAATAATAATTAATAAATTGAATAATGTTATGGACAAGCTTATATTCTCTTTGAGTTATATATACATGGCGATTCATGTGGTGATAATGATAATAATTGGAAGTTTTGAGTATAATAACAATATATGTTGGTTTTGGGCGTGGTTTTTGCTGTTGCCGCCATTATTCATAACCGTGTGAAATTAGATAATCCATTGTTTCTGAACAAATATTCTATGTTAGGAATCATGAACAGTCACATAAACTGTTCTTTCTACTTTCCCAGTATTGTGAATTTGATTGAAACATTATGAATGTGTTCCTAAGTCTGCAACGTGTACCGCTTCATCTCGGGTAGCCTGCGCATTGCTTGTCGGTGATTTACCGATGTAACTCTCATTCCAATGTGAATTTGAAAGGACTATTGAAATAGTGACGCCTTCTTCCTTTGACACTGAGAATAGTGTTGTAACGTATAATATTGCTCTTATCACTTGAGAAGTAGTGATCTCTTCGTCCTGAGGACAGGATCTATCTGATTCTGACACCACCACCCCTTGTACGTCTTTGAGTATAACCAGCGACCGCCATAGTAGCATCAGGGTATGTTTCTTTCACGATCCTGCCATCTTCCGTCTATGAGTGCAAAATACGTTAACAATAACATACTTGTCTTTGTGTTATTCTTATCCTGCTCGCCAGTCTAACTGTAAGTGACTATATTACTACTGTATATGATGTATATATATTGATAATTTTTTCATAACTGAGTTCATATTATCATTGAACTATCTATATATTAATTTTCCGTTGTGTATATTAATTTTCCGTTGTGTAATACTTTAAGATTTTGAGTTTGAATGAAGAATGAATGATTCCAATTAAATATTTATAAATCACTTGATAAACCAGGTATTGATTTATATTGTAATACCAAGGATGGTGTATTTGATAATTGCCCTTGTTTGTTTTATTGTCTCAGTCCGAATATGGTATAACTTTCATAACTTTGTATATTGAACGGAATGTTATTCCCTACAAATTTACTTTGAAAATAACTGTCTTGTTATGTAATGTATATGTTTACACAATAAATGTAAATCACTTACCATCCGATATCTTTCTGTTGAGATCCATTTTATATATACCCACCAGTAGATTCAATACTCTTAATAATACTAAAGTACATCTCTCCGCCTCCTTGTATATAGTCTTCCAATAACCTAGTTATACTTGGAGTAGTTATGTCACAAAGGTTCAATTCCTTGATCAACCAATGGATGAAAGACCCTATTATTTTACTATGAAAGCAACAAAGAGTTAAAGGAATGGCTCCACTGATGGAAATAATATATCCACTTTCTTGGAAAGGTCTGATGTACTTATGATAATCTTTGTTCCAATTGATATAATTTTTGATGGTTTACTTGGAGATATTTATCTATAATTTTACTCAAGAAAAGATATAAGTAGAATCTTTGCAATATAAAGTATACTAACAGAAGAAACATTATTGCTGAAATTACCTATGTATTCTATAATGATATGATGACCATAAGAAAATGATGAAACCGAAGGATAAAGAATTCTCTGAACTTTACGTAAATATAATATGTATAATTGAAGTATGTAACTGTCACCCACACACAATGCATTCCTCTTGCACATACCAGTAGAATCATACCTAGACATGAACTTGAGCCAAAATATTAATCTGTTTTACTTGCAAATATAATTGTAACTTTCTCTATATAATATAATTAATTTTCTATGTGTTTCGCTTATGTACATTGCAAAATGTATGTAGCGAAGCTGGGGGTTACGAGCCAAATTATATATTTTCTTATGTACCATTCCTGTAAATTCATTTCTTATATAACATTTGATAATTTCTCTTTTGATAATTCTGTATAATGATATGATGCGAACGTCCTGGTGGGACGAAATCGTATCAATTTGTGTGCTCGTCCGTGGATGTAGCAAGGTGGGCGGACGTGTACGTAACACTATTTATATAGCAAACGACCAAAACTAAACGATTGAGTGATAAAAAATAAATGGAATTTTATACGAGCAGTACCCTCATTATGTTGTTTTAGCTTTATATGTGAAGATGGAGTACCTGGATAAACGTTTCAGAGGTATAAAGGTGATTAATAGCCTTCACTAAATATGTAGACGGGAGCTTAAATGGCTGATCATTTATGGGACTACCCACTACCTTCAATTTATTTACGGAGAGAAAAAATATTCTGAAAATTGTTAAATTTCTTTTTACGCATCTATTGAGAGAAATATCCATCTTTTTAAATACCTCTACAAAATTCAAAATTCCAGGGTGCTGTTTCCAGATCTCTACAGGGTTCTGGTTGGAGTTCGTCGGTAGCCTGGATGTAGAGTTTCGGCCTCGTGAACAAGGGGTCCGTGGTTCGATACCAGGTGCCGGCAAACTCCCCTTTCACGACACAAACTTTAAGTAGCTTACTGTGAAAGGTGCATAAGGTTGTATTTGGGTTTATAACAAAACCCAGATATATCTTTTTGTTTAAAAAAAAACTTCCTGAACGTGGTGAGGTTTGCACGAGCATTGTTTCCCCTCACCCCCACTCCCTCCGATATACCCCTGTTTTTCACTTGGAGAGAATTTGCCCCCTCCTCCCTGGGCTTCAGTCATTGCTTGTGTATGTTTGTAATAGCGAATTCATTTCATGAGTGAATGTTTTTAATTTTGCCTTCATAGTTTTTGCCTCGACTGGTGCATAGATTATCTCATCGAGGGTATTTTATTTTTATTTATTTGTGTTGTTTTTCTTTGAGTTGGAACATAGTGTTAATAATATTAAGTAAAATAATTTAACAAACAATGTTTAAGTTATACTATATAATATTATGTAATAGTTTGTATTATATTAATAAAGTAGGTAAAGAATATTATTATTATAAAAAGGACACCAAATTCTACTGGGACCATTACAGCTTTGAAGAAAATGACTAGGGGGTTAGTTAAGTAGCATTCACATTGCTTCACTTTGGATGATCATCCAGAGTGTCAGGGTCAAACCTGTTCATCGAAAGTGAACACGTCTGTTCACATTTGTTCATCCTATGCTTTCACTGCCATGTCAACACTCTCACTCATGTTGTATGTAGTTTGACGTATTTTCGTATAAAAATAATTAAACAAATTCAAAAATGAAAAATAACACTTAAAATAAATTAATATAGCTCTCGACTGCATAATAATTTTGTACATGATTCTGACATTCAATACAAATTCATAGAGAATAAAACAAATAATAAGATAAAACTTGTTTATGGTCGTTTCAGTGAAAGGACCTTTCATCAAAATTATGACGAGTGGTAATCTCTTTCCTCCGTCATCGCTAGTGATCACTATTGATGAAACGCCTGTTCACACCTGTTCATCTTGGAGGATCATCCGGAGTGATCACTGAAAGTGAACGTATGTGAACGACCCTTTAAAGTGTTAAACACCGGCACTCAATTGAATGGCTAGTCGGATTGTTTAACACAAAGTTTATCAATCTTAGCGTCGCAGTGCTAATTAAAGAAACTAAATTTTAACAATCGGGTTAGCTTCGATCACGCAGAATGGTAAACGTTTGGCGCGCCATTGTGATTCAACGAAAGGGAACATCTGGAGGCGAAATTAATACCAACACCGAACACGGTATATCACGACTAATGAGGGGTAACCACTGGACTTCTTGCATGTAATTAACAAACAAGCAATTTTCTAAACTTTCAGTAAATATATAGGTACATTTGATCAGTAGAGTGCCCGACTAAGAATATGTCTAGTACTCTTATTCGTAAGAGTTTTCGGAAAAGGTAGGATTTCGTAAAACATCTTCAAATCTGTGATGAGGCATGCCACCCATTCTGAATATTTTACATTTTATTGGCACGGAAAAGACAACATGCATGTTTGTTATAAGCAGTTAGTCTGCTGGCTACCACCACGTGATGAACGTATTTAATAATATTAAATGTCTTAACACGTGTCGTTTTACGTATTCCTGATCCCTCTTACAGGACACTAGAAAAATTACAGAAAAAAGTGGGAGATCTATTCTTTACCGGGTCCCTGCAGGATAAAAAAACTAGTCTCTTAAATTAACTTAAATTTAAACCATCAAAATCATAAAAGTTTTAATATTAAATTTGATAACAGGTATTTCACATATTATTATTATGATTGAAAGCACTACAATGGAATATTTTGCTGACAGTGTTTATTATGTTAAAATATTGTTTTTGCAATATGTTAAAAATATGTTTAAACATGTTGAAACCTATCATGTATTTTTTAGCGTATATAAAATCGTTATGAAGTATTTTAAACCTCGTAAAATCCTTTTTTACTTATTTTTTAACCCATTAAATTCTATTTTAAATATCATAGAACTCAAACTCTACTTCATTATATCAAGTTTTTTCATTATGATACTATTCAAAAGTACTGTTAAAATTTAATTCGTCAATATTATAAATATATTAATGTTCTAGTTTGTATGTTATTCTCTCTTATCTCTGCTTTCTGCCAGGGAAAACTTTTCTAGGGTTTATTTATTTATTAATTAATTTATTTATTCATTCGTTAACAGCTATTAATAAGCTTTTTTCATACATCAAAAAAAAAACATATCAAAAGATCCACAATCATAGATATCAATTTACATATAGACATTGGATTAATAATTAAAAACATACAACACATACAAAAAATAAAAACACACCCAGCAGGAAGAACTTTGTCATATACAGTATATGAAAACACTAGAACTGCAGAGAAGTTAAAAAAAAAATCAGTTAGTCTGTCGAGATGAAATAATTGCTCTTCTCAATCTATATTTATACTTGGCCAGACCCACACCATACAAGTCCATAACGTGAGCATATTCATTCCCCGTACGCTGAATCCTATTCAGAACAGAGTTTTCAGAGAAACTGAAGTTTTAGAGAAGGCTCTTTCTATTCATTTATACCATCACGGCATTTCCAATTCATGTAAAGCAGTGGTTCTTAACCAGGGGTGCCCGCACCCCCAGAGGGTGCGGGGAGCTGCTCAGTGCTCATAGGGGTGCGAGACAGAGCTCTCGGTTAAATAAATAAATAAATGGGAAAATTAAGTTATATTAATTATTTTTATAATATTACATTGCTAATTTTTGTACAAAAAATTATATATTTTTTTTTATGTATTTTTGAAATATTTAAACTTTAAAAAACCGAAATAATATTGAATATTATTTATATTTTCTAATGCTAACCTTGTAATAAATAAATAAAATAAATATTCGTTTATTGCACTAAACATAAATAATTATTTTAATAAAAGAAATTATTTCAAAATCGCATTAAACCATGTTATTTCCTTTCATATTTTTCTCCTAGATATTTGGGGGTGCCAAATCATACTTGAAGATACACGGGGGTGCGGATACCTAAAAAGGTTAAGAACCACTGATGTAAAGAAATGCTTGATTTTTCGACGACGATTTAACGACATTCAATAGCGCTGCAAAGCTAAATTTCCGCGAAGATAAGGGTTGTAACTTCACACCTTTACTAGAAAAGTTAAACTGGTTAAGAGTAGGTGAAAGGGCCCAATACAAACTGTGCCTTGTGGTCTACAAGGCTTTGAATAACAGGTCATTTTCTGAGCTCTGTGTTCTCAAAACACCTGCAAGTAAACCCCTACGCTCATCTAAAACATCCTTCAACATGCTGGACGAGATCAATAGAGCAAACAAGTCCTGCTTCTATGATAGGGTTTTTAGCGTCGCAGGACCCGTCATCTTAAACCGAATCCCCGAGGAACTTTGTAAAAATAAATCGATAACAACGTTCAGGTGCAAGTTGAAGACATCGCTCTTCCAACATAGTATCCCGCGCCCTTGAGATGGATTAAATGAATAAATGAAAACTAAACGAATAAATGAACAAATGAATAAATGAATACTCGTTATTCCATGCAATGCCAGGCATATCAACTAGCATTTTTATGCTCAATAGAATAATACATTTTCGACACGCAATTCGTCAATTTAGATTTTGTATGAAAACAACTTTAAAACGTAAAAGTATCGCGGGGTTGTTAATTTATTCAAAAAATCGTTTATAATTATTACAAAAATGGATCCATACTCGCGGTTCGCGGGGTCCCGGATTATAATTCTAATACTTGTCTTTAAATTCTTCTGAAATTCTTGTTTTCCTAATATTATTTATTTAAGTCATAGGTTGATTCGCAAGACTGACATGAAAATGGGTCCATACATTTTTCTCCCCGAATAGAATAATTATTACAAAAATACGTCCATGACACAAAATAGTTTCTAAAATAAAATACAATAAACTTTATTAACCCTTGTTCAGATGATTGCCGCATTTTACATTATAGATTTATTAATTCATTTTACAATTATAGACTAAATTAATTAGGTTAATCAAAAACAAGTGTGATCGATTCTTCAAAGTTAAATGAAAAAAGAAAAACAAATCACCGCGATCCCGAAATGTGGGCATGCGAAAAAGATAAGGTTGAGAGTTTTATAATCTATACCACACTCAAATATTAACATTAAATTGTACATTTTAATTAAGTACAATTGGCGGATTTGTTGACATTAGGCAATTTCTGAAAACCAGCCAGTTGTTCAAGTGAAATATAAGCTAACATTTAAATACAAGTTTCGAGAAACATTTTAAAGAAAAGCAGATGTAAATATTTTCACAGACTTTAATATGAGAGGGCATTTGGGTCGATTGGGAGGAATGGGCTTAGCCAATAAACCTGTCCTCTCCAAGGTTTTATTATTGCAATAAAATGTTTATTTATATACTTATTTTGAGAAAAGCAAAGTACATTCAATTTCTATAGAGAGTTTCTTGTAAAGTTTTCTTAAGGGATTTTCTGAAAAATAGATGTTCAGATATCTATACAAGGGTCATAGGGTTCTAAATTTACGATTTTATAAGAAAAATACTGAAGCCATTGTTATGATAAAATATTAAATGTAGATGTGTTTATGATAGATAATATAGATATAAATAGGGATTTTGAGATAAAGCATTAATAGTGTTGAAGGACTCAGATGCTGGAAAAAGCTACCTCTAGGTCTAAGAGGTAAATGGGGAGGGCTTCTGAAGAAAGCTGAAGACATACCTTGTTGCCGGTAGCGTATTATGCGTATTAGCGTATATACGTGGAAGCAAATCTGATAACATTCCTAAAAATAACATGTCGTTTCTTCTCATAAATAGGTTGGGAAATTTACCTAACGTAATTTTAAACATTTTCGATGGACAACGATGATTCCGAAAGATACTGAAAACCATATTATTCACTGTGGAACAGTGCCAGGTATAAAAACTAGATCTAGTTGTGTAATATTAAGAGATATTCTATTTTGTTTACTCACCAGGGAAATATTAAGTAGGTAGAATGTGTGTAAGATTATTTGTTTACTGATCAGGGTTGGGCAGTTTTACACCATCGGCAATCTCAAACAATATAGTTGGACGACAAGCGATCGACTCCCAAACAGAAAAAAATATAAAAGCATTTATTGTAGGTACAAGCTACGTTATATTATTTAGAGGTCGAGGAATAGCACTGCGTGTTTTCCGCTAATTTCTCGTACGAAAGCACGTATTTACTAAGTGCCAAACGTAAGAACGAAGACAATGTTCGTCAATACCTAAGCCGATTACGGTATTATATGTTATTAAAAAGATTATTTTAGATTATGGTTTTTTTATGTTAAAAGAGACTAAAATTTGGTAAATGTTACTCTGGCTTTGAGATGTATGGATGAAATGACCTGTATTGTCTTGTTTTCAAAAGAAGACAACTCCATGTCAAAGGTATTCGATATTTCAGAAGCAGTTAATTGGGGAAATAACCACATTATTCTTGAAGCTATAAAATGAAACAGCTTTTGATTTTGATTGATCGAGACTAATTTAAATTGTTTTCCTGGTAACTATTCTTTTGAAATCACGCTATTTTGTAAGTATGGCCGCGATCGACCCTAAAACCGTTTGTAATCGACCGGTCGACCGCGATCGAGTGTCTGTCCACCCCTGGGTTACATTTTTCTATCTTTGAATATTTCCATATCAGAATATGATCAACATGTTTGTATATTCTTGTTTATAATAACGTTATTTTCCTACTTGTGGAATAAAAAGAACTGTTGATATTTCAAGCTCAACTTTAACCTTTGGTTTCGTTGGAAGAGATCGCGCCTTTGCGATAAACTTGCCCTCTGTATATTGATTGTATCTAACTTGAATGTATATCTTCTATATAATTGTGAGTAATCAATGTACAGTAAAGAATGAATAAATAAATATATATTTATTAATTTATATTACCTACAAAATCACGATCTTATTTGGTTTTATTTTCATAATATTCTGGTGATATTTCATAATATTGTTTGATATTTGAATTTTTATTTTGTTTGGTGGTTTGGAGTGGAGTGTTGCGGAGTAAGTGCCGATACAATTAATGAAATATCTAAATATATTTATTTCTTCTGAGGTATGAACCGCATAAGTCGGTTCTTACTGTAACCTGTTTTGTTTTTATCATGATCATAAATATTATTATTGTAAATGCTATGTATAGTTGTAGGCATAATGTTAGGTAAAATGCATCAGTGTATGGGTGCGTGCACAGCTGCTACTGGATTTGTGTTACAGGTGCATACCTATAGAGGTGGCAATAAGTACCTACCTAATAGGTGTTGGTCAATTAGCTTCTCCTGATTATTGTTGCATGCGCTTACCTATTGATACTTAAATATAAATATATATTTTTCAATATTATTTGCTGTATTGTATAGATGCCTACAGATTTAAACTGTTTATAAATAGTGGTGTACCTACCTACCTATGTATTAGTTATGTACTTATGTTTTGTTATATTAATGCTTGCTCCTATTCATCAATAAATGTGTGTATGAGTTTTTTAAATGATGTATAAATCAAACACCAACGTATAAATTGTATGTATTTGTATATATTTTGTAAATGGCAATCTGGCCGTAAATTGAATGATAAATAAATAAATAAATAAATAAATAAATAAATAAATATTTTACATGATATTCTGGTCATACAATTTAAAGGTTCCCGGCAAAAAATAGGTTTCCTTCATTTCATATAAATTTTTGAGTGTCCTGTAAAAAGCAGCAGCAGAATTATGAATAAAATATTCAACATATTCAATCCACCGATGAGGTATGCGATCCATTCTGAATACTCTAACTTTTACCGGTAAGTTCTAACTTTTGGTTGGGAAGAGACTTTTTAGTAAGGACGTAAGACTTTTTTTAGACAGTGGCTCCACGGAAAACTAAAAAATATGTAATATTGAAATCTGTGTAAGCAAGAAGTTGAATAACATGCCAAACAAAATATTTTAATTTCCGTTGATTTGCATAACATTAATAATAATGTTTTGCTTGAATAAACATGATATTAATTAATATTCCAAAATCTATGCGAAATATTATTAATTTATTTAGAATTAATTTACTACCGCATCTTGTACTTGTTAGGAAAGACTTAAACATCAATATTAGGCATGTACTTATTTTTAACCCTTTAAGGTCTAAGGGAAGTATAATTAACAAAAACAACACAATCTTACTGTGAAAGGTGTATTTAAAAAAAATTATCTTAATTTTCGAGGCTTTCAATTAAAGGTACCTAAATATTTTTTTATTTTTGTCGTAGTATAATTTTTTTTAAATTCATTTCGTCAATTTTAATCAAATAAGAATCGACTTCGAAACAGATGTTTCTATGAAGATGCCTTCTGGCATAGACGAAAACGTCCGGTGTGTTTCATTTATAATTTTTTTAACTTAATTAAAATTAATTGATTTTTACTGTATAGACATAATTTCTTTTATGATCGAGTAATATTTATTGTCTCGAAGAATTAAAATATTGCTTCAAAAATGTACGATGGTGAATAAAAAAAAAATATCTTGTTTTTTTTTTTAATTTTTTTTTGTTTTTCTCGGTCTTATTTTTTCTCTTTTGCATTATAAAACACTAAAATATTGTTAAATTTAGTGTTATTAATATTATAACTAATTACGGGTTTAACTATATATTATTGCTAATAAAACAAATATTTATTGTGTTACGAGCCCATTTATGGACCAACGATAATATTTTTCGTATGCATTTTTTTCAAGCCAAAATAATTTGTAGTACTTCATTGTATTTTTTAGTTCTAATTCTTCCATTTAGACAATAAAACATAAACGGAAATTTAAAAGCTTACGGTATTGAAAGGTTTAATACTATAAATATAATCCTATTAACTATCTTATGAAATTCTCTAAAAGTGATTACACAATTTATCATATTGAATCTAATTTCGATCAAATACTTTAGTTATTAAATTAATATAGCTTGGCTTCCCGTAGAGTCCCTGGTTAAGAATAAGTTCCCCGGTCTTTTCTGTAATTTTTCGAATGTCCTGGCAGCTGTTGTACAAAAAAATTAAAACGAAAACTTTGGGATAAGGATTGGGAAATCAATTCACTGTCGGGTGCTCTAATAAACATAAATTTAAGGTAGGTATTTTAAAAATAAAAAAAATATAAAAAACACGTATTAAAAAATATATAATTATACCAAAGTCCACAAATCCATGATATTGATCCACAAATACATGATAACTATTATAAAATTATTACGTAAATAAGAGGACTTTATGAAATGTAGATAGATTTACTGACTACTTAATTTGTAGATGACGTGATGGTATAGATAGAAGGTTAAAGGACAATTTAAACATTCTCTAATTTTAAGGTTCAGTGATTGTCCCAAGGGCTCACATTTCAGTCTCAAGGGCAAACTTTGCAATCCTGCCGCTGGCATATCCAATATCCTGTAAATTTTTGTATAAAATTCAATTTATTTTATATCCTTTCATAGAAGGATAAAATGAAATTTACGTATTGATACAAATCATTACTGTGTATATAAAGATTTTTGTGATCTATATAACCAATAATATAGCATTTTTCCGAATATTGAAAATGTCTTAACTAACATTGACACGCAATCATTGTGTAATGATGTAATTAAATAGGTTAAATCAGAGGTTCCCAAACTTTTTTTCTCATGACCACTTTCATAATTTTGCTGGTTCCGATGAACCCCCTGCATTTCTACCTCCCCGTCGCTAAATTTTCGTGATGGTATAGGAATTTGAAATCTATTAAAAACTCCTCGGTTTTCTTACAGAATATTTTCTCACAGCACCTTTTTCAACAATGTAACGGGTATTTGTACCGTATATTATTTATGTCTTTGTTTGTATGTATAGGTGTTTGTTTGTTTTAATACATAAATGTCAATACCTGCGGTTACTTAACTCTTTAACTTTAAAAATATAACGTGTTTAAATTTCTACCCCCCCCCAGTCGCCGAATTTTCAAAATGGTATAGGAATTTGAAATATTTCAAAAACTACTCGGATTTCGTACAGAATATTTTCACACAGCACCTTTTTCTACAGTGTAACTGGTATTTGTACCGACTATTGTTTTTAAGTATCAGGTACTTTTACCTGGACCCTCGCTTGCGACTCGTGCACCCCCATTTTTTAGTCACGCCGACGTAGACCCCCTTCGAGTCTCCCATGGACCCCTGGGTGTCCACCTGGACCACTTTGGGAAACACTGGGTTAAATTATAAATCACGCATTGGTATTCTGGTTACTCCACGTAGAGGAGATGTTGTGATGGTATATAAATTTAAGAAACAAAATAGGTACATATATCTATATACCTACCTAGATTCGTACATCTACATATAATATCTACATGTGTAGCGACTGAAACAATAATGAGGTAATTCAAAGTAACAAGTAGGTACATTATTATTTTATGTTAATATTAGGTAGCAATTAGCATGTAGATATGGCGTTTATGTAGTTCATTTAAACAACCCTACTATATTATTATATACTATGAAAGTGTTATTCTTAAACTAATAATATAATGAGGTGTGTATGTTTTGTACGCTGAATGGTTTGTGTGGCAAATTTAAGTACCGAGAGCGTATAAGATTAGATCGTTAGGTAGGAGAAGAGAATTCACGTATTATTGTAATGAGTTTAGTAATTAGACACAATTGTGTAGCTACATAGGTTCTTACCTACCAGAACCTAGTTCATTTAGTTCTATGAAACTAAATAATTATTACCAGTGAGACATGTTTATTGGAAACCACGTTTACAGCGTTAGGACGCCTTTCTCAGTTCTTCCGATTAAATTTTGTGCAATGTTTCATTGTGTTAATAATTCGTCCCTCTTTTGACTAACTGTTGTATCTGACATTTTTGGCGAAATCGAGTTATGATCACCAATGTGTATTTATATGTGCCCTCCATCTTCTCACTGAAGATCACACCTGTAATAGCTTTCTTATTTGTTGTCGAATTTACAAATTACTCTAAATAAAATATGTTGTCATATCCTGAAAAATTCCTGAAAAATTTCATCACAAAAATGATTCTGAGATATATAAGAATACAAATAAAATAATGTAATATATTTACACTGTATCATATAACTAAGAGAGATGAAAATATGCACGGCAAAACACTAACAACGCTCTCCTGAACAATTTACATTTTACCAGATACGACTGTTAGTCAGAAGAGGGACGAATAATTATGGTTCTTCCATCGAAACGTCTGATCGGGTTCGTTATTTGCGCCACAAACAAAAAATAATAATATTCTAATCATAAATAACAACCATCATTAATTATTTCATTCATACCATCACGGTATTTTCCACAAGTAGGGTGACCAGCTAGCTAACTGCATGTAATAAAGAGCAGTTCGTCCTCTCTGTGAAATTAAGTCACGACGTAATAATAATAATAATCTTTATTGCACATTAAGAAGCATACAGCGATGTCTATTAGGTACGTTATTTACATAATTATCAAATTAAAACAATTTGGTACAAATAAATGATATTGTGGCATACAGTATGGGTGGGTGGGATATTTCGTCGTTGAACTGAATATGTTAAATGTCTTATTATATGATTTTTTACTATTTTCCACCTTTTACAGGACACTCGAAAAGTTGCAGAAAAAGAGCGAGACCTACTCTTTGCTGAGAC
This sequence comes from Athripsodes cinereus, assembly GCA_947579605.1. Lineage (NCBI taxonomy): Eukaryota > Metazoa > Arthropoda > Insecta > Trichoptera > Leptoceridae > Athripsodes > Athripsodes cinereus. The sequence continues at coordinate 24,656,763 of OX388316.1, forward strand.
TTCACTGAATAGTTCACAGTAGTCTCAATAAATAAATAAAAAAATTGATTCTGTTAATATGCATATTTTTATACCTGGATGAACTTTTTCACAATTTTTCGTTTCTATGACAACGACACAGTTGTGTAAACAAATTTGAATAAATAAATACGATACCAATTCTTCAATTTTTTTCTCGTTTATTAAATTTTTATTCTTTTCACAATAGATGAATAAAATAAAAAAATAAATATATAAATAAACCTTATGGGATAGTGGTTGTGGAACAAATAAAATAACACAAATATTTACAAATTTGATTTACATCAACAAAAAGTTTTATACGAGGTCAAAATAAAAAAAAAAACTTTTGATATACAAATATAAACAATGATTTAAGTAGGTATGATTGTATATTCCAATAAAGAGATAGGAGTTTTCCAAGAACAATTTAAACGAAATATCGAATATCAATATCAGAATTCAAAGTATTTTACTCTTTTGTTTATGATACTCAGTGTTGCCATGTCTAGTTTGTAATTTTACGTAGATCTACATTAATTATTACTTTTGGTCCTATTTGGTAATCTATGAACTTTTGGTTCGAATCTACGTACTTTTCACTTTTATCTTAAATATACAAATTTTAAATTTCGAATTTACCATTTTTCTTAACGAATCTGAGATAATCGTCAAATCAAATTCTTATACCTTCGTAAAAATTTAGCAACGGGGAGCTGGATATTTTTTAGTGCAAATAAAATAGTTGAATTTTGAAAATTCAGGCCTAAAAGGTCTTCAATTTGGAAATTAAATCTCAAATACCAAATTCGGGAATCTTTAACTTTACTTTTTAAATCTTTGGACTTTTTTCTTAGGTCTACGTATTTTTCTAGTCTGAGCTACATCTTTTTCAAGTTTCGAGTTGGCAACACTGATGAAAGTAGTTGTAGAAAGTTTTTTTTATAACGTAACAAGGAATTCTACTGGATGTGCACTAATATAGTGAAAAAAAGGTAAATAATAATGATGCTCTGGGGATAAAAGATGAAAATAGTAAAAAATAACGTTTCCCGGGCAAAGCTGGGTAAGTCATAAAAGCTAGAATAATAATATTTTAATATTCGTGCATCCGAATTCAAAAAGAAAATGTATATTTAGTCCGGGCTTACTAGCCAAGTTTAGTGTGGAAATAAAGTTATTCCCGATTGAACCAAAATATATCTCACAAAAAAATTTGTTCCGTAGTAACCTACCTAATCAATATAGATGAAAATTTGAATTTGATGATCTTCTATAATCTATGAATTTATGAATTTATCAAATGATAGATGTTTTTCTATTCTAATGACAGAATGTGCTAGACAGTCGGGAATACTTACTATAGCCAGACATAATAACCTCCAGGCAATAAGCTCGCCAATTTCTCGAGTATTTTTGAACAACAAAGAGTTTTTAATTTTAAGTATTATTATTTATGACTATTTTTTGAACAACAAAGAGTTTTTATTTTTTAGTATTATTACCTAACAACGCAAATATTTATTTATGATTAACTATCACATAGCCTGATATAACACTTGGAACACTTGGAATAGCAGTAATTCTATAAGTCCGGGCAATACAAATTTATCGTTCACATTTACATATAATATATTATGTTTTACAACAAGTCGTCTGCAAGTAAAAAATATGAGCGAGGTAATGTTGTTATCAGTATGAGGAGTTCCCCAAGGAGTTGTCATGATGCCTTGAGTTGCTGGTCCCTATGTGGACTGCTCATTCCATATTCCATCTACCCATACTGCGTACAACTTAACAGTGTCCGGTGTTGAAATAGTTGACTGATCATCGGTTGCGTAATTTGATTCATATTTATTAGAAAGATGATACATTTTTACATCTATGTTTTTTAAGCACGCTGTTATTACTCCCAAAGATATATTGTATTAATATCGTTGATTGCTTCATTATTTTATAATAAATTACTATAAATTAAATATTATTATTTATTACTAAAAATTTTGATAGAATTTTGCGCCGTAGTTATGGCAGTGTTTTGAGGTGTATTTGGGCTTATTACAAACTGATAAGTTTGTTTTGTGTAAAGAGTACCGATATGTTACTACAAATTTGAGCATAATCTTTGAAAACAGTGGTTTGTACCTACTCCCAATTGGATTTTAAACTTAAATTGTGTAAACATCACAAACGTGTTGGTAAAACACGTAGGTATACCATTCTCTCGAGAAAAAACACAGACTTTTTTTAAATATTTATAATCAGTATTCTGTATAATACATATTTCCACTGTATTCTAAAACTTGTACGTAAGAACATATGAAAAATAATTATCTCATTTATAGCTCTATTCAACAAAGCATTAAAATAAAAAACAGCAAAACGAATTATCGTACAAACATATGGCAACACTTTTCGTAAATGAAAACAATAATGACATTCTCACATTTGCCAATTATATGCTCAGCGGAATTCTTATTGCGAACGCATTCGAGTCTTAGATTTGAATTTATAACTACCTACGTGATGTATTTATATTTGGCTTTTTACATTAGGAATAGAATAAATATACCCTTGTAGTCCTTGTACATAACTATGCTTTATATTAGATTCCCTGAAGAGGTCCGGATTATGTAACGAACCCAACTATCCTGTTTTTTTTTTCATCTTAATATTTTTGCAGTATTTTTTATGATGAAAATTCTAAATTTTGTAGGCCTAGAATTGTTTCTGAAATGTTTTTACGGAAAGACTTCGAATTCTGCTGGGACCATCACTTACAATATTAGGGATGCCAGTGGACTAACTATACCTAATATAATAAATATTCAAATCGGCATGCAGACAAAAACAAAATATTCAGATGAAAGTGTTTATGCTATCTGGATGTGGAAATTTATCAATTTAAGTTTTTTTCCAGAGCCAAGTCGAGTAAAATTAAAAAAATAAACATAATAATTAAGTACTGTTAGTATAGTTAGTATTAAAAAGAAAAGAAAAAAAAGTTAAGCTTCTATTAGTTTCAAAGTAACTTTGTTTTAATAAATCAAAATTTATCTGAATGTTGCATCGGCGACACGTTCGCTCTAGGTATGTAGGTATATGAATGCATCTTTGGGTAAGTTGGAAGAGATCGCGCTTTTGCGATAAACTCGTCTTTGTGTATTGATTGTATCTAACTTGAATATATACCTTTTATGTAATTATTTGAAATCAATGCACAGTAAGGAATGAGTAAATAAATAAATTTACTCTTGTTTATAATAATTATAAGAAGCATAATATATACATTATTTTTATAAGGTTTAGTTTGGCAAAGACATAGAATGTCGAAACTCGAGACACTTTAATAAAGTGCGAATAAAACTAAAAACTGTATATCTAACTTTAATTTATTAATCCACGGTGAATATTTCGTAAAAAGAAAATGATAAACTGATTATAAATTGTTTCGGATATTTTTGCTAAGGTTTGTGAATGGGATAATAATTTATTTAGAGCATTTCTCTTACGCACGTAGGTTTATGAATGGCACAAGAGGATATTTTTGTTTATTGCATTAAGTACCTATATACCTTCAAGCAGTAGCGTTACTTCTATACACGCCAAAACTCTAGGCTTTTACCTGAGGTTTCAAGGTTAAAAAAATATATAAAATTACGCACAATCGACAATCCGGTGTTCCGTGGAGCATCCAGAAAAGAATTGGTCTACCCACTCTTTTCCATAAGTTTTCGATTGTCCTCTAAAAGACAGGTATTTATCTTAAACAATTTATATCTTAAATTCAGCGATGAGGTTTACAAACTATACTGAATGTCTTAATTGTTGGTTGGCGCAGACATGACGGCTTACATGTAGCTGATCTGCTGGCTATCCCACTTGTGGGCTATGCCGTGATGGTGTAGTAGCAGTAACAACAATTCGTAGTAGAGTTAATTCCAATGGTCATTTCGATGTGACGCTGTCGAAATGATTAAAGAACATTCACTATTATACAAATGAACCATACTTGATTATTTTTTGTTTCATTGCACACATTCTTGTGCTGTTTATGTTTTTGCCTCGCTCATGACCCACACTGCGTAGCATTTGACCAATACTCGCTCACGTTTTACGATATGATACACTAGGGAGAGATATCGAGGGAATAAGGGAAGAAATAATCCCAGCTTTTTAGAATTTTTCGTAGATCACTGCGTATTGTATGGACCAGTCTTTTGGGCACTATTGGTTCATGGATTGGTAACCATTAGACATATAATAATGTATAACAGTCCTAAGGAGTCAAACTTTATAAAAGTATTTTTAAGCTTAAATACGCCACTGCCGTCGAGTAGTTTTAGTCACGAAGCATTTCTTTAACGTAGGAGGCTTCTGAATGTTCATCAGGGAACCATAATAACAGCACGCAGTAGATACACAAAACATCTTCCTCTTCTGAAATTATCGGCTTACGTCATACAAGGCTAGATGCTGAATAATTGAAAGATTCATTTCGAGGGAACTATAAACACCACTAGATATTATTATATAAGGATTATCTAAACGAGTGACAGAAAATACAAAATACAAGTTGAACAAATACAGAATTGAGCATATGGAACTACTGACTTGATGATTAATGTGAACCACGACGTTATTATAATGTTAGTGACTACTTAATACAGTTTGTGCGACCATATTTCTATTTAGGTGACAGCATTGTGGCAAAAAAAAATAATTAAAGACTGTCAATATGAGCAGCATTTTATTTAAGATGATGTATTTATGAAACCAAAAAATATTGTGAAAAGTGGGCAGCCGGATAGTTTTTCGATCTGAAATCCATGAATTCGAGTCCCGCTGCCGACTTGTTCCATCTTTGCAATAGAAGCGTATAATTTAATGTGAGGATATATTTATATTTCTAAGTAATTCTTTAAAAACAGCACATAAATACACACAATTTAAAATAAATACTTACGTTTAAGAATAAGAATCTACATATATAATATAACATGCATAGATAATTCATAATGCCGTATTTGTTATGGTATTTCCTGTCATTCATTTGAAACAGGTGTGAAGTCCATCAGTTAGTATTTGCAGTCGCTCATCTAGTATAACCATGCCCTTTTTCGCAGTAAGGTTATGAATTTCTCGTCACTCGAAAGTCAACAACGTAGTTTTTTTGTCGCACCATTTGTATTTTCGGTCACTTGTTTAAATATTTCCCATTATATAATATCAACCTTCCTAACATTGTTTAACAAAAACCTCCCCTACTACAAGATATTGAACATTTACGTGGTAGGTACAATAAATATGACGTATTGTAGCGCATTCAGTTGTAACAAAATATTCAATAAAGCGTAGGTACTTAATTTTATACGCAACTAGATATTATAACACTTGTTTGTTTATTACAAAAATAATAGGTACGATAATAACAAAAGGATTATCCTAGAACAGGTCTACCTAGTTGAGTAATCTTGTTTCTTACTTATATGTATCTATTGTATGCTTATATTAAATTTGTTGAATAAATGAATACATTGTATTGATTGAGTCGACGTTGATTTTGTAAAACTCCATTATATTGATATAATATAATTTTGACCTATGAGGTCATTGTCAAAACTCATAGTTTTGACAATGACCTCATAGGTCGAAACCTGGTAACATATTTAACAAATAAATCGTAGTAAAACCAAAAACAATTTTGTTTTCATTATATCAATCAAATGAATACAATTTTAAGTAATTGCTGCCCTGAAGATGCCGCAAGGGTAAAGCGTTCGATAATAATAATAATTATTATAAATGTATTTAATCAATGATTTATTTAATAGATAATTATCATAGTGAAAATTATAGACGCTATTGATGACTTTAATTGATTTGTTTTTAATCTGAGTGCATAGATAATTACTCTAAAATAACGTAACTTAACAATATCCAATTGACGTAAAGAAGCTCTATCTTAAAGTCACCAGTGGAATTTATTAATGTTTTGAAAATGGAATACCACGAAGTTTAACACCAATCATTTGAAAAATTTAATGTTCTATTTATTCTAATTTCAAATTATCGTAAATGTATTCTGGAATGGTGTTGCATATATGTATGTCGGATGATTTATTCGGCGACGTTTAATGAGACATCTATCTCAAGGACGCGGGAAAATATGTTGAAAGAGCGATGTCTTCAATTTGCACCTGAAGGATGTTTTGAATTGGTTTTTACGGTATTAGAACGAAGAATTTCTCTTACTACAATTTGAATTTTCTGAGATTTATTCATCAAAAAATATGAATATTCGTAGAATTGACACAAAACCTAACTGTATTTTATAAATAAACTAGCTGACCCAGCAAACGTTGTTTTACCATTTACATAATTTATTTGCCATCTGTACCTGAGAGCCATTTAGACTTAAGTACTAAAATGCCATTTTCAAATTCAATTTTTTAATCGAAAAAATTTCAACCTTTTACTAGTAAGAAGCTCTAAATAGTATATACAGCTTATTACATAGACCCTATAGTATAGACCCTAAGCATTTCTGTACTTAAGACTCACGACTGATGTGTTATTTTTGCTTTTTTCGTAACTTTGGTATTTTTGTCAAAAATGTACTTAAGTCCTAATGGCTCTCAGGTACAGACATTATATATCGACCGGAATTGAAAATGATTGAATTACTAATATCGCTATTAAAAATAAGGATTGATGGTAGAATGGTGAAAATTTAGGACTGTATGTATTTTTTATAATGCCTCAAAATAAAAAAATAAAGATAAAAAAAATCGGGGTGAACAACCTTAACTTTAAGAGTATGAAAAATATATGTTGGCCGATTCTCAGACCTACCCGATAAGCACACAAAATTTCATCAAAATCAGTTCAGCCGTTTCGGAGGAATATGATAACAAACACCGTGACACGAGAATTTTATTTATATTAGATTATAAAATTAAACGAATTTCGTCATATTTCTCATTTACGAATAATCCCATGCTTTGGTTTGCCCTTTGATATTATTAAGAAGTACTAATACATTTTTGAAAGTGCGCATTTTAGGTCATATTATAATTTTGACCTTTAACCCATGAACTCACGCGTTATAGAAGGGTTTAACCCGAACAATGTAGACATCATGAGGTTTATATATGAATGTGACTATGTTATATTATAATGATCTCCCATTGTTTTATACTCGGTAGCCAGCTGTATCATAATGATGCTTCAATAAAATATGAAGTGGCTTGATTCCATTTTTGAAAACAATCTGAAAATGAAGAAACAGTTGCTCGATGTCTTGAATTTCATTTATACTTTGTTACGAGTGTTTCCAGGCTCCCAGCAGCACTACCCTCCGGGGTTCACTCCTCTACTCTCAGAGGGGGGGGGGGACTTACCTTTCTTCCCGGCTAGCTCACCCTGAAGGAGATAAGTCCTCAGTCCTCCGCTCCTACGAACAGCCGGAGGTAGCTAAACATCCCGTACAATATCTTCCTCTGCGGACTTGAACCGCGAGAGGGCCTTTCTCTCTTCCTCCTTCGAAACTCAATAAGTATGCAAGCAAGTGGTGGGAATAGGGAATGCTAACTATTCTACTAATTGTAAACTCTTGAGAATTTGATACAAAATATGGTTTATTTACACAATTAAACAATAATATTACTCAACAGTTTCCACCTTGATAATACCACAATATACAGTAATAGTAATGTATTTTTCAATAAGTTAGTCAATAATAATAAAAAAAATAATATATTTAATTAAAACAGCTATTATTTACAAGAGAAATAAGAAAATATCATGTTCATATATGTATGTAACTCAGTGTAATGTTATATTCATATATAAAAAGCCATGTAATCAATACGAAGAAAACAATTGAAACATTATACTAGTCTCATAAAACTGCGAGCTCTAGATTAATTAAGGCTAGATTAAACTGGCAGTAGTCGTACCACTAGGTACTTGCGTATGACAAATTAATATTATTATTTTCACTATCAATTATTTATTAAAATTTTATAATTAAGTAAGAGTATCAATTGATAGTTATTTGCACAATTAAAGAAAAATCAACCCACTAATAGACCATAATAAAATGCTGATTCATAACAATTATTAAAGTCAGTCATCCATAATCAATTGCTCTTAAAACAAAATATTCTCAAATAATATTAGATACACAAGATCAAAATCAAATTAATATTCATACCATAACAAGGTAACTATCCACGACAATTATTTATTGCAGGTCATCAATAACTAGCTACTCATTATAACACAACAATTATCAGTCAATAAATTGATAAGAATGGGCAAAATAAAAATAAAATAGAACGTAAATTTTAAAAAACAACTCTTCTTACTATATGATTAACTGCGCCTCCAATGTATGTAGATCTTACTCTCTTCCCTTTGACCTCAAGTTGTGAAATAACAAAAATTTAATCAAAATTTGAATGTAGGTAGATACTTCCGTTTCTTGGAGCAGAGCATTCACGTTTCCTCCCCTTCTAAGTGGAGTCTTCCCGTTGGCTAATTCCCCTCTGATCCTCTATGACGTCACACAATTCACCTTCGCAGTAGGCTTCTTACGTAATTATTTTAATCAGCCAACTGAGGTAAGTCTATCGCCCAGTTTTTAAGAACTAATCAACCAGCAATTAATGATTTAATATGGCTTGGAAAAGTCGTTTGATTGGTGCTATGTAATTACACACCGATATATTCGTTTACTTGTTCACTACGAATCATTTGATTCACAATTAGTTCTTATTCACGATTGGTATCTTCCAAATTTTCGCGACTATGTATCACTCTTGAAATTAATTTTCTCAAAAGATTTCGTGGATATTAATCGCGACCCTTTCACTCAGCGAACCACACAACAAACTATGTCTCAAAACTATATAAAACACTTAACTCAACAACTATTAAATATTTATCATTAGAAAAATCATAAGTTATCTAATCACATTACTTCACATACCAAAACCATTTTAGAGAGAAAAAAAATAATATAACAAAAACACAATATTCAAATTGTTCCATTTTCAAAACTACTAATAAATTTAAACAACTACTATACTTCTTATTTTCATTATGTGACTTAGGAAGGTGACTATCTACAGAGGTACCTCCTTTCACATTTTTTTACTTATCTCATACATTTGTAGATATTTGGGAGATTTTTGATCGTAATAAAAATACAGAGCCATATCAACTTTGCTTGATATTATGTTGACGCAAGTTGATATTATTTATTTGTTCAAATTAATTCATAAACAAAATAATAATACTCGTTTGAAATTCTCAACATGTCAGGCAATTAACGGGCAAAGTATAAAAAAATCTAAGACATTGAGCAACATGGTGTCGTTGTCTTGAAATGAATTACATCAGTGGCGCATACATATGTGATTCGAGTACGGTCAATGGCCAATCTGTATGGAAACCTTGATGAGCACTAGTTTTGTGCGTCCCTTATATAATTTTCTAAATAATAATGTAAAAAATTGCTCCGCTCAGAGGGTAGAAGTCATTATCATTTATAATGACTTCTACCCTCTGAGAAAAAAAAAATCTTATTATTATTATTATACCACCACAGCATTATACCATAGATGGGGTAGCTAGTAGACTAACGCAGCATGTAATAAACATGCAGATTGTCGTCTCCATGCCAATAAAAATGAAACATTCAGGATGGGTGGTATGCCTCATCGAAAATCTTTTAAATTAAAAATATAGTACAATTCCAAACATATCCCTGACTGACATGATAAAGAAGGAGGAATAAATGCCAGAAGATGAAGAATGGTTAATATTATCTTTAATAAATCTGATGAATAACATTCATAAAGTTTTATTATTCAGAGACACATTCAGTGGATACAAGGTCGCATAAAAGGCATTAGTTTCCTTATTTACTGTCCTTTGAATACGTTTATATTGAAATGACGACTGTATAATGACGAAACTAGTCCATCTTTAGTGTCAGACTCTTGGAAACTTTATAAGAGTGTGACACGTTTAGAAAGTTTCAAATAAATGGACTTGTTTCGAAATGTCACAATAATATATCAAAACGATGTTATGAAAGAAGGAGGTGATACACCAAAGGCGCTTTTAAAATATGAAATAATCTCGTATTCAATTCTTTTCTACGAAATCTTCGATTTAAGTATTTGAGACTTTGAACTTTTTAAAAGACATTTTCTTCTTTCTTTTTTCAGGCAAGGCTTCCGACACCGAGTGAATTATTATATTAGACATTTCTATCGTTTGATTTTATAGGTATTATTTGTCAGGTTTTTTGTCGTGTTTTTTATTAATTTTATTTCTATGCAATTGTTGTTTTTTTAAATAAGACGTTCAGAATGGGTGACATACTTCATCGCTGAATTCAAGATTAAAATGTCTTTTTTTAACACCTGCATTTCACAATAAACTCAAAAACTTGCGAAAAAGAGTGGGAGACCAATTATTTGTCGGGTGCCTCACGGCATATGCTACAACTTATTAAAATATTTAATTAATTGCTATTCTCTGGAGACATCCTTGTTGTATGACCTTTAGAGTAAATATTCAGACAATTGGTAATAATTTATGCTTACGCCATAATACGAATAAATAAATAAATTATCAGCTGCAAAGGTTACATCCTAATTCGACCATTATTATATAAATATCCTCTATTATAGGTATTCATTTCAGTAATGAATCGGATAATGAATTGGTAGCATCCGTTTAAGGAATATCTAAGCCCGATAGCAAGATATCCGAATTTCCAAAGGCTAGATATTCAGATACACATTTTTGTTCAAGAGTTGCATCTTGTCGCCACACACATGTATGTTACATGGATATTACATCAGCGTCAACTCTTTTGCAATCCATTCTCTTTGCGTAATATCTATCTAAGGAAACGCTCAAGGTTTAGGGCTCCATAATATGTCAAAATCAAGGGTGAAAATCTTTAATTTAGTAGGTACAACCGTTAGTGTTTTTCGACTATAGTTTTACAACATAGACTTAAATTAACTAACAGATACATATTTTTAGATAGTCGGGTATCCAAAAGCTGGATATTCGTATAGTCGGATATCCATAGGCTGGATATTCGAATAGCTTATTATCCAAATGCTACCATTGATGAGCAAATCAGTCTACAGCAAAAAAGAGTTTTCTTTTAACCTTACGAATAATTCTGTTTCAGACAAACAACGCACATAAAAATATGAAGCGATATCTTGTAATCGCTACTGTATTAAATGGATATTGCGAGCGGGCAATATTCAGTAACTGATCGGATAGTGAAATTAAGCTAGATATTCGAAATTGTGACATAACAACGCATCAAATAATTAAGCGATATCTTGTAATCGCTACTCTAGTAGTTGGATATTGCGAGCGGGTGATATTCAGTACCTGATCGGATAGTAAAATTAAGTAAGATATAATATACGGATACCGGATTGTTGTCGAATATCCGTTTTATCTCTTAACTACATACTCCCTCACAGCGTGTGACAGACAGTAGACAAGGTACAATGAAGGTCATGAGAGGATAATTAATGTTAATCCAAGATCACTTTATGGATTTGATTTTGTTTTCAATTAACAAGATTCAATGGATGTGGGGATAAATACGATAAAGAGATGGAGAATAAATTACGTATGATTAAAGTCTTATAGAAACTAAACCTTTTTTCACTGTAACGATTTAATATTGCGAAGAAAGGATGTTTATTTAGTATGTGGTTTATTATTAACCTATTTCGTATAGAGCAGTGTTTCCCAAATTATGGGTCGCGACCCACCAGTGGGTCTCTAACGAATATTGAGTGGGCCCTGAACATTAAGTAGTTCCATAACTTACTTCTAAGGAATTTGAGCATTACCAATATTTATGCCCCCTTTTCTCTAAGACTGTTTGATTGTTTTCAATAAATAAAATAAAAAAATAAAATAAAAGACAGCTAAAGGGTGGGTCTCAAGATTGAAAGATGGGTCGAAGTCCAGTCAACTTTGGGAACCACTGGTATAGAGTATAGACCAAGGGTCTCCAAACGTTGAAGTCTAAGGGCCATAATGATTATTTCAGTATGTTCCAAAAACCAAAATAATTCTAATTTTTCTGTACTTAACTATATTTCTAGAGTAACCGCAGAGTGTGATTCATTTCAATTATTTGTACATAAGTTATTGCTTAAGCTAAGATACTGCATAGTTTTCTGCATCATCATTTCTATCGTTGAGTTTTACCTTGGGATTGAATAAAAACGAGTAATTATCATTCTGTGTCTTCTTCTTCAACTTATTACAGTAATAGTAACAACAATAAGACATTGACTGTCGCGGGCAGAATTGATGACACTTGTCTTAAGCTGTTGCGGGCCTGATTGGCCCGCGGGCCGTAGTTTGGAGACCCCTGGTGTATAGACTAGAAATTCAATGGAAATAATATTGTAATGCGACTAAATGAATTTTGCAACCTTGCAACATTGGTGATTTCATTGGAGTTGCAAGGCGTGAAGGATTGATTGTTTTGACGGTGTAATATTGTTTTTTTTTTATTTTTACGTTAGACTGATTTTTAGGTTAGGTTAGTTAGGTAGTCTGGTGTTTTTTATGCAAATCACATTTATTGGCAATCATTTCATTATCATATCATTTCTTGGGTGAAAACTATATAATTATGTAAAAATATAAATAGCATTTTTGTTTAGAGTTCACCTCTCCTTAATATAACCCAAAACTGTTAAACTAGAGGTAGAGATGCTTCCATTATATTTTGGTCTATCGACCATCGACTTTTCTTGATGTCTGCTGTTGCGGCAGCTGAAATACGATGGTAGAAGAATCTGAAGCATCATGTTTCCGTCTATCATGGTTATTGGCTCTGAATGTCACTCTTCTACCTATATTCATGGCTTTTGGAGATGATGGTTTATGATATTTTTCTTCGATGTATCTGCAATACAGTGAAATCTTTTTTAAATGTGAAAGAACAAAAGCACAAAATTTATTTATTGGTTCTTTTTTGCTCATTTTTATTATAATAGAAAAATATTAACAGTGCCGATATTATAATTACGATTTCTCCTACCTTTACCATTTTTTGATAACGGATCTGTCTATGCTTTTTGGAGTTCTCGCGTCAAACTATTTAAATTTGAAAATGTAGTGTTCATTAATTTATTCTACACTTTATGCACATCATCAGTTAAGTAACAAAATCAGCAAAATATATTTACATAAAAAATGTGATGATATGCAGTGGCGAGATTATCACTACATAAATGATTTCTTCCATCTTACTTCGCCATATTAAAACAAAACACTCATAATAAAAAAATCTTACCTGAATAATTTGTTTTCATCATTGCACCCACAAATTCCAACAATATTCAAGATATGAACTATTGGTAGGATGAATAATAAGAACACTAGAGTCATTGCTATATGAGAGGTCACCAAGTTATTGTGTTTCAAATTCAACATCACCCAAAGAGATAGGAACGAAAGGGGGATAGCCAGAACATGATAGACCATCTCGATACATCTCGAAGCTGGCTTATCGATGAAATGTCCAGAGTAGAGTAGAATGGACATGAGAAACATGTAGCCAAGATTTGATGACATGAGAACATTTTGCATACAAGTGAAGGGCATCGCTTCGACTAATATCATGAAGAACGCAAGTACGGAGCAAATCTGAAAACAAAAAAAATTATGAACAATTTAATATTATTCATTCATGGGTTCATGATAATCTTAGTTATACATCCAAACACGTCCACAGTATCCAACATGCTTGTATCCTGGAGGCGTAGTTGGTCATCAATGGGATGACACTTTACTTTTGCCTGACGATGAGAGCGGATGCTCTTGAAAGCCGGCTGGCAAAATTAATGAAGTCAACAGTGGAATAACTATATTATACATATCTTGTTTTATTAATCATTTATTAATATGAACTTCCATCAAGAACCGTCGGTTGATAAATTAATCGTTATCAATGTGAGGGTTTGAACCCATATCTCAGTTGGAAATCTAAAATACTAACACCAACCACCTTATCTTATTTATGAAAGAACATTTTGAAAAATGCAAAATGATATTCACAACAAGTATTTGAAAAAGGGATAAAATCACGGATGTCAAAGATCGAGGTCCGTGGTGCAAATCATGCTGCCGATCTTCTCCACTATTGTGACACAAGCATACTGTTTACTTCCAGTGCTTGTTTAAGTTTGTCATAAACCTGGTTTCATGTATAAAAAGCATTAGTTACTGTTTACTACCGTATTTTAGACTATTTTATTGTTAACAAAAATTCAGCAGTGTTATTAAAGTAACACAAAATAAAAATTTATCGCTTGAACAACCTGAAAGCATTCATATATTTTATTTGACAGAACCTGATTATTTTTTGTATTTTCTTTAAATCAAATCAAAGCGCTATTGTATTAATGTTATATTTTGTACAATCGATTTTTTGATTGACAAGTTAATCCATTATAAGCCTGATCCAAATACCTACCAACAATATCGTATAGGACGGGTTTAGTGAACGTGTGTTGAGTGTTGATTGGACAACGGAATAGAAATGCTAAGACACGTTTTGAAATAAAATAAATTAAATGTATTTTATTATGTAATAATCACGTGTTTATTTATTACTTACGTGGCACAATGATTGGAAGCCTTACTTTTTATAAGTATTTTTTTGATTCAGTTATCTCATATGATTGTGTGTGGGCTGCCTGTGGCAATTCGATTATTGACTGACTTAGTCGTGTTTTAACAATTTTTGATGATAACATTAACATTAAGGGTATCCCACTTCTTTCCCCTAGATGTTTTAAGAGCTGAGCTCCTATATCACAAAAAAATATAGAAGCAAAAAGGAAAACTTAAAGGGAGGGCTCAGGATACGCGATAAGGGCTCCCTCCGACAAAATACTCCCCTAAATTACAACCCTTAATGTCCCTTGGAGGAGATAATCACTACAAGGCACTACTCACTACTGCAATATTCTTACAAACTATGTTTTTACAGTTACGTTTTGCTACCTACTAACTTTTTTTACACCAGAGACAACACTATACAACTTATTATCATCAATAATATCTGATTACCGATCATACTTAGGTACCACTGCCATACATCAATTTTTCCTCCTTATTGAATTCGAAGGAAATGAAGAAAGGGAAGAGATACATAAAACGTCTAAGGGTTGAGCATGATAAGGGGAAGCAAGTAATCTATTGACCAGAAAATGAAAAACAAAACCGAGGGACAGAGTGCTTGAATAGCACTTTTAATGATAATTAACCAAAAACACTACTTACCTAAAAAAACCTTTGATGATAATTGACAAAAAACACTACCTATTATTTTACATCCATGTCCATACAGAAGATACTCCATAATTATGTTCATTGTCTGGCACTATGAACCGCATTTACACTGCATTTTTGACTAGAGGCCAAATAATCTCAGATAAAATATACCTTTATTCATAGTAATCAATGATTAAATATGTCAAATGTTCACGAAAAATTAAGATGATTATTTATGTGATTACCCGATTGATGATCTTATATTGGATAGTAATCTTCGACTGTAAATAAAACATACCTATATGCATATAAAATCCCGAAAAAATAGTCTCAAGGATATTTATAAAGTAGTTCCAAAACGTAATACCATTTCTATTAATTTAAATATGGCGTTCGTCCTGACCCATGATAAAACAAGATCGCCTCTTTTTAAATGATTCCAAAATGAGATTTCTTCATATTTCAATATACTTCTCCGTCCTCTATTACTTTCCATAACTATTTTTACATTATTATTTCACACTCGTTAAAAAAATTACGATATGAATATCAAATAAAAATAAATTATCAAGAATAAAATGAATGAATATAAACCAAATATTGTGTATCTTTCGACAATATCGATGGCTTGATTAAACGATTTAGATTTCATTGAGAATCATATTATTTTTTTGGCGTAAGTTGTAATATTTTGACAGTGGTGCGTCTATTATCTATTTGACATTGATTCGTCCGTCAATTGTTTTCGAATGTCAGTTTTTGAAAAAATATTATTGAATAATAAATCATAGAGATTTATTTTCTTTCTATACAGTGTGACGTCTTCTGACGTTTGCGCTCGACTGTCGAAACGTAAACGACTAATCGAACATTAACGAGAAACATTGTGATGTTCGAAAAACATTATGAAACACATAATCGAATAAAATTATTGAAGAACATCGAATATTGTGTGAAAAAACATTTTGAGGTGTTTGAAGAACATTGTCGAAAAATGAAACACATAATTCATAATGGAATAAAATTATTGAAGAACATCGAAACACTTTGTAAAAAAATATTTTGAAGTGTTTGATAAACATTATCGAAAAACATTATGAAACACATTATCGAATAAAATTATAGAAGAACATCTTTCTTTCTTTCTTTTTTTCCGGCAAGGCACCCGACATCGAGTGAATTTTTGAATATTGTGTGAAAAAACATTTTGAGGTGTTTGAAAAACATTATGAAACACATAATTCATAATAGAATAAAATTATTGAAACATATCGAAACACTTTGTAAAAAAAACATTTTGAGGTGATGAAAAACTTTATCGAAAAGCTTTTTGAATAAGGCATTAAATATCTTCAATACAACAATGAGGTATATTATGAATTCTGAACGTCTTATTTTATTGGCACGTAGATGACGAACTGCATGTTTTTTGCATAAAGTCTACTGGTTACTCTACTTGTGAGAGACACCGTCGGTGATGGTATAGATCAGTGTTTCCCAACCTTCTTCTCGTCGCGAACCAAAAGTAATATCCAACAGAATTTGGCGAACCCCCTATGTAGTCGTTAATGATAGGCAAAAAAACAATAAAATTTTCTTTATATGCTGCATAAGATATAGGCAGTATGCATACGTTCCAAACAGCGTGCAATCTGCATTGTATTTGGTGTGCTTTTTTTATTTTTTTGTTTTTTTTTCCTTTTATTTTTCTTGGGCTATTTAAAATCCCGCCATTACGCTATTATTTTCGCGAACCCCCTTCGTAGACATAGCGAACCCCCAGGGGTTCGCGAACCACCGGTTGGGAAACACTGGTATAGATAAATGGATTTTTTAATGTTCTTATTGTACAAAATTTGTACGAGACGTACATAGTAAATTTATTTCCAGTTCGTTCCAAAAATAATTATTCCTGTTAGGCAAATTTTACCCCGACATAAATGTCAGTCTAAATACAACAAGAATAATAATTAATTTTAATTTATTGAATTATACGTTGAGATTTTCTTTGACATATAATAATATGTCACGTGTTGAGAAATCAAATTAAGATAAATTTGATGACGTTCTAATTCTGGCAAGAAATAATAATTACACGTATGTACATTAAACTGTGTAATGAATGAAATAAAATTAAGTCATATTAATTATCCATTATGCTTATAATGGATAATTAATATATCCATTATGCTTATAAAATTATATTTATAAATTATGCGGAGCAGACAAATAATATTTTTAGGCAGGGGCGTACCAACACCTAGAGGGGTGGCGCCTCCTAAGAGCTAGCAAAAATAATGAGTATGAAAATTTATAAAAATGACACCTGTCTCCTAATCCCTTTTTCTATCAAATTCTTTGTCTTTAAACCTTTTTCCTTCTTTTATTTTATTTATTTATTTATTTATTCTTTTTGCACATCATCATTACATAACAGTGTAAACAAAATATTATAAAACTTTAAAAACTGGGACGCTGTGCAGTGGCGAGATTATCACTATAAAGTGATTTCTTCCATCTAACCACGACACATTGACATGAAACTAGTAAAAAACAAATTTACTTACAAAAAAAACATACAAAATATCAAAACACAACAAAAGAAAAAAACAAAATTTAAAATAATATATTTAATATATTTGACACACACCCAACATGTGGTAGGGATTATGGATCAGAGGAGGGGGGGGGGCTAGGGAACGGATACTGAGTTAGAAGATAGCATTTTTTCCTTTACATAAGATTTAAAGACATTGAACGATTGTGAAACTCTATGCGAAGAAGGAAGATTATTCCAACAACGAGCACCATAAACTGAGAATGATTTCGAGAAATAATTGGTACTGTGTGTAGGAATTGCCAGAAGACGCTCGTTATTGGATCGCAATGGCAGGTAAGGCCATGGCTCGCTAAATACTCGAAATTTTCTTTTAAATAATAGGGAGAAGACGTGGAATAGAGTATTTTGTAAACAAGTGATAGAATATGAAGTTCACGTCTTTGATGCACAGTTAGCCACTTAAGATTGACTCGATACTGGGAGATATGATCAGACCTCTTGAGATTGAAAATAAATCGGATACCATAGTTCTGAAGTCTCTCAAGTTTATTTGACAGGTCTTGGTTGATATCAAGATATACTGCATTAGCATAATCTATGAGAGGCAGCAGCAGAGATTGAACAAGTAAAGTTTTGATTTTAGTTGGAAGGAACATTTGATATCTTTTAAGAGAATGCAGTGAATAGAAAAATTTTCGTCGGATTGTATTCATATGCTGCTGCCAAGTTAGTTTTTGGTCCATAATCACACCAAGGTTCTTCACTGTTGCTGAATAAGGGATTATATCTGAGTTCATTGTTGTATTGGGCACGGTCATGGATTTGAGTTTTGAAATGTGATAATGACTGCCGAGGAAAATTGATTGAGATTTTGTAGGATTTATGATAAGTCCATGATTCGTTGCCCAAACTGAAATTTTTTGCAGACATTCGGATATATTTTCAACAGCGGTAGAAGTATTTTCTATATTAAAATGAGTGTAAATCTGAAGGTCGTCTGCATATAAGTGATAATGACAAGTATTAATAAGGCGTGACACAGGGCTTATAAAAATTGAGAAGAGGAGAGGAGAAAGTATTCCGCCCTGAGGTACACCTGATCTGAGTTCCGCCCATTCAGAGACAGCGCCACCAGGCACTCGAACACACTGGAAACGTCCCTTTAGATAGGATTCAAACCAAAGGGAGCATGAGTGTGAAATATTAAGGCTTTCCAGTGTCGCAATCAACAAGTCAAAGTCCACAGTATTAAATGCTGTGCTAAAATCAAGTAACGTCAGTAACGTCAACTGCCGATTGTCCATTGCAAGTCTGATATCGTCTGAAATTTTAATTAGAGCAGTTGTGGTGCTATGACCCTCACGAAAACCTGACTGGAAGTTATTATGGAGATTATTTTGGGAGATGAAAGTATTTAGCTGATTATAGGCAAGTCTTTCTATGACCTTGGAAAAAAAGGGGAGGATTGAGATTGGACGAAAATCGGCTGGACATGATGATGATGCTTTCTTTGGAAGTGGTATAACGTATGCCTTCTTCCACTCTCTCGGAAAAACATTGTGTGAGAATGAAAAATTTATAATATGTGTTAAATGAGGTAAGATTAAATGAAAAAAAGGCAAAATGAAGGAAAAACAAACATCATCACATCCAGTGGCCTTGGACTTTATGGACTTTACAGACTGTTGGACATCGGCATCCGTAACTTCAGTGAAATTAAACATATCACAGGGGGGTCTGGGCTGAGCATGTATTGAGACTAGTGATCTAGACTTAGCGGCGCTATCCAGAACAAGCGGGGGGGTGGCAAATTGAGAGTTTAACAAATTGGGATCTAGATCTATGGCATCGTGCATCTTACTATTTTGAGGTAGTCCAAGCGAGCCAAGACGCTTCCATGCTTGAGATTGTGTACAGTTATTAAAGAGATCATGAGTGTATGCAATTTTGGCATTTCTACATTTTTTTGTACATAAGTTACGAAGAGTCTTGTAGGCAAACCAGTTTTTGTCACAGGGGGAAAGTTTATGTTTGACACGAGCTCTGTCTCGGCGAGCCATGAGTTTTTTAATCTCTTCAGTGATCCACTGAACTGGCAGATTTTTTATTCTAACTTTTCTTAGTGGTGCATGCTTATTATATAGTTGTTCTATATTTCTATTGAGGGTTTCAACTTTTTCATCAATTGAATTTGCCAGTGTAATGTCATTCCATTTTAGAGATTCCGCTTCAATGAGCAGAGCATCGTTGTCAACATGACGAAGAGAGCGCGCATATACAACCTTGGGTTTAGGTTTGGGGACCTTTATAGAGTATTGTAGAAATAGAAGATCATGATGTGAGAAACCCCCAGCTGTAAGTTGACCATGAGCCTTTACCATGTTAAGTTGGGAGACAATTATAAAATCAATTAGAGATTGAGAATTCTGAAGTATGTGTGTAGGCTGAAGTGGGAGAATATTCAAACTAGTAGAAAACATTAGCTGTTGGAATTTCGCTGATCGGAAGTCATGCTTCAAAAGACAAGTGTTTAGGTCACCCATTACGACAATATTCTGAAATTTGGAAGAAATGTCTTCAAGAACAGGTTCCAATTTTCCAAAGTAATCTGATGCGGGTGGACAGTAAATGACGCCGAGGACAACAGTAGAATGTAAAATATTTACCTTGATGAAGAGAAACTCCGGATCCGCAATGCCAAAAGTAGTGGATTGTAATATGATTTCATATTGTAAATCTTCTCGAAGATAAATGCAAACCCCACCACCACGTCGATCAACTCGATCGTTTCGAATAAGTGAAAATCCTGGAATATCAAAAAGTGAAGAAGGTAAAGATGGTTTCAGCCATGATTCAGAAATCAATATAGCATGAATGTTAGCACCATGAAAAGTTGCCAACAATTCCGCGTGATGACTTGCTACACTTTGGGCATTAATGTGACAAACCCGTAAGTGTTTGGAATTGTATGAAAAAGAGTTTTTGAGAATAGTATGAAGATCAGCAATCCCGTTACTAGAAGAGTTGAGAGAATCTGCAGCATCCGAAGAGGAAGGTGAAAATGGAAAGGAATTTGGTGATAAAGGAGAATTTAAAGGTGAGGTGGAAGTATAGGAAGGATTAAGTTGTGTGTGTGTGTACATATAAATAACAATATATTTTCAAGTTAAGAGAAATAAAAATAAAACAAATGTAATAGATATAGTAAAACCACCCCAGCACATTCCACGCAAAAGGAATAGCAAACATTGTAAATAACCGTAGAGGTATCTATTGTTTTACAATAATTATATATATATAGGTATATGGTCTATGTGCATAATATGCACACAAACCATAGTAAGCATCAATAACATCAGCAACAAGTTTGATATGAAGACAGCAATATAATTACAATCTTTTCAATGTTGGTATATTAGGATTATTTTTCTTGACCTATCTATTATATCACAAAAGTGAGGTAACAATTAAATTAACGTCGTGCAATAAATATGCATGTCGCTTTCTTGGTGCCAATAAAAATAATGAAATTCAGGGTACATCGTATCTCATCGCTAAGGTACTTGAAAATTATACAATTTATTGTTATTACCCCAGAATTCATTTCACAATTTTCACGTATGACACTATTACGCACTCTGTCTTTCAGACTTTAACCTCACATTCTTCTCAGTAACCTCATTTCGACTGCATTATTTTATAACGCTTTCATCTTTCATCAGCCATTTAGAAGTAACATTAGTATTAGCACTAAGATAGTCGAGTGCGCCATTTTTTTGCTGTGATAGAAACATTTCTATTCCTTACTGTTGGTCGAATTATACCGTTTACCTTGTTGCCAACAACTTTTCTTCTTTCAAAATCTCTATCACATCTTCCATATCCCATGACCATCTACCCAATTTGATTTCAACTTATCAAAAATAGGGACTATATTAAATAAGTAGAAGATTTCCTCCCCACGTTCCCAAGCAACACTTTAATGAAGGGTTGTATAATAATGATAATAAACACGTTTTTTTTTCATATTAAACCATTTACTTTATCTTAAAATAAAACAATGTAAAGGTGAGTCGTAAGAACAGTAATGGGAGCCTATTTTATTTTTGCCCATATCCATTAGCCCTTGCTTGTCAAATACCCGCATAAATATAATATTTTAGTACGTTCACATGTGTGTATGTATGTTATGCATATACGGGGTGTTAGTTAAGTTAAGACGATATATTATCAAGGTACAGAATATCAAATGGTCTCCCTCTCTTCTCCGTAAGTGTTCGCGTGTCCTGCAAAAGGCAGGCGTTCGAAAAAATTAAGACTAAAATGTCCTTAAATTCAGTGATGAGGTTTGCCACCCATCCTGAATGACTTTATTTTATATAGGCACGAAGAGGACAGCTTGCATGTTTATTTTATGCAGCTTGTCTACTGGCTATACCACTTGTGGGATATGTCGTAATGGTATAGTAGTAGTACAAAACAGCACTATTTACAATGGTTGACTATCACAGCAGCTCAATATTTTCTAACTATTCATATTCATTTATTCATATCGTCTCGGCATTTCCCACAAATGTGGTAGACATGTAAAAATACGTCAATCGTCCCATCCGTCCCGATAAAAGTTCAAGTTATCCAGAATGGGTGACATACCTGAATGCTGATTTTGAGATGTGAAACGTTTTTTTCGAACACCTGCCTTTTATTTATTTATTCATTCTTCACTTATAATATTACATTACATTACATTTTATAGAAAAATGTATTTAAATTACATAGATATAATCAATATACAGAGAGCAAGTTTATCGCAACCCTTCCAATCTTTTTAGGACACTCTAAAACTTGCGTGAATAAGTGCGAGACCTAGAACCGTAGTCAAAACAAATTTTAGCGTTACGTTTTCATGTTGCAATTGTTCCAATACAGACGACGTTGCGAGAAAGTATCAATTTTCGTAGCTAAAATACACAAGTAGCTACGAAAATTGACACTTTCTCGCAACGTCGTCTATATTCGAACGAAAACGTAACGCTAAAAAGTGTTTTGATTCGGGTGCTACACGGCGTATTGTCCAACTTATCCTTTATAAAGGCGCTTTGTTCTCTTTTAGTCCACTTGGAATGCGACTATAGTGTTAATATTTTTTATTTTTTTATTAATTAATATTATGTCCTGGTCAACACCGGGCTAAAAACCAGTTCGTAATAACATTGTACGTATAAAATTTAAGGGCTTTTTTAGAGTTGTTAATGTAATTTAAGTATGTGGTTGAAACGTTTTAGGATTACATACACACTTATATACATAAATTTAATATCTACACAAACAACAGTGGCGGGACCAGACTGTTTACAATAAAATTCATACTTTCATAATAAGTTAATTAAGTATTAGATGGAGTGGTGCAGACATACCCGTAGTAAACATAGCGAGTAAAGGAGAATTGTATTTTGTTATTTAAAGTTACATTCGCATTATAAAATTGTTTAATTCTAACGCAAGAACTGCTTTTGAGCAGCGAGGCACTGTGTTCTGGAGACCCAGAATGAAAACGTAACGCTAAAATGTGTTTTGAGATGGCCCACCGATTACATAATTACCAATAGGTAATACAAATATCATTTTCGAAATATTTTTTAAAAACCAAGTGCCACACTTTCTTAAAATATCATTTTTTGTGCACAGATGTAACATGTCATACAAGATATTTGATAATGCATTTTTATCGACTTTCTTCATTTTTAAAAAGCACATTTCCATCAAGGATATCTTCCGAATTAATTTAAAATTAGATAACTAAATGAGAATCTCAAACTTTCAAAACCTGTTTTCTCTGAATTATCGAATGTGGACATATGTCTTCAGCAGCTCTAGACAAATCACATTTAGCGTTACATTTAGTTCGAATATAGACGACGTTGCGAGAATGTGTTATTGCAACGTCGTCTATATTCGAATGAAAACGTAACGCTAAAGTGTTTTGTCTACGGGCCCTGTGCTTAAACCATCTATTTGACCTTTTCTTTAGCACATACATAGTATTGAAGACAATATAAACATTATTATATTGGCAAGACACATACAAAGATATAATAATATTATTATTCTAATCTTCTGTAATAATTTATGGTATTCATATTGAAATTATAGCTTCTGAGTCTCCTAACCATAATAAATAAACCCTGTCTCAAACACTATTGTAACCACGTACATAGAAAGCAAACAATAGTACTCATTCGATATAATATTGGAAACACATAATAGGGTCTATGGTTAAGATCTTGGAGGTTAGGTTGGTTATCTTTAGTTGCCAATGTAATTCTATCTTCTTCTCATACAAATTTTCGTTCTCCTATTCAATATTATGTATGATAATAACTATCTACTGCAATAGACCTATAGACCTATTATGGTCGCGGTGACGCAAGGGATGCAAGGTCCCTTGACCTTTATTAGAAAAAAAAACTATCTACTTTATGTTAAACTTCCTTACTCAACACTCGGCCTTCCTTTAGAATTTGATAAACGTGATCAAGCCACGTGATTCTTGGACATCCGCGCTTCCTCACACCTCCTCTTTCAGATAAATACATCCTCTTCGTCATTCTTTCATCTTGCATTCGCTCAACATGTCCAAACCATCGTAACTTATTTACATGCATTCTACCCACAACACTCTTCTTGCATCCGCTCACTCTCCAGATCTGATATCCTCATTCTTCACTCTATCCCGCAACGTTTTATCAACCATTTTTCTCAGTGAACGCATCTCCACAGCAATGACGTACATAGTTCAGTCCCTGAATCTATAAATATCTCAGCTAAATATTTTTAGACTAATAGTATTTAAGTGCATTTCAAACCTTTATAGTTCCACAAACCGCTCGTACCAGTTGGAATGCCTTTAATGAATGAAACCTTCATAGTATAATATATTGGTAATTCAAAGGAAAAGTTGGTGATGCGGCCAATCAAATCGTGCAGCCAAAATAATTTAAAATTATACTTTCACGTGAAGTTACTGCTTAGAGCCAATTCGTAAGCGTTGCGACGCCTTTCTATATTCCTCCGATTAACATTACATTGTGTGAACATGGTTCTCCAAGCGAAATGTCTGATTGGTTTTGCTGCACATTGTGTCCAAGTCCGGTTAAACAATAAAAAATTAGTAAAAATTCTAAACATCACGTGAAGTTGTCATTGTAGTTTATTAGAGAATATTTTGTGGCATTCGACACGTCTCCTGGAAGCTGAATTGAACAAAGCACACCTTGCGAATAGGATGATTTGCGAGCTTAATTTCTGTCCAGGGCATTACCATTAAAGTAACATTATTTTTTCTAAGCCTCATTATGATTATTTCTAGTGTAAAATTGACTTCTGGTTTTTTGTTATAAACCCAAATACAACCTTATACACCTTTCACAGTAAGCTACTAAAAGCTTGTGTCGTGAAAGGGGAGTTTGCCGGCACCTGGGATCGAACCACGGACCCGCTGTTCACGAGGCCGAGACTCTACCCCCAGGCTACCGACGAACGACTTGTATATAATAAAAATACTGTACGTACTATTCGTGTCAATTGAGAATAATCCCTAGTATAAATTTTTGACGTAAAATATTTCATTTTTTTGCTTAATATGACATTAAATTTTCAATATCTTTGGAATATGAGTTCATATTTTTATATGTAGGTACCATCCACATTTTATATGAAACTATAAAATTATATTCCTTATAATCCACTATAAGATATATTTACGATAAACTGCATCCCCAAGAGGCACAATAAAAGCATTATTATGGAAGACATAAATAGAATGCAATAAAGAATGAAAATTATGGATAAATGCAGTGAATGAATGAATATTTAATATGGATAATAGAAATATTGAATATATGTATTTGTATATGCTTCTAATGCACCGTTCAGACGAGTCGATTATCGCCTGGCCATATAAAGAACTCAGGGTGACCAAATTTAAATTCTAGAGCCTGCTAGTCGCGTGCTGAAATCTGCTAAGTTACTGAAAAAAAATTCTAAAAAAATATCGAAGTATATAAATAGTATTCCAAAAATCAAATAATATTGTAGCAAGTATTAATTTTAAGTAAAAAAAAAACTACTTCCGGACAGCACCACTATACTTATCTTGGGGTAGGACTGTAGAACAATTTGAAGGGAGGATATAAGTTTAAAACAGCAGATAAGCTTTCAAATTTTAGATATAATCTGAAAAAGGTATTTAGGTGAAAATAACTGAGTGTATTACCGTTTTATTTAGTTTATTTTTTGCATATAACTCTATTGTTATTAATTTTTGGTTGGATATTTTATAGTTGTGTATGTTTTGTTTGCTGAATTAAAGATATAAGAATAACCCTATATCCTTCAAAGCACGAGATCTGCTCAATTTTGAAGGAACAAATAAAATAAAGATATATGTTTTTATTATTATTTTGTATTGATTGTTTATTGTTTTAAGTGTATATTTTTTACTGAATAAATATATTTGAATTTGAATATTTGAATGATCGAACTGAATAAGAAAAATGCAGTAAAATCGTAAAATACCGAATATTGACAAATTATTACTTTGTTTCGCTAACGTTTCTTAAATCTTATTAAAAACTACCAACACTTTGCAAATTTTTATAAAAGTATTAAATCAATATATTGACTTTTTTATTTTATTTAAGCATATTCGCGGTTTACACCTTTTACATGTTGACAACACAAGAATAATTAGCGACAAGTAAATCCAAAATAATAAAAACTATAATTAATACGTACGACAAGTAAAAAATAAAAATAACAATAAATTGAGATGTCCATTCGTAAATAATAATATAATAATATATTATGATCTTTTATATGCAACGGTGCTACAGACGCATGCTGAAGATCCATTGGTCGGAACACATCGAAAACGAAGAAGTATTAACCAGGGTAGGCGAAAAAAGGCAACTTCTTAAGAGAATCAGCCAACAACGAGCTAACTGGATTGGCCACAACATCAGGCACCCAGGACTACTCATCGCCATTGCGGAGGGTAAGACCGAGGGGACAAATGGCAGAGGCCGACCAAGAGATGCGTATATGGACCAACTGAAGAGGGACATGAATTGTGGCTCATACGTAGAGCTGAAAAGACTGGCTGAGAATAGGGAGGAATGGAGAAGAAAGTCAAAACTCGTTGCAGACCAATCCAGTGGATTGTAACTCATTATATATATATATATATATATATATATATATATATATATATATATATATATATATATATATATTTGGTTGTGCGGATGAGGTGTCTGTTGGGTAATTTTCTTAATATATATATATATATATATGCAACGACAAAACATATACAAATACACATATATACATATATAAAATCAATGTGTATAGACAACAAGTAATAAAAATTAAAATTTGAATTAAAAGATTAAAAGTATAGGTACATCAATCTATAAATTGATTTGTAGATTGATGTACCTATGATTTTGTACAGGTCAATGTAGTACAAGATATCTCTAGAATAATATTATAAAATGTACATAAAATAATCGATAAATTACAAGAGTAAATAAAAATTAATGCTCTATGACCCCCGACTGACCCATTGTCAGTTTTACATTTGAGAGTAGAATTTAATTATGTCATATTTTTGTCAACTGTCCGAAGTTTCAGATTACAAGACAAGTCTTCTTCTATCGCATGAGGACAAACTGTAAAAGATGAAAGTGCCTCTACCTAATAGTCATAATTTGAAAAATCATTTTTTCACGGCAGCCTGTATGTTCATTACACGCAGTTTGTTCACTGGCTACCCCATTTGTAGAAGTCTACGCACTGTATGTAATGAATATAAAGGTCGTTTTTTGTGTCATGAACAACAACACAATCAAGATAGGTGTAATGTCGCATTTGAGTATGTAACATGTTTTTTAAATTAGCTCATAGGAAAGTGCTATGTTTGTGCTTATATAATTATATCGTAAAGGTAAAGGTATTTTCTTCACGGGCAGCATTCACCAATTTCGACATTAAATTCTACATATTATTGCGTATCGTTAAGGAGACACATATTTACAGATACGGCACGATTTATGTGGGGATTGTGGGGGGTGCTGCTCTAAATAAAACCTTACGCATTTTAATATTCAGTGCGTAATAATACGCTAAATGCATATTATAAAATCTATCGGTATTATATTATTAAGTGGCATGAAACCACTTGCATATTTTATCAATAATGTTGTGAAAATAATGGTAAGTGTTTTGCAGGTACAGTAACACACATGTAGGTAATTTAAACAGGTGTAAACAATTACTTTTCACCGAATAGACAGCTAGAATGCAACATAGTACGTACTATGTATTTCGTGTCCACTAATTGCATTATTGTGAAAGCACTCCCTCCCGTCCCCTCCTTTTCTTATGCTAAAACTAAATGTCGTGCTGGCCATAGTAAATTATTTACGGAGTATAAAACACCACATGGGACAGCATAATGGTATCGCCTACCAGAAATAATCACACGGTAACTATGGTGAAGAAACTCTTCAACTGTATACATTATTAATCCCTATTGTTCTTCGATGCTTCTCCTGGTAGGAGAGAAACTAATCTTTTCCACCCAAAGCGTCTTTATACCAATTGAGTCAATGGTGACACTACACGACTGTAATACAAACGCTTTTTCTTGCATATATATTTTTAAGATGAATCTAGATTTGGAATAAACCCAAATATACCCCAGATACCCTCACTGTAAGCAATAAGATTGTGTCGTGAAGGTGCAGTAAGTCAGCAGCACAGATAATTTATATATGACGCCGTTAAATGATCTGTGACCATCTCAAGGGCGCCTTGACTTTTCCTGAACGGTAGCGTTTTCAACTTGGTCTTAAATGTGGAGTTAGACTAATTCTCTCCCAGGTCTGCGAGCAATCTGTTCCAGGCAGTTGGTACGATGACTCTTTCTGCAAATTTGGAGGAACTTGCCCTAGGAGCTTAAGATCGGCCAATAGCGATGGCTAGGTTATTTGCCGAAAAAAAAACGAATTGAACAATAGAGCGACAAATATGATAGACTAACTCTGATAACGAGTGGGAGAGTTTGAAGTTTCGGTTACAGCAGACTGTACAGCACTGGGTGTAAACTAAAAACATAAGCCTTGGATAGAAGAGTATGGAGACAGACAGTGCTGACGAATGTGTCACAGGTATACTTTAAACGCATCGAATGAAGAACAAACATGGAAAATTTGAGTGTTATAATTAACAAAGACACTTGATTATTTCTCATCACGTCTCTCATATACGTATCTACTTAATGTTTAATTAATCCAGAAAGTTGGGTAATCCAAACTACCATATCGTTTCATCGTGTCCTATAAATAGATAATCAACAATTAATTAAACATCCTCTTGAAACTATAATGTCAATTTCTGTCAAGTGCCGGTATGGGTCGTGTGTCTTATCTCTTAGTTCAAGAGCTTTTAGTTCAAGAAGTGTTCTGAAAGGATCCGTATCTTGAAAAGTAGTAGGTGTTATTGTTCCATAGAAAAGATAAATCAGGAGATAAATTATTGAAATATCCAATTAACAAGGACTTGTAACATGAATCATTTTCTAAATCTGACTTGGTGAATTAATCCATCTAGTGCCACCAGAAAATTCAATGGTCTTATAAGGCAATGTAATGGAAATTTGGTAGAAATATTTAGAGCAGAAAGGTGTTCAAACTCGTGCAAGCGTATTTGCTACTTTTTTTCAAACTTTAAGAACAAATTCGATTATGTACCTACTGAAATTTATTTTTTATGGCTTAGGAGTATTTATTTAATCTATCTAAAAATAAACAAGTTTACATTACTATTTATTTATTTATTTATTTATTTATTTATTTGTTAACAGCTATTAATAATAAGCTTTTTTATACATTAAAAAAAAAAATAACATATCAAAAGATCCATAATCAGAGATAAAAATTTACATATGAGCCGTACAAATGCAAACAGCACTATCTCTCTACAAGAAAAAATTATGTTGGGCAAACGTATTTGAAATATTGGCAATGTAAAGCGAAAAAAAGTCTGAAAATAACTAAAGCAAAGAGAAAGCAATATGCTTACATTTAGAAAGTAGAACATTTTACAAGACATTAAAACCAAATATTAAGAAGTATCTTGCATGTTCAATTGTTCCCAAAAGGAGACAGCGCCGCTCGCACCCACACGACTCACATAGACACTTAATTAACAATTAAAATATATAAAAAATACTATATACATGTACAATACGAATCAAGGTTTTTTATAGTACGAAAATTGCTAACGAGCATCTGATAGGTTTTTTTTTATTATTAAAACATTTGTGAACATACGAACAAACATAAGTAAATATTAAAGTGAGTTGTCTGTAACTTTAGTATTGTATTATCCGACATACCAGCATAATACTATAATCCTTGCTTATAGTTAGTAGTCGCATTGTACATGAAACTGTAACCTTAGCGACATTTCACATATAATTTAATGACATGCAACTGTTCTGACCACAATCATTATAACTACCAAGTTATATTATGTGTTGTGCTGTATGTACTATAAACATAGGTACCTATTATTTCTACATTGTGGACAATATTATCGGTGTATTTTGTGAGCGTTAATAAATTATATAAATAAATAAAAGTCTATTGGCATCAATATGGTATGCAAGTATATGTTTACAAATAAAAAGAAAAGGTGAGCTTATCGCATATGCTTATGTTATTGTATGTTTTTTGTTTTGTGACTCTTATTAACCCTGTCACTTTTTCTTGAAAATATAGGAATGAAATAAACCTTTTCGATATTCAAACTCAAAAGGAAAGTTACATCGTCACGGCAAATTCCATAAGTGAGGTTAACAGTTATCATGGCATAATTTCAGATTATATACATCTACTTCGACGAGTTATCAGTAAATAATAGATCTCCCACTCTTTTCTGTAAATTTCCGAGTGTCCTGAAAAATGTAGGTGTTGTATTCGTATGTAAATGAATTGACGAATATTTCTCATTATTTTCAGATGTATGGTCCCGTCGGCTTAGACAGGCCCTCCCTAAGGGTGTTGGCTCTGGTCGGTTTTTACATCTCCTATCTCATTCTCGGAGCTTCAGTCTTCTCAGCCATAGAAGGTCCACAAGAAGAGCAGATGGTGAACGATCTGCGTCATGCCAGGAACATGTTCCTCAAGACGAATCCTTGTGTCAGTGGTAAGTGAAAATGTTTTGTCCTAATAAGTACCTGATGCGAAATGGTTTTTCATACTTTTATCTAAAACAGGGGTTGTGAGAAAACACGGACGTCGTCAACTTTGTGACTTGACAACGTGGATCAAAATCTCAAGGATGGCGGTGTATCGATTAAGAGAAATCAGCGTGCATGTATAAAAATTGTATGAATGCGGATTAAGCGAAAAATGTGTATAAAAATAGATTAATACGGCGTTCCGTTCTCTCTGTCTACCCCACTTGGGATACAGCATGAGGGTATAGCATGGATTAGGTTTTTCACATAATGGAAAATTTATTTAATATGATGATTATGGAATGGTTTCGAATACATATCGGGAGAGGGAGGGTGGGAGTTGATTTTCTAGAATCAAGAAAAGCAGAGATCATACAAAATTGTATAGTTTAACAATTTTGAAGGTCTTCAGTCAGATTGTCAACTAATTGAAAACAAGAGATTATTTTCAAGAAAAAAATATTAATTTGACGTTTCTAAGATGCCAGATAAGATTCTAACAAGACTGATGAAACGTTGTCCCAACTCTCCAATATCAAACTCCGGAATATTAAACGATTTGGCTCAGAATGCGGGTTCAAAATACCAACAGTGTGCCTTAAATCTTTGAGTTCAAATTTTAGACCAATATTGCAAATTTTTATTTCAATAGATTTTTGGTCTTTGATGCATGAATATACCGGTAAATCTAATGTTTGTAAATTATTTATTAAAGATTCCGGTGTTACTCCTGTAGCTGACATGACTAAAGGTATTATATTAACGAACCTAGAATGTCAAATATTTTTTATTTCTCCTACTAGTTCTGTATATGAATTTTACATTATTTATTAACGTGGCGGCTAATTGTTTATTTTTTCACTATCAAAATTATTATTTATTTAATTGTTGCATGAGTAATCAACTCTTTACGGATATTTACCAGATATTAAATGTCAAAAAACTTTACCGCAGATAATTCCATCGGTCAATGGATTTGTATGTCCGTTTCATATTTCGTGTCGCATTCGGGTTATCATAACTTCACAATTAATTGATAATAAATCTTATAAACACAATGTTGTAGTGTCTATACACTTATGAGACAAATAATTATAATCAATGAATAGCGTATAAGGATAAAGTGTTCAACCATTCATTGACATTTTATCATATAAATAGAAGTAAATAAATTTACTATAATATCATCATCATCATCGCCCTCAACGCTCGTCTCGGGAGCACAGGGCAGAAACCAGCCTCCTCCATTTAGAGCGTCTCTGTGCCAATCGCGTATCCTCTTCTCACCAAATTCCCTGCGTTCTGATGTCGTTGTCATAGGAACGGTGAATTGTGAAAGAGGGACGCCCGGGCCGACGGAGTATACTATATTATACCATTACAATATATCTCACAAATGAGGTAGCTTGGGGACAAACTATTAGAAAAAAACATGCAAGTTGTTCAGTCCGTGTCAATTAAGAAATTATTTTTTTATTTTACAGTTTATCAAATATTCATCTCACAGTAGGTGATCAGAAACTTAATGCACCGCTTAAGGTCGCACGGTGCCGGCGACCTGTCCACGCAACCACGGCCCCTCCTATTACATTCAGAATGTGTGCATGCCTCATCACTGAATTATTCATATATAGTGATATATATTGGTGTTATTTAATATTTAACTAATTTAATAAGAAAATGATTCCGTAGTGCACTCAGCAAAGAATTGGTCTCCCACTGTTTTCCGTAAGTTTTCGTGTGTCTTGTAAAAGGCAGGTGTTCGAAAGAATATAAAAACTTTACGTCTTAAATACGGCGATGAGGTTTGCCACCCATCCTGAATGTCTTAATAAAAAATATACAATCACAGCGTAGTATGTTTGTTTACGATTTATTTTAACTAAACCAGATATGACACTCTGGTCTTTCACAGAACACTTGGTAATTTTACAAAAAAGTCGTTGAAATAAGGATATCTTATATTCATTTCCTGGAAAACTTACTTTTGCCTTTGAACTTTTTTGTTGGTGATAAAGCTGAGGTCATTTGTCACCCGAGATCTCTTGTCTTTCTTTAGAACAAAGATAGAATGAATGTTATTTAAGGTTGGAAGTCGTATTGTTTGTCAGGAAATATTATTCCTTAGGCTCTTTGTGTAAATATTATATTTCTCCTAGAAGGTGAGATTATATCTGTATAGATCATGGACGTACCCATGGGGAGAGCACAAGAAGGCAACTAGCCTCCTTGAAGATCGCAAAAATAGAAAATTTTGCAAAAATTGTATTTTTTTGAATAAATCTAGATTTGAAATAAATCAAAATATACAGTTAAGAATAATGTTTGTGTCATGAAGGTGGAGTAAGTCAGCAGCGGGTGGAATCAAACCTGAATCTCTCCATTAAGCTACCATCACGTATGTTCAGTTAAGGCGGTAAATATTTACAATAAAAAAAAAATATGGTTGTGGAACCAGCTTCCACTAAAAACCCGAACTTGTACTTCTTTTTATAACTTCAAGAAAGAAGTTAATGGTTGCTAGTCTTCCGTCTCATCTACCTACTTGTTTAGAGGTTTCCCATGGTTTTAAATCTTTTTTTTGTATATTTATACACAATGAGCAATCCTGACCCATTCCTACCACTTATCCTATTCCCGTATCCCATCATCTATGTCGTGTCACGTATCCGAAATTGTTTTATATTTGGGTAGTTTTATATATGTACATATATTATTTATATTTATTTGTTTAGTATTTATTTGTATGTATATATCTTCAATTATTTATTTTATTTATTTATTGTTTTTATTTTAGTTTTTGTTTAATGGGTTAGTTAGAAGATATCGCGCTTCTGCGATAAACTCGCCATTGAACAAATTTTTTTGTATAGTTATATTGAATATTTTCATATGTTGTTTTTTTGTGCAATAAAGTTTTTTATTATTATCTCATATCTCATTTATTAAACAACACAATATTTGATTCTACATTTTGAACACAATATAAGATTAACAATAAAATTTAAAAATAACATTAAATAACAAAAACCATAAAATATTAAAATAAATTTATGTATATTCAAAATGTAGAACCCCAACATTATTCGAGTTGATTCTTCCATGATGTTCTATGAAATAGTACAATCATGGGAGATCACTTACAGAGCTACAGGGACAAAAACCTTCTTACTATCCTGGTGGACGATAGAAGTACGGCCTTCTGCATGCTGTATTTGAGCCTGTCATCTACTCCCAGTTTTCTGAGATTGTTTAACAGACTTTTAGGTATTAAACCATTATTATTATTATTATTTTTTAGAAATTTATAATCATCATTATTTTTAAGAAATTTATAATTATCTTGTGATTTAATTCTGTAATATTATTTGTGTATATTATTCATAGTATTTTTTTTTTTTTTTTTTTTTTTTTTTTTTTTTTTTTTTTTTTTTTTTTTTTTTTTTTTTTTTTTTTTTTTTTTTTTTAAAAAGATATATCTGGGTTTTGTTATAAACCCAAATACAACCTTATACATCTTTCACAGTAAGCTAAAAGCTTGTGTCGTGAAAGGGGAGTTTGCCGGCACCTGGGATCGAACCCCGGACCCCTTGATCACAAGGCCGCCGCCACAATATTATATGATATACATTGTTTTTTCACTTGACTGTTTTCTTTTTGTTATTATGTTTGTAAAGGCTGTTTCAGCCGTTTATTATTATGAATAAATGAATAAATAAATAATTAAAATTACATAGATTATAAACAAAAAAAGGGAATAGTATGGTATCGAAGTGGGAAACTGCCCCTCCACCCCTCTGGAGAAAATGCTGAGTACGCCTATGGTATCGTTATACATAATACCTACATACACAACTCTCTAAACAATATTGAAGGAAGAATGATCTTGTTAATGTAACAAGAATGTGGGAAAATGTAAACTAAAATTTGGAAAGTTGTTGTTGATATGCGGTGATAGAATTAATGGATAATAGTTGTATGAAATTTGTTATCAATAAACAATGGATCTCGAGTAAATAAATTTCAAATAATTTGTCAAAATTTTATAGGGCATCGAATCATTTTTATAAAACAATATAAGTACGAAAAAGGGCTCCAATATATCTACAATTTTGCCCATAGCATTTCTTACTTTAATCCAGGGCCTTAAACTGGCGTCCTTTTTACTAAATAATTTACAATAGAAGAGCATTAATTTTAATTTTTTCTTAATATTTATGTTCAACAATACTGTGTAATTATTTTGAAATTTAAGAACCGCATGAAAAAAAAATCTAGCAGAGCATCTATAAGTAAATAGACGAGAATTGGATGAAGAATATTCTTTGAAGTTTTCATTCACATCACGTCCAAATTTAACGGTATTCCAAGACATAAAATTCGCCAAAACTATGCATCGTTATAACATGTGCCAACACTACGTTATTGCGTCAATAACGCCATCTATTTGTTTACCGAGAAGATAAAAGTTTTTGAGGTGTATAAAATTATTATTTGTATAGCTGTATGTAGGAGGGAAACTATGCTACGTCAAATTTTAGTCAAAGTGACTTATGAACATTGCAATTCCATTTGATATAGGAGCTCGATATGATCTTTTGATGGATGGATTTTTTTTGTGTTGAGTAAGAGGAATCGACGTGCGTGTATGAGAAACTGTATGAATGTGGAGGAAGCGAAGGAAGTGTGTAAAGATAGATCTGTGTGGCGTTCCGTTCTCTCTGCCTTCCCCACTTGGGATACGGCGTGAGGGTATAGTATAGTATAGTATTTTTTTTGCGAATAGCGAATACTGACTTGCTTAGATTTCTACAATATTGCTCAATCATTAAAATTTCTACCCCCCCGTCGCCGAATTTTCAAAATGGTATAGGAATTTAAAATATTTCAAAACTCCTCTGTTTTCTTAGAGAACATTTTCTTGCAGTACCTTTTTCTGTTTTCTTAGATAACATTTTCTTCGTCGGTAGCCTGGAGGTAGAGTCTCGTCCTCGTGAACAAGGGGTCCGTGGTTCGATACCAGGTGCCGGCAAACTCCCCTTTCACGACACAAGCTTTTAATAGCTTACTGTGAAAGGTGTATAAGGTTGTATTTAGGTTTATAACAAAAACCCAGATATATCGAGTTCGTCGGTAGCCTGGAGGTAGAGTCTCGGCCTCGTGAACAAGGGGTCCGTGGTTCGATACCAGGTGCCGGCAAACTCCCCTTTCACGACACAAGCTTTTAGTAGCTTACTGTGAAAGGTGTATGAGGTTGTATTTGGGTTTATAACAAAAACCCAGATATATCTTTTATAAAAAAAAATCTTTAAAAAAAAAACTTTTTCTACAATGTACCGGGTAAGTATCCGTTACTTTTACCGAATATCCGATACTTTATTACCGAAATAATATTCGCAAAACATTCGCATATTTTTTTGCCAATACGAATGCGAATGCGAATACGAATATTCGTTACATCACTAATACATATACACGAATGGGCTAAAATATTTATGTGTGGATTTATTCCTTATTTACTTACATTGGTTACAAACAATTTTATAAAGAAATACATTACTTACAGAGGGCGAATTTATCACAAAGGCGCTGTGTCTTCCAACTAACCCAACTTTTTATGAAAACTCACGTCTTACTACATAGCGTGGTTTCGCTTTAACGCGACATACTGAACTATATTTTGTGAATGTATAGAAAATGATTGAAGTAGTTGAAGGAGTATATATTATGAGTATAAGGTTAGGGAAACAGAAGGGGGAGGAGGTGAATAATGTCTGTGTGGAACAGGAAGGGATGGAGGTCGGGGTTAAACGGTAAGGGTGGCTTTCAGGAGTGACCTTGAACTTCTTCATAAGAGTTGGATTACTGGAATATAATACTGATTCGGAATATTGTTGATGGATCAATGATTATATTATTATATAAAAGACCACCACTATTAATTTAGGTATTTATATACTTGAAGTATACACAAGAAGTCCTCGCTTTTCACAAAAGTGGTTTGATATCAAAATCGGATAAATTACAATACAGTTAAATCCCATACAATTTGTACGAAAAATAGTGCAGAAAATCAACTTGAGTATGGATATCAGTCAAAATCTAGTTTGCTTTTGGTCTCTGCTGCCATTTTACTAGAAATGCATTCCTTCACTTTTGATACCGAATCACTCACAAAATTGGTTTCTGAAATATTTAAATGTTTGAAATTAGAGAGATAGGTATATAAAAAAAGTAAGCTCCGAGAACTGTACATAAACTTTCAAAGCTTGGAGTGGTCTGTAGGATGTTGGTAGTCTCTGACATTCAATCAAAAGTTCCCGGGATCAATTCCATTTTCAAATGTTTCATGCACTTGTCAGGAAATGTTAAATAAAACCTTTTTTATAAGCTTTCCTTATAATCGCCTGAAGATGGAGTCGAGAGTCTCCAAATACTAGTAAGCGTAATATTAATAAAGTCACTTAGAAGTTGACTAAATAGTGTTTTAATTTCAATTCATCTTAAATACTACCCTCCGATTAACAAGTCTTGCCTATTATAAACTGATACCCTTTCTGTATATGTCAAAATTAGAAAATCTGCCAAAAAAAATTGTTTTATAGGTAAGGCTTATAGCCTTAGAATTATATTATACCTTCTAAAAATATTGAACTTGGCATAAATCGTCCCACAAGAGACGGGATGGCGTAATCTTATAAATAATAAAAAAATACTACCCATTGTCGATTCTTGATAAAGATTATTATTACAACATTCTGTACTTTTCTGTGTTCAAAATGTGTAGGTAATTGCGTATTGTGCGAAAGTAGAATATGCGGAAGTTGACGACCGACTGTATAATTATTAAATGGACAACTTTAATTCTCCCGATAATTGAAAATAAATTATTACTGAAATAAATCTAATTGCTTAGCAATACGATACCTATTGATTATTGATTAATCTGTTCATTCATATTTTAATAACATTCCTTTCGAGAATACAGCGAGGAAATTATTAAATCTTACTTCCAATGGTTTTTTTTTTTCATTCCAACAGTGTGATATTTTAGGAACTTCACTTACATGCTCGTTGTAAGAAAATGGTTTTTTAGCGATTGTGTTTGTTCATTTCAATAGTAGGAATCTATATTATTGTTTTCATTGAAACAAGCGTGTCGTTCTTCTATAGATTTAAATAAACAATATAGAGACGTCTTTCGACTTCTTAGATAATTTTCCAATCCAAATCATTAACATCGCTCAGGAGCAAATTGAAGACATCACTTTTTTTATAGAAAATATTAAAATAATAATGTGGAATTTGATAATGGACTTAAACCAAATTTAGCAACCCCGCTCTCTTTGATTCCAGACATTAAACATGAGAAAATTCTGAAACTGAAACGCGTCATTTAAAACAAGATGTTGCCATGTGGGAGTTCACACATTTTGATGGAAAGACACGTCTGAGTGAATACAGGTGAAAGACTTAAATACTTCTGCTGCATTGACCTTTACTTACATCAAGTAAATATTTGTGGAATCTGAGGTGTCATTACAAATGAAACTCATGTGACATTTTTGAATTCAAATATTTATTCTCTCAAAATTATTGCAGAGTCTCCGACAAAGAATATGTCTTCAATTCTTTCCTGTAAGTTTTCCAATTTTCTGTAAGAGGGAAATATGCGTAAAACATCAATTACAAGACGTTTAACATCTTCAATTCAGCAATGACCAATCCTGAGTGTCTCTTATTTTTTAATGACATGAACCAGATAACATTCGCGTTTATTAACATTGAAAGAAACCCACCATCCACCCGGATATCGCAGAAGTCTGGGGATATCTGTTTATCCGAAAATTGTGTTTATTAACATGTGATTAGACAACTTACTGGCTACCCTATATATGAGATATGCCGTGATAGCATACCGTGGAGCCTTCAAAATATAAAAGATCTCCTATTTTCTGCAAGTTCTTAAATTTCTTGTAAAAGGTAAATATTGCTCTGTTCCATCATTGCGAATCTTTTTTTTTCTATATGAATTTTATGAGACAGGTATCTATAATAAAATTTAGGTAGATATATTTTGCTACTCATGTTACTAATTACACTCCTCATTGCTTATTCTGTTTTTAAAGATGATTTTCAATTTTCAGCATGGCATAGCTACTATTTACTACCTTGTCTTTTCAAAAAGTGGGTACACACATACGAAATAATTAAGTAATAATTCATTTTAAGGAGTGAATGAAAAATTCTTAGAAAAAATATTAATTCAATTTAATTTTACATCGCTGTGGGTTTCCTCGAAATGTTTATAAATTAAAGTTAATATTCTTCAAAATTTATTTCAAGTAAGTGTTATTATGAATTTTGAGTAGAATTTCGGATATCTGCGGTTCATATTTCGAATCTATTATTATTATTATTATTATTATTGTTTTGTTAAATACACTTGTGTATACTCAGGATTTTCTCCCAAGGTAACACGGAGACATGTGCCAAGTGTCATCCGTTTCTGTGTCACTATTCATTAAGCTGCAACTGTTTCGTCTATTTATAAACGTCTGCTTTATATGCTAAAAGTATTCATAATTGCAGCCTTCTGTAGAGTGATATGTTGCTTGTGGTAGTGTCAATATATTGAAACTATTGAGAAGACGGCGTGTTATGGTGCCTGTCCTTTTGCATTTTCCAAATTCTTTTTATGTCTTTGTGATATTCTGTGAGCTTCCTGATTTTTACTGTGGTAGTCGTAGGTAGTTTAGTGGTATTCGGAACAGAAATGTCAATTGTCAATTAATTATAATAGTTTTATATTACAAAAAAGTTAATGGCAATAGTCTTTTATAGGACTATATGTGCCAAGTTCGAACAGAAATGTCAATTGTCAATTAATTATAATAGTTTTATATTACAACAAAGTTAATGGCAATAGTCTTTTATAGGACAATATGTGCCAAGTTCGAAGGGGGGGGAGTGATTTTTAAAACAATATATGGCATAGAGAAAAACATGGAATCAATTTTCGAATCTAACTCAATATACATTTATGCCAGACGTCTACAAATAAAAGATAGTAAGTATCTACGAGCGCAAATTCTAGCTTTTTTTTCTTTTGTCTTAAAATATCTCTATAGATCATTCACTTCAGAGATTTGTACCTAAATTATAAATTATTTTCAAAATCGTCACGTAATCTCAGTTATAATAATAATAAATTGTCCGAATGTTAATTGTCATATTTATGATAAATTCATCACGTAAGTCTACGGGGACAAGATAACGAACTATCTGAAATGAAACTATGCATTATTAGATATGAAATTTGACTTACTAATGAACATTTGACCTTTTATCATTTAAGATTTTTTTCCTTGAACTTTTAGACCTCCCCTCGCAACCTGTAATTTTATTACCTACAAACACACAAAGGTGATGCTACATACCTATATAGCATATTATTATTATTGTTATTATGTTTCACATTGTCAGTTGTAATTAAGTATTTAGTGTACATATATTATGTAAGTATAAATAAAATTTTACTGTGTATGACGTTTCTCATTAGTTGTTTCCACATTTACCGAACGAACGGTGCGGACGAATGTTCTTTCTCTCTTTTCTTCTCTCTGTCGATATAGAAAAGAAAAGAGCCGGAATACTTCTGTCCATTTTTAGTTATTTAGTAATAAATAAAGTTAAACAAATACACATAATAATAAATCAGACTTTTCTTTCACAACACTTAGTTGGATAGAACAATAATTGATGAAGTATAAAATATAAACAGTACAATCAATTTGTCTCGTTAAGTCCTCGGTAAATCTCGTGGAGTCTCTGGTTAAAAATAGATCACCCAATCTTTTCTGTTACTTATTTTAATTTGTCTTCTATAATAATAATTACTTGATTTGACTAATTTTAAAAATTGATCTACTAATACTATAGGTACAATCAGGGAATATCCCATATAAACGATAGACATGTAATAAACATGCAGATTTTCCTCTCCTTGCCGATAAAACAAACAAGACATTCAGAATGGGTGGCACGCTTCATCGCTGAACTGAAGAATATGTTAAATGTCTTGAAAAGAGATGTTTTACAAATATGCCTTTACAGGACACTAAAAAACTAACAGAAAAAGTGGGAGGCATAGTCTTTACCGGCGACTCTTCTATTTGACAATTTTCATTAAAAAATGATTCCGATTGTACAGGAGTTGGAGATTATATAGTGAAAAAAAACTTTGTCTATACCTAAATACTTTTTAAAAGTATTTTTAAGGGATTCGTGGATACGTGGGTCTCAGGGTGGGATCTGCTACGTCAACCGGGTCCTCCACCTGCTAACGCGGTGGGGTTGGAGATGCCAACACTGGCATAGTGATACTGATTGTCTGGAAAGAATTGAATGAATAAAGAAGTTGTCACCTAAACGGATAAATAGGAGTCCTTGGACTCCTGAAATATCCGGGAAATAAAGTTATTTCAACATACCATCATACTGGCGATGTGTACAATGTACATAATTATTATACAATATACTATACTATACTATACTATACCCTCACGCCATGTCCCAGGAGGGGTAGGCAGAGAGAACGGAACGCCATATAGATCTATCCTTACATACTTCTTTCGCTTCCTCTACATTCATCCAGTTTCTCATACATGCACGCCGATTTCTCTTACTCAGCACGCGTCCGTCCTTAAGAATTTGGTCCACGTGATCAAGCCACGTGGTTCTTGGACGTCCGCGCTTCCTCACACCCCTTCTTTCAGATAAATACATCCTCTTCGTCATCCTTTCATCTTGCATTCGCTCAACATGTCCAAACCATCTCAACTTGTTTACACGCATTCTGTCCACAACACTCCTCACACATCCGCTCATTCTCCTGATATCCTCATTCTTCACTCTATCTCGCAACGTTTTACCAACCATTCTTCTCAGTGAACGCATCTCCACAGCATTTATTCCACTCTCATCCTTTTTCAACCACGTCCAAGTTTCGCTTGCATACATAAGTGTCGGTACCAGAATGGTATTGTGCACTAGCATTTTTGCCATGTTCGACACACTGCTATTGCTAACAATGGGTCGAAGTGCACCATTCACTCTAGCACCGGCGACTTTTCTTCTTTCAATGTCCTTATCAAATCTTCCATCCCTCGCAAACAGACTTCCCAAATAGACATACTCATTCACTTGCTCTAAACATTCAACGTCAACCTTTATTTCACATACCGTTCTTTCACTCTCTCTTTCGAACACCATTACTTTCGTCTTCGCGACATTCATTTTT
The DNA here is from genome assembly GCA_947579605.1 of Athripsodes cinereus. NCBI lineage: Eukaryota > Metazoa > Arthropoda > Insecta > Trichoptera > Leptoceridae > Athripsodes > Athripsodes cinereus. The sequence continues at coordinate 24,699,288 of OX388316.1, forward strand.
AACCCATTTGCACTACAGCTATCATACACACACGAAACAATATCTTGTAAATCACTTTCATTCTCAGCCATTAAGACTAAATCGTCTGCATACATCAAAGCATTCACTCGATTTCCATTCAGTTCAACACCTACATTCATCCCTTTCAAAGGTCGCATACAGAAGTCAAAAAATAGATTGAATAGCCACGGAGACATAACACAACCTTGCTTCACTCCTTTAGTGAGGGTAAACCACTCCGAGAGGGTATTGTTTACCCTCACACAAGCGGAACTCCCCACGTAAAGTGAAGATATTGCGCGTATCAACTGTGTACTCACTCCATACTCCGACAGCACGCGCCACAGTCTTTCTCGGTCCACACGATCATATGCCTTCTCCAAGTCAACGAACGCGCAAAAAAGCTTCTGGTGTTTACCCAAAAACTTTTCTACGATCATCCTTAGGGAAAAGATCTGATCGGCACACCCTCTACCATTTAAAAAAGCTCCTTGCGCATCCCATACCTTACACTCAGTAGTCTTTCGCACTCTCTCAATCAAAATTCTTCCGTACAGTTTACCTACTGAGCTCAGCAAGCTAATAGCCCGATAGCTGCAATATACGTTGGCATAAATTTAAAACTGACGTAATCAATTATTATTTTTCTCAATTGTAAACTGACATTGGGCACTATGGATCGTTGGATAGAGTGATGTTATTTTTTAACTCAATTTTTTTTTATTTAACATGCAATAATTGAATTTAAATTGTGTTTTTGCCACACATGATATCATTTCTTCATCTATGTATTGTAATTATATGACCATTAAAAATTTGATCTTACTTGATTTTATTGACTTTTGTCATTTCTTTCTTCTTTGTCTTTTTTTTTATAGAAATAATGTTTTACTCCATTTTATTTTATAATAATTTAATTAATTCATATTTGTTTCGTACTACATTTATTCTCACTGTTGACATTGAAATTATCCTAATAGCATATTATCTTTGTTTTTATTTGTTCAGAATTGTTGTTTTATTTCTTTGACATACTCATGCTTATTTGGACTGACATAATTAATGTAATTTATTTATCGTAGAACTGTTGCTTCCTATTGACTTCTTTTGTTTTGCACTATTTATTGATTTTTTTTTTGACTGTTACTTATTAACTAATTACTCTATGTATACAAAAATGTATTTTTGACTATTGCGTCTGTTTGTGCTTGTTGTTTTTCATACTGCTTGTTTAACATGTAAAAGGTTCACGCCGTGTGTTCATCTAAATAAAAAATAAATAAATAAAATAAATAATAATATACTTCAGTTCTTATACAAGTGTTTGACGTAAATGATCAAAGTTTACCCTTTACTTTGCTGAAGTACTATTTACCTACCTTCCAAGGATTTGGATTATTATCGAAAGGGAAAGGGCTGAGGCATTTCTTCGTAAAAGTTTTTTGTTTTTTTTTCTTTCGTTGGAATACTTACTATTTTTCTCAGTGTTTAACTGGGCTAGGGCACACACGCAGCAGAAGACAAAACCAATCAGATATCTCGATTGAAGAATCATGTTTACACAATGTGACATTGTGCAAAATCTAATCGGAAGAAGTAGGAAAGGTTTCCCGATACATATGATATGGCTCTAGGCTGGTTTAACCAATTCCGCCATTCTCCACTGCTCTGTCTCACTTCTTTCAATTAGATGTTACACAATTTTACATCGTGTAAAGATGGTGCACCAATGGAGATGTCTGATTGATTTGTTTTCATGGTCAAGTTTATTTATTTACTATGAGGAACGTTGGTTTGTTGATACAGCCCTAGGCGGCGCGGCGAGCGTGGTAATTCGGTCAATCAATACCCAATAGCAAATCGATCAATTAATCAATTAATTGTTTTGTTTTATTTGATTACAAGATCAAACAACAAATATCATTATTATTATTACTTGTAATGTTGTTATGGTGATGTATTGGTGAGGCTGATTTATTAATTGACTTTTGAAGTTATGATTGATGTACATCTATATACGTAAAAGTAACTAGATGGTATCTAACAACATTTCAACAAGATCAAAAAGATAATATTAGGTTGGCAACTCATTAAAGAAGTATGCTTGCGTCTTGAAAGTGAAGTAAATTAGCAGAGAGATTAATGCCCCCATTTCTCTGGGTAGATAGAAAGTCTGAGACTGTACCGTCATGCTGCTAATCACCTTTAGTTAATTTATTTATTTTATATATTATTTTATCATATATTTTTTAATGTATCATTTTATGTAAATTGATTTGTTGATAATGTAACTGATGATGTGTAAAAAGAATAAAATGGATAAGTAAATAATTTGTTATAGCGTAATCGTTTATGTAGTTTGTAAAGTGGTGTTCATAGAAGGCGACATAAACGTCGTCCACTGATCGTGAAACGTGTTCACACAGTCCACCAACAAATATTCAATCTGTCAAATTTTGACGTTGTTTTCAAAATGGCAGACATCGAGGCAGAACTCGCGGGGTGTTTATCATTAGTTGAAAATGTTATAGTAGAGGATATAAGGCGCCTTGCAATTAAGGAAACTAACACCACAAACTAACAACAGTTTTAACGACTGTCACGAAACGAGAAACGGTTCTAAAGTTTTTACTATAGATACGGATGCCGCGCGTACCTATTGAAAGGTGGTCAACTTGAGACGATATCGTTTTTAGTGGTTTTTATCGTTTCAGATTAACTGTTAATTTGTTCACACGGTTCAAATAGCTGACGATATTTTGGTGTCCTGGCGATATTCGCCAAAGGTGAACACCACATAAAGTGCTAATTGGAGAACCATGTTCACACGATATAAAATTATGCAAAATCTAATCGGAAGAGGTGAGCATTTTAAATTTCACTCGATTCAATATAATGCGTCTTACATTTGGATTAAGTCCTTTGGGGATTATTTTACCTAAAAATAGAGCAATCCGATTTGACACTGACTTTCACAGCATTTCTCACGTATTTAATAAGTATGATATGTAATAATAATAAAAAAAATGGTTCGAAATAATCTGATAAAACACTTTCTATTTGAAGACAAGCATTAGTATTTCACCTTAAGACAGAGATTTGTGTTATTGGTAAAAAAAGAAGGATAAGAAAAATATATTATACCTATATTTTACATACATACATACCATCACGCCGCTTCCCTCGCGGGGTGGGCAGAAAGAATCGAGCGCCACTTCCTTCTATCCTTGCATACCTACATCTTTCACTTCCGTCACTGTCATACAATTCCTCATGCATGCTCTCCTGTTCAAAGTGCTCAACACATGACCGTCCTGTAGGATTTGATTCAAATGATATTGCCATTTAATCCACAGACGTCCACGTCTCCGAGCACCATTCCTCTCAGCCAAATATATCTTCTTTGATCCTGTATATCAAATATATCCCAAGTGATCATTGAGGACGAAACGTCTATTCACACTTTTCACTTTGGATGATCGATTTCCCAAAGTGATAATTGTGAACAATGCTTTACTCCTGCCTGGAGATTAAGTAAATATATTTACACGAAGCATCTTGAAAGGTTTTTTTAAAATTATTTGTTAGACCGGAAAGTGTTAAAAGTTTAAAGTTGAAAATATTTTGAATTGGTAAAACATTTTGGACGAAGATATATTTTTAGTTTAAAGTTTAAACATCCTATTTTGTTCTTATCCCTGGTTGTGTTTGTGTTCTGTGTGGGCACTGCGAAACTTCTTTCGTTCCTGGAAATGTGTTCTTGTTATTATTTCCATGATCAACCAACTGCTATGTTTCGGTGAAACAATTAATTTCGGTATCACCATTAGTTTAAAACTTATCTGTTTCGGCCAAACTTCATAATAGATGTCTAATAGGGACTATTTCACCACCTCTGGATAAAGTTCCGGATAGCCAATCCAACACAAATCTAACGGATAAAACGAAAAATACGTTTCACGACTCTCTGACAGCGCTATCCTATAGATAAAGTTCTGGATAAGTTATCCAGCGAAATAGATTCGCGATAAGTGTTGCATAGTGTTAAATTGTCAAAATTTGTTTACATATTCGTTGTCAACATATTATATTATTATATTATTGCGATTAGTTGTTAAATATTATAGTTGTATAATAAAGGTTTTTTAGAATAAAGATTTTTACATGTCTTATAAGTTTTTTTCTGTTTAACAAACATCAAAATAACGAAGATATAGTAGATCGGTAATTCAAAGAAAAAATCGGTTATGCGGCCGATCAAATTTTGTATCCAGTTTTAAAATGACGTTGGTTGTAAGACAATACATTGCTAATGCTTAAAGGACATCGATGTTGGAACACAAAAATTCCGAAAAAATGTACCGCGTTGCAAGTCTAATATGTCTATGTAAAATAACGAGTTTCTGTACATAATAATAATAATAAACTTTATTGTACAAAATATATGGATACAAATGATAAAGTTACATGGTACGAGTATAAACGAATAATTTTGCACAATGGGCGAGTTTATCGCAGGGACGCGATATCTTCCAACTAACCCAAATAAACTGAGTAACAAAAAAAACTGCCACTGACTAAAATATTTGTGAATTTTTTTTATGGTAAACCTAAATACATATCGAACCCAGTGTTGTGTGAATTATAAATTTAGCTTTTTTAGAAACTAGAATAAAACACGAATGTAAAAAGATGTATGAACTCGATATACGATTTCGGACAAAATCTTGTTTTGCCCATATAATCTGATATTATTATTATTGTTTTGTGGGATTTACTAAGCTCAGATCCTTTTTGGATTTACTAAAGACACGTAACTTTGAGCTTCCAAAACCTTCCCACCCCCCTATTTGAAGACTATAAATATATTGTGTAATACTCCACCACATTTATTCTACATACTTCCCTTAAGGCTATTCTAAATGTGTAGTCATTTAGAAGCAATACAAATATACGTTTTCATAAGCACAGAATAATTCTGCTATTCCGTTTCTTGAATCTGGCTAATTTACAAGTTGTTCACCAACAGAGACTAGTGTTATTCCGAATTTATCTGTGACTCGAATTATTCCCGATTGACAGGTTTCATTATATTTTTGTTGTTGTTTAAAAATTATACAAGGCAACAAGTAAGTAATAGCATTTTGTCTTGCTTGCACAAGTGGTCGCTTCTGTCTCGCTCATCACAGTACTGCAGGGCTACTCTTGACAAAACTAAACACGATCTTAATCTAGTCTTGATCTTGATCATACGACGCACGAAGTGACTATTGGCCAAAAATACACGCAAACCGATCGCGCGTTAGTGGTAGCGCGATGTTTTTGACCATAGTCCCTTCGTGCGTCGTATGATCAAGATCAAGATTAGATTAAGATCGTGTTTAGTTTTGTCAAGAGTAACCCTGCTGATACAATATGATCAGTACTAACTAGGAACACGCTACACATAAATGACACACATACCCATAATGCGAATTGTTTGTTCGCGAAATAATACTATAGGTACATGTTGTTTCGCGATTATATGTAATCGAATGCGTCGGTTTTCGTCCGATCACTGCTGTTAAAAAATAATATAATGTGGTGTTCACATTTGGCGAATATTACCAGGAAACCAAAATATCGTCAGCCATATGAACCGTGTGAACGAAATGACAGCTAGTCTGAAACGATAAAAAAACTAGTGAAAACGATATCGTCTCAAATTGACCACCTTTCAATATTTTAATTTGGTGGAGCGACTCGTGCATGCGTAGATGTGCGCAGCGTCCTATCTATGGTAAAAGCTTTATAACCTATACATTTTATAATGTTTCCCGCTTCGTGACTGCTATTATCTTTGTTGTTAGTTTGTGGCGTTTGTTTCCTTAATTAAAAGGCGCCTTATAACCTCTACTATAACATTTTCGACTAAAAATTAACACTTCGCGATCTCCATACGACGTCCGCCATTTTGAAAACAATGTCAAAATCAAAGCGCATCGTTTCTATATCAGTGGACTGTGTGAACAGGTGTGACGATTAATGGGTGTCCGGCGAGTTTTGTTTTTTCGCCTGGCGATATTCGCCAAATGTGAACACCCCATAACTAGTGTGTGTGTTTTTGTTTCATTCTCTTGTTTTTTATTAAGTATTTAATTTTGTTTTTTCTCACCAAAGTCTGTTATAGTCTAATTGCAGGGTGAAATTTTAAACACAATAAAAATAATAACATATATAGAGAGCGACTAGTATTTCTTGTAGGATGGGTGAACATTATAATGGGTAGAACTCTAGACACGCCGCTGCTAACCGCAATCAAGTTTCAACACAAATTAAAAAATGCTTGGTGCACCCACTTCGTGAGATGTCTGGAGTAAATTAATATATAGATAGGTTTTAAATCATGCCTTGTACGAGTAATTAAAACTGAACTTAACCTAATTAAAAATTCTAGTCTACACTCACAACAAGATCATACATAAATAAACTTCTAAATTTATGTTATCAAATTAGATTTCATTGCATGCAGCTTGTTCGTTCGTATTTAGAATTTATAATTAATATTTATTTATTTATTTATTAACAAACTGTTCGTTAAAGTGAATGATCTCAAGAGTGTTTTAGTTGAATGTTGAATACAAAATGTTTGCTTGAATACAAAATACATACCTAAGTAAGATGTACATTTTCTGGAATAAATTACATTATTAGTCTATTTATACCATCACGATATATCCCAAAATTGAGGTAGCCAGAGACCAATCACATGTATAAATCACGCAAGTTGTGAATGAAAAAAATATCCAATCTATTAATCGGCACTGAGAACTACTTGCTTCCCCATTTGTGTAAGATGTCATAATGGTGACCTGGTGACTTCTGGGTCTCTTGGGGTTTAATCATTTGATGCTTTCCTTTCTGCTCCAATTTCCTGTCCCATTCCTTTATTCCCTTCTTGATTGGAGATGATTTATTGCACGTGCTTGAAGCTTTCTTTTTTTTCTTGAAATATCTGTTTTTTTTTCTCGTGTTTACTACAAAATGTTAATGTTGCATTATACTATACCAAATAATTTTACAAACTTTGCTGGTTTATTAATTGTAATTGATTTGTCTGTTTATTGTCATTTTTGTTATAACTGTTTGTTTGTGAAATAAAAAAAATAAAAAAAAATAATGTCATATAATAATGTAAATATTTAATTTCGGTTATTTTAGACTATGTAACAATTTCTAGACATTTTTAAAAAAATATTTAAACTTGAATTACTATGTTTATTTGTTACATGAACTTTAATAATAAGTTGTCGCGATTTCAGTGCACTTGCACCATTGACGAGCTTTTCAAGAAAAGTCTTGAAAAATTTAATTTGGAATTATTTTTTTTCCTTAAGACATAAGAAATTTCTGGTAAGTTTGGAATCTTTGCCGGTCCGCATGTTGAGTGTATCATTGTTATGTAATGACTATGTTTGATTCAGTAACATAAAAAAAATAGAAAAATAATACTCACATAGACTAAAGATGAGACAATTTCATGTGTTAATTTTACACATATATGTACTATACTACTACTTCTACTATACCATCACGGTAAATCCCACAAGTAGGGAAGCCAGCAGAACAATTGAATGTAATAAACATGCAAGCTGCCCTTTCCTTGCAAACAAAAAAATAAGACATTCAGGATGGGTTCTTTCTCTCAAATTTCGACGAAAAATATTTGTCAATATTTTTGTATGTTAAAGCAAATTTAACCAAACTAAGGGTTAGCTCAGGATAAGGGTCACTGTAAAGGCATATTGAAATGTTGGACTGTAATTTAATTACCTGAAGTAGGTACTAGGTAGGTACAAAGGCGTGTAATTTGATTGGCTTCCATATGACACGGGCTTTTCATTTGGACAGTCAGTGGTAATCGATAAGTTTTAGGTAAGCAAATTATACATCGTTTGTGTTGTCGTATTAAAATAATAAGTAAACTATTTATTTGTTTTTACAATCTTACATAATGCTACCTTAATGCAGAACTATCCCAAGTATTTTTGGGTGATTTTTCAAAGAAATAGTTTAAAGTTAAAGTTTTGTTTTTGTAATAAAAATAAAATATTAAAATTAAATATCTATAACGAATTTTGATTTGCCTTATTACATATATACGAATCTAATTGCTTTCATTCATTAAATTATCTCGTATCTGTTATTATCATTTCTTGTTTTTTCATACTTAACTCATTTTGACCAAAATTTGGACTTAGGATAGTTCTGCATTAAGGGTAACGATAACAAACATGTTAACAAAATATACACTCAAAAAGTGGACCAGCAAGGATTCCAAACTTACCAGAAATGTCTTAAAAATCATTTAAGAAAGTTAAATGAATTGAAATTCTAAAATTAAAATTACTCAAAATTATATGAAAACTAAATTTATCCAAAATTAAAAAAACTCCCAGAGTAAACAGAATGTTTTCGCTCGCCGACCAACCCCATACAATGAAATCAATCCAGATAGAATGACAAAACCCAGTTAAATGCACAACAATATTGACTTAACTGTGTTAATGCACAACAATATTGATTTAACTGTGTTAATGCACAACAATATTGACTTTACTGTGTTATTGCCCAACAATATTGATTTAACTGTGTAAATGCACAACAGTATTGATTTAACTGTGTTAATGCACAACAATATTGATTTAACTGTGTAAATGCACAACAATATTAACTTAACTGTGTTATTGCACAACAATATTGATTTAACTGTGTTAATGCACAACAATATTAACTTAACTGTGTTATTGCACAACAATATTGACTAAACTGTGTTAATGCACAACAATATTGACTTAACTGTGGTACATGTTTGTGGATAACAGCTGAGTTATGAATGACTTAATTTTATTTTTGTAAACCATATTTCAGGAGGTAATTTTCAATAGTAGTCAAATCCAAATTTGAAGTTTTGAGAAAAACGTGTTTTTTTGTGTAAAGAAATCTGAATAAAATATAATTGATTAGTGCAATCGTAAAGTGAGAATAAATGACAACAAATTCAATAAGATATAAAATAACAAGTGTTTTCATAGAAGAAAAGGCAAAAAAAACACTTTATTGTTCGGATTTGACTATGTTTGTTCGTAACAAATGGATCTGACTACCTTTGAAGGTTACAATATTGGATTTGACTAAATTTGGCAGACACTTGTGGGCGGGGCTAAATCATTTTGACAGTTGATTAAAAATACACAGTGAGGGTTGTCAAAAATATTTTATTGCAAATTACGTTATAAAATAATATTTCAGAACAAAAAAAATATATAATAATATGATAAATAAACATGTAACTGAAACCGACATAGACTCATAGACATTAAATCAAGTTGTCTATATCTAAATCAACAACAAATTCACAACATTCATCGACATCATTGTTTTCTATTTCTCCATCTTCAGTCGGTTGATTCAAAAGGCATTTATAATAATTTAAGTTTTCATTACTCTCCCACTCTTCCCCGTAATGTTTTGTCAGTAACTTCGCAACATCGTTAATTTTTTCCTTTTTTAAATTCGGTTTTTTATTCACGGGAGTTGGTAATATGTCTGCTGCACATTTACCAGGTTTCGTTATCGTGCGATGACAGGCTGTATCACTTTTGTAATTTACCTCTCCCCTCACTATTATACTTCTTCTGTCAGCTTTTTTTCTGCTAAAAATAAATCTTTTACAGCTCATAATTTTGAATGGCAATGAATTTGTTCCTTTTTGAATCTCCTGAATTGCCGACTTCCAGTTCAAAACTTGTATGTCATTTAATTCAGTGACTGTAGCATGATTTTTAACGAAGTTAATGTATTCTTCTGGTTTTACAATGATGTTTCTTCTTTTAATCTCTTTTTCAATGAGTCCAAACACGCGGTCTGGTGGAATAAATGAGTGACCGGTGACTGGGAATACTAGTTCGATTCTTTTAAGAAAAGCTGGTGCATCACTTGCCAACCACTTAGACAACATACCAATTAAAATCGAATTTTTGTTCTGTCCAGAACACCCGTCAGCCATCAGTCTCAGAATTTTTACATTGTCTAAATTTACTCTATTTTGGAGGCAATGATATAGAGCACTTGCTAATTCGTTTGGCCCTTTTGTGTGTATGTCTTCTGTCCACACATACGAAAATACATTATTTTTATTTATATTCACCTGCGAATCGCCTTCCACAATAGTATAGTTGTAAAAATGCAATTGCCGCGAATAATAAGCAGCCTGGTCCGGTACTTTGGGTAAAGGCTGATTTTTCCCACAATCAAACGATAACGTTTTCATATATTGGGATTTTTCTTTTAAAAAATCAAAAAATACGTTTGCTCTTCTTGTGTGTACATCTAAATCGGTCTTTAACTGCTGTAGCTTTATTTCTTCTGGCTCTATTCTTATTTTTTCTTTTAATTCCAAACATTTGGAGCACATGTCACTCCTGGGATGTAAAAAGCTAATATTGAATTTTGTGTTGAAAATTTTTCTGAAGAATGACAGTTTGCAATCAGATTTTTCGTTGATGAACATTTTATGCATTGTAGCGACATTTAAGTCCGACGGCAGGTCGATTCCACACCTTTAAATTGTTTTATAAACGAAATTATGTCTTCTTTCAGCTGTTTATTTTTTTCTGATTTATGGTCTCCCCCTCTTTTTTCCATAGCCATCACTTTTGCTTGTCATTGCAAATCTGCTTGTCATAGCAAATCTGCTGTCATGCTTCTCATCATGCCTGAACTTTTGTGTCGCATCATGACTCCTCGAACTCTTCCTTTTTTTATTGACAAGGCTCTGAGAAAGAAGTTCTGACATACAGGAATTGTTTCTCCACTACTTTTCCTCATAAAGTATGTTAAAATCATTTGTTTTTCATCACCTTTGCCATTATAGGTGCGCTTTCGGATAGGACTTTTTGCTAAACAATATTTAATAATGAAATCGTCTTGATAAATTTTATCACTTTTGCCGTAAAAAGCGCTATTAAAATCTTGCAAATCAATCATATTAATATTTACACACTGGTATGCTTTACTATTGTGCCTGCATGGATATCTTTCCGGTAAACACGGTTTTGAATACCTAGAAAAATAAAACACTATTGGTCAACTAAAGCAAATAGCGGACATGTTGCCACGCAAAAACATAAAATGGAATAAACATAAAATGGTACCTACATACTATGATATCAAAAAATTTGTTAAACTGCCTATATAAAAATGTACAGCTGTTGTAACAATATATTAAAAAAATAGATAAATAAATGATATAAAAATAGTCACATGTTAAAAGTCTTGTCAAATATGTACATATCTGTAATTAAAAACGGTCTCGATAACGTTTTTCATGGTATGGTGATGTTTTCTACTATGTAATAACAACGAAAGTAAAATACTAAGTAATTTGTTTTGTTCAACCCTAACCTTAATATTAGTATAAAGTTTGTATAAAAACACTCACTTTTGTTGTTTAGATTTCGCACGTTTTTTTTCATTATTTGGAGTACATTTCTTCCTCGCTTGATGGGGAAGAACCTCTTCAACATTTCTTTCCATTTTTTCCAGTTATTTTTAACTATTTCTATAAAAAAGACACTTATTTCTACCACCAAAATTACAACACGTGTTTGTCAACTGAATGCAATTTTGTATGAGGATATTCAAGATGGCGTCGGTAAATCCTGCAATCTTATTGGTCGAATTGGATTTGACTAAATTTGAACACAAAGTTACATGGATTACGCTAATATTGAAAATCACGGAAGATTTTAAACGAGATTTTGGAGGTAACTATTTGGATTAGACTGGATTTGAATGTAGCGATGTATGCACCATCTGCAATAGCATAACCTCCAATTCATAGTCAAAAATATCAAAATATGGATTTGACCACTATTGAAAATTACCTCCTGATTTATAGTTGTTGTCTGTTTTGTACTTTTTCAGTTAAATATTATTATTATTAAAATATTTTTGTTTTAACCAGACATATAAGGTCAGAACAAAATTAATCTCCTTCTGCGAGTAACATGTCACAAAGCAGTTACCATACCAGTTACTCCGTGATAATGAGTATGCATGTATATGTTTTGTATACAAAGATATTATAAATTTATGAAATCGTATACCTACTTATTTTGTTTGTGGTTATAGACAGTGGTCTCAAACCTTTTTATCGCTGCGGACTTGTCAACATTTGATTATTTTACCACGGCTAGCTAAGGGAGAGACGTTGATTGTTTAGCTTTGAAGATATTTTTTTAGTTCTCAGATTCTTGATGATTTCACTTACACTCTAAAATTCTACCCCGTCATCGCCGTCAACACGTATAGTAAACTAATATGACATATTTCATGATTTCATCGTATTTTATGTATTTATTTATTCCAAAACAGTAAATGCAAACAAACAAAAATATCAACCTTATATGGAATATATCTCCCCACAAGTGTCTGTTCTGGGGTATTACAAAAAAAAAATACAACATTTACTATGTAGGTACACTTAAATACAATAAATCAAAACAATATCAAAAATAAAACAAATAGTACATCATATTATGTGCATTAAAAATAATAAAAGATCATCATTATGTGCATCAAGTTTAGGACTATGTTTCACGAATTTGCTTTTCTAGTTTTGAATATCAAAAAAACAGGATTAAACAAAAAAAGTCTCGACCTTCGTGTTCCTTCCATGGTCCGATAACATTTGTTCCGTAGACCTGGAGTTGAATACCACTACTCTAGGCCTATTTTAATTAGGGTTGCCATCCGTTCCGATAAATGGTTACGGACCTTCTTGTCTCGATTTTGCAAAATATTAATACGAGCTCGGCTCAAGTATTGATGTAACGCCATCTATTAGCGCTGTTGAAAGAGTTTCTTCGCTGATGTCGGCTCAGTAAATAGCTGTTGAAAGAGGTGAAATCAACCTAAAAGTGCCAGTTTAATTCCATACAAATTAACTTGCACGGAATTTTATAAATAAGTAAAAGGGAAAAATTGCTGAAACAGGTGAAATCTTCCGAAAAACATGGTGTACCAACTACCAACCACTTCCGCCGCAACAAGTTCCATGTATTTTTTTAGTTCACATCCACACTCCCATTTCAGAGTGTCCCGACAAGATTCCAGCTGAATATGGCAACCCTAATTTAAGTATCATACAACTAATATAGTTATAATAATTATAGTGGTTACTTTTATCAAAGGCCGCCATATTTATTTACTTCGTTATCAGCTGATAATGAAGAGTAGAGACACTCTTTTAAACATAAAAATGATAATATTATTATATACATAAATTTTAACACATTGAAAATAATGTTACTTCTCATGATATCTTCTTTCAATTATTTAGTTCTGCTTCGGAATTTGCCGCGTTAACATATTATTGTTCTGTCACAAAACAATTATTATTGCCGCCAAATTCGAATCATTCATTTTCGTTTTTCTTTTGAAATCCGTTCGATTTTTTGACGTTTCAGGAAAATGTATCATAATGTCGTTTGCCGCATATAAAATTATTCACTGGTTCGAAGTTGTTTTTAGTTTTTATTATTATTACAATCAATTTGTTAATTTTTTTGAATGGTTTCGTAAATTCAGTTGACGAATACTTTTATCTTTTGTCGTGTTTGTAACAAAAGAAAATAGCGGCAAAAGTTTTATTCAATTATTTTTGTTTTGAGTTTCATATTATAAGAAGAATACGAAGCAGGTGCTGTTTATCGTATAGAGGGTATTAAATTACATATTACAAACATGTCGGCTGATGGGTGTGCCAGGATTTCTATCATTTTACAATAAGACTAAGTGTATCAAAACAAAAACAGCGACGCAATATTGCGACATCGAATTATTGAAGTCTTAAATATTAAAAAAGGCAAAAAAAGTAAGAAAATACCAGTGAAAAAACATTTTAAAAATGTGTATAAATAAGTATGTAAAATTTTAGTGATATAACTCTGAGTACTTGCAGTTATCTTCTACTTGATAATATGTTTGAATATTTTAAATATTTGAAAATCGAACGTTGTTATTGCTATTACGAAACTAAAGTGACCCGGTGAATCGAATGCACTATTCGAAATTCAAACAAGAAAAGCAAAGATAAAAGAATAACGATATTGTATACTGTGTATTATCATAATGGTGGTACCTACTGCTATATTTTGAAAATATGAACAATATTACATTAATTTGAACCCATTGTTTATCGAATAAATATTTGTATTGTTGGAGATTGTAACACGTGAATTTAGTCCCAAATCATTGTGCAACACGTGACTCATTATGAAAATTATTTTATTATCTGTGGCAAATATTGTTTAACAAACTACAACATAACATTTTGACAATAAACAATAACATGAAAACAAATTTGAACATATATTACAAAAAAGACGAAAATAATATATTGTTGTAAAACAAATTAGTGTTGTATGTTACCTATTGCATAAAATCAACCATTTTCGATATCATTGAAATGCCATCTTCATAATTTATATTTTCGCAAATTTTGTAATAATATTTACACTTTGTGCAAGATAATAAAACAAAAATTGAACTCTGTATTATCTTATTTTGCTGATATTATTAATAACAAAAATATTCTAAATCTGCGATTCGCTCAATTCCCTGTTATCAACAATAGCAGAACTGATAAATAATTATACATAATTACTTATAATAATAATAAATATCTATAATTATATTTATCTATTTATCGTATGATATAAATAATAAAACAAAATTGAACTGTAAAGAAGACGCCGTACAAACGGAGCCTGACAGTAGATTATGAAAAGTGCGCAAATATTAATAATATTAACACTTTATTAAAAAATACTTTCCTACACAAATCTCTGGAATCGGCTGGATTGGGGAAATTAAACAAAGCACACTAAAAGTAAACAAATAACAATTAGTGTTAAATATAAATAAATAATAATAAATATTATAAATATTTTGACTAGTCAGGTAAACTACCGTTAAAAAGCCATTACAAAAAAAGAACAAAATTTAAAAAAATTCCCGGAAATCCGCCTTAGTCACCTTTATTCAAGTGACATAGAGAACAATAACAAGGTGTAGAAAGTAAATTCGAAATTTGAAAAACAATCAAAGGTTTGAATATTCCAAGAAATTCAAAATGATGAAAGAGACACTAACAGGTTCTGAAGAAGCGCTCTGTAAGGAGAAGCTAAATGTTAAAAAAAAGAAATGGAAGCCGCAGTGTTATGGTAGCATTGATGATAGAAGCATCGATGATATTAAAATTTCGAGCGAAATGGATAAATTCAAAAGGAAGTTACCATTAGATTCCTACGATAATGGCGCGTTTTCAACTGTTTCTGACGTCGGAAGTTCAAGAACGTTCTTAGGTGTGAGGATGTGTTCGTGTTTGTTGACGTTCTATGTGTGTTTTTATGTGGCTTATCTTGTGACTGGTGGTTTAGTGTTCTCGGCATTAGAAGCTCCTGAAGAGAATACGTTGAGAAGGAATTTGCTTAGAATGAGGAATAACTTCTTGAGCACATATCCTAATGTAAATGGTAAGTTTACATTGAATATTATTTTTGTTTTATCTCTTGACGCTTTTAGGTTCTGGGAATGCATTAGATGCTGAGGTGGGAATGGGTGGTACGGATAATACTACGTCATAACATACATGCATAAATAATATACGATGATTAGGTAATTTAAAACGAGTGTTTCCTTCTTTTACAAGTAATTATTGATCACTAGAGAGACGTCTTTCGACTTATAGTTATCAATTTTTTGATTGATAATGACCTGATAAGTGGAAAGACGTCTCTCTCGGGATCAATAATTACTTATAGATGAAGGAAACACTTGTTTCAAATTACCTGATTATAGAATTCTACTACGTGTGCACCGACACAATTTATGAACATACGAGACTCTCCTTTGATTCTGTTGTTTCTTTTTGACAATGTTTCTTTGATGAGTTTTTTTCTATTTTGCTTTTTTTAGATTTTACTTTGTTTTTTTTCCTGCAGAGATCGCCATGGCTATAAGCTGTTATGGTCTCAGAGCAAGTGACGTTTTGAAGATATTATGATAATTGTAATAATTTGTTTATTTATTTGACCATTATTAGGCAAACGTCTATCACCAAGTTATTTCAAAAAAATTCTATATTATTATACAAATTTCACAAAACGTATAAAATTCTCTCATATCATAAATATCAACAAAAAAATACTAATTAATGAACATTCAAACATTGCCT
Organism: Athripsodes cinereus; assembly: GCA_947579605.1. NCBI lineage: Eukaryota > Metazoa > Arthropoda > Insecta > Trichoptera > Leptoceridae > Athripsodes > Athripsodes cinereus. The sequence goes on from OX388316.1 coordinate 24,715,570, forward strand.
GTAATGGGACGCAGCATTAACTATTTTCTTAATATTGTCATCGTTACATTATCATTATAATCTTTATGTTGTGCCGTGTAATTTATTTATTTATTTATTCAAGCAATAAACGGCTTCCGCCTTTTACAATCGTTTTAAAATAAATATCGGGTTAGTTGGAAGAAAGCTACCACTACAACTATACCATAGCCACCAGACCAGCTACTTATGGGTTAGTTAGAAGATATCGTTTCTGCAATAAACTCGCCCATTGCACAGTAGCATTTATTTATATCACATTATTTTATAACTTTGTAATTATGTTTTTAAATAAAATATTTAAACTTGAATTAATATGTTTATTTGTTACATTAATTTAAATTTATTAATTAATTTAAATTAAATTAATTAATTATTAATTTAAATTAAACCATTGACGAGCTTTTCAAGACTTGAAAAGTTCGTCAATGGTGCAAGTGCACTGAAATCGCGACAGCGTAATTTAAATTAATGTAACAAATAAACATAGTAATTCTTGTTTAAATATTTTATTTAAAAATGTCTAGAAATTGTTACATAGCTAATGCCTCTAAAATAAGTGAAATTGTAATTATGTATTATGCAATAATGTTTATTATTATTATATCTAATAATTATGCAAGTTGTCCTCTCCGCGCCAAAAAATAAGACACATAGAATGGGTGCCAACCGTCATCGCTGACCGCAGCCGTGATGTATGCAGAATTTATAAGAAAAATCGAAGATATATTGTAGTTGTGTTGTCGTTTGGATATCGTTTAGAGTTTTCTTCTTGGATCGCATTGGCCTACAGCTGTAATGATCCTTGTAAGAATCGTCTTATTGTCAGTAATAATAAAAAAATGTCTTATGAAAGAAAGGGTGCGAGGAACCACGGGTGTCCGAGAATCACGTGACTTGATCACGTGGATCAAATTCTCAAGGACGGCCGTGTGTTATAAGTAAGGGGAACTGACGTGCGTGTATGAGAAACTGTCTGAATGTGGGGGAAGCGAAGGAAGTATGTAGAAATAGATTTGTTTGGCGTTCCGTTCTCTCTGCCTACCCCACTTGAGACTTGGCGTGAGCGTATAGTATAGTAGTACATTAAATGTCTTATTTTTTCGAACTCTTACCTTTTACACGACACTTGAAAAAGAGTGGCGTACAAAATCATTGTCGGGTGTTCCACGGAACATGCTTTCTGAGAAAATTAGTACTTAATTAGTTTTAAGTCGATGGGTAACAAATATCAAATTTGTACATTGCTTCGACCTCTATTGTACCGAGTATAAAATACTATAGTGATGTCGCTCTACCAATGCATTTCAGACATGATGGTCTCTTTCTCTCACGTGCAGGTGTAGCCAACTTTGGAATTGTATAGAACATTATTATTAAAATTTAATGTAAATAAAAACAATAAATCTTTGTAAACTGGTCGACATGTTATGTCTTTTTCAAAATAGCCTATTACAAATACAAATAAATCTGATTCCATACAATGCAAGTAGGTGCAAACTAATGAAAATAAACTTTATTTTAATACTAGCTGACCCAGCGAACTTCGTATTGCCTAAAAATCAATGAATGTCAATAAACGTAAAAGAAAATGAGCATTTACTCTCTATCTCAGATTTGTTTATTAATTATCTGCTGTACGTAATATATGTAGGTACAAATTTATTTTTTATGTAGATAGATAGATACCTATTAATTTCAAATTCATAAAAAATCTTATCCATTATTTTTTCAAAATTGAAATTTCAGAACCCCAGATGTTTGATTTTATATAATTCTCCATATTGCTTTTTTTAATTGAAATTAAAAATGTATATCGCAAATATTTTTTTCTTTTATACATATATAGATTATAGGTATTTTAAATTTCATTTTGACCTATTTGTAAATAATCTATGTGCTTGGCAAAAATATTAAATGTGTACCAGATTTATGAATTTAGTTTTTTTTGTTGACTACCACTGACACAACATTCAAAACAATACATTGATTGTGAAGGGTGGGTACCTGAGTAACAGATGCATTCATACAGCGATCCTACTGTAGTATATGCAATACAAATAAAAATAAATACTTACAAATAGGTACTTAATTAGCTGATACCTTGTCACATACTACGTGACTGTCCTTTCTGTCACCTCTTACAATATTCTGATATTATTTGTTCATTGAACCAGAGACGGATAGTAAGTTGGACTACTGGGGGTGCCAGAGGACCAACTGAATGTAATAAACATGTAAGTTGTCCTCTCCGCGCCAAAAAAAATTAAGTCATTCTGGAAAGTTTGAATGACAGTTTGCATGTTTCTTACATGCAGCTGATCTGCTGGCTACCCCACTTGTGGGATATGCCGTGATGGTATAGTAGTAGTAGTAGCATTCTGGAAAGGAGGCATACCTAATAATTTAATTGAGGGTGTAAAATGTCATATTCGTGATATTTTACAAATAGATTCTGCCTTCTACAGGACACTCGAAAGTTTACAGCAAAGAGTGAGAGACCTATTGTCTGGATATCGGGATCCCCGTTTCCTATTTAATTTTGGCTCGAGCTTTCAGCGAGCGTGCTGTCGCCACCTCCAGGAGTTTGGAGTATGTCATGAAGTCTCTCTGAAGATGACAGCGCGCTCACCGAAAGTACAAACTAAAATAAACTCAGAGACGGCAACGCGATAATCAGATAAGGACCGAGAAAACCTGATGAATTATTTGAGAAACATATTCCTTACCGGAGGCTCCACGAAAAATATAATATCTTCATACAGAAATCAACGATTTCTTGTCACGTTTCTGCGGAGCACCCGGCAAAGAGTTCGTCGGTAGCCTGGAGGTAAAGTTTCAGCCTCGTAAATAGGGGGTCCGTGGCTCGATCCCAGGTGAAAATAGACTCCCCTTTCACGGCACAAGCTTTTAGCTCACTGTGAAAGGTGTATAAGGTTGTATTTGGGTTTATAACAAAACCCAGATGTATCTTTAAAAAAAAAGATCTCCAACTCTTTTCCATAAGTTTTCGAATGTTCTTTAAAAGGCAGGTACCTATTAAAAAAATAGTGTCAATTTTTTTGTTGACACGGAGAGAAGCGTTTGTTTGTACATAACATGCAATTTTTTTTTTTTTTTTTTTAAAAAAAGATATATCTGGGTTTTGTTATAAACCCAAATACAACCTTATACACCTTCCACAGTAAGCTAAAAGCTTGTGTCGTGAAAGGGGAGTTTGCCGGCACCTGGGATCGAACCGCCGACCCCTTGTTCAAGAGGCCGAGACTCTACCTCCAGGCTACCGACGAACTCATTTTGGTCTGCTGGCTACCCCACTTTTAGGATATGTCGTGATGGTATAATAGTAGCAGCAGTAGTAGATTCCTTGTCTTGATTCTCAACAATAATAACAAATAAATTATCACTTGATTAATTTAATAATATATAGAACCAAATCTACATATCAACTGTCTAGATCCATAACTTAACAAGTAGAAATGTCTCATATTTGAAAAATTGTAATTTTGGTAGATTTATATTATGCTTTAAAAGCATGACAGAAAGTGAAATATACTATGTGATAATCGCACTGTCAAAGACGAACGTTGTATTTGTTCTGTTCAATAGTTAAATAATAAAAAAATGGAACTGGAAATAGGTGCACTAATTTTTTCCCCATAACTAAATATTTAATACATAAAGAAAACCGTTCATTTTTATAGTTATTTGTTTGTGGAATTCAAGGACTAGCGTTGATTATGTGTGTTACGAATAAATGTAAAATTTACGACTTTTTGAGTTATGGAGTGTTCACATTTGGCGAATATCGCCAGGCGAAAAAACAAAATTCGCCGGACATCCATTGATCGTCACACCTGTTCACACAGTCCACCGATATAGAAACGATCTGTCAGATGCGCTTTGATTTTGACACTATTTTCAAAATGGCGGACGTCGAGATGGAGATCGCTAAGTGTTTATTTTTAGTCGAAAATGTTATGTAGAGTTTAAAAGGCGCCTTTTAATTAGGGAAACAAACGCCACAACCAACAACAAAGATAACAGCTGTCACGAAGCGGGAAACATAATAAAATTTATATTTTGGTGCCCTGGCGATATTCGCCAAAGTGAGAACACCACATTATGCAACTGGACAGTCGATATTTTTGTAATAATGTTTATCGAAATAATATGCCTAAAAAGATATAGGTACCTACTTGTTGGATTTATAAAGGGACTGCAACGCATTGACGCTCTTAAGGAGGAGCCGCAACTGCTTTTGACACAAAGACAGGTTATCATTAAATATACATACTTTATGATAAATTTGTTTTTATACCTTTATACTAATTATTTCAAAATATTTATAAAAAAAATATTTCGGGAAATAAACAAAAACAATAATGTAACAATATTTTTCTAACATAAAGGTGCATTTAAAATAATAGATTTTTTAAAGTAGCATAAACCCGGCTTGTGACGGCTGTGTTTTGAGTAAGAGAAATCGACGTGTGTGCATGAGAAATTGTATGAATGTAGAAGAAGGAAAAGAAGTGTGTACTGTACACCGCGTTCCACCTGGGATATGGCGTGAGGATATAGTATAGTAGTGTAGTACCTACCTATTTGCTGACGTAATTAATATTCTACCGAAATCACTAAAAATTACGATAATATTATGATCATGGTTTGCGTCGTGTCTGACGTGTCTATATTAGTGATGTAACGAATATTCGTATTCGTATTCGCAAAAAATACAGATATTCGGTAAAAATACTGGATACTTACCCGTTGAATTGTAGAAAATGAAAACCGAGGAGTTGTAGAAAAAGGTGCTGTGAGAAAAAATCCGAGGAGAAATCCGAGGAGTTTTTGAAATATTTTAAATTCCTATACCATTTTGAAAATTCGGCGACGGGGGGGGGGGGGGGGTAGAAATTTTAAAGTTTGAGCAATTGTAGAAATTTAAGCAAGTCAATATTCACTATTCACATCCGCGAATTCCGACAACAGATATTCGCATTCGCTTTCGCGAATATCCAAAATAACACATTCGTTAGGTACATCACTAGTCTATATTGGATTAAGTAATTTATTGATAAGATATATAAATCATACGTGCAAGTAAAATCTTTTTAATTAATTACTACCTACATGTAATTACAGTATAAAGAACATGATAAGATTATAATAGTAAGTAGTCTTATTTAATAATATGTAATCTTGTACTCGTAAGTCTCAATATATTTATTAGATTCTGATTATTATAGCACAATTATAAATGTAGTTGAAAGCAGAAGATAACGAGTTTTTTTATTATTATTTCATTTATAAATACACAGCATACATTGATATTACAACAACAAAATAATATTACACATAGTAAAATGCTCCCTCTAAAAGCAACCTAATGTTGTTCGGAGGGTCGGATTTCAATTATAATATTAATACACATAATTATAAGAATATGCACACACACAAAAAAAACACAATTATACAAAAACAATGAGGGAATAAATAAAACAAACGTTTTATTCTACTAATGATTTATTCGATGAGAGAGACGTCTTTCGTCTTATTAGGACATTGTCAATCCGTATAAGATTGAATAAGATTGAATATAAGAATCCTTATAAGATAAGGCGAAAGACGTATTTCTCATCTAATAAATCATTAGTAGAATAAAACGCTTGTTTTATTTATTTCGATATGGAATTTTACTACCTAAACACCGACACAGTGAATAAAAAACAATCACATAATACTGATTTTGTTTTCACTTTATGAGTAAAACTCCATTATTAAATTAAAAAATATTAAAGGAAAAATACTTTAGAGTTTTAAATTTATTTATTCACCAGTAACATATGTTTCGGGTTACAGGCCCATATTCATACATAATATGTATGAATATGGGCCTGTAACCCTGGCCTGTAAAGCCTGGTGAATAAATAAATTTAAATTTATTTATTCACCAGTAACATATGTTTCGGGTTACAGGCCCATATTCATACATAATATGTATGAATATGGGCCTGTAACCCTGGCCTGTAAAGCCTGGTGAATAAATAAATTTAAATTTATTTATTCACCAGTAACATATGTTTCGGGTTACAGGCCCACATTCATACATATGTATGAATATGGGCCTGTAACCCTGGCCTGTAAAGCCTGGTGAATAAATAAATTTAAATTTATTTATTCACCAGTAACATATGTTTCGGGTTACAGGCCCATATTCATACTGAATGAATATGGGCCTGTAACCCTGGCCTGTAAAGCCTGGTGAATAAATAATTTTAAAACTCTAAAGTATTTTTACTTTTAATATTTTTTAATGACATAATAGTTAGAAATAGCACAATTATCAATAATGATAAATAAATTGAATAAACTTTTAGTGCTTATGTACATTCATCAAACGTTCGATAAAATTTACCAACACAATACAAAATTAAACGAATATAATTATTCATTCTGTTAAAACAATATACAAATCAACTGGATCAATTTTCCTTTCATTAACACACATATAGTAGGAACCCTTTCTCTTTTTATATACCTACCCATGTTTTTTTTTAAATTTTAAATATTTTTCTTTTGTCATAAGTGTGTACCTATACCTAGTGATGTGAGAAGAGAAAATTCTCCAGAGAAATTTCTCGAGAACGAGAAATTTCTCCGAGAATTTCTCCTCTGATGGAAAAGAAATTTCTCACCATAATTCTTCTTAGTGGTATTATTACCTTTCGCCCAGTATACTTCGCAGCCAACTTGATTGATCCAAAAATTTGTGGGGCTGATTAAGGCCCAAATCAGAGGTTATTAACACTTTTTTCCATGTAAGTACCTGCAATTTTTTTTAAACTTAAATATGGGCATGTCAACCATCAAGATTTTTTATCAGTTGTTAGCACTTTTTTCTATGTAGGTACTTAACATTTTTTTGTTTCCATAATTAATTGTAGCTATATTGGTGATAAATTGTCTCAACATTTGTACATTGTTATTGATTGATTGAATAAAGTGTTTATTATTATTATCTCGTACTGTTAAATAAAAAATAAAAAAAAATCTTGGAAAATTCTCTACTTCGAGAAATTTACCGAGAAATTTCTCGGTAAATTTCTCGAATTATTATTTCTTGAGAATTCCACAACACTACCTATACCTACTTCTAAAACATTTTAATTTTCATTTGCTGAAGTATAATTTTATCAGATTCTGTTAAATTTCTGTTCATTTTACCTATTGATATTTTATTTTGATTGCCTTCTGTTGTTTTATTTTAAATTTGTAATGATAGATGTGTGTTTGTAATATTGATTAGTTAATTTTGTGTTTGTTACCTAGGTTTTGTTATGATATTGTACCTATGTAAAATATTGTGTTAGAGGCTAATTAGCCATAAATAATAAATAAATAAATATACACAGAAATATATTACTTTTACGCGAACCAGTGCTCAATGGTATTATGAGCCTACTACAGTATGTACTACTATACCATCACGGCATATCCCACAAGTGGGGTAAACAGCAGACCAGCTGCATATAATAAACATGCAAGCTGTCCTCTCCAAGCCAATATACAATCAAGACATCCAGAAAGGGTGACAAACCTTATTGCTGAATTTAAGATGTAAAATGTCTTAACTTTTCGAACACCTGCCTTTTACAGGACACTCGAAAACTTACGGAGAAGAGTGGGAGACCAATTATTCACCGGGAGCTCCACGGAATATCTTTTAGCAACCTACTACTACTACTATACTATCACGGCATATAATAATAATAATCGGACTATTTATATATGGCGCCGTTTAATGATCCGTGACCATCTCAAGGGCGCCGTGAATTCTCCCGAACAGTAGTGTTTTCAACTTGGTTCTAAATGTGGTTGTGGACTGATTCACCCTCAGATCTGTGGGCAGTCTGTTCCAGGCGGATGGTGCGGCGGCTCTGAAGCTCCTTTCTGCAAATTTGGAGGTGTTCGCCATATTGGGTTTCACGAGTTTGTTGACAGCAGAAGAAGCCGAGCGCAGCGGTCGTCTCGAAGTTTCGTCAACGGAACAGAGTTCGGTTAGACATGTGGGTGCCGTGCCGCATAAGGCCTTGTGGACAGTGAGACACAATTTAAACTCCACTCTCTCTGGGACCCTCAGCCAATGTAGATCTTTTAGTAGTGGAGTGATGTGGCAACGCTTGTTCTCTCTGTAGATAGTCCTGGCGGCAGCATTAAAAGCTATCTGGAGGCGATTGAGAAAAGTCTGGGGCAGTCCTGTGCATATGATGTTGCAGTAATCCAGACGAGAGATGACAAAGGAGGTGATCAGACTTTTTACTGCATCTACAAATAGATTTTTGGATTCGAGATGCAGTTGACGAATGTGGAAAAAGGCTGTGCTTACTGTCCTGGATACTTGGGCTTCCATGGAGAGTGCTTCGTCCAGTAAGACGCCGAGAACGGATATTGTGCGCGATGGTGTTATGTTGATGCCAGCGACAGAGCTTTGTTTGGTGTCTATGAGATGTTGATGTCCTGGGGAGGCAACCCACATAAATTCGGTTTTGGTTGGATTCAGTTTTAGGCGTCTCTGGGCCATTATGGACGAGAGTTTTTCAACGCACCGGACAGTGGTAGCCACTAGATTGTCCTTTTGATCCTAGATTGTCCTCATATCCCACAAATGGGTAGCCAGCAGACCAGCTGCATATAATAAACATGCAAATTGTCCTCTCCGTGATACTTACGGAAAAGTGTGAATGATCAATACATTGCCGGATGCCTCGCGGAACTTATTAGCTTTGAGCTTCATAATTTTATACTTGATGTATTTTGGTGGCAGGATATAAGATAGGTATATGTTATAACTTTATGTATTTTGATTTTTCTTTTACAATATAATTATTTGACTAAACTAATAACAAAAATGTTATAATCTTAATGCGTTGATGTATGCTGATGATTTGGTATTAATGGCTGAGAGTGAAAGTGATTTACAAAAGATCGTGTCAGTTGTATATGAAAGTTGTAATATGAATAGGATGAAAATGAATGTGACAAAGATGAAAGTGCTGATGTTTGAAAGAGAGATTGATAGAACAATATGCGTAATATAGGTTGAAAATGAATGTTTGGAGCAAGTGGACGATATGTATAATTATTTAGGAAGTTTCTTTGCGAGGGATGGAAGATGCGACAAAAATATCGAAAGAAGAAAAGTGGCCGGTGCTAGGATTAACGGTGCACTTCGACCCATTGTCAGCAATGACAATGTATGGAACATGGCAATTTGCTAGTGCACACTACCATCATGGTACCGATACTTATGTATACAAGCGAAACGTGGACATGGTTGAAGAGGGACGAAAGTGGAATAAATGCTGTGGAGATGAGATCGCTGAGGAGGATGGTTGGTAAAACGTTGCGTGTTAGAGTGAGGAATGAGTATATAAGAAGAGTGTTGTGGATAGAATGCATGTAAATAAATTGAGATGGTTTGGTCATGTGGAACGAGCGGTAGAGGAAAGAATGAGAACTACATGGCTTGATCATGTAGATCAAATTCTCAAGGACGGCCGTGTTTTGAGTAAGAGAAACCGACGTGCGTGCACGAGAAATTTCACGACACAAGCTTTTAGCTTACTGTGAAAGGTGTATAAGGTTGTATTTGGGTTTATAACAAAACCCAGATATATCTCTTAAAAAAAAAAGTCTGTAGAAAAAGTGAAAGAAGTGTGTAAGGACAGATCTATATGGCGTTTTGTTCTCTCTGCCTACCCCACTTGGGACACGGCGTGAGGGAATAGATAGATACATATAATCTTAATTCCTATTTATGAAAGATACGTTCCAGAATTTTGTTTTAATGTTTCTTTCCCAAGATCATACATTCACCTATGTAGGTATTCAGAAAATTTCTAATAATGTGGATCCATTAAACCCGCATGGTACCTACTGATGGGATGGTAGGTATTGGTACGGGTGTATAATCATTTTAGAGACATAAATATATTGTGTAGATTTAGATTATTTGAACACAAGTAACGATAAAAAAATAATTAAATCCTATATAACATTTTTGTGTATTTACACCATGGTCACCACACTATTGATTTTGGAGTAGGGGTGGGTTTCTTTTGTTAATAAAATTACGTTAACCAATCAACGAGCTCCATTTACGTATGCATGCATGTATGTTTTGTTTAATTATTAAATTGGCATCCTTATTTGAATAAGTTTCTACATTTATACCTACTAATAATATTAACGTGTACTTATATATCTTATGCATAGATGTCGGTGATAGTTTAAGAAACCTGCATATGAAGCGTGATATTGAATAGTATAATAATGTTAGCAAAAACTCAGCACCTATCCGGCTCGAAAGGACCATATTATGGAATTAATTTTTGAAAGCCGCACTTAATTCAGTTCGGGTCGTTTATCGGTCCGTGCTGTTGTGACGGCTGCTAACTAGTATTGGTAAATCCAGTTCTTTCTCAGGAATCGGTACTTGAGACATCGTTCTTCAAAACAATTCGTTCTCGTTCGTGGAATTTGTCACGCGATTTTCACCTTAGTCTCTTTGAAAATAAAGTATTTTAAAGGCCTTTTTCCCAAAAGACGACACGAAGATTTAAATCCTTAAATCTCGTTTGTGATATATGTCACGCGATTTTAAACCTTAGTCTCTTTGAAAATAGAGTATTCTAATGGTATTTTTACCAAAACAACTTCACAAAGATTTAAATCTTTGAATCATGTTTGTTACATTTGACACGCGATATAAAACCTTAATTCCTTTGAAAATAGAATACTCCAATGGCGTTTTTTCCAAAATAATAACACGTAGATTTAAATCCAAGAATCTCGTTCTCAACGTTTGACACGCAATATGAAACCTTAGTATCTTTGAAAATAGAGTATCTTAAGGTTTTTTTTCCAAAAAAAAACACACACGAAGATTTAAATCTCGTTCGTGTTTATTTGCCACGCGATGTTAAACCTTAGTTTCTTTGAAAATATAGTACTTTAATGTAATTTTTTCCCAAAAGAACGAAAAAGACCGAACAGATTTGGCATTGAGGATTTAGTTCTTCGAGTTAAGTTGAAGAACGAATACATAAGAACGAATACTCAGATTCTGAATAATACTACTGCTAACTAGTATTGGTAAATCCAGTTCTTTCTCAGGAATCGGTACTTGAGACATCGTTCTTCAAAACAATTCGTTCTTAACATTCGTTCTCGTTCGTGGAATTTGTCACGCGATTTTCACCTTAGTCTCTTTGTAAATAAAGTATTTTAAAGGCCTTTTTCCCAAAAGACGACACGAAGATTTAAATCCTTAAATCTCGTTTGTGATATATGTCACGCGATTTTAAACCTTAGTCTCTTTGAAAATAGAGTATTCTAATGGTATTTTTACCAAAACAACTTCACAAAGATTTAAATCTTTGAATCATGTTTGTTACATTTGACACGCGATATAAAACCTTAATTCCTTTGAAAATAGAATACTCCAATGGCGTTTTTTCCAAAATAATAACACGTAGATTTAAATCCAAGAATCTCGTTCTCAACGTTTGACACGCAATATGAAACCTTAGTATCTTTGAAAATAGAGTATCTTAAGGTTTTTTTTCCAAAAAAAAACACACGAAGATTTAAATCTCGTTCGTGTTTATTTGCCACGCGATGTTAAACCTTAGTTTCTTTGAAAATATAGTACTTTAATGTAATTTTTCCCAAAAGAACGAAAAAGACCGAACAGATTTGGCATTGAGGATTTAGTTCTTCGAGTTAAGTTGAAGAACGAATACATAAGAACGAATACTCAGATTCTGAACAATACTACTGCTAACCTCAATTAATATCTAAAATTTCATATTGGACTACTGGAGCAGTGGTTCTTAACCTGGGCTGACTGGGCTCGATCCAGCCCCAGGGGTTCGGTGAAAAACATTTTAAAGGCAACAGCAGAAGTCACACCGATTGGAAGTAACTATTAAGTATTAATTAATAATATGTTTCATGATTTGATTTAACCATTAAAATTTAATGTTTTTGTACACCTATATTTGAATATATAATAATAATAATAAACTTTATTGTACAAAATATATGGATACAAATGATAAAGTTACATGGTATAAACGAATAATTTTGCACAATGGGCGAGTTTATCGCAGGGACGCGATATCTTCCAACTAACCCAAATATATACCTACCATGTTTTGAATTTGTAGAAATCTAATTTTATTTTTCAAATTAGGAGGGGTTCGGTGAATGCATATGTAACTGGTGGGGTTCGGTACCCCCAAAAAGGTTAAGAGCCACTGGACTGGAGTCTTTTTTTGTTCTTAAAGGCCACGTGGACTACCATTGAAGATGAAGGGTTATTTTTTTTTTCTAGCCATGATAAGTATTGTGATAGTAAATCAGAGTTGCCAGATTGTGTTGCCAAAATTACCTTTCTTCGGTGAAAAAAATACCGTACACATCGGAAATACAACAGTACCTTTTCAAAATGTAACGGGTATTTCTATCCCCCGTCGCCAAATTTTCGAAATGGTATAGGAATTTGGAATATTTCAAAAACTCCTCGGTTTTCTTAATGAATATTATTTCTCATATAGTACCTTTTTTTACAATGTAACGGGTATTTGTACCGATTATTGTTTATGTCAATACCGGATACTTGTTAATCGTACGGTAATTTGTTTAAATTATTACTGTGCGGGAAATAAAATTACCGTACAAATACGGTAATTATCGTACGTCTGGCAACGTTGTAGTAAATAAACCGGTTAAATTTTATCTGTTTCGGCAAAAACATAGACAACACTCCTGTCGCAATGGCAAATCTCTGTGGTGGACATGTTTCAAAAATAATTGTTATATTTCAATAAGTACGAGCTTTAAACCCGACGCCATTCAGGGAATAATATTTATATCGTTTTCTAATGTAAACTTGAAAAGTTAATTGGCATTCTAGGTACATACATACATACCATCACGTCGCTTCCCTCGCGGGGTAGGCAGAAAGGATTGAGCGCCACTTGCTTTTATCCTTGCATACATCTTTCGCTTCCGTCACTGTCATACAATTCCTCATGTATGTGCTCAGCACGTGACCGTCCTGTAGGCCTGTTGATTCAAATGATCTTGCCATTCAATTCTCGGACGTCCACGTCTCCGAGCACCATTCTTATCAGCCAGATATATGTTCTTGGTCATTCTGGCAACATTCATTCTTTCCGTTTGTATAATATCTTCGACTCCACAAAACGGCGCAATATTAATTTGTCTTATATTATTATTTTCAGACGAGTCAGTTTATTAGCGGGTGAATTTAATAATACATACTCTAAATTTTATCATCGATGCTGGAGCCATCTTCAGAAACAATATAAAATTACTATCATGCAATAGTAATAAATACGAACATATGAACAATTTGAAATATTTATACGGGGATTGTGAAATTATTTTGTATGTTTGTGACATATTTCGTTATACAATAACAAGAATATAATAATATACTGTACTGGCTATACTGAATGCTGTTGAATAATATTCGTTTTACTAACACAACAACTTATAATAGCAATAAAATTGACGTTGAAGGCATCGACATATTACATACAAAGAACAGAGACGTAGTAATTATTCTCTTAGAACCATGTTCCAAAATTTAAGGCAATACAATAGACATTTGCTGTTTCACTCCATGAAATGGGCCACTTGCAGATTTTTTTTATTACATAAAATTGTAAATTAGTATGAAAGAAACACAACCACAATTTATTTTATTTTTTCTTGAACTATTTTCTTAGTTATTAGCTTTTAAAAATTGGGGTTTATCGGAATGATCAAAAACGATATGGCGGCGCTGTGACGTCACGGAGTCCCATGTGTGTGTATGAGATTATAATTTGTGGTTGCGATAGTTACTTTGATTCACGGGACTCCGTGACGTCATCAGCTGTTTAGAGTGTTTTGACAAACGTCAAAAATTTTGGGTTTTATTTTTGGAAATTCTCCATAATTTAGATACTTAAAATTTTTTAACTGACATATTTGTCTTTTTCGACCTTAAATTTACTGAATTCGATCATTTTTATTAAAATCCCCCACGACTGCAAGTGGCCCATTGATGTAGGTACAAATTATAATTTGCTGTTTCGCTCTCACTTATTTTAAGTATTGTACACCATATCCCTATTCATAACAACAGACTATTTCGCAATCCTGGACCAACTCTTTTTTAAGATTGATATGAAAATATTTTGGACCCAAGATCATTCTGTGAAATGTTTTACTATAGATTAGCAATGTCATACAAATATGCTGTAAAAATGTGTATCTTTCCTTATAGGTATTTATTTATTTATTTCAATTTTACTGGATACATACAGTTGATACAAAAAATACAATGGTCTATAACATATTTAGCAATAAGCAAATCCACAAGGTATATCTATCTGAGTCTAATATCTTAATTCCTTTCCTTTACATTACTGAAATGGTTATTTTTCTCTTAAAATTAGGGCTTTTATCTTTACGTTCATCCCCAAATTTTCTAATTCTTTTTATCTACAAAAAATTTATGTGTCGCTCTCTTTCGAAAATATCTTTAAGCCAACGACAACTCTCACGGAAGTTCTAGTCAAACTAAATAAAATTTGAGTCGTAAAGCATACGGTTTGTTAAAATGTGTAGCTGTTAAGTTTTATTCAAAGATTTAGGTACTAGATTGGTAATTAACAGCCATCCGTTTTTTGGTGCCTCCGCGGCAAAAATCGATTGAAAATCAATAAAAATACTACTAAATATCACTTTATCGCCAAATGATTTTCAGTATTCCTGGAATGATTTGTCAGTAAACTATTTATGAAAAAAAAGTTGGATTTTAGTTCTTAGAATCGATTTTATTTAACTTTTTCAAAAATCATACGGAGACCGTTCTCTAGGGCCGCTAAAATCACCAACACATTTCAGCTGTTTTGAGTAAAGTATTCATTTATATTTTATGAATTCCAGCTGTGATGACTTCTACAAAGTGTTTAAATTATGTTTGTAAGAATTGGTTTTTTTTACTGTCTATAGTCACATTATTATAGGTAATAATTTTACAGCAAAAATAGTTTTTGTAGTCATTAGTAATATAATAAATCTTTGACAGAATTTATAAAATCTCAACCTTGTCATTATTAGACCTATTTTCAGTGTAACTGACAAAAATTTGGGAAAAAAAACATAATTTATTAAATGTGGACATAATATATTATATGTATTTACCTACATAATACATATTTACATGTGCACATTCATAAATAAATTAAACTATTCAAATAATATTACGTATTTGTCTGCATTGATTTCAATATATCATTATTTATTAAGATTTTATGTTCAATAAGATCTCATTTTGTTGAATTAGAATCTTTCTTCTCACGCTAATTTCACACTGAATAGACAAAGAGGACCAAATGGCAGACATTTCTTTTGAAACATAGTTTTTTCGATCTGTTTCCTTGAATGAAATGGCTAGTAGAAGCAATACTTGCAATGAAAATGGATTTTCTCATATGAAATCGTGATACAACATTTGTACAGAATTCAGCGACTTTTCGCTAAGAAAAACGATTTGGTAAAAAATGCTAAATTTGGGTAATAAAATTGAAATTGCAAATACTATATCGCCAGTTATGATGAAGATTATTTTAAAATAAATAAAAATAAATGTGTTCTAATTCAGGTAATGAAATACTGTAAGTATTTGTATGTACTCAAGAAACACTTTATGGTGGATCATACATAAATGGAGAGGTATTGCAGGTGAACATAGAAAACATATATATTTATAGGTGCTATCAAAATATATCTCACAAATAGGGTAATAAGCAGACGAACTATGTGTAGTAAATATACAAGTCACTCTCTCCGTGTCAGTACAAAATTACAAACAACTTATGAATCATGTAATATAAAATACTTATGTGATAGTGTGTATTGTTTTACGGTTACTTGCTAAATTAACTGCATAAAATTATTATACAGGTTGTCCTTTCCGTGCCGTAAAAACTACATTATGGGTATCATACCTTATAGTCAAATCAAAAGTATAATGAAATACGGGTAACACGTAGTAACTCGCACTTTTTATTTCAATAATAATAAAAAAAACTCAAAGACTACCACTTAAGTTTTACTAATACTATGTAGAATGTATTTCTAAATACACAAATAATAATCAACGATAATAACAAAAGACTATTCTTTTTTTTAAACACTGAAGTGTGCATTATTTTTGAACAATAGTTTGAAAATGGTTTTTTGAATGCTATTGGATACTCATTTTTTGGGTAATCTCTAAATTGCGTAACCACAAAGAATTATTTTGAAAACCATAATGAATACTTAAGTCATCCTTCACTAGTGCATTTAACAATTGCACATTATTGTTTCATTTCTTTTGGTTCTTTATTTTTTATTGTCATCATTGTTTTCCGTCTGCATGGTATTTCATTCATTATAATGTTTTTAAGATTTACAACCCTATTTTTACTACTGAGACTCTGCTTAGTACTTAAGTACATACCTTTTTTTATAAAAAATGTCAAAAACAATGAATCAATCTATTCCATATTATTCTTCTATATCTATTGTCATTTACACATCTTGTACTGCGTATTATTTCAACTTAAGTCAAATGATATACATTGTGTTTTTTTGTCTATTTAACGCATTGTTTTTTTATTCATCTTAAGATCTTTGTGATGTTCAAAACCAATAACATAGCACTATCCCAAATTTTGAAAGTGTCCTTTCTATTATTGAAACACAATTATTGTGTTATGATGTAATTAAATAGGTAAAATGACGATAAATAAATCACGCGGAATGTGAGCATTTGCATAGTATTTGTATGGAGGCCGCGCAGGGTGTAGAGATCGTCTGACTGACTTTATCCTAGGGAACGGATAAGAGATAAAAAAAAATCGGTTATGCGGCCGATCAAATATAGCAGACTTGAGAAAGTTTGTAAGACAATGTATTGCTAAAACATCGATTGATTGTTGTTTTATGACAATTTTTATGATAAGAATACAACATCCTCGGCAGGTATAAATGATATGTCATGTAGATGTCCTATACTTTACAGCATTAGTAGGAAAGAGACCATTACCATCTTAATGATATAGAGTGAAACAGCATAATATTATTATTGTTATTATAAATGTTGGAACACAAAAATTTCGACAAAATGTACCGCGCTGCAAGTCTTCTATGTCTATGGTTTTATTGGTGTTATAATATTGCTTGCAACTCCAAAAATATTACATGTCTATGTCCAAGATTCTATTGTACCCAATACTAAATGTTAGAGTTTCTATTCTATAATATAATACATAAGTCTGTGGTTCAAGGCAGATATAATGACATAATACACGTATAAAATGAAAGAGATGTCCGTTTAATGGAAACTGACAGAACAAATTCTCATAGACGGGTATACCCAGAGTGTAGGAAAAGTGGGACATTGAAGAGAGATCCACCCACACCCGAATATTTTAGAAGTCATTATTGTCTCCTGTTTATCCGCACATTTAAACCAAAATTGTCCTCACGTGCGAGTCATTGGGCAGCAGGTCTGAAGGACCAACCGACTGAAACCAACATCGTGGGAATCTTAAACTATACTCTCTCTTCAATACCTCTTTTTAAATTAGGTTGTTTATTTTATTGAATACAAAGTAATGACAAATTTATATAAAAAGATTTTATATATAAAAAAGAAATTTATATAAAAAAAATAGATAACATCGAGTAAGTAAATGATAAATACAAATTGGTGTATAACAGAAAGCCGAGGTGAGGTGTCCAGAAACTTGTTATTGTGAGGTATCCGAAAAGTGGGACTACTGCCCCCTCTGGATCTCGAAAATATGGTAAATTATATAAATAAATAATGGAAGAGTATGGGGAGAATAAAATAATTCTATGATGCCGCCACCATTCTTCTCATATAGAAAATATTCTGGATATGTTTTTGCTTCTATACGTACAACTTTCTCCCTCTATATAGGTATATAATATTATTATGTATTTTAATAGATAGCACTTAGGTACAATGGCAAATTTGATAGAGTAATTAATGCGATATCTTCTAAGGCTGTGGTTCTAACCTTTTTATCGCAGCCGACTGGTCAACATTTGGATGATTTCTCTTACTCCATAAATTTCTAGCCTTCCCCCCCCCCAGTCGCCAAATTTTCTAAATGCATAGAAATTTAACATATTTTTAAATCTCCTCAATTTTGTTATAATTATTTAAGAAACTTTTTTTAACGAAGTATCTGTGTTTTTGTAGTAAACCCAGATACAACTTCATACACCTTTCACAGTAAGCTAAAAGCTTGTGTCGTGAAAGGGGGCTTTGCCGGTACCAGGGATCAAATCACGCACCTCTCGTGCATTCCAGGCTACCGACGATCTCTTGCTTGCTAAGTTTTAAATGTCAAAAAAGAGGACACAACAAAAAAGGACTAACCTTCATGTTCCTTCGCGGCTCGGTACCACTAGCTTGCTTCGCGGACCGGTGGTTTGAAACCCCTGTTATAAAGTTCCCATCTATAATAATAGTATCTTTGGCAGAATATTACCTTTTACTATCAGAAGAAGGGTTCAAATTTCTCTTCAATTTCAAAAGATTAAGGTTAGGCTCTGTTTCTCGATGTAGGTATTACATTAAGTTCGATTTAGTAACACAATACCTAAATTCATTTAATTTTAAAATAAAAAAAAATGTATATATAACATAACATACATAGACAATTCACACAGATCAAGCTAGTCCCAAACTAAGATGAATCTTGTATTATGGGTACTAACACGACGATACACATATACACAATGCACTACACATATATACATGTAACACACAGACCCAAATAGATACTTATATTTCCATCATATCGTTTAAATGTTGTAAGACCTAAGATATATTCACTATTTATATTTACTACACGTTTCATTATCATTGTTCTATTTCTTTTATCTTACTTTGTATTTATTATTTTTCACCTTCTTAATACCCTATATTAGAGTGCTATAGACCTCACATTTTGCTCTCCCCAATTAGCACCCATCCTTACATGGAAGGTAGCAGAGGACAGGTATGGAAGTGATCACTTCCCGGTTATTATTAACAGTTTCAAAATCCAACTGAACATCCTCAACCAGTCGAGGCCCAGATATAGAATCGATTCTCCTAAGGCTAAAGTATCAGATTTCTTAGCCGAACTTGACTCCATTCCCAAAAATACCAACCTATTTCCTGAATCAACAGATTGTACTGATACATATGAGACACTAGTAACAACTATATCCTCTTTAGCCAAAAAATATATACCTTACCATTCCTCATTCCAAAGAATGAAATCATTCCCTGCTCCTTGGTGGGATTCAGCGTGTTCAGAGGCAGTTGGTAAGAGG
This sequence comes from Athripsodes cinereus, assembly GCA_947579605.1. Classification (NCBI taxonomy): domain Eukaryota; kingdom Metazoa; phylum Arthropoda; class Insecta; order Trichoptera; family Leptoceridae; genus Athripsodes; species Athripsodes cinereus. The sequence continues at coordinate 24,735,079 of OX388316.1, forward strand.
AAAGAGGCTGCGAAAAAATATCGAAAGGATATGTCTGTAAAAAACCTTATCGAATATAAACGCATAGAAGCCAAAACTAAACTACTGCTTCGCACAAAAAAAAAAGAGGGATGGCATCATTTCTGCAAAAATCTTTCTCCGCAGTCATCCTCGAAGATGGTCTGGGAGATGGTGCGCAGATATAGATTGTCCTTTAATCCCACTAAACCACCAATCCCTTTGAATTCCGTCTGGTTTTTCCAATTCATAGATAATCTAGCTCCTCCATATGTTGTCTCAAAACAGGAACTCCATTTCCAATACAACAACAGACCTTCCCATAATCTCAATAGCCCATTTTCCTTATTTGAATTACAATCAGTCCTATCACACTTAAAAGATTCAACACCTGGGCCAGATGATATACCCTATTCATTTATAAAGCTATCCAGTTCATATTTCCAGAATTTCTTTTTAAATATTCTAAATAGTATTTTTGAGTCAGCACAAATCCCAAACAGCTGGAAAACACAATACATCTTGCCCATAGCAAAGCCAAATAAAAATCCCAATGAAAGTACATCATATAGACCGATTGCTCTGTCGTCGTGCTTAGCGAAATTGATAGAACACCTCATAAAGAACAGATTATCCTGGTTCTTGGAGCATAATAACTGCCTTGCCCGCAGTCAGTGCGGATTCCGTAAGGGTAGAAGTACCACGGATGCTTTGAGTATTCTAAGTACTGATATTCGAATCGCCTTTTCGAATAAACATTGCCTGGTTGCTGCATTTCTCGACGTAGCGTCTGCCTACGATAATGTTCATATACCTACTTTAATAAACAAACTCCATAAACTCGCTGTTCCTTACAAATTAGCCAATGTGATATTTGAAACTCTAAAAGAACGTACCTTGATATTTTTGGATTCTGGACAAAATTCGGTCATCCGAACCACGCACAAAGGGTTACCCCAAGGATCTGTTTTGAGTCCCCTGTTATATTCCGTATATACTCACGATATCGAACGTTCAATACCAAATAATGTTAATATTATTCAATACGCAGATGATCTTACTTTATACTCTGTTAACAAAGACCCTCTCATAGCATCAGAATCCTTGGAAAAGGCCTTAAATTCTCTCAGTGGATGGCTTGGTGAAAATAATTTGGCACTATCGACTGCCAAATCAAAAGTGGTTGTGTTTACAAAGAGGAGAAAATTGCCTAAAATTTCAATTGCACTTGATAACGACAACATTCCGATATGTAAAGAAGTAAAATTTTTGGGTGTCACTTTCCAAAGTAATTTACTTTGGACCACTCATATTAGTGACATCGTTGTCAAGTGTAATAAATCGTTTAATTTGATTAAATCAACAACCGGTGTTTGGTGGGGATCCCATCCTGAAACATTAAAACTACTATACAATGCTTTAGTCAAAACAATTATAGAATACGGATCCATTATTTTCGAACCCATTCCTAAATATTTAAAGCTTAAGTTGGACAGAATTCAGTTCAAATGCCTCAGACTAATAACCGGCTGTATGAATTCAACCCCTACAAATGTTCTTCAAGTGGAATCGGTGGATCCTCCCATCAATATCCGTAGGCAATATTTGAGCGACAAATACGTTCTTTCTACGATTTCGACGCAATCACATCCTCTCCTCCCAAAGTTGGCTCAATGTTCAGAAATTGATAAAATGCAACAGTTTTCTTTAGTCAAAAGTTTCAACAAGTTGTCTCGCACAATAGAGAATAGATTTTGTAGCTATCAAAATCCAATATATGAGATCCCATATGAGTCGCTTGCGCTTAGACCTGAGATTGAGTTTAACGATGAATGGAGGAAAAGCAACACAGTAGGTCAGCATTCCGAAACAATGAATCAGCTCTTTGGTGATTGCATTTCAAAGCTAAATAACTTCAACCATATCTATACGGACGGATCGAAGTCTGCGGAAGATCAATTTGTGGGTTGCGCTTTCCTTAATACTACCTTGGACATTAGTGAAATATTTAGCCTACCCGCAAATGCATCAATATTCACGGCAGAGAGCTTGGCAATTTTGGAGGCTCTGAGTCATGTCTACCAGGAAAAACTAGATAATAGTGTCATATTTACAGATTCACTTAGCTGTCTATTGCAACTTAACTCCTCTCCCTTTAAAGTGAAACATAACACGATCCTCATAAAAATAAGATTTCTCTTATATCTCTTACATCTCAATGATCAGCGGGTCATCTTGGCCTGGCTCCCAGGACACAAGGGAATAACAGGAAACGAAAGAGTTGATATGCTGGCTAAGAGTGCGAGGAGTTCGTACCCAATAAAATATAAAAAAATTCCTTCAAGTGATTTTGTTCCCACAATAAAGAGAGAAATGTTAGAGGAATGGGAGACTGATTGGAAGGAGACATCTAAAAAGCGCGGAAGGTGGTATACGGAAGTTCAGGAGGCCATTCCAAGGAAACCATGGTTTGTTGGGGCCCGTTTGTCCCGCAGGGAAATTTCATTGAGTTGCAGACTGAGATCTGGACATACAACTGCCCCGGCTCATTTGAGTAGGATCAATTTATTGGACTCCCCAAGATGTTCCTGTGGAGTGGATGTGGCGGATCTTAATCATATTGTGTTCGAATGTGAATTGCTCAAGAATAGGGATGAATTTGTACAGGAACTTCTGAAGAGAAGGGGTAACCTCCCTATGGGCCTGCCAAGTCTTTTGTGTGATCCAACTGCTGAAATGGTGAGAATTTTGTATGGTTTTTTGGAAATGAATGGGGTGCGTTTGTAGACTTTTGGGATGGTGAGATTTTATATTACTAAGTTTTATTAAAAAAAAAAAATATGCGTGTATGTGTATGTATGTTGTGATGAATTGAATATATACAAGGCGGTATATATTATTTTCGTATACCTAGATGGAATATTTGTAGTAGGTAATTAATAAAGGGATGGAACTTAGTTTGATTCAAGTGGATGGCAAGCTATCTATGTAGGAGACAGAGACAGGTATATTTTGGTGTGTGTCAGATAGAGATGGATGTAGTTTTTTTTTTGTTGTTTTGGGTCGACGATTTTCAGTATCTGAAGAGGGAGGAGAGATGACTCGTGGCAGTTCGTTTTGAATTCTTAAGAAATTAGGTTGTGCCCATATTAGTTTTAAAAGCAGTGTTGGAATTTATTGATTAAAGAATAATTAATTGTTGGACACAACCAAAGTATTATTTATGATTTTGGAGTGATATTCACGTACAGAGTGGATATAATATTTTACATCCTAAATAATAATTGTATTAAATAACAGATTCAGTTACCTGCCAGCCGCAAAGCTAAGTGTTTTAATATTATTTTATTATTTATATCTAGGTGCTAGGATACGCTCAGGATGTCTGTTGTCTACAAGGCAATATTTGTACTCAAGGATTTATTATTTTACAGATTTTGAAAACAAAGGAATTATGTGTTATATATATGTTATTTTCAGTATTATTGTATGTATGTACTTGTGACCGATTTTATATAGCGCCTTCCGACACACCTACAACTAGACCAGTGGCGTACCGATCTACCCAATAGTATATTTTATTTAATTTATTTTACCAAAACGAAGGATTGTGCAGTTTGGAGTGGAGTTTTATGTTGAGCAGGATATTATTTGATTATTTAATTAATTACATATTTTATCTTCGATGTCATTTGTATTCTACGAATTAACTGGATTTTTCTATTTAATTGTTCTGCTGGAAATTGCTGTGACATTATAGAATGTATTAATTAACATTTTGCAAGGCATGGATTTATCGTATTGTTTATGTATTATTATATTAATATATTTATATTAATACCATTTATCCAAAAATCCCTACATAAACCCTTTCCCTTCTTGGGAATCCAGTTTTGTCCAGTCGTTTGTTTGGCCCCAGACGATTTGGGTACGACGGTATTCTTTTCTTAACAAAATATATGATATTGTAGTATAATTATGTATGATAATTATTTAAATCAAATTTTGTAAATATAAGTACATAGTTCAACTAACAAAATTCTCTCCTTTCCCTATATGCTGGAGGACCCACAATCCATTATAAGGTCTTTGGGCATTTGTAAATGGATATTATGTTTAATTAACTTTAATTATTATTAACTGGTTGGTAAATCACTGTTCGTGATATTGCTAACTATATTAGTAGTCTATCTTATCAGTTCTGTAAGAACACACCTTGCAATCATTAACATGGTTGGATGTGCGTAGAGATTGGTGGTGCTTTCTCTGCGTATAAATCAACTTAACCAATGAAAAGGTATTTATTTCAAATGTTCTCCGACTCAAGCAGGTACAGCTCCATTCCTCGAATTTTCTGCTAGAGTATAACTTGAAGGGGTTATCTGCGCCCTTTGGTTGAGGCTCAATGATCAGGAATCTTTAGAGCTAATATCATTATATGTTTGCATGTCCGCATGTTTGCAATATATTGCATGTCCTAGTGAAAATATATCTTATATATTATTTTATATATATTCGTGGTGTAGAATAGTGCACTCGGGCTCAAAGTACGGCATGGCGAGTTTGAGACGTGAGGGAGCGAAGGCGGCGCTCCTTTAGCATGGACACAGCATGCTTTCCATGCACTAACATGGTAGTTAGTCTCTGAAAATGATGTCATAGCAATTGTGTTGAAATTTAATTAATATTCAAAAGTAATAAAGTTATGTTTTTGGGTGCGCCACTGTCCTTTACGACGCAACGAATTAGTAGGTATGTTGTAGAACATATGTACATACATCGGCTATAGAAACTATGAAATGGTTATCTTATGTAGGGACATAGATCGGCAACCAGTTACCATACAACATTCTCGTAATGATATAGAATAATATTATTTGAATTTTATGTTATGATGATTGTTATGTTATATTTCGTTATGTTTTATTATGCACTATTTTTATTATGTTATTTTACAGTATCTCAAGGTAAGTGATCTGACGTCAAAGTTGACCTCAGAGTTAATATGTATCAAAATTCATGTTTAAATTGTTTTATTGATTTTGTGATTTTGTTGTTCTTTTTGATTATTGAAATGTATATTTCAGGTGACTTATTTTGCGTTTTAAAAAAAATACACAACGTAGGTAAAATTATCGTCAAAACACAACGTACTGGGTCCAAATCTACGAAAATAGTTAATAGATAAATCTAGACGATCACGAAAGGCCAAAATTCGTTAATTAATTTAATTAGGAATGCGATATTTCGTACGTATATTTGCAACAATGCGAAAATTCATACAATTCTTAGCTAGTCGGATAGGGATGTAAATTCTAGTTTGGGAATCATTTATTACAGTAGGTATAGTTTAGAAGCTAGGATGTTGCAAATTCGGAGCTTAGAACGGTTTGAAATAGGTAGGGACATCACAATGTGTGTGTGCATATGTATATATGTATGTGTGTATATATATGTATGTTGATTTAAAAAAAAAAATACGTAAATACATATAGGTATACTTGAGACTGACCGGGAACACCATCATTGGTGAAGGTCATAAAAAAAAATAAAAAAAAAAAAAATACCCTATATTCTATATTGATTCGAACTAAAATAATAATTTTATAATTAAGGTCACTTGAGTGCACATTGGTATTCTATAAACTCTAAAATATCATATAAAATACGAATTTTAGTTCAAGTGAACTTAAGTGACCTTAATTATAAAATTTAGGAACGTTTTTATTAAGAACGTTCTTAAATATAGAATAGGGGGTAATGTGATTTGTCCTAAATTTGCTAATTTAATGTGCTATCAGTAAATGGACTAATATTGCTAAATAATTGTGTTATATAAAAAAAAACTGTTGATTTGTCAAATAAAAGAAAATAAAAAATATGATAAAGAAATTTAAATAAAATAAATTACTGTAGGGTTGTATAGGAAGTCACTAAGCGGAAGCGGATTTGGAGTTTTTTTTGTAGGATACGAATGCAGATTCTCCTTGGGAAGAGTTTATAATTTTTTTATGATTTTTATTGATTTCTTTTAATGTTGATTGTGTTTGTTTAAAGCAGGGATGCACAAACTTAAAGGGACAGAGCCCGTAGACAATTTGTACTTGGCGATCGCCTACAAACGAATTTTCGTCAATAACTGCAACAATAACGCATAATTATACGGTACGTGTAGGTAGATTGTCGAAAAGTTCGCCAGTAGACGATCGCTAAGTACAAATTGTCTACGGGCTCAGGAGCTCGGAACTCGGGAAGATTATGAGCCAAGGAAGCTGCTATAAGAAAATTAACATTAAAAGTTTTAATTTTTTAACTTGTACAAATGACAAATACTCAAACATTGTAGTCTTTACAAAGTAATAATGTCCGATTTTTTATTATTTTAATGCATGACTTTGTATTTAACCAGTTACTTTTTTTTTGATTTTTGGCTGCAAATTACTTGTCGCCACACGTAAAATTGCTTCCAAATTTTCATTTGCAAGACAATTTCTATTTATTTTTTTGTTAAATTTCATAACTGAAAACGTTTTTTTCACAAGTATACGTCGATCCAAATAAGCTAGCGAATTTCAATGCATATTTTGTTCTTATATTTTAAATGTTTTTTAGATTACACAATTTCTTAATTCGTTGGCGGGCCGCAGACATACCGACGACAAAAAATGTTGTTGTAATGAATTATAGAACCAATTTGAAGACACTGCTGTTCGGGAGAAGTCACGGCGCCCTTGAAAAGGTCACGGATCATTAAACGGCGCCACATATAAATAGTCCGATTATTGTTATTATTATCAAACAGATTGTATTTTATTTTTTAATGACCTTGTGCCGTGTATGAAATAAAAAAAAAAATAATCGGGAGCGAGAATGTATTTTTTGTGACCCGGATGTAAAAAGTACCTAATAAATAAAAATATGACTTAGATAACATTGATAGCGCTGTATGACCTGATTTACATAGATATTCAAAAGGATTTTTCAATAGAAACAGTTTCCTACAAACATCGAGTTTCATTGTATTTTAAATCTTATTTTTTTAATAGGTATAAAAAAATGCCATAAAGAGAAGGAAGTTTGTTGCGGGCTGTGTTTGATTAGAAACTAGATTTAAACTTGACTCAGTTCTGAGAAAAATCATCGTATTAAAGAACATACTATAGAAGTAATAAATTAGAATCAACAACAACAACATGTATTGACAATTCATACAGATCGAGCTAGTCCCAAACTAAGACATGAATCTTTTATTATAGGTACTTACGCGACGATACGCATTTATATACAATGCACTATACAAATATACGTGTAACACCCAGACTCAGGACAATTCGAAAAGGTCATTTTTTACTTTGCCCTGACCGGGAATCGAACTCGAGACCTAAAGGCAGGAGCGTTACCTCTGCACCACACCGGCCGTCAATCAAGAATCGCATTTATATTATTTTTTTCAAAAATTTTTTATAGCGATATCTGAAAAAAAAATATATACCTAAATTATAAAGAATTAATCGCAAAAGTGCAATTTCTTCCAACTTAACCACTTGTCTTGTCTAGGTGTTCATAACTAGATACAAACATATTTAGGAACAGAGTAAATTATCATTAATGCTTTCTTTGAACATAAACTGAACCCTTTTTATGAAAGATTTATGTACATTAGGTTTCAGGGGAAGTTTTCACTATGGAAATATTATAATGTTTTGTTTGCCGAGCATAAAAAATGCGGGTATTATAAGTACCTACCTAATAATATGTAATTACTCACTATGTACATAATATAAAAAATGTCGGTCAGCCTTTGTCCCACGTTCTTTTTAATACTTAATTGATTTTTAAATAAACGACTTTTGTACAAAAAAAGGCTGTGCATTCTTAAATAATCGTCTTGTTATTGACAAATAATGTCAAACTATTGACAGGCTTAAAATTTATAATTGGATAAATAGAAAAAGCGTTTCGTTCTACTATGGACAAACTATACAATTTTTATATTGTACAGTTTTATATATATTTTTTTTAAAGATATATCTGGGTTTTTCTTATGAACCCAAATACAGCCTTATACACCTTTCACACAAAGCTAAAAGCTTGTGTCGTGAAAGGGGAGTTTGCCGGCAGCTGGGATCGAACTACGGACCTCTTGTTCACGAGGCCGAGACTCTACCTCAGGGCTATTGTATGACAACCTTATGGGCTATTGAATAATATCAATTAATTAATTTTTATACACTTTTAAATTGGGCAACGCATTGTTTTCTTGTGATATTGTTCTTATTTTTTGTATTTATTTGTATGTGTTGTCTGAAGTGTGTAACTGGCTATGAATAAATAAATAAATAAATAAATGCGAGAGAGACATCTTTCGACTTGTGAGGTCATTATTTATCTCTCGCGTTGTTTAATGTATAGTACTGTATAACGAAATGCTTGTTTCAATTTGTCCTAGACCATTAAAAGTCACGTAGTTTTTTCTATGGATTTGCCTTTATTTGAAGGGCGAAACTTCAAAACCGTAATAACACACGTTCGATTGTTATGACAGTTGCGAGTCAGACCATGTCGTGAGTCGGATTTTATCCCTATTTGCTCTATTGCTACATCCAATAACGGAACAAGATAGACATTTTAGTACTTTTTTTTCAAAATCTATTGATTTTCTACGTGATGATAATAAAATAATAAAAATGATAGACTAACTGACAGTTGAAAATATTTAATACAAGACAATGCTCTTTTTTGAAATAATGTGTAATCTGAGATAGCAAGTGTTAGGGTACTTTATCTCTTTTTTACACATACTTAGAACTATGCGGTAAGAAATAGATACCACCTTAAATTTATTCTTTCATGTGGTACGCTTTATTTTTTTTTATAGAAATATATACCTTATTACCTTTAACGGAAAGCATATTTGACATCTCGTAAGTTTTTAAACGATTGAATAATAAATTATGGTCAAGTTGGTAAATATAATTTGTTTGTTTTATTTGTGTTCCGTAATGTTGGGACTCTATACCTCCAAATAATTTTCTGTGACGTCATCCTTTAATGGTCTATTATGAAATTCAACTGCTTGTGTACTTTATATAAAAAATTATACTTACCTTAAAATTTATTGAAATTTTATATCATACTTTTTTTTATCCAAACCAGTGTTTCCCATGGTTGTACGTACGCCCCACTGGTGGGGCATCATGCCTTAGAGGTGGGACCCACGCTTCCACATATTATTGAAAATTTACCAACTGTTTATTTAAAAAGAGGCCGGTGGGACATATGACTTTTGAAAAGACTACGGTGGGGCATGGCATAAAGAAGGTTGGGAAACACTGATCTAAACCATTAATTATCTTTTGTGTATTTTTCAAAGTTTATTTATTGTATTTATGTTGTGCAGACAAGGGCCCGTAGTCAAAACACATTTTAGTACGAAATAAATAAAACAATTGTTTAATTCTACTTTTTGTTTATTTGACAAGAGAGACGTCTTTCGTCTTATTAAGACATTGTCAATCGGACTGGACGAAAGACGTCTCTCTCGTCAAATAAACAAATAGTAGAATAAAACATTTATTTTATTTATTAAACTATGGGATTCTACTACCTAAACACCGACACAGTGAATACATTTTAGTACCTCTAAGGTTTGTACATTCACAGAGTGAAAATTCATTATGATGATATTATACTTTAAATAACACACGGTTTACTTTTCACTTTTATTTATTCAAAGCTCGAGCGCTTTCGTCAATGTTTAACATTGACGAAAGCGCTCGAGCTTTGAATATTTTTTTTTAAATATATTTATTTTATTCATAAATACACAGTATACATTGATATTACTGTAATAAAACAATATAACACACAGTAAAAATGCTCCCTCCATAAGCAACTAAATGCTTGTGCGGAGGGTCGGATTTCAATTATAACATTAACACACAATTATAAGAATCAAATCTACGTGAAAAGTAAACTGTGTGTTATTTAAAGTATAATATCAACATTTTAGTACGTTTTCGTCTATATTGGAACGAAAACTTAACGCTAAAATGTGTTTTGACTCAGGCCCCAGGTGTCGGGCAATATTGTTAATATATTATACGAGTATCCCATCGTCTCAAAATCTCTTTTAAAGAAAATATTAGTCTTTCTTTTAAAATACTTACTCTTTATTCGGACAATCCATTTATTTTAAAAGGTCCGGTTTGATTTATCTTACACATTTACTATTTATGTTATGTCCTCTTGAAGATGTTGTTCCCATACAGACAGATGACATTAATTATATCATTTCATTTCTATAGCTGTTATCTTTATTCTTGGACAACAAGACAACACTTTTCTATCCCGTTGAGATGTGTGTAGACACGTTAAAGGAAACCCAACATATTTCGTTTTTACAAAACATCGATATATTACAATAACATCTATTCTTAGTTGAACGATAGTCGAGCTGTTGTAAAACTTTCAACCAAAAGAAAAAAACAATTAATTTATTCACTGTGTCTGTGTTTAGGTAGTACCTACTCAATTGTCATAACAAGACGAAAGACGTCTTTCTCGTAAATAACCTTTTTTCTACCGTCTCTCATAGCTATCAAAGACTTTTGTAGTAGACTTTGTAGTTGTATTTTTTTGGTATTGCCCCAGAAGTTACCTTAGTTTAGTGGGGCAATATATTCCATAATGCTGATCTTTTTATTAGTTTGCCTTTACTGTTTTGGAATAAATAAATAAATAAAAAAAAACAATAATTGTAAAATAAAACGTCAGTTATATTTCACGCCTTTTATATTGTTCATTTTCAGTAAGAAATTGGATTGAATCATGCAGAAAATCTTTAGAATCACAATCTTTTTACAACAATAAAGGAAGCAGAGAAATTATATAGGTATTGTGAAATAAATTGAATCAATGAATTGAACAAAAATTCAAATTATATTTATTATAATTTCAATTATCCTAAGTAAACGTAAGAAAGCAGGAAGAGAAAATGAAAGAGGTGTTGGAATGAAATCGTTCGATTGGCAAGCTAAATAAATATTGGAAAAAGAATTCTAAGAATTCGTTATCCCGATAATAAGTCGAAGACCGAAAACGTCAAAAAATGACGTTAATTAAAGAAAATTAATTAAAAGAACATCAATGTATATATTATGTAATAGGCAGGTGTTTAAAAAACTTTCTCATAAAAGTTTATGGAATTCATAACTTTCATATTTTGTAAAATTAAAATAATATTTATGATAATTTCTCTAAAATCTCATCATTCATTTTTGAAAACAATACAATGAACTGATTATACTCATACACCTTCCTACAAAACATAGTGCATGTATGTAAATACCTAAGTATGTTGTACAAAAGGTAACTGAAATGAATTTCATTATATTATGATTGATTGTACCTGAATTAAATTGAAAATGTTTGTTATATTTGTGCTTGTTAAAACTACGTACTTTTTATCTAACATATAAAATTCTTTGTTTGATTTTGTTGGCACTAACTATGTGGTAATCACGAAACATTTTTAATTAAAGAATTAGTTAATTATGTACTACAACCACTTTAATTTTTTAAAAACACTACCGGTTTCAACGCTCAGATGCGTCATTGACGAGTGTTATACTAAAACTATATTTGTTAAACTAAATACTAAAGTTTTAGTATAACACTCGTCAATGACGCATCTGAGCGTTGAAACCGGTAGTGTTTTTAAAAAATTAAAGTGGTTGTAGTACATAATTAACTAATTCTTTAATTAAAAATATAAAATTCTCGTGTCACGGTGTTTGTTATCATACTCCTCCGAAACGGCTGGACCGATTTCGATGAAATTTTGTGTACTTATCGGGTAGGTCTGAGAATCAGCCAGCATTTATTTTTCATACCCCTAAAAGTTAAGGGTGCACACCCCGAATTTTTATATATTTTTTATTTTTTTATAGCGAGGCATTAAAAAATATATACAGCCCTAAATTTTCACCCTTCTACCATCAACCCTTATTTTTTAAAAGCGATATTAGTAATCTAGAAATAATGTATATGACAAAACAACGTTTGCCGGGTAAGCTAGTTAAATTATAATATTTCCTGCAAGGGTGAATCGTGCACTTCAATCCATTGTCAGCAATGGCAATGGTAAATTGGCAATGGAACATGGTAAAAATGCTGGTGCACAATACCAATCTGTACCGATACTTAATTAATTATGCAAGCGAAATATGGACGTGATTGAAGAAGAACGAAAGTGGAATAAAAGTATAGGTTGGCAAAACGTTACAAGTCGTTGTCTCAGTTCAGGATAGGTGGCATACCATATCGCTGAACTGAAGATGTTTAATTCTACGAAGAGAATCAGAACAGTTGGCAACCTTCCCAACGAAAAAACATTAATTTTCAGTAAACTAAACTATACTATACCTACTATACCCTCACGCCGTGTCCCACATGGGGTAGGCAGAGAGAACGGAACACCATGTTAACTATCATTTAACATTTTTAATACATTATTCAACCTAGAATGACATAAAGAAAAATCCGTATATTCATTCGATGTAGTGAGTTTACTGACTATTCCTCATGTAAAATATCGTGCTTGGATGTCGTCGTTGTAGATATAATAAAATTTGGTCAAAAGTGCTAAAGGATCGAACTTTCAACCGGGACATCCCGGAATGAATTTGACCCGCTGCCGATCTATTCCAACTTTACAGCATCAGCACATTTCTTACTGTAAGAATGTACATATTTAAAGTGTCGAACTATCAACCGAGACATCCCGGGTTGAATTTGACCCGCTGCCGATCTATTCCAACTTCACAGCACCAGCACATTTCTTACTGTAAGAATGTGTTTGGGTTCGTTTGGATTCAAACTTAGAATCGTCTTTAAATAGTCGATGTTTTTCTCCCTCCCTAAAGATACTCTTGACTAATGGGTCTGCAAATAATTTTTCTCAAAGGGAAGTATTTCATCATAAGAATACTCATACAATATAAATGTATCTAGGTACCTATGTATCATTTACAAACACACCCGAGTTTCAGATTAAATCACTTCTTTTGTGTGTTTGGTTTATTTACTTTTTTGTTTAATTCTTTATTGTTTTTTGCCCCATTTGGATTTCCTTTCATTTCGAATGAATAATTTTTTTTTCGTTGTTGTAATTTTAACTTTCCATTAACAATAAATTGTGATATCATATTATTTTTCTTTCGTTTTTGTGTGTATTGTAGGGAACAAAAAATACATAATGGGCATTCATAAAAGTTGGCATAATATCTCGTCCTTGAATTTTTTTCCTTCTTTACTATTCCTCTTGGTATCTCATGGCAGGAACTATATAGTCCCCTCTATTCACAGCGATTCTGTAACAATCGAATAACCTTTTCCCATAATCATTTCTATTATATAAGGTACTTTATTAGAATAGAATAGCATTATTTCTTTATTTCTTTATTTCTTAAATATACATATATATACAATTAATTTTTATGATCAAAATTAAACTTAGAGCTAACTTATTTATTTGCTATCCCCAATCAGCAAGGTAATATGCTGGTATCAGGGGAAATAGTATATAAACTATAATTACTTAAATATCAAGATCTTAATAAAATAACAATTTTATATTTATTGGATATTAAATAATAGGAATTATTAATTTACCTTAAAATAACAATAATCGGGTTTGTACTCAAATTTACTAACTAGAGTCTTGTAGGTAATATTATCTAAGTATATTAAGTCAAATCAGACTGATACGTACATTCATTTAATTATTGGATTTATATCTAAAGCATTCAGTAGGTATATTATAATATGTTGTGAGTAATAAGATTTAGCGTCCTAACATGTTTTTTCAGTTTTGTCTTGAATGTGGTAATATTTTTTGTTTTTCTCAATACGTCGGGTAGACTATTATATATTTTCATGGATGAGTGGAGAAAGCTATATCGTTTACGGTTCGTTCGTGGAGGCTCAGCGCGTAATTGTAAAGTTTGTCTCGTGTTGTGGTTGTGAACGTCAGCATTGATAGTTAATTTAATGTTAGATTTTATAAGCCCATTCTTTATTTTATACAGGTGTTTTACTTTTTCAATGAATATCAATTCTTCAAGTTTAAATTTTTCAGTAAAATTATACAGATCTGTTGTACTGGTTAATCTATGTAGACCAAAGATAAGTTTTAGAGATTTGTTCATTAGTCGTTGTATTATGTTGCGTTGTTGAATACTTGATTGGGACCAGGCAGCAAGTCCATAGGTAATGTGTGGAAGTATGAATGAATTGTATAAAATGTGCTTTATTTTAGTGCTAAAGATGTCAGCTCGTCTCATTATTCCAATAATTGGAGATAGTTTGTCATTTATTTTGTTAATATGTGCAGACCAGTCAAGTTTGTCGTCAAGGTGTAGTCCAAGATATTTAACATAATGAGATCTATTTATTATCGTTTGATTTATTATTAGTGTAAGATTAATATCAGGTTTGTTTTTCTGAGAGAATATTAGATAATTTGTTTTGTTTTCGTTTACGGTTAGATAGTTTGTCATTAGCCACGAGGTGAAATGTTTAAGATCATTATTTATTTGTTGTTCAAGAGTAATAGGATCCTGTCCACTATAAATAAGCAACGTATCGTCAGCATAAACGTAATATTTACCAACTAGGTTTTGGTATTTTAAATTATCTATGTATAGTAAATATAACAAAGGACCTAGTATTGAGCCTTGTGGAACACCAATAGAAGTTAATTTCGGCGAACTGGTTGCGGTTCCATTTTTTGTGGATACCGTTCTTTCTAGAAGGTAGCTTTGAATTAGTTTATTGGCATTCCCTCTAATACCCATAGTATGTAATGATTTAAGTAATGTTGTGTGGTCAACGGTATCAAAAGCTTTTGATAAGTCAATGAAAATGGCTACAACGTATTTTCCAGAGTCCAGTTCATTGTTGATGTATTCTATTGCGTCTGTCAGGGTAGATGTAGTATTGCTAGCCTTTTGAAAACCATATTGATTGTTGTCAATTCCACCATTAGTGTGTAGGTAATTAGTCAGTCGGTTATATATTATTTTTTCAAATATTTTACTTAAGGTACTAATAATGCTAATGGGACGGTAGTTTCCTTGTTCATTTTTGGGTCCTGATTTATGGATTGGAGTAATAATAGCGTGTTTCAGACAATTTGGAAATTTCCCTTCTTTGAAGCATGAGTTAATTACATTTACTAAGATTTTGTTGATTTCTTTTGATATTAATTTTAAGTCCATAGATGTGATACCGTCACTTCCGGATGAGAAACTGTTTTTCATGTTTTTTATTACATTACAAATTTCAATTTCATCAGTTGGGCTCAAGAAAATAGAATTGATTGGACTCCAACTAGAATCATGTTTGGTTCCTGTGGGTTGTTTACAATTTTTAATATTTGCGTAAAGTTGTTGGCCAACTGTAACAAAATAATCATTCATTTCTTCCGCAATTTTTTTAGAATCATTTATAACTCCGTGATTTGTAATTATTTCATCTATAACATTATTTTTATAACTATTTTTATGATTGTACACAACATTATTTATTATATTCCAAAGTTTTTTACTATCACCACCTGCATCTGTTACTTTATTTTGTATGTATTTGGACTTAGCTTTTTTAATTTCTCTAGTAATTAGATTTTTATACATTTTAAAGTTTTCTTTATCAGTCACCGTCGCTGTTGTTTTCTTTTGTTTAGTATATAAATGATTCCGGGTCTCGATTAATTTTAATAAATCTGAGTTTATCCAGCTGTTCCCTTTTCTTGTGCGTTTGTATTTTATTGTGGATGAACTATCTTTAGCTTTACAGATTATTTCAATAAGTTGTTCCATATGAATGTGATTATTAGTGTTTCTGATGTTGTTTTTTATATTGGTTAGAAACTGATTCTTGTTTAGTATCTTATATTCGCTATTTTGCATTTTTTCTTTAGGTTTAGGTATGTTTGTTAAGTTTATTTTGATTAATTTGTGATCTAATCCGGGCCAATCAAAAAGGTGTATTGTATGTTTGTTATTAGTTCTATTGTCAAGTATATGATCAATAATAGTGGATGTGGTGTCAGTTACCCTAGTTGCGTCAGTTTTGTTTAAGTTATTTATTATATTGAAATTATTTGTATATATTATAGATTTATACATTGCAGTGGTCATATTTTTTTCTAGTAAATCAATATTAGCGTCTCCAACAGCAAGCACGTTATTATATTTGCCTAGTAAGTCATCAAATATTTCAAGAAATGTATTAACTGGGTCTAAAGATGGTGATCTGTAAAAGGTGCAGATTTTTTGGCAAATATTGTCTAATTTTATTTCAACTGTTAGTATATTTAGTCGTTTGTCAGTATAAATAAGTTTGTATTTAATACATTTTTTTATAAAGATAGCAGTACCTCCCCCTCTGGATGTCGAATTTCTACTATTAAATATTCCTTCATATTCCTCTAAGTTATAGAAGTGTTCTTCAGATTCCTGGAGCCATGTTTCTGTTAGAATCATGATGTCTGGTTGATGTAGGTCAATTATAGCATTTATTTCTTCAAGCTTGTTTCGTATACTTCGGATGTTCATATATACTATACTTAGTTTTTTGGAGTGGTTTTCGTCCATCTTATTCCTCAAGCTTCGAGCATTCGCGTAAACAATTGTCAGTTTTTTGGCTGATCTTCTTGGTAAACTATTTTTTGTTTTGCAATCTCAATTTTTCTAAGAAAAGTTGGACATTGCAGGCTATAGGATGGATGGTTATTGTCTGTTTGATTTTTTGTTGCACAATTAACACATTTTATATAAGCTGATGCGCAATCTTTTGTTGGGTGATTGTCGGCACATTTTGCACATGAAGTATCTTTTTTGCATTCGTTTGCCTTATGGTTGAATCCTTGGCAGTTGTAGCATCTGGTGATGATGTTTAAATCATCCCTTACGTAATGCTCTCCCCATCCAATGTTTATGTAGCTGTTCACCATTTTGTTATATGTGACCGGAGATACTTGCAGGATAATATGGTACGTATTATTTTTGGGATTTCTTTTGGTATGCATTAATTTTATTTCGTCATTCTTATTTAAATAGTAATTCTGTGAAAGCAGCTCTTTTATTAGTTCTTCTTCATTGTATTGCTTGTGTAAACCAGCTATAAATAGTCTAGGTTTTTTTGTTTTCGTAATGTAGACTTCGTAACTTTGTTTAAGTTGATCATTTATTGCATCCTTTAGTTTATTTGTGTTTTCTAAACTGTTTGTCCTTATTATTAATCCCCCCTTATTGATACCTTTCATTTGGGATATGCCAATACCCAAATTACTAGGTACAATATTTTGTTTTATAGCCTTTTCAGTCTCTTCGCTTGTGGTATTGTCATCTGGGACCCGGGGTTTTACAACGATGCAGGTAGATGCTTTAGGTTTTTGTTTGATTTGTTGTAACGAAGGCACAGTATTGGGTTTATTATTATGGTGTGAATTAGTTTTGTTTAGATTACAGGAATGTGTATTACCTGCCTGTAGGTTGGTTAGCTCTATCGCAAGATAAGCGATATTGGTAAGTATATTGTTCGTTGCTGCGGCAATTTGCCTTCTTAACTCATTGTTTAAACGTCCGTTCTCTGTGAGCATTATAGATGTAATTAATTGGATATCTTCCTTAGTTTTGAATATGAGATCTTCACTTGTGATAATGTTTGAAGTATCTTTTCCTTCGTTGTTATTCATGGTAGAGGATTCGGTTTGAGTAATTGTTGTAAGGTAAAATAGGTATAAAAAAGTATCACTATTTCTTGATGATGTTAGACTGTCGATGTTATGTTGTGTAGGTACACCGTTAGTTATATGCAGATTAGAGAAAATAATAATAACTGGATGATGTTACACTGTTAGATGATGTTTCACTACACTTATGTTAGGTATGAACACTGTAAGTTATATGAATCAAATATTAATTGGATGATGTTACACTTCATTTATGTTAGGTAGGTTCACTGTTGGTTATAATACAGTTTAAAGAAAACAAAACAGAACAATGGATGCACGATCACTCACAACAAGACACGACCACTTTCATCGGTAGATGCGGCTCGACTCTCGACTTTAATTTCGTTATCGAAATCATTTCGTTATCATCCAGGGTATTGGAATTCTTCGGGGAGTTAATGGATCATCGTTAAATATTGAGCGTTTTTAAATTTATTTGGTATACTGGCTCTATAGATTTACGTAAATTTCTCAGTCTGTTCGCTGCATCGATAGTCACATCATGTGGGCCCCCAAAAAAATGATTGGTAACCTGTTACTAGAGTCTTGGACTTGCAATTGAGAGATTCCGGGTTCAAATCCACCTGCTTCCAATCTATAAAAAATATTCACAATAATTATAGCGCTTTTGAGGTCGTGTTATGAAATATGGTGTTGAACAAAATATAGCCCATACTTGTATCATGTGTGCTGTCCCTTAGTCTATTGAATAATACTTCATTCACTCCGAATCAACAGAATTGATAATGAAGCTTTTTTAGAAAAAAAACCAATCCTTATTCCTATGACGGATCGAAACTGGCTGAAGAATTTGAAACAAAATGAAAAATATCTCTGACAATCTATAATAGGTATATACTATCAATAGTATCTTAAAACTTTTACAAAGTTTTTCAGAAACTGAAATATAAGTACAAAATAATAAAGTTCTACGATTCACAATAAAAGCATGCAACCTATTAATTTATGTACTTATTACGGTTTCTAAGACTTTAAGAGGCCCCTTTAGCAAAAACGATAAAACATTCAATTTTCAACAAGTTTGGTACACAAACTCTCAAAACTTGTTTTTTTACTAACATTTTGATTTGATAAAATATGAAAACAAATATTAATTATCAATATCAAACTTTAACTTTACAAAAAAACTCGATTTTAGCTTCATAGTATTCGTTTATAAAAAAGCATATTTCTAAAAATCGAATTCGGGGGTGTGTTTGGTACATAAATGCACGAGAATCCTACAAATTTCCATATATTTATTTTAATATTCAGAATATTTAGATAGTTATTACAATTATAGAACAAAAAAAAAATCTATTTTTTTTGTTTTTTTCATGGATATTGACCGACATAAAAAATAATTTTTTTGATGAAATTTCTCATATTTTGAAACCAAAAATCACCACATGAACTCAATTTTTTGTATACTAAAAAAAGTTTGCTAAAATCTATAGTATTTATAAGATTGATAGGATGAATAAAAAATATATATATTTTACAAATAATTTGTATTTTGATATAACAAAGAGTACCTTTTTTTTACTTTTTTACTTTTTTTTTACTTTTTTTACTTTTTTTTTTTACTTTTTTTTTTTTTACTTTTTTTTTTTTTTTTTTTTTTTACTTTTTTTTTTTTTACTTTTTAAACTTTCACGTAATAATTACGCCGAGCAGATCCTCTCCTTTTCCCCTTTCCCCTTCCCTTCCTATTCTTGTTGTATGTGTGCTTTTTATATTTTATCTTGTTTTTATTATATATCTCATTTGTAGTTTTTTTTAGCATCTTGTTTTTATTTACTTTTATCTATATGTTTTTCCTATTGTTTTATTTTTATTTATTTATTATTTTATTTTTTCGGGTTGGCTGGAAGAAATCGCATATGCGATAAGCCCGCCTTTTGGTAGTTTATTGGAACAAAAAACATGTACACATTATATATTGATGCCAATAAAGCTTTATTTATTTATTTTATTTATTTTATTTACCTTAATAAATCTCTTCAGTCTGCGATTTATTTATTTTTTAGTAAAAAACTAATATTGGTAATAAATATTTGATTTTTTATTTTATCAAATCAATATGTTCGCAAGGGTTAACAAGTTTTGGTAGTTTTTCTATCAAATTTGTTGAAAATAGAAAATTTTACCGTTTTTGCTAAACGGGGCCCTTAAGCGCATTTTGATTAGATTTTGCAATGCCAGACACATTAAGAAATTCAAATATCTGAAAACACGAAATACATCATATCTTAAACATAATATATAAATAATATAGTGTTTGTGTGAGGGTGATTTACTAGCGAACCTTCAGTGAAAGCGGGTGCTGTGTGAATTATGGTCCTCACACCACTGCAATCTAATAAATATTTGGAGGAGGGTGTGTTGCAGTGGCGTAACTATATCATCTGAGGCCCGTGGCAAATTCATTGGATGGGGGCCCCCCAGTAAAAATTGACACGTTGTAATTATATTTTAATAAATTACTTAAATAGTTACCCAGCAGTGTTATTAATATTGTGTGCATTTTAGTCAAATATCTAACAAATTTTATATTCAGAAGCATAAGTATTACATAATTTTAATGTAGGTAATTACAATTTAATATTAACAAGATATTTACTAACAAAAATCTTTTCTCCGAATTTTCTGTTCCGCAAAAGTGTAATTTTTTTTTATTTTTTTTTTATTTATTTATTTCAAACTTAAAGTTACAGCTTATATAACATAATAAACGAAAAAATAATAGTGCAAAATTAAAGCCAATTACAACTTAAGTTATATAATACAAAATGTTAGTTAAAAAACAAATTATATAAAACAGTTATTAAAATTATTATGATGAAAGATTATAAGATAAATGTATATTTAAAAAAGTACATGTTTAAGAATATGAAAATAAAGAAGAAAAGCTATGAGATAAATTCAATTACATGTGAGCATTTTAGGATTGAGGGGAAAGGAAAAGGGAAGGGAATGATTTTGTTAAAAGATCTGAGTAACTTGAGTAAAAGTAAATTAATTTATGAGGATGTACTATGCATACAATAATTATTTATGTTAATTTTATATAAGATATATTATATTTTATTCTAAAGCTGTGTACTGATTTGCGTCCTCAATATTGTAATCTATTTGAATTTCTATATTGTATTTAGTTGTGTTAAACTTTAATTGATTTTAAAAACTTAAAAATAAAAAATAAAATTTATATTTTTTTTTCCAAATTTTCTTAAAAATGTTTATTTATTTATTTATACACACGTATACAGCTTAAAGCGCTTATAAGAAAAAAAATTAGGTTATTTCTGAGCTCGCGGCCTCTCGGACCGGGGGCCTCCATCGGGTCGGGGGCCCACGGCACTTTGCCACCCTATAGTTACGTCACTGGTCTGTTGTGACTCACATGGTGTGTGAGTGAGCGGTATGGTGGCATGCTGCTCTAACACATTAGGACTCGCGAGGCATTGGGGCGAGATGAATGTTTCTATTAAAAAAATGACGTATGGCTATCCCGTCGGGTGGAATAGCATATCATTATGGCTGACACATTTACATTATTATTCGTGGATGTGTGGGTCTCAAGGTGGGATCTACTACGTCAGCCGCCCCCCCCCCCCGAATTATAGTTATCACGGTACCTCTCACGAGTAAAGTGGACCAACTGCATCGAGTTCGTCGGTAGTTTGGAGGTAGAATCTCGGCTCAAGAGGTGCACTGTTCGATGCCAGGTGCCGGCAAACTTCCCAATCAAATACACATGCTTTTAGCTTACTGCGAAAGGTGTATAAAGTTGTATTTGGGTTTAAAACAAAAACCCAGATCATATATTTTAAATTGTTTTGTACATATATAATAATGAAGGGTTGTGTGTATCTAGGAAGAATTTTGGATTTTAGGTGGTTTTCAAAGGATTCTGTGCACCATTGCACTCAGTACAGAGGCCTGAGTCAACAACACACTTTCGTCTCACGTTCCCGCTCCGTTAGCGTTCGGGTGCAGACGATGTTGCAAACAAGTGTCAATTTCGTTGCTAAGATACACAATAGTTACGAAAATTAACACTTTGGCGCACCATCGTCTGCACCCGAACGCTAGCGGAGCGGGAACGTGACGCGATAGTGTGTTGTTGACTCAGGCCTCAGTCTGTATTTAGTCTCTGTAAAACAGGAGAGACGATGGTTCTGGTTGGGTCTGGTTTGAGAATGTCTAGTGATCATCATCATCATCTCGCCCTTCCCATCATGCTCCCGGGAGCACGGGGCAGAAACATGCCTTTTACATTCAAAGCGCCTCTGTGCCAATTGAGTCACCTTTTCGCTGAAATTGAGAATTGTCTAATCGCGATGTTTCACGAATACCTGTCTTTATAGACACTTGAAAACTTACAAAAAAGAGTGTCATAAGTTTCAGAGTTAAAGCAAATCTAGAGCTAAAGCAAAATATTAATTTTATAAAGAGATAAAAAATTGTTTTGGTTTGAAAAGAAAAGGGTCTCTCAATCTTTCCCGTAAGTTTTCGAGTGGTCTGTAAAAGGTGGGTATTCGAAAAATAAGGATATTTCACACCTTAAATTCAGCGATGAGGTTTGCTATCCATCCTGAATGTCTTTGTCATCTTTTTTTTGGTACGGAGAGGACAGTTCGCATGTCAATCACCGTGATGGTATAAGGAATATGTTGATATTTTTTTTTCGCAAAACTAGTGCATGTACTTAATACTTTGTTCCATTACTTGTTGGAAAATTCAGATTTTTCCATTTTAACTACTTAAATTCAATTTCTCCCTTTTTGTTAAATAAGTAAATAAATAATAAAATATTGGATGAGGCACGGAAGGTTAGCTACTGAAAAAAGTAATAATCTGGAATATAAAAGCCTTCTTTCAATTTTTATTTAAGATCAATGCAAACAAAGTGACGGAATATTTACTTCTCTCAATATACTCGTAAGGCAGTATTTTGAATGAATTCGAGACGCTTTATAAGGGTTAGAGAATGTTGGTTACAAGATTATTTGAAAAATATATCTCTTTTACCGAATGTGGGTAAAAAAATCATTGCGTGTGAGTAAATACATGGAGAAAATAAAACTATTTGCTATTTTAAATCTATTAATTTAGTTCTTTGTTTGCTGTTTGGTCATTTGGTTTTCTTGATTTTGATGTAATTTGTTTTGTTATAATTTTGTCACTGTTAAACTTATAAATTGTGTGTATACTTATGTACATTTAAACATGTAATAGGCTTATACCGTGAATTTTATAAAATAAATAAAATAAATAAATAAATTTACTATCCCATGGAATCTCCAGTAAAGGAAAGATTTCCCACTTTTTTGTAAGTTTTCGAGTGTCCTATAAAAGGCAGTTATTCATTATTTCTCATGTAAAAGACTAGTTATGTAGGTAAATCAACAATTCAGCTATGAGGTACCATGACATCCATCCTTAATGTCTCATTTTTTTAATTGGGAAAGACAAGAAAATTTGCATGTTTATTACTTCTAGTTCGTCCGCTGACTACCCCACTTGTGGGATTTATTTTATTTATTTATTCAAATCGACGGAACACTACAGACAATACATATAAATTTAGTACAGATATATAATTTTGATTAACAAGTATGTAATGCAATGTCCAATTTATAAGTGTTCATATATTAAATGATTTATTTTATATTATAGCCCATTCGGTTGTCATACACAATCAAAAATATAAAAGCAATCAAAAAGAAGTCAAAAATTTTGAAATATAAACATTAATGAATTATTCAAATGAAACAATTTTTTTTTAAATACTTACAAACTATGAACACAAAATGTAAACAAAATTTACCTACCTATATATAAGTTAAATAATTTATACCAAAAACTTGTAATTTATGTAATTTGAGTGTCATGATGTACAAAGGGAAGGGAAAACAATGATAAGAACAGTTATTAAGAGATGCAGAGAAAATCGAAGTCATGAATCGCTACACATAACCTGCAAAATTGACATTTTAAAAGTGCGAGCACTACCGGCGAACATGTCAATACCACCGAACTTCGCACTATAAGTACTCATAGTGCGAAGTTCGGTGGTATTGACATGTTCAATGGGATATTCGGTGGGATATGCCGTAGTGGTATAGTATATTAGAAGTATGGCTTTTTTTTTAAATACTCATAAAAGCATAATTCGCTGACTACGTACTGGAACGTTTAAGGTACTTCGCTTTTCGATTCTTTCAGCAATTTGGCGAAATATTTTACGTATCAATTGCGTAAATGTATTAAATAATTATATAAAAATCTAGATTTTGTATCAATGATCTATCAAAATTACATTCAGCGAATGAAGAAAATAATATTAAAAAAAACTTATTCTTCACAGCTGTTCATAAAGTTTCAAAAACATTACAAAGGCATCTGCTATTACAACATTGAGACTTGATTCGGAGCAAACAATTAATATATGAAATTAAATGAGAAAAATTCTTTATACAATTTTGACAGATATGCGAAAATTTTCTCCGCCACGCGGTAATTTTTATCGGCTAGCGGTATAAGTGAAACAAGTCGCTACAATTTTTTTATTGAAAAACATTAAAAGAAAGTCTATGTTTTCTGCGAATTTGAGAATGCTTGAGAATTTTCCAAAGGTGAAAATGTGTTTGATAATGAGAGCATAAATAAAAACCAATAACGAGTATTTCGTATTTAAAGAATTATTCTAGAACTCTAACTTGAATATTTCGTATCTAATCACTGAAATACGCAGTGGCTTAATAGTGATTTCTTCCATCTAACCACTTAATATGAAAATGGTGGAGCATAAATGGCGAGAAATATTCAAAACCTAACATAATTATTATTATTCCATACAACTGCGATGTCACAATGTACATATAATATAATAATAATAATAATCTTTATTGCACAAAATTAGTATACAAAGAAGAAAAAATATGGTAACATAACAATAAAATACATAATTTTGTGCAATGGGCGAGTTTATTGCTGAAGCGCAATATCTTCCAACTAACCCATTAAACAAAAACAAATAATAATAATAATATATAAATAAATAAGTAAAACAAAATAAAATAATTTAAGATATATATAGATAAATATATAAATAAACACATATGTATACCAGAATAAATTTACACATAAAATAAGCTACTCAAATATATACCTAATCAAAATCTAATATACACGTAATATAAACGTTTTTAATCAATATTTAATTATGAAAACATCAAAAATATTAACCACATCAATATTCCATCTTAATTTGTTTCATTATCAAAATACAAGCTGTAGTAACGTGTTACTAAATCTTTATTATAGCTTTCCTAATAACGAAACTTTGTAATTTCGCTGAGGCAAATGACCCAAGTTTATAATAATAATAATTATGATATTATTTCAATAGAAAACTTTTGTAAACAGAATGTATAATTCATTACTTAAATTGCTGTTTTAGTGTTGTGTGAAAAGTATAAAAAGGCGTGCAAAACTTTAATTTGTATTTTATTTTGGAAATAAAATATTATAAATCTTTGGTAATTATTGTATAGGACTATGGAAAAACTTTGTGAAAATTCGTTTTAATAGAATTAAAATTGATTTAAAATAAAACACTGTAATACTTTCACTATGAACAATATTTGATTTGATATAACGAAAACAAAATTGTTTTTAGTTTTACTATGTTTTATTTGTTAAATATGTTACCAGGTTTCGACCTACAGTTTTGACAATGACCTCATAGGTCGAAACCTGGTAATTTATTTAACAAATAAAACATAGTAAAACTAAAAACAATTTTGTTTTCGTTACCTATATCAAATATAATGGAGTTTTACAAAATTAACGTCGACTCAATGAACAATATTTGACTCAGAGGCCTTTCGGGTAGACACCCATCATCAGTGACTTTTTATTAAAAAATCAATAAAAACTCACTGATGATGGTTGTCTACCCGATAGGCCTCCGAGTCAAATATTGTTCATAATGAGAGTAATACAGTGTTTTATTTTAAATCTATTTTAATTCTATATAAATCTTTGGATCTTGAATCTTGGAAACGGAGAGTTCAGTTGTATTATACAATATGTACAATGAATAAATTCAAACAGTAATATAGAAATAGACAATGACAGTAATATAATTTGTTATGGTATTTCTTTACAAGACTAGATTGTTTTTCTTTTTATCGTATCGATGCTTGTCCAGTTCCATAATTCAACAAGTAGAAATGTCTTATATTCGATAAATCGCAATTTTTCTGATTTTGCTATATTTATATTATACTTTAAAAACACAACAAAGTGAAATATACTATAATTATAATAATCACACTCTTAAAGACATGCGCCGTCTTTGTTCCGTTCAATAATTAAACAGCTCAAAATATTTTTTTGTGGAATTGAAAATAGGTACATTACACTTTTTTTTCAAAACAAAATATTTAATATATAAATAGAACCATGTTTTTTTTATATTTATTAGTTTGCGGAATTGAAAGAGAGGCTTTGATTGTGTATTTATGTATTGCCAATTAAAACAAAATTTTCGGATTTTCTTGACACAATTGGATGTCGGGAACTGGATTTTACTTACTAGAAGTGTAGATGTCAAACATATTTTGAACCACTCTAGATGAATGATGGTTAAAAACCAAGCCTTAAGTCGATTCATAACCGTCGAAACTCTGTGTTGTGCACTCCTTAAGGAAGTTCACATAATATATGCACGTGTATCATAAATATACAACATACCTAACTAGTTAATACCTATTCAAATAGGTTGACTATCAGTGAGTGTGATCAATTGGAATGATTAATCTAGAGTGGTTCAAAATATGTTTGAAAATTTTCGAAGATTTCGACTAGGGTTTGAGTTATGGAAATGGACGGTCGACATGTTTTACTTTTGTATTGTGTTGTGGATTTTACGTTCAGTAAAGTGTAGATATGGTGTTAGATAAATGAATATATTAAACAAATAAATTTGTACATTGTAATATTATTAAAACACAGAAGCAAGTTAGTATACACAGAATACAATTTACTGTGCACGAGTTTACCACAATATTGTGATTTAATAATTTACAAATAATTAAAACACTGTTTTATTTTCACTATATTTATTTAAACTCTAACGTTTTCGCCCACTTCAATGGGCATTCTCAAGAGTACTTCAGTAGTACTTGAAAATATAACAGTGTTTTAATTATTTGTAAATTATTAAATATGAATTTTCACAGTGTGAACACAAACACCCTTCAACAATTATTAATATTGTGATTTCTTGGAATTGTATTATTATTTGATTAAATCAATTAGTACAATTAAAAGCAAGTTGATATTAAATGATTCAAAACAATTTGATTAATTATTCGCAAACACTACACAAATCATTCGAACTTGAAATGGTTGCGTACATCTGAACTATGAAGATACATTCTCAAGCATTATTTTTTTTTTTTTTAAAAAGATATATCTGGGTTTTGTTATAAACCCAAATACAACCTTATACACCTTTCACAGTAAGCTAAAAGCTTGTGTCGTGAAAGGGGAGTTTGCCGGCACCTGGGATCGAACCCCGGACCTCATGTTCATAAGGCCGAGACTCTACCTCCAGGCTACCAACTATCACACCATTTCTATTTTCTACAATAATTTGGATTAAGTTACTTTTTATTTGATGTTGAAAGGATGCCATTTCAAAAATTTCTTTTTACTTTTTTTGGTAAAAGAGTATTATACAAAAAAGTGACGATTCCAAAAAAATAAAAATATTGTAATCGGGAAAATAAGGCAAATATTTCAAAAATATCTCGTTTATTTCTAATATATTCTTTACTGTACATTGATCACAAGAAATTACACACAAAAAATAGATGTCTAGATATCAAATTCAATCAATGTACAGAGGGCGAGTTTATCGTTGACACATGATTTCTCCCAAATAACCATTACGTTTTCAACGTCTTTTATTAACATTTTAACTAGGTAACACTATTAAACGTTTAAGATATTTAAAATATTTGGTTCAGCAATGAGATGACAAAATTTAAATAGCAAAACAACGTAACTTAGACTTGATATAAAGTAATTTGCATTTTAAGTAAAGGTACATACAAGAAATTAAATTATAACACATTATTGACCAATTGCACTGTGGCTTCAATTTATATTCAGTTGCCCGTCCATCCATCCCCAAGACGGTATTTTCAGCGGACCAACTGCTTGTACTTGACTTTTTGTAGGGCTTCGGCTTGTATAAACAATCATTCCAAATCAAATCCTTGGTTCCCGTCCAGAAAGCCACTGCAAAGCCTTTGGGGTTGTTCTATGGATGTCCATCCAGTCTCCCTTGCTCCTGGACACTCCTCCACCAGGTGTTGAATTGTTTGAGACTGAGCTCCACAGTCGCATTCCGGAGCTTGCATTAAACATGCAAATCGTACCCTCCGTTTCTATAAAAGTTAAGACATTCGGGATAGGTGGCAAATCAATGAACTGAATAATATGTTCACATTGCGTGGATGGTGCGGATGTCTTTTGTCATTCACTGACGGTGTTCAGAAGGAGTGTTGCCTCCAACTTTGGTATCTTTGTAGATTGAAATTTTTTGTTTTTTTGATCGGTGCTTGTTTGGTGCAGTTTCAGTTTGTACTGGGCCTGCGGTGATTGTGATCTGCTTTTGTTTGATTGTTTTTTTTTTCTATCATTCTTTTGTTAACATTAATATGTGTATGCTGTATAGACACACTTAATTGGGGGGTTGGCCTGGCTGAATCAATGTAGGTATGTTGTTTTTATTTTTTTTGTGTGTATTTTGTCAACTTTCTGTTTGTGTCTCTGATTAATAAATAAATAAATAAATATATTAAATATTTTTTATCGTGATGTTTTATGAATGCCTGCCTTAAACAAGACACTCGGAAACTTACAGAAAAGAGCGAGAGGCCTGTTTTTACTGGGGACTCCACAGGGAATTTTCATATTGAAAAATGACATATCTTAACATAGCATTGTTTCTTTCTAATGATAAATGATACGTGACATTTCCCGACATAGGGCAGTTTCCCTCAGATAAATAGAAGAGTAATAAATACAGGCTTAGTTATAAAAACATTGATGGTAGATTATTCTATTATCCTATTAAGGTTTAGTTTCAGAAATATATGTAGGTATTAACTAGATCTGGACATTTGCGATTAAAAGATTAACGAGTTTATAATTAACTTTCATTTAAATTTTGATTTATTTTTTCTTTTTCCCGTCGCTGATGGCAAAGAATAGGTCACTCACTTTTTTCTGTAAGTTTTTGAGCGTCCTTAAAAATTAGGTGTTAGAAAACAATAAAGACATTTTACATAAAAAATTCAGTGATGAGGTTACCACCCATCCTAAATGTATTATTTTTTGTTGGCACAAAGAAGACAGCTTGCATGTTTACCGCGCGCAGCTGGCCTGCTGGCTACTCCAATTTCGGGATATGCTGTGACTTTATTGTAGTAGCTGTCTTCTCCGTGCCAATATAAAATCAAGACATTCAGGATGGGTGGCAAACTTCATCGCTGAATTTAAGATGTAAAATGTCTTAATTTTTTGAACACCTGCTTTTTACAGGACACTCGAAAACTTTCGGAGAACAGTGGGAGACATTGAAAAATGCAACATTTTGAAAATTTCTAAATTTTTCAAAAAAAAAATTTTTTTATAAAATTAACGATGTTTAACAATTTTATTAACGGATAAATGACAACTGAGTTAATTGTAATTAATTATGCTCGGTTCTTGTATCCACTACGAATTAATTTCACATATATAAATAATCGTTTTATATAAATACATTATAGCAATGACGTCCAAAATAATAGCAGCGATAATGGATAAATAGTGGCTCAGCCAGATGGCGACAGAGAAACTATGTTATTATACCTATAGCATACATATTATCTATCAGTGGCGGAACGAGACTTTCCCCATCGTTCATGCTTTGTAAAAATGTACTTTGGAACCTGCCACTAGTCTTTTCGAGTGTCCTTCAAACGGCAGGTAATTGAAAAACATCACATATAAAACATTAAATATCTTCAGTAAATTCATGACTTGTGTGTTCATTTCAATGGCTACCTCACTTACACTGAGAAAAATACTCACAACGAATCATTGGTACGTACGTACTATTAGATTAGGACCAGAGATAGTACAAACGATTCATTAGTACGAATCTATAATATTAACCTATCGCAAACAAGTCGTTGGTAAATTTACCAACAATTTGTTTGCGAAAAGTTAATATTATAGATTCGTACTAATGAATCGTTTGTACTATCTCTGGTCCTAATCTGAAAGTACGCACCAATGATTCGTTGTGAAATTTCGTTAGTATTTTTCTTAGTGTATGTGGGAAATATATTGATAAATAATGCATGGATTAATCTACCATAGTTGAGGTAAGCAGTTCTTTCCGGCTGAAATTGCATTGGCCAAAAGCTGTTATGATCTCAGTGTAGAGTGAAGTTTTTAAGATAATAATAATTGTGTGCAATGAAAGTACTATCATTCTTTTAGTGCCTAATTTGGGAGGGTCCGTGGCTGCGTAAAGAAGCCGTCGGGACCAGACGAAGTCTAATTGGTGTTCATTATGGTTATCCACTTGGATGTATTGATAACTAAAATACTATGGATGAAGGGGCTTTGTTGGTATAGATTATTAATGTTAAATATCCTCACAGATCCACTTAGTACATATTTTCCCTTTCTTCCATATACAGTTTGCAGAAGGCTTGATAAGTAAGGAAATTGAATTGACTCTAAATGATTATATGAAATTAAATACTGTGATTAAAACAGGAACGAAATGAAACAGTAATATTTTACTTACATGAAAATATGCTTTCACAAAGTTTATTCACCAATAATAAAATTAACAATAAAAATGTTAGTAATGTATTAGACTAAAGTATGTTGTTAGCCGGACGTTCAAAAGAGATCTGACCTAGCTAATTATTCACTACTTCCACCAGACATAATTGTTAAGGAAATATTCATCGCCATCTACCTATAATTGTATAAAACTCATATCTAACTAGCTACCGATGTGTTAAGTAATTATCTTCTATATGTGCTTCTCGATACTTCAGGTAGATGTCGCCACAATACTGAATATACTTTCTATAGTGCCTAAAAACATAATATATTCAGTTTGACATGACAACCGAAAACTTAGGATAAAGAATGACAGATCATTTTCAATTTTTGGAACGTTCTTTTCGATAAAGTTTGTAAAGCGAATATCGACTGTACATTGCAAGTTTCTGCGTAATGACATTTTAACTATAGAAAGTTTCTATACATTCGTGTGTGTGACAATATGTTACATAGGCGTCACTAATGTTTTGTCTGGCTATAAGTTGATTAATAATAATACTATACTATCTATACTATACCCTCACGCCGTATCCCAAGTGGGGTAGGCAGAGAGAACGGAACGCCACACAGATCTATCTTTACACACTTCCTTCGCTTCCTCCACATTCATACAGTTTCTCATACACGCACGTCGATTCCTCTTACTCAACACGCGGCCGTCCTTGAGAATTTGATCCACGTGATCAAGCCACGTGGTTCTCGGACGTCCGCGCTTCCTCACACCTTTTCTTTCAGACAAGTATATCCTCTTTGTCATTCTTACTTCGTTCATTCGTTCAACGTGTCCAAACCACCGTAGTTTATTCACGCGCATTCTGTCCACAACACTCTTCTTGCATCCGCTCATTCTTCTAATATCCTCATTCTTCACTCTATCACGCAGCGTTTTACCAACCATTCTTCTTAACGATCGTATAATATACGATTCTTAATAATAATATACGAGCCAAATTACCTACAATATAGAAAAGTATAGTGCGACAATTATTGATTGCCTAGATGTGGACTGATGAACTAACTATCTCTATCTACAACATCATGGTGTATCTTAAAAGGGATACCATTTAAACGATTGACATAAAAATCAATTTATTAGTTGCAAAAAACGATCATGTAACAATTTAGGTGACAGCATTGTAGCGAAAAAATAAATTGAGAATTGTCAGGCAATAATATTTTTAAAACGAGCTGCATTTTATTTAATATGACAAGTTCATATGTAACAAAAAAAATATTGTGAAAACAAATGTGGTCGGCAGCCGGATAGTATTTTTGATCAGGAGATTACAGATTCGATCCCCAGTCCCAACTTATTCCATCTCCGCGATACAATTGTTTAAAATAAACATTAAAATAATGGGAGGGTGAATTTAGATTTTTGTTTTATTTTATTGGGTTAGCTGAAAGATATCGCGTCCCTGCGATAAACTCGCCCATTGTGCAAAATATTTGTATATACCATGTTGTAATCTAATTATTTATGTTTAAATATTTTGAACAATAAAGTTTATTATTATTATTTAGGTTTATAAATATAGGCAATTTATCTTCAAAAAGTATTATAAAAGGGCATTTAATAACACACAATTTAAAATAAATGAATAAGTTCAAAAATAAAAATTGTATAGACAATTTACACTATCGAGCTATGTAGGCTAGTTTAAGAAATAATTTTTATTATTTTGATCTTGACTTATGAATTTGCAATGTACTGTTTTTTTTTGTTGTTGTTGATGTCTGTTGATGTCTGATGCCTAATGATAGTTGGCCAAAAAGAGCACTGTTCTTCCGTCCGCAGGGGTTCCGTCGGCCCGGGAGTCCCTCTTTCACAATACACCGTTCCTATGACAACGATATCAGAGCGCAAGGAATGTCGTGGAAAGAGGTGACGCAATTGGCACAGAGACGCTCTGAATGGAGGAGGCTGGTTTCTGCCCTGTGCTCCCGAGAGGAGCGTTGAGGGCGATGATGATGATGATGATGTCTGTTATACTTTTTATATATAATGAGTTACAATCCATTGGATTGGTCTGCAACGAGTTTTGACTTTCTTCTCCATTCCTCCCTATTCTCAGCCAGTCTCTTCAGCTCTTCGTATGAGCCATAGTTCATGTCCCTCTTCAGTTGGTCCATATAAGCGTCTCTCGGTCGGCCTCTGCCATTTGTGCCTTCGGTCCTACCATCTGCGATTGCGACGAGCAGTCCTGGGTGCCTGATGTTGTGGCCAATCCAGTTAGCTCGTTGTTGGCTGATTCTTTTGAGGAGTTGCCTTTTTTCGCCAACCCTGGTTAGCACTTCTTCGATTTTGACGTGTTCCGACTATTGAATCTTCAGCATGCTTCTGTAGCACTACATCTCAAAGGCCGCTAACCGTCCGCTTTCACTCTTGCTGATGGTCCACGTCTCGCAACCATATAGCAAAATGCTCCATACAAAAGCTTTACTAAGATTCTTCCTCACGCTTAAATCAATCAATCACGCCGTAAGTATATGATATAAAATAAATAAATATTTAACATCTCACCTTTTGGTAAAACGGAAGTAGGTATCAGAGGTTACTTCGGGTGAATGACACTGTTGTAATTGATTTTTGTCTGTGCGAACCTTTCTCAATGCAGCAGTGCAATATCGAGGTCAGGAGGTCACAAGCGGTGCTTCCGGTGATCGATACGACCGGAAGTAACCCCCCTCTCCACACACATACCCTGTACATTCTAAATATACCACCAATCTCCTACCACCTTCATAATATATAGAATGAATATCTAGAGAAACTCCGAGATGAAGAATTTTAAAATGAAATTTTCATTCCTATGCACTTTTCTACGATATCATTTTTACTTTAGAAGTAGATTTTATCCCGCATTTGCTCGAGAAATGAACATTTAATGTGATTCATCTATTAAGAAATGTGGTAGTAAGATTGCAACAAAAAGACTTGTCAAGGAATGGCTGCTGAAATGTGCATTTGTATATAATTGAAATTTTGTAAATACTTTAGTTGTTAAGTTTATGTTCAATGCTTTGGATTAGGTTGAAATAAATTATGTATATATTGTTATTTTGTAAGGAACGCGCCGACAAATCTATTTTAATGGATTTGGCGCGACTGTATATTTGTATTTAATGTTTATATTATATGAAAAAAAAAAATTATAATACTGATTAATGTTACATTATGTGTTTGGTGCATTGTAGGTACATAATATGAGTATCATCGTGTTAGTACCCATAGCACAAGAGACATATCTGAAACTAGCTCGATTTGTGAGGATTGTCTATGCATTTCATGTTAAATGTTATTATACTATTATTGAAGACTGTGCACTTTTTGACCAAATTCAAGTAGAAATTAAAATTAATCAAAATATTTAGTAATTCTACATTGTGACTTTATTAATTTGCGAACTGGCTTTCTTGCCGGACGATGAAAGCGAAAACTTTCGAAAGCTGTCTCTCAAATTAATAAAGTTATGTACAATTAGAACTACTAAATATTTTGTTTTAAAAAAAAATTGACTTGAAATTCTATGTTTATTTGTTACATGAATTAAAATACTATATCGCGATTTCAGTGTTCTTACACCATTGACGAGCTTTTCAAGACCTGAACATAGAACGAATAAACATAGAAATTCAAGTTATTTTTTTTAAATGTCTAGAAATTGTTGGATAGTTAATGCCTCTAAAATAAGTAAAATTAAATATTTAAATATTCTGACCTGACTTTTATTAGAATAGAGATGACGACTCGCATGTTTATTACAAGCAGTTAATTCGCTGGCTATTCCAGTTGTGTTGTAGATATGTTGTGATGGTATGAATATGAATAATTAAATATTAACAAACAAACAAACAAACAAATTTATTCTTTCTGACATTGTCGAAGTATGCGAACTACACGGCTTACCAATAATGTAAGCAGCATTGTACCTTATGCAGTCACTGAAATGAGTCCATACACATAAAGGAATTTTTATTTTCATATTTTATTTTATTTATTAGGTTATCACATAATAATGTATTCGCTGAATATTCTATTCTGAAAGAATATTCACTCGTTTACGAGCGATTAGTGCCGATTAGGTATTTATTGATAATATGAAAGCTTTTATGAGGAATGTAGTAATAATAAAAGATTAACTCATCCATAAGGCTTATCACTCACTATGAATACATGATAATATGTTTTATGGCACAAAGAATACATTCTTTGTGTTCAATATTTGTGTCGCTGAATTTCGAAATCCGCTATAACACATTTTTGTGATTCGGAGAAATTTGATAAAAAATATTATACAACGTACCTACTTACCTGAAGTCAAACAAGTTTGTTAATTATAAATTTTTTACAACAGTTCAATTTTAAAATAAATTTTGCTATTGAATAAAAATAAACTGTTCATTTTGCATACATAAAAATAACTCCTATTGTTCGGTTGAGTTATAGAGGATATTGAAAAACACAAAAAGGGATATAGCGGGATTCTTTTCTCATCATCATTTTTTTTTTTGTACAAATGGTGAGTATTTTGAAAGATAGAATGTTCTACAGTGATATATACAGTATATTTAATTACGAATCCAACGGCAAATATTAGGTACTCAATATTCGTGAAAATGTGTTATAGCAGACTTTGAAACTTCGCTACACATTTATAGAGTGTGTCTAAGTCTATCTAACTATCTATTCATTTTATACCAGTGGTTCCCAAACTTTTAATTTCGCGTACCACACATGAAATTATAAATCAGTAGCGTACTACTAAACTAGAACACGATGGTAAAGGATCATCTTGAATCACTGCACAATTTAATGGCCATGGCTGCTTGCGTACCACCTTAATAATTGTCGCGTACCATAGTTTGGGAAACACTGCTTTATACCATTACGGCCTATCCCGCAAATGGGGTAGCCAGCAGTCTAACTGTATACACCTAATAAGCGTGCAATTATTCTCTGGAAGATATATTCTTTCCAAATCCATAGGTAAGGTTTGCGATTCAGATTTTTTACTTGAAAAAAAAATGTAAAACTAGGAATGGATTTTATTCTTTATTTCTGTACACAATATGTTTCATTATATCTATCTATACCATCACGGCATATACCACATGTAGGGTAACCCGCATGTAACGAATATGAAGGCTGATCTCTCCGAGCAAACAAAAAATTAAAACATTCAGGATGGATGGCAAACCTCAGCTCTGAATTAAATTGTCAACAAAAATGTCTCTTTTTTGAACATCTGCATTTTACAGGACACTCGAAAACTTACAGAAAACAGTGGTAAATCAATTCTTTGCCGGGTGCTCCACAGCTTAAATACATAATTTTGTTTCTATACAAATATCTACCATACTACTACACCATCACGGCGTATCCCACAAATGGGGTAGCCAGCAGACCAGCTGCACGTAATAAACATGGAAGCTATATAAATACGCAATTTTTTTTTAAAAAAAAATCGTTGCAGTTGAATAAAAAAATCACGACAAGCGATGCCACCCATCTTAAATGTCTTTTTTATTTAGCGTAGAGGATAATCTGTGTGTTTATTACACGCAGTTATTCCGCTGGCTTTAGGGATAATATGTGAGATACCGTGATGGTATAAAAAAAATAATTTATGTGTCATAAATTTGCAATCTTAAGATATGTAATTTCAACATATCGAATTCTTATAGTAAATACATTCACTTACTTTCAATATAATATCTAAATATCAAGGCCTCACTTCATAACATACATAAGTATCTTCCCTAATCATATGTGGTGTGGTGGATTATGTTTGTGTGTTCTAGGGAGGGAATATAACGGGCAGCTAACTGACTATGGGCGCATGTGTGTGTATTTGTATCGTGTGTGTGTGTATGTGAGCTGGTGGGTCGTGTATGTGTGTACATGTGTGAGTTCGTGTTGTGAGGGTGTGTGTGTGTGTGTGTGTGTGGAAGGGTGTGTATGTGTTTAGAATAGTTTTTCTTTTTATTTTATTTTTTTTTTCCCTTCATCATTCTTATACCTTGGACAAATCTTCTTTTTTTCAATTTTGGACCGCCTATTGTAGTTGTAGTGTGTGTTTGTTTTGTTTTATTTTTTTGAGAAAGAATACTGTTATCACCGTCCCAGAACAGAGCAATCTAGTGGGACGGTGTAATTTCCCTGTCTTGCGTGAATCAATTAGCGACGTACACGATCAGGCGGGCCGGGGGTGGCCTGATATGTGACCCTATTTTATACAAAGACCAACATACCTAATTTATCCATTTTTTGGTCCCTATGAGAGCTGCCCCTGGCTCGCTCATCTGAGATCCCTATAGGGAGCCCATGATGAGTTTGATAAGAAGAAAGAGTGGTATGTGTTGTCCATAATAATTTAAAATATATTGTGAAAATTGTCAAATGTACCTATTGTAAGAGGGGAAATAAAAGAATTTCATTTCATTTCATTTCATATCATAAGAAGAAAATTATTATATATTATATTATTGTGCTCTTCGAAGGACGTGCCTAAAGCGCCAATTTTTTTTATATTCCTTAGGTATTATGTACTGTACTTAATCAATTTATAAGTATTTCTCATTTTATTTTATTTATTATGTACCAAATCTGACATTTTGATGGTACATGAAATAAATAGAATTGGGTTTATGTTATTTATGCGTGTTTATCCGGCGTTGGCTGTGTCTAATATTATTTTTGTTTAAAATTGTTAAATTTAAGTAGGTAATATATTTTATTTTTGAAAAGATGTAGGTACCTGGGTTTTTGTTATAAACTCAAATACAACCTTATACACCTTTCACAATAAGCTAAATGTTTTTGTCGTGAAAGGGGAGTTTCCCGGCATCTGGGATCGAACCGTTAGGCTCATGTTCAGAGACCGAGACTCTACCTACAGACTACAGGCTAAAGACGAGCTCAGATATATTGTAAACCTGTCAACATTTTTATTATTTGTGTTGATACGTCAACTCAACTCAATTGTCCTTCAACCCTCCTACCGGGAGTATAGGACAGAAACCGACCACCTTCACTTAGAGCAGTGTTTCCCAAACCATGGGTCACGACCCACCGGTGGGTCGTGACCGAATATTGAGTGGGCCCTGCATTAAGTAGCATTAAGTAGTTCCATGACTCCCTTCTAGAGAATCTGAGCATTACCAATATTTATGACCTCTTTTCTCTAAGGCAGCTTAAAGGTGGGTCCCAAGATTGGATTTTTTTTCTAGATGGGTCGGAGCCCAGTCAACTTTGGGAACCACTGACTTAGAG
This sequence comes from Athripsodes cinereus, assembly GCA_947579605.1. Lineage (NCBI taxonomy): Eukaryota > Metazoa > Arthropoda > Insecta > Trichoptera > Leptoceridae > Athripsodes > Athripsodes cinereus. The sequence continues at coordinate 24,773,091 of OX388316.1, forward strand.
AGTCTTTGCAGCAATTGAGTCTCCTTTTCGAACGAGTCCCACGACATTCTTAGCACTCAAAATTCGTTGTCATTGGAACAATGTATTGAAAAAGAAAGACGTCCGGCCGCCTGTAGGAAACCTCTTGGACGAAAGAACAGTGCTCTTTTTGTCGACATTGTTGGATATTCTCAAAACGTGACCCAACTAGGAACGTCGACGTCTCTTCTGTATAACAGAGACTACGTTAGATCTTTGCTGAGAAAGTTGATCCAGATTCATTTAAATTTGTGATTAAAAACCGTCGACTTAAACATTAACATAAATACAAAAGCCATTAGTAGTAACAAACATACAAAGTTTCCTTTAATTTTATATCAGTTGTGAGGATACATTGATATCGCAAAATATAATATTTTTATTAAGTCATATTACTATTGCTAGTAAAGTGAGGGTGTGTAAAGTGTACATCATGTGTGGGTGAGTGTGTATATGCTGTGTGTGGGTGGGTGTTACTGTGAAAAAAGATGTTGTCAATTATGAAATAGTATCAGGACAACATAAGTACAATATGGAATGATATAATAATGGTATTAAATGAAGTGTATTCTGTCGACGGATGAACCTAACAATATAGGTAATAAACCAGCTACAAGTTCGGACGTGGGCTGAAGGAGTGTACCTAAACCATTCTTCAAGTAATAAAATCGAAACAATCTACGCGGAAAAGATTACTGTAAAAAAAATACGATTTGTGGTCATATCAGTGGAGTTTAATATTTATATTTTATTATGCTATACCCTTATACTGTATCCCAGGAGGAGTAGGCAGAGAGGACGGAACGCCACAGAACTCTATCCCTACATACTTCTTTCGATTCGCATCGCAACTTATCCGTTCATTCTCCTAATATCTTCATTTCTCACTCCGTCACGCAACATTTTTAATTTACATTTTGTAAAAACATGAATCTAGCCTTTAATAAACCCAAGTACACCCCGAATACCCTCACACCAAACAATGGCTTAGATCGTTAAGGCGGATTAGGTTGGCAGTGGAAGAGATCGAACCAGAATTCTTTTGGTTGAAAGTCTAACAGCCCTAACCCTAAAGCTCCTGACCACCTCAATTCTCAGCTTTTTTCTATTTATCTTCATTGTCTTTGAAAGCTACACAATCTATTCCTTAAATTTTGATGTAAAATATTGTAAAAAGTTGTAATTTATTATAATTCAACAAAAAATGTAAACACATAATTAATCGAGTTAAGATGAACTTTATAATAAGGATACATTGAAATATTAATCCAATTTTTTCGCATCTTAGATACAATGTGGACACTCATTTATTCAAAAATAATATTTTGGATTTATATCCCTTATCAAATGATACAATTAACAATGTAGGCGACCAATAAGATCTCGCAGCATAATATTTTGTCCTTTTTTTCTTTCTCAATGTACAATTTTGATCTTTGACATTTTGCTCTTTTTGATTCATAAAATATTTTCATAAAAATAATATAAGATCCCTTAGTTATACAGAGTTTCTAAAAAAACAACATTTTTAAAAAGAAACGTTGAGCATACCTAACAATCACTCAAAGGTCTTCTGAAGTATTGTGCCTATTTTATGAAGCTGTGAGTCTTGACACTTAATCAACGCTCAGATGCTTCAAATGCCATACTTTGAAAGCGTGTGTTTTAAAAGGATATTGGATGTTAGGTGGTGTAAGGATGTCACAATAAAAAACCTATTATCTCTGTACTACAGGAGAGACGATGTTTCCAATGGCCTAAACGTCCCTCTATATCTTCTATGACGATGAAACCAATACATTAGAAAGATCGTAAGAATAGAATAGAAAATGACTTAATTATGTAGTGCAAAAACCCTTTGAATGAAGAAGGCTGGTTTCCACTCTGTGTTCCCGAATTAAGCGTTGAAAAACAGAACGTAAAATTGTAAATTATCTGTTTGTTTATTTATTCATATTTTGATTTTTAAACCGCTCTAGATTAATCACTCCAATCAATCCAACTCCGGAAACGAGTAGAAACATTCTGTTTACTCCAAGAATCGAGCCCACGAACTCTCGCTTACATGCCGAGTGTATAAACCTCTAGTCAACCTATTTGAATAGATATTCCAAGAAGTTATGTTGTACCATACACATACATGTGTGAACTTCTTTTAGGAATTCATAATGCAGAGTTCTATACTTCTCAGTAATTAAATCCAATCTCCAGTATTTATTTATTCTTTACTGTGCATTGATTACAACTTGCAAGCAATTTTCCACAAAAATACATTTATAATAAACACAATCAATGCACAAAGAACGAGATCACAGGGTCACAATTTCTTCCAACTAACACTTACTATTGCACTCTTACAGAATGAATTTTTCTCTGATACAATTATTCTACTCAAAGCTTTTCTAAGAAAATGTAAAGGATAGTATTATCCTTGTGTAAAGAAAAGCAGAGAAATGAAATTTAAAAGTAAATTAAATTGTCAGTATTGTATTTTATTATATAAGAACAAGATACCTATTGTTGTAAATGTACTTTCTGTAGCTTCCTGAACATCTAAAAGGTATATCAATCAGATTTATTTTCTTCCCTTTCATCCGCCATTCTTTATGATTTTTCTTCTTTAAGACAACCAACAGCATCATTCAGACATGTCACTTTGAGTGATCACTCAGGATGAACGGGTGAAAGCTATTAACACCCGACATTATTATTGATGGAAAGTTCTTTCATTTAAACGACCATAAACAAGTTATTTTTCCTATTACTTTTCTTATTCTCTATGAATTAGTATCGAATGTCAGAGACGTAAACAAAATGGACGCATTTCTGTGTGCATACTAGAATCTTATTAATTAATTTTCATTTTTAATAATAACAATCAATATTTTACATTTAATTTTTTTAGTAATTTTTTTTACGAAAATAGTCATACCTAGACAATATGGCCGTGAGTATAAAAATTGTAGTGAAAGCACTTGATAAAAAGTTTGAACAGCCCTATTCACTTTCGATGAACAGCTTCTGTTATTTCACTTTGGATGATCATTCAACAATGTGAATGCTTCTTTACACGTAACATAATCCCTAATTATATTTATTTTGTACTAAGAAGAAAATAAAATCAATTTTAAAACGCTTTTCACACGTGTGATAAGGTATTTATTTTCTTTAACATTCATCGGCTGTACTCAGAAACAAAGAATTACTACTAATCCAACTGTTAAACCAGAATAAATAACACCTTACTCACAAGCTTTGTCCTGCTTTATGCTAGACATTTCAAGATATTTTATTTTAATATTAATCAATCTGCTAAAATCACGAATATACATATTTTACCATATCTGTATCCTTACTTTGGAAAAATTTGATTTAGAAATTCCAAATAAATTTTTCTCCCAAAAAACAGTATTCTGACGGCAGCTGCAACGTGTGACGTCACAACTCCATTCTCTTTGCGGCTTTATTGTTATGCTACCATAGATCACTATCGTAAGGAAGAGTATTATGACGTCACAGAGCGTGATCAGTCACATCGCGTTTTGATAACTGTCAAATTTTTGTGTTTTTATTTCTTTAACAAAATGGATGCGTTGTTGTGTGCATAGAAGAATATGATTAATTACTTTTATTTTTAACAACTGCAACGATCCCATTACGTGGAAAAATATGTTAAATAAACTTCTCACTGTTTTGCTTTAGTAAGCGGATTTACAGTTTCAATTCCAGTCATGAATTTATTTATATTTTCACTAGTTGTACACTAATACTACAGGGAGTCATCCCTCATTCCGCTTGAAATAATGGCTAGCTTGTAAAACTTCTCTCGGATATTATTTGTATAATGAGTGTTTCTCACCCTTATTTTATATATATATCTAAAACCCCTCCTCTGCTCCCACTGGAGGAAGGCAATGTAGACTTGTTATTTTAATTAATTTATGCTAATTCGGACGAGATTTATTTAAGATACCCTCGATCAACAACTAATTTATTTATAACAACTTCATCAACTCGATCTTTCGTAATCTGCTTTTAAACAAATATACAAACAATTTTATTTTACACGGCTTGACTTTATTTTTATTAGGGTAGGTAGTTTTTTTTTCTATTTATACCACCCATTATATATTACCTCGCGGAGTCTCCAGTTAAGATGTAAAGAATAGATCTTCTACTCTTTCCTGTAAGTTTTCGAGTGTTCTGTAAATGTCAGGTACTCGTAAAACCTCCCGTAGAAGACAACAAACATCTATAATTTAGCAATGAGTCATTCCACCCATTCTGAAAGTTTAATTTTTATTAGCAAGGATAGAACAATCTGCATGTTTATTTGCTGGATACCCCACTTGTATGAGATGATGTGATGGTGTAAATAAAAAACACATATTTCATTAAATGAATCCTACCTTTTAACTTAAATTATCTATAATACCTACCTAATAATTTTTGAGATAAAAAAATATTTAAAATAATCAGAGTAGGTAAAGGTACCTGTCTAGCAATTTTTGATACTAATCTGGTATCTACTCTTGTGAGTCTAGAGTTAGTTAAGTTTTAAGGGTACCAATTGGACATTTCTGAAGACACTGATGCCTAGATTAAAATTTAGGATGAATATTTCAATTTGCTCTTAGGGTGACGTTTATCCTGAGCTAGCCCTTAATTAGGTAACTATTCTTCACCAAAATGTAAGAGATAAATAATTAATGTAAGAGTTAAGTTATGAAATGATTGGAAGATAAATTCTTATCCGGGGACCAAATTCCACGTACATTTAAAAGAAAAACATTTAATATAATTTTATTCATCCCCTGATGACGAAGAGCGTCAAGTAATCAAATTTAATCACTTTGCCTTCATTAAACACATTTTAGTGAATGAGATTTTTCACTTTGTACCCTATTTCATCCCATCCACACAGCGCTGCGTAATATTTTACAATTCTAATAACAAGTTTCAACAAGATTATTTCATTACGGCTGCCTCTCGCACTGTCCAGAAATTTTCAGAAAGTAAATTAATATTCCGACACCTTTTTAACCAAAAATAATGCTCAGAGCTTTCGCAAATATCATTCTTAAATGATATGATAATCAAATTTGATATTTATCATTTTTAAAGCAACACCTACACAAACATTTATCATTTTCTGAAGCACTTTCAACAACTTTACAAAATGTTGACAACAGTAATTTGATATTCGTTTTGCTGTCCATTTTGAAGTTTCACTCCTTCACAAGATGGCGGATGATACAAATATAGATATTATATTTAAATTATTCACGGAATAAAACGATTAAATAACGAGATTAACGAATAACAGAATTTGATTTTTTAAATATATTTATATTAACTGAATGCACGCAACAGTATTTCAACAAAAACACCACTCTTTTCTTCCTTTTATTATACTCTACAAAGGTTTATTTATACAAAAAAAGTCTTGCTATTTGGAGGCCCTGCTGATCTTCCAATATTTTTGAGGGCTTTCCAAATGAGCGTTCTCCCTCATGTAGGGCAATATTTGAAGTTATGATACAATTCATACATGGAATGTTTTCGTACCAAAATGTCCATAGTTGTCTACTCCAGCCGACATAAATCAAATTGATTTAATTAAATGTAAGTTTGTATCTATTTAAAATTAACTTGTATTTTTTTTCTTTCGTTACAGAACAGGATTTGGAATCTCTGATAGAGGAGGTTGTTAGAGCTGGCAATAGAGGAGTATCTGCTTCTAAGAATGCTTCTGGAGAACCCAACTGGAGTTTTGGACAATCTATTTTCTTCTCCAGCACTGTCGTTACAACAATCGGTAAGAATTTTTATATTATAATCGTTATACTAGATCAAATACCTAATACAACTGATGTCTATCAAATTTAGGCACCGAAAACGCTATAACATGCGTATTCAGGATTTCTAAAATACTTTTGATAATGACTCCATCAGTAGAGTGGAAACGTCAAGACGAAGGAGGGAGATCAACGAGACGTGGTGTAATCCGGAAGAACATCAACATCTATAAATGAAGACCACGAAAGCCTACAACAACCAATTGTTGGAAAAAAGACAAAATTAGTTAAAATCGTGAAACATTTTAAATTCCAATACCAAAATGAAAACTTGATATCGGGGGAGTAGAAAGTTTGCGCGTATACCTATCAAGAGTACCTACTTTACTTGTTATTTCAGGCTATGGGCATGTGACACCTCTCTCGCGCGCTGGTAAAGTGTTCTGCATGGCTTACGCCGCCTGTGGAATCCCTCTCACCCTTGTCCTTTTGGCTGCTCTGGTGGAGAGGCTTCTGTGGCCAGCGTCTGCCTTACTCCGAGCTCTCAATCATCGTCTGGGACATCTTTACCAACCTTTCTCCATCAGACTTCTTCATCTCTTCATTATTGGTGAGTTTAATTATAAGAAATTTGATACAAAATATTCTTTGTAACTCGGATGATTTTGGAAGATTTCATTTAAGTGCACTAATCTTAGATGCTAGTGGAAAGTGCCAGTCTTTAGTTTGTTGAAGTTTAGTTTCTTGATGATTGGTCGGGTATCTGATCTGGAAATCTCTTTAAACAAAATGAAACAATATATTGATCGAAGAGAGTCAAATAAAAAATAAATAAAAAAAAATCCAAAACTAAGGTAATATTATTATGATTATATTTGTAATCATATCGTGTTGTCCGCTTATTATCACTTTAGATTTGGATGTTAAGTCAATAAATTTTATGAATTTGAATCGGTGGAAAGGACAAAAAACGCGCACTTGTCCACAAACAAACAAAAAAATTGGTCATTTCATAAAATGAGAACAAAGCTGGCATGATTTTTTTACTAATCTTCATCATTTTGCTTTTAATTCTGAAAGAAGACATCAACCTACTGACAACCAAAATTTTTAATAAATGTTTCTATTCCCATTCAGTTCTACTTCTGCTGGTGTTTTTCCTGCTGACTCCTGCAGCTGTATTCAGCGTTCTGGAGCCAGAATGGGACTACCTGGACTCCATCTATTACTGCTTCATCTCCCTGACTACCATTGGTCTTGGAGACTATATTCCTGGAGACACACCCAATCAGACCATGAGACCTCTTTACAAGGTTGCAACTACAAGTAAGAAAACAAAATATAACTCAGTCTTAATTTCTGTTACTTTACTGTTTTTAAATTTTACTGTTTTTTTTTAGTCTAAGTAGTCAATTTTATTTTTTATTAGCCTCGCCAATATGCGGAATAAATATATTATCGATTTTTATATATCTAGTTGATTTAAGCTCCGCCCATTTTTCTGAGTTTAGCCCATTTTGTTTTAATTCCAGCTATCTTGCCTATTTTCTTATAAACTTTGGCCATTTTTATTGAGTCATGATAATTTTAATGTGAGTAAATATTAAATTGCCTCACAAATCAAAAACACAGAAGTAAAGAATTGGTTTAAAAAATAAAAATTCTGCCCATAACGATTTTTAAACTTCACACATTTGTCTAATTTTGTACAAATTTTTATATAGGTAGAATAAATTAAAAAATCTATAATCTACTTACTTACTTACTTTATTTTTCGGGTCCGGACTTCAGACCTTTAATAATATATTCTTTGTTGGTATACATTAATCGCAAAAAAAGAATTTCAGTAGGTATTTCATAGTTGAAACTTATTTTTTTATTTATTTCCAGTTTATCTTTTGGTTGGCCTAACCTTCGTGATGCTAACACTGACCGTCTACTACGATATTCCTCAGCTTAACATGGGTCTAATGTTTTCTCCACAAACTCATCAATCAGCTTACGATCCAGAAAAAATGCGCTTGAGTGATGGCAGTATGATAGGACCACAATACACAGTCGGAGGACTGAACATTCCTGGACAATATGGGCAGCAATGTGATGATCCATCTTCATCCACTCGTCGATCAGTTGTCAGAGTGAAACCACACCGAGATGATAGTCCCAGCCCTGAAGACACAACACCAGTTCATGCCAAAGACATACGAGTACCTTAAACATTGACCATTGACCAAATTCGGCTTTTGAAATGTATAATATTTTACACAATATAGTATAAAAATGGGTGTAATAACATTTTTTTATGTTTAACACTAGTTTGTTAAAGTTTTTGTTATTTATGATTAATTTTTCGAATATAAAATATCCATAACAACTTTAATTTGAAGATATCTTTGACAGTATATTGAACGCTAAATTTCCACAAAAATTGTAATTGATAATGTAGTTTTGATTTAGGTGGAAGAAATAATTGTATCTAATTATTGGAGTCTTTTTATTATTATTATACAATTATGATTGAGCATTGAAAGAAATTGAGTGTATACAAAATAATCAAATAAGTTAATAATGACTATAATATTTTACACTCAATTTTAACACTCTCAAAAAGGTTTTATCTCAAATATTTAAATAAAAATATATCAAAGCTTAAATGAATAGAGTCATTCTTTTAATCAGTGGTTTATAAATCAAATCAAATATTTTGAATAAATTCATCGAATGAACAATCAATGTTATGATTTACAAGAATGTAATCAGATTACATGATTCATTAGATTTTGGATATTTTTTGTTAGAAATCAAAAAAAAGAAAGCAATTGGATTGAAATACTCAGTTTTATTGACTAAATACACTTCATCATCATATCAACGTACTGGGAATTTGTAAATCAATAATTCAAAATGTTTTATTGACGATATCTGTCAATAGTTGTATTAAACTAAAACAAGCGTATTCAAATGTAGGTCTTATTGTCAATTCACTTAAGTTTCCAGGGAAGTGTATTTTATCGTAAGATTCAATAAAAAATAATACTCATTCAATGATAAACCCCAGTTGCAGCTCAGATATTGGGTCCATTTTTTAAATTATTATATAGTTTGTTACTAAATTTAATATGTATAATTTTAATTCACACATCATTCTATGTTGCCAGATTAATTTAATATGTTCTTAATAATAATAAAATTATAATAATAAAAACTCACGGTGTTACCAGTAACTAAAATTATATATTATTTTTATTGTTTTACTGAAAAGTATAATTGAACTGAATATTTTCTTAGTATTTGTGTATTTTGATTTAAGATTAATTTATGATATTCCATTTAAGTAATTTCCTTTAATGTTTTTTCTAAAATATGATATCATTTAAATCTGACATTGAAAATCATAAAGATTTTAATTACTAATATTTAAGTAGTTGGTCTAAGCATAAATTAAAGAAACCATTTTAATTGTTGATAGATGAAACAGAGCATGCAAAAAATATTTTTAATCAAAGGAGTAATAATATAATATAATATCTACCAAAGAATTTTGATTTTTAAATTTTTAAAATACTATCTACTGGAACATCGATGTTCTATGAAATGTTGCCAGACTACAAAGTTATTAGAATAATTATTCACCTTTTACTTACATAATAAATTATGAGAAAATTACATAATTTATTATGTTAATATCGAAAGAAAGACCTAACTTAATATATATAGATATATCATCTTACCGTCCTAAAACTTTTTACAAAACTGCATTTTTTACATTTTTGCACTTTCAAAATTACGTTAAAACTATCACAGAAATTCTTTCATAATTTTATATTAAATAAAATAATAGTATATTTTCCCTTAAAGATAATTTGATGGTAATGATTTTGTAGAATTCTATAAAGCAGGGATAGAAAATAAATAAATAATATAAACATTTTTAATTACTTAACTAAAAATGCACAATAAAAACTTATCACTAGCACTAAATAAACCTATTACAACACTTTTTGATTTGTTTTTAAAACCTTTTTAATTCAAGACTAAATAAAATGGTGGAGACGATAATCTTATTGTTTTACTATGATGAGGTCAGATTTTTGCATATTATTGTTATAATTCCCCTGTGAAGTTAGCCACAATCTGCGGACTGCAAATGTCAATGTGAGTGAATATAAAATAAAGCTAACTTCATATCAGGGGCCGTAGACAAACCGTACTTAGCGATCGACTACTGGAGAACTTTTCGACAATCTTCCTACATGTACTGTGTAATTATGCGTTATTGTTGTGGTTATAGTCGAAAATTCGTTTGTAGTCTATCGCCAAGTACAGTTTGTCTAGGGGGCCAGAACTCAAAGTCTTAAAATTTGGAATAGGATTTTTAGCTCTTGTGACCTTTTCATTGCTCTTTGTTTTTAATATATATTTTATTTCTGATATCGAGCAGATGTTTTGTATTTAGTTTCAAGCACTATTGCACATAATGCACAATAAAAATATAACTACCTAATAGTTATCTACAATAAAAAAAAAATTAAATAACTATTACATATTACAAAAAAGCAAGATAATAATTAAAATAAATAAAGTACCTTATTATCACACCCAGTCTTCCCTCTAACAAATCACTTTATTCAATAAATAAATAAATTCACAGAATATAAATAAATAATAATAGTATATTTTACCTATATTTTGCAGAATATAAAATAGAAAACATATTATATTACTATCAATACTATATTTACTTAGATAATACACTTTTTCCCAGAAATAGAAGCTATGTTCAAGATAAATAAATTAGAATATCTTTATATTGTTTCAATGAGAGTGCATTTAATTTATATTTAACTATTATTAATTACTAATTTTAAATACAATATTATGTATGTACTTTTGGGTTAAATTAAGATTAATTTTGTTAAAAATAAAATATATTATCTCATTCACTGCTGAAAAAATATTATTCAAAATATGCAAGTGTTTTTAAAGCATAATGATTTGGAATTGTAACTAAGGATAATGAATTTCACAAAACTTTCTATGTGTCAATTTTTTCAAAAATTAGATTTTTGTGCGTACCAAATTATTTGTTTCACTCGCATCTACGGATGAAATAACTAAAACGTTGAGATAGCCACAGAAAAAGTTATCACTTAAAAGAAAATAAATCTTTTACATGCTGCTTATTCTTGGATAATTCATGAGTTATCATGCAATTAAAAAAAGAAGCCAGAAATTAAAGTTCAAATGCAAAACTGTTTTTTTTTATTACTGTGAAGTTTTGATAAATGCACAAAGTAGGTTTCATGAATCATCTGTTAATATATTGTGTGACATATTTTTATTTTATAAAATTGACAGTGCTAAAATATCAAATCATAAATACGCAATAAAAGATTGACATTTACACATTAATAGTATTCTGAAAAATGTTTTCTTTTTTCATATGGACACATTATTCTGAAAATGGTATTTTTTTCATGTGGACACATTTGAGGTGTGTCGTAAAAAATTAAAAACGAAATAATCATCTCTTATGAATAATAAACTTGCATAATTCAAAACATTATATTTATAATAATATTGTACATAAAAATATAGAAGAGATTAATACATATATTTATTTATTATAAATATAAAAATATATATGTTCCTGGGTAACCTCCAGTTGTCTGTCATCGCCATGCCAATTGGCAGAGGGCTTATCACAAAGTTTCGATGTAATATCATATATCATGCATCATCTTCAGGTGGCAGACACTTCTAAATGTCTGGAGAAGACACTGAAAAATCACATACATATATATATGTAATTGCAAAATCCATCTATACATATTGTGATGAAATGTGGTGTTCACTCAAACCAGGAGAAAAGCTAGTTGATTTTATTTGCATAAAATACAAAATCTGTCGAACGTCCATAAACATGAATCGTGTTCTGACAGTCCACTGAAATAGATTGAATCTGCCAGGTGTCAAAAAATCCATTGATGCATATAATAAAATATAAATATTTACCTATATAATTATATTTGAACACGTATACGTAGAGATATACCTATCTAAATATTATCATGAAATGTAACAAAATAGATTTATCAAATATTGGAACATAATATGATATTTATACAAAACAATTTGCACTTTGATATATTTATAAAGTCTCATAATAGATTTATTGAATAATAATACGTATGTAGAAATTATTGATGTATTTTTATTTTATTATGTTAGATTTGCTATGGAATCGTGCGATAAAGCCATTTTAAAAACAGAGAGAAATTTATTTAGAAAATGTAGTCAAATCAATAAAATATATAAATTTATAACACAAAAGTGAAAACTTTATGTATATTTTATAATGAATTTTTTGATTCATTAATATTTTTATAGATAATAATTTTAATATTTTATTTATTTTTTTAAAAATTAATAAAAAAGATAGCCAGATGGCAGTTTTCGCCAGCCAGCCCTTCAGGCTGCCCACTATGACCTGCCCTTTGAGATCCAAAGTTTTGATTTGAAGAATGGATAAATAGGAGTACCCTCAACTTCTGAAATATCCTGACATGGGAGAAAATCTAAAATAAAAAAATATATAACAAAAAGATCAAAGAATTACAATTATAAGGGAGCATTAAATTAGAATTAATTTCTGCACAACTCATTTTTGGTCCTTGATTAAGAAATTTAAAAGTAAATGAATGTGAGAAAAATAACATAATCTAATGATTTAAGTGATTGTAGATAAAAGTTTTTATCGCTTTAGGAAGTAGACACCAACTACGTAGGAAGTAAATCAAATAGAAATGAGAATAATAACTTATTAAACCTATCTTATATATATTCAAATTTGGAATATTTTTAATAAACTGTCAAATAATAATAAATTAAATCTAAATACATATAAGGTATCTAATATAAATGTCTAATTAATGCATCTAGAACCTATCTGTAATAAAACATACTTCTATAACAAAATAACACATATTGTAATTTATCATATCATTTCATTTTAACTTTTTTTATTTTTCATAACTTAAACTATGTCAAACAATGTTTTGATTGCACTAGAAATGAATAAAATGTCTAAAAAAAAATATTTTGATTATTTTCTAGGGTTACGGTAATTTTAAATGATTTTTTTTGCAATGTAAATTATCCTTACTTTATCTTTGTTTTATAATGAAATAAAGATCTTTCGAAAAATATTTCCAAATTCAAATTTAAATATTGGCGTGGAATTTTTTGAAATGTGGAAGACAAAATGTAAAATCTAAATATCCTCCGTCTAATTGGGTGTTGCAAAAAATATTTATAAAAACATGTTGAACCAATGGCTTCTAAATTAAGATTTTTTCAAATATTAAATCTGTCGATAGTTTTGTATAGAAACAAGTTTAATAGATTAACTAAAATAAAATAATACTTTAATTATGGCTTTACTAATTACTGTGGATTGAAAATGACATGTGATTGGAATGTATAATGGAGTAATTATAAGAATGGAAAGAATGATTTTATTTTGTGATAATAATAAAGGAAAATCTATTTATTTTATATAATTGTGTAGAGATATTATAAAAACTATATTCAATATAATAACATAACTAAATAAACTCTCTCAACCAACACAATATATAATTAAATTATAGTAAGATTTCTATATTCAAGAGATATTTTTTATGTTTTCAACATTTTGTGGAATATTTTTGTACCTGGTCACACAGGAGTTAATAAATTTAACATTTATTTAATGTGCATGAAAAACAAGAATTTGTTTGGCTACCGTAGTATAAAAACCAAGGGAAAATAATTTCTTTGCAAAACATCTGATGATTTTTATAATTATGTAAAACAAGTTTAATTTGAAACACGTTTAATTCAGTGATAAAGTATACCACTCAAATTGTATTTCTTATATTTAATGGCACAAAAGAGATGGTTTATTTTAAATGAAATATTCATTTCTATCTTTATCTCAACCAGTGTTTTTAAAACTAAAGGTTTTTAATAATATGCTAAACAAAATTAAAAGTATCATAAAATCGCAACACATTTTGCAGAAAACATAAATCAAATCTGAATTAGTAAAAACATAGAGAATATTAATAAATATATAGGTAATAAATGTATAAAAAAGTAAAAAAAAAACATTATTTATAATATCATTATATCCTAACTGTATACTAAATTAGAGTGTAATAACAAAAATATTATTATACATGGCCTCTCAAAATATTATGATTAATTTCCATTTAGTCACCTAAATTAAATTAAACAGCCTAATAAATATAAATTTAATGTAAAACGTAGAATAAAAACTATAAGATATTTAGTATCTCCCTTCATCAGACATCTCCTTTCATATCTTACCTACATATCTCAAATAATAAAGAAGTATTCTACAAATTTTAACACAGTTTTTTTTTTTATATTCTATGGTCAATAGTTTGGATTAACCTTTTAATAGAAATATAACTTTGCTATTAATGTTTTTGCTTTGTGAACTTTTATTCTATCAATGTTTTTATTATTGATAGCTGCAACCAAATTATGTACGAATTTATGCAAATGAATGTTCTAACTTTCTAATTCCTGCTGTAATAATTATTGACAAGAGACAGTAGAGATTGATCTAAATGTTTTCATTCTTTTTTCTTCTCTTCATCAATATAGAAAAGAAACAGAACAGAGACAGAATATTCTTTTGCATAATTTGTTGGGCAAATGTGGATACAGCTTTGAATACCTTACAATGTATTATTTTGCAATGATATAAATGATTTGATAATTTTTTTTTATTCTCATAATACTTTAACTAGTTTTGTGGACTCTGGAAGTTATGAAAGATTTTGTTGAAATATAGTATCACACCATTTTTTCTAAGTATGTCAATATCTTGTGTTGATTAGGGAAAAAGATAATTATATAAAAAAAACGTTTGCATTGATGGATTTTCCATACACAATATATTTTTTCCTTTATTCGTAGACAGAATAGGTTTATTTTTAAAATTCAAGAAAATTCAGTATCTATTAGGTAACGAAAATGGTTATTAAAAATTCCAAAATGAGAAAAATGAAGAATTTTAGATTTTTTTTAGATTTTGAAACTATATCAAATACACAGGTACGCAAACCAAAATGAGTAGGTACTAAAATAATGTTTCAGTCAATGGTTTTTATGATTCACTCTATTGCAATAATTGTCATGAAATTAAACAAATAACCAATGGGTTTGATACTTAATTTAATAGGTCAATTTCTACTATAGGTTATCCAATAGTATGCAGTTAGATATTATTGATGATCATTGTTATATTTATTTTTATTATCCTTCACTGTACACCGTTACAAGATATCATGGGGCATCCAGGTATGAGATGGGTGAGGGGTACAATTGTACTGTATTTATAATATAATTTGTAATGATTTATTCCTGTACATAGTCGAATTTCATGGCATAATTATGCATTTACATTAAATTACAATCACTGGACAAGATGCACACCCTCGCCCCCCATATGGCTTCTGTGATATCTTGTTACGGTACACAGTGAAGGACAGAGATGTGACGTATTTTAAATAAAAGTATTTAAAATACAAATACAAAATACGTATTTGTATTTTGTATTTCAAATACCTTTTTGTAAAAAGTATTTTGTATTTTATTTGAAATACTTTTTTTGAGTATTTTGTATTTTACACAAAATACTTTTACAAAATACCTTTTTATTGTTTGAAACAAAATTCTGCCATTAATTGATATGCGCGTACGCAAGCTTTTTTGCCAATTTGTTGAATAACAAATACAACGTTTCCATTAGAGTACTCCATGTTTGAGATATACACACATAATAATGATGATTGAACAAATTATACATGACGCCGTTTAATGTTTCATGGGCATTTCAAGGGCGCTGTGATTTCTCCTGAATGGTAGCATTTTCAATTTTGTCTGAAGGCAATCTATTCCAGGCAGATGACGCTGCGACTCTGTTTCTTCTTTCTGCAAATTTAGAGGTATTTGCCCTTTTGAGTTCAACGAGTTTAAGAAGCCGATCACAGCCTTCGCCACACATTTTCGTCAGCGGAACAGCTCAGTGGGTGATGTGCTGCCTTGTGGATAGTGAGACACAGTTTAAACACCACTATCTCTAGGACTTACAGTTAGTGTAGACTTCTTAGTAGTGAAGTTATGTGGCAGCTCTTATTCTCTCTGTAAATGATCCGGAGGCAACATTAAAAACCATCTGAAGACGATAAGGAAGAGTCTGGAGCAGTCCTGTATATAATATGATGTTACAGTAGTCCATACGATTTCAGATTTGGATTATCCATTCTGATTTATTTTGCAGCCCAAGTCAGGAATTCTCTTACCTGCTTGATGATACTCAATCCATTTATGACAATTTTCGGCTTATCTCTTCTAACAACGGTACATTTTGTCATGACTTAATTAATTTTTTTTTCTATTTTGACAATTCTTCCTAAGGCTCATCCTCATTGTCTGCAAGCAATGATATATCGAATCATGTCAACCCTTTCTCCATTTATGTATACTCTTGTCCAGTTTATCATTCATCAATGGTATTCATCAATTGTCTGCAAGCAATGCTATATCTAATCATGTCAACCCTTTCTCCATTTATGCATACTTTTGTCCAGTTTTTAATTTCTTTTACATTCATCAATGGTTTAAATATTAAATACTTTTGTCTTACACCTTGTTCGACTATTTGTAAAAAGTATTTTAAAAAGGTATTTTAAAAAAGTATTTTGAAAATACGTATTTTGTATTTAAATACCATTTTGAAAAAGTATTTAGTATTTTGTATTTGAAATACAAAAATTCAAAAGTATTTGTATTTTGTATTCAAATACTTTTTTGGAAGTATTTTGCACATCTCTGGTGAAGGATAATAAAAATATGTAAAATTATGATCATCAATATATATTTTCTAACTGGATTCTATTGGATAACCTATAGTAGAAATTGACCATTTAATATATAATAGCTTTTCCCTAATTTTCAACTCAACACAACCAAATTTTCTTAGCTTAAATTACAGAACATTGTATCCATCATAGAATATAATTATATAGTTTATACTATAATGATGTATGTATTTAAATGTATTGTGTAATAAAAAAAAAGATAACCTTTTATCTTTATACTTGCCTAATACCTGTCTTGTCTGTGTTATACCAATAAAATATATATTAAAATGTATTCATAATGTTTTCTTATTTAATTATTAATTCTATGGGCATACCTAGACATTGAAGACCCACCGTCCACCCGGATACCGCAGAGGTCTGGGACATCTATTTATCAGAAATTGTACACTCAGCAAATCTTGTCTAGTTGAAAAAAATATTATTTATGTATGGGGATAATATAAAAAATTGGCAGCTGCTTGCCCCCCCCCCCCCCACTAGAAGTTAGGTACATTAAATATTTCAAATTACTTTAGAGTTTTGACAAGTTTGCACCCTCCTTAGAGAAAATGCTTGGTATGTCAATGGTTCATTTATTTATATTCTCACAAGTGGGATGACTAGCAAAGAAACTGCATACAATAATAAACAGTTCTTCTTTTTCACTTCAGTAAGATATTCAGGATGGGTGACACACCTCATCGTTATTGAAGGTATTTAATGTCTTAACTCAGTATTTCATGAATACTTGTCTTAAACTAACAGAAAAAAGTTGGAGACTAAGTTTTGCCGGGGGCTCCACAGTTTAATGTTTTGTGATCCATTTTGGGGAATAAAAATACCTTTTTCAACCTTTTGTGCTTGACATTCTCATAAGAACATTGTGAGGAAACAAAGTTCATATTATATTCTTGGACAATATTGGAGTTATTTACATTATGCCAATGCACTTCAAGGTCACTTGTAGGATGTATAAATTGTAGGATATTACTTACCTATTATAAAGATAAGGATGAAATGATGAAGGTATAGAATAAAAAGTAGACAATAATCAATGTTGTAATTTAATAATCTTTATATTACAAAACGGTTTTCATTTAATTTAAATACACAACATAAAATAATAATAAAAAAAACATTGGGATCGGAAGAAATATAATATAAATTTAATACTATATAATAGTATTACTATTGTTTTATTGATAAATTGGACAAGTTCACATTTCGTTATAATAATAAAAGTTATAAATCTATTACAAATCTGTGTTATTCATTAATAAAATGAAGAACCACACCGATCTATAACTCAATGGGCGACCAAATAAATATGAAAAGGGCTGTCAAATGCAGAATTCTTTACTGATTGTTGAAAATCTATGAAATTGTATTGGAGCGTGTAAACATACAATTGAAATGTTGGCCAACTGTTAAACAATTCCAAATCTATGGAATTGTATGAAAGGGTGCACACATACAAGTTAATGGCTAATTGGGCAACTATTATGGGCTACACAACTGTATGAAAGTGTGTACAAAAAGACATTAAAACCTGGCCAGGATTGTATAAAAGCGCGCACACATATAAGTTAATAACTGGCCACCTGTTTATAAGACCTATGCAATCATATTACAGTGGGTATAAAAACAAATCAAAACTTGGCCAACATGGAAAAGAAACTATTTGAACATGTAAAATACAATCTAATCGTTGGCCCATTGTTAAAAAGGTTATGGAATTGTATAAAAGCGCGCACACATATAAGTTCATAATTTGGCAACCATTATAAAACATACGCAAATCTATGAGAGTGTGTACGTGTACAAAAAAAATGTATGGTTAACAAGCACAAACACAATCCAATGATTATAAATTTTTTGAGTAGGATTAAATTACAGATCTGGGCAAGTTCTCATTGTACATGAATAATAGTCATATATATAAAACAAAAACATTCAAATAATATACCTAATATAAAATATAATGAAACTAAAAACCTTAAAAATGCTACTAATATTAATTTATATAATTATGCATAATAATAATTATAAGAACCTTAGCAATCTATGAGAAATTAACAAATATTTTATTTTTCACATTCACATTTTAATTAAATTATTCACTAAACCATCCTTTCTCTCAATAATTAACTATCATACTCTTCATTCCATAAAATATTACATTTTTTTATCTATATTTGTTTTGTTTTCATTTTAATGAAACAATCCACAAAAAAAATTTCAAATACAGAATTTTGTAAGCAAAATTTATTTCACCGTGGACATGTGGAGTGAGTGGACGGTGAGAGGATGACGAAGAGGGCGTGTTTACCCGAAGAAGCAAGAAAGCGTAGACATCCAAGAAATCCATTCTCACGGCAAATTATTTCACAAGAACAAGATTTACATTGCTAAATTCAAAAAAATTAAATATAGGTTTGTAATAAACCTAAATATGTTGAAAATACTCTTACGGGCTGTTTCACCACCTCTGGATCTCAACACAAATCTAACGGATAAAACGAAAAATGCGTTTCACGACTCTCTGACAGCGCTATCCTATAGATAAAGTTCTAGATAATTTATCCGGCGGATAAGTCTTAGATAGTGTTAAACTGTCAAAATTTGTTGACATGTGCATTGCCTAGATATATTCCTAGGCAACGCATGATATATTCCTACCTACGTGCATACATTCATTCAACAAACGCATGAAATTACAACGTTGCCACTGCTATCTGGCGGATAACAATCCGTAAGAAATCTGTAGGTGGTGAAACGCTCACTTCAGTTTATCTTGTAGATAAATTTATCCTAAGGATAGTTATCTAGAACTTTATCCAGAGGTGGTGAAACAGCCCGTTACAGAAATAAATGTGCTAGCGTAGTGAAAGCAAGTATATAGGAAACAGAGTTTCAACCCCTAAATTCCAAATTAAGATTTCTGCAGGCTGTGAGTCTTGGAGCTAAACAAAGGCTCAAGAGTCCAAGATACTAAACTTCAAAAATACATGTTTTAGGAGGATTTTGTGTCACAAATTAAATCCGTGCGCTAATGCACTCAGAAAAGATCAATAATCTCTGTGATACAGGAGAGACGATAGTCCTATTTGGGTACGTTATTTCAATGGTAGTAAAAATTTTATCAGTTAGTTCATTTGCCCTAAATGGGGGCGATGAAAATTTTTATATATAATCAATTTAGCAATGATCATCCACTCGGCAAAAACTAAACATACTCTAATGAAAAATAATAATAATACAAATGAAATTTATAAAAATGCAAATAAATAAACATACAAAAAAAAACTAAAACGCAAAATCAATAGAAAATTAAAAATATGAACAATCTGTTAAATAATGAATTACAAAAAATAACAAATACTTAATATTTTTTCGATTACTATTCTTGTTTGTGTATTTTAATTATTATTTTTTACCTTTTTTTATGACGTGAAATAATATATTTAATTTCTTAAAAATCCCTTTCATTTATTTACCTATTACTAAAAACATTTTATCAACTATTATATTCATTAATTAAACTTAATTAATTAAAATTACAATAAGAATCATACATATAATATAATAATAATAAGTGTATTACAATAATAGTAATCTTAAAATAAATATCAAGTTCTAATTAAACTTATTATTTTCAATTTTGATATTTATTTTTTACCTCGTAATTAAAAATCTTTCCAACTATTTTCAAACGACAACTGCACATTGAAAAAAACATTAAAACATTTTGTTTATTTCTTGTGTTCTTTTTGTGTAAATTTGTATAATCACAACCTTATATTTTTACTCAGAAATAAATTATCAAATGATGTGAAAAATTACGTATCATATTTATAAAGTATCAAAACCACTTAAAAACTTTTACTGTCTGAAAATGAAAGATTAAAATATATATTTTCTATATTTATTACTTGATAACTGTGTTTCAGTAAGTTCGATATAGCGAACTTGTATTTGAGGCAAGAAAGAGAAAAAAAGGATTTTTCCTTCAATTTTTTGATATAAAAATATTGAAATAAAAAAAAACTATTTAACTATAAATGGCACTGTTGATGTTATGGTTTATTTCAAAAACACAAAACTTGTTGGTTACCCCATTTGTAGGGAACTCAGTAAAGGAAAACAAGAAATGATATGATGAAAATTAATTAGAAAATTTAGTATAGAATTTTTTTAACCCTCTCATTACCATTGTGTAGGCCGTAGTAGAGGCACATAAAGAATTTTGTTTATTAAAATTCACCTGGTTACAAAAAAAATTATAGCTCATACTGAAACAATTAAGAAATTATGGTTTTATAAGGTGGAATAAGTATTTTTCTGTTGCAATCAATAACTGACGAATTATTTATTTCCAAGCTTTCGATTATATTTTTCAGTCATGTTTTCCATGTTAATGACTTTTGGTTCAGAAATTGAAATATGTGCTATCGTTTTATTCATCCATATTTTCTGTATTCAATTATTGGTAATTTTTGTATATGTATAGAGTTTTTAATGTGTCCTTAAATTCATGATATCTATAAGTAGAACTAAAGAGATTAGCTGATATAGGGAGGAATGGAGAAGAAAATCCAAACTCGTTGCAGACCAATCCAATGGATTGTAACTCATATAATATATCCGTGTACAACACATGGGCCTCCATCAAAAATGTAAGAGGTATTTAAAAAAAATTGCCAAAAAATACCGTTATTCATTGTACATAGAGAGAAAAAAGGACTCTTCAGTTTAATTTGGTAGTGAGAGGGTTTTAACGATGAAAACAAATTCTTTTCAATGAGCAGTTTCGTACAAATTGTGTTTATATTTATTTTTTTTGAATTTTCTTACACTAATTAAAAATTACATCTAAAAATAATATTTTACAAGTTTTATTTTTTTATTAACTTTATTGTTTGTTATTTCTTAATATAACCAGAATAATTACTCTTTATTACAGTAGTTACGTGTTTTACAATTTGTTTTAGAAAATATGTATTTATCTATTTTTTTTTAATTATTATATTTTGTCCTGGTAGATGGATTATTATTTATTTATTTCTGCTATCAGCTGCACAGTTGTTTGTTTGTTTATTATTAAAAAGTATTTTGTTGAAATTCTAACCTGCATACTGAAAATTGTAAATTACATAAAAAAAGTATAAGTAAAATAAACTATTGTCTTGCGATCTATAGCCACTAAAAATGTAATAAATGCTCAACAGTCTTATCCTAGTATATACCAGCGGCATGTCTTCCATACATGCAAATATGCAACGCATGCCCTACAATAAATGTAAAATCTTAAAAATTGTGTAATATAGTAGTGAAGAATATCATTTTAGGATTATTTATGAATTTCTAACTACTATAGTATTATTACCTTATTTTAGGGCATGCGTTGCATATTTGCATGTATAGAAGGCACGTGCCTGGTATTTGTCAAAATAAGAATTTGTAAAAATTGAAATTTCAATCCGTCCTAAATAAGCATCTGCACGACAGTGGTTTAAAAAACAATATCTTCAAGTAGTAAGTAAATTGAGGGTAGATATGATTCACAATTTTTTGATGGGAAGACAAATAGTGGCTAGAAAGAAAATATTTATGAATGAAAAAAAGTAACTATTTATAAGACAAGAGTGTTCAATGTTTGAAAGCGCAATTACATATGGCAAATATTGAAGCTCAAGATCCAGAAATTCAGTTTTTAATACAATGTATATATACAGTGACCTTGAAATGCACTAGCCACGTGCTGTTTTATCATTAAATGTATCCACTACCATGCTGTGTATGTCGGTGGTTTGTTTGCAGCATATAAAATGTTTTTAAGTGCACAGTCTGGCATTATATTGATTTTTCCAAAGATGTCAATCACAACCGTTAGTGACCAAATTGACTAAAGGGGCTATGAGATCTAGCAAATAATTAATTCTACTAGATAGGTCACAACTATTAGTGACAAAATTATTCAAAAGTATATTAAATAATTTTGGAAATGAATTTTAGTTTATTAATAGGGATGTCAGTATACAGATTAGAAAGAAAACTGATTAAATTATTTAAATATGAGATGTTTATTGATGTATACACTTATTACATATTTCTATAATCAAATTGGTTCTGGCTGAATACCCTTTTTTTATTATAATATTATTATTTCCTATTAAACTAAGACACCACATACAACTAACTACAAGAAATAACACTTAGAACATTATGTATCGTACCTTCATACCAATATTAGTATTATTGACAGAATCTCAATGACAAAATTGTGTTAGTTAGTTGGAGGAAATGTATTATTTAAAAAAAAAATGAGTCGGACATTGGAATAAACCTAAAAACACCCCTCAAGCAAAGCAATAGCTTGCATCATGAGATGCAGTAGGCTGGAATCGAGAAGAATCGAAGCCAGAATTTCTCGGTTGAAGATCCGAGACTACCAACATTAGTTTGATATGTATATCAAATTCTAATTTGGTCTACAATTATTTGTAACTGCTATTAATTTACTAACAAAATAAATTAATAAAAATTTGTTATCCCAACATTTTTACTGTTTATGGACACACTACAGGATCGGGACCAAGAGTGCTTATTATTGAAAAGTATTATCTGGATATTGTTTTTAACTAATTACACCATGCTCATCTTAAAGGCAGATTAGGGCTATAGCATAATTCAAACCTAATATCTTTCGTCTGCAGTTATAAGACCCCACTACCGTTGTGTACTAACATAAAATAATTATGTAAATAAATGTACTTTTCTTACAATTTATCTATTACTCTTGACAATTTCAATCATTGGGTACAACTGATTGGATAAAACTATAATTTTAATGTTAATAACTTGGATGGTATCAGCTAGGGTTTTGTCGTTGGATTCAGTCAATGAAAAACTTTTTTCATATTTGTGTTATATTTAAAATATTAATACAGTATCGTAAATTAAAATGCTTACGATATAAAATTTATTTATATTTACCATTCAGACTATTACGATAATAATAATAATCTTAAAAGAACAACGGTAACTGTTATTAAACAAAACATATACAGTGAAGATCAAATAAACTCAAAGCAGCATCTTATCATCAACAATTCTATAATTAAACATAGACTTATAGATGAAAATGTAGTTTTGTTTATTTAATCCACGAATTGTTATTCTTTTGTTTAAAAACAATTGCCACTAGATAGATTTTCATTTGTTTCTCGGATACACATACACACACTGACATTTATACACGCATACATTTAATAATTCAATATTACAACAAAGTTCATCCGTGTTTTTCAAATTCAGAACACATGAGGTATTTTTGTACAAATATTCAAATATAGAAAAAGGATAACTGAAAAAGAAACAAAAATATTTAAAAGGTTGAAATAATATTTATTTTATAATTAAAATAAAATAATTCACTTTATATTCGAGGATACAAGCCCTAGATAATGTATGGACATTCGTTATAACAAATAAAATATAATAAAAGTTCTATGCAAGTTTGTTATATTTAAAAACAAAAAATGGTATTACTAATTATATATATTTCATTTAAAATGTAACCAGAGAATCTGTCTATTTCTAAAATGGCAAAACTTCATACTAATTAAAATTTGCTTGAAACTGTTAACGTATTAAAAATAAAAACTTGTATATATTGTTATATAACCTTCATGTTAAGTACTAATTATTTTTACAATAAAATACAAATACAAGAAAAAAAATGTAATGAATTTATTGACAATTGAAGATACTAAAGAGAAAAAAGTGGTACATCTATTCATACAGTGATAGCATGTCTCACAAGTTCGGCAGCCAGAGAAAATTAACAAAACTTTGGAGATACAGCACTTAGTGTTGCAGATGCTGGAACAAATTGCCTCTAAGTCTGCAAGTGGAGGCAAATAGAGAGGGGTTCAGAAGGAAGCTGAAGACACTTTTTTGCGATTTGGAATTTCAGACGATAGACAATACAATACAGTATGGTGCCCTTGAGTTCACGTTGAGTAAACGGCGCTACACAAATTATCCACATATATATAAAATTTACAAATCTACGCAGTCGGAAATCAAGTTATAAATTATCCCATAGTGTTCCCGGTAAATAATAAGTCTCCCACATGTTTCTGTAAGTTTACGAGTGTTCTCGTAAAATGCGTTACATATAAGACATTTAACAACTTCAATTAAACAATGAGGTATGCCATTCATCTCGATTATCTTAACTTTTAATGGCATGAAGAGGAGGATTTGCATGTTTATTACATGCAGTTAGTCTGCTGGCTACCCCAATTGTGAGAAATGCTGTAATGGTATGAATGAATGAAAATCAATCTGCTGTTTCAATCCATTTCATACCAAATCAGAATGAAACAAACTTTTATTGTACAAAGATAAAATCTCAATAAATATAATGGGTAGATAATAACACTAAAAAACCAATGATGTTAAAAAAGGGGGGACAAACACATGGGTAGCAGTCTTTTTATGAGATTACATATGTAACTGAAATAATTGAGCCTCTTCAAAGAGTAAAATTAGTACAAACTGAATGAGATAAATAAAAAATAATGTTTTTAAAAATATACACACTATTTTTGGATGACTTTTCGGAGATATTTTGTTTTTTTTTGAACAGACACAAACATACAACATAAGAGCATATATAATATTTTATAATGAGCATATTCATACGTTGATAATTTTTCATATACTTATACATAATAATAAACATGTTTTTTTTTATATTTTACCATCCCTAAATAAAATTTTAGAACACAGCGTAAACCTTTCTTTTGTTTTATTTAACTCATATTCAAGTTAGCAATCTCACTTTCAAATTAATAACCAAATTATTGACTTACATTCAAGCTAATAACCAAAATATTAACTTACAATCGGGTTAATAACTGAAGTATTTACTCGCATTCAAGTTAGCAACCAAATTATTGACACACATTCAAGTTAATAACCAAACTTATTGCCTCACAATCGGGTTAATAATTGAAGTATTCGCTCACATTCAACTGTTTTTCAATGAACTACTCTTTTCTTTTATTTAACTTTCATGAAATTAAAGCAAGTATTAAATTTTTAAAATTCCTTGTTTGGTATAGATTATGTTAACCAATCAAATATTAAAAGAAATTTAGTTTTCTTAAAGTCATACAATTCCTCATGCGTGCAGCTCCAATTCAATGTTCTCAACATCTGTCCATCCTGTAAGATCCGGTTTACATGATCATACCTTTTAATCCTCAGACGGCCACATCTTAGAACACCATTCCTCTCAGCTATGTATATCTTCTTACTCATTCTGTCCTCGTTCATTCTTCCTACGTGCCCTAACCACCATTCAAAGATAATAAAGTGAAATTTATTAGCTACAAGGTTCAAATCCAACCTAGATCATAAATTTTTAATGATGAATTTGCTCAGATAAATTAAGTTTCTTCAAAAATGTTAGCAACATTTTTTTTTTGATATTCATTCCAACACCCTAAATGATTTACAATATATCTATGCCATCTTGGCATATCCCACAAGTGGGTAGCTGGGAGATATTCTGCAATGATTTACACTGTATTCTAAAATACGACCACTATTTGTAACTATATACAATGGGTGCAGACATACAATAATATATTGTTTGTGTTCGTGAAAAAAAAAACCATAAACGTACCCAATTTTATTTTAATTTAATAATTGTATTAATTTTGAATATACATATGTAATAATAATATCTAATACAACAACATATTGTTATTTATCATACATTTATTTATTTATTTTAATTTTGTTACTCCACTTATTTTAGTATTCGTATTTATTTTTTTCCAAAAAAGTTTTTTTGTACCGATCAATGTTATTATTATAATTATATTAATAGTATTTTTTTTTTTTAATTTTCACTATAGCCTAAAGTATTTTTTTTATCATTTCTTAAAATGTTATATTCTTGATACCTTGTTCTGTGACAACCGATTGTGAAAAATATAAAAATAAAGATCAAATTTTATCTGTAAACCAAACATTTGAATGTAGTGAATCTGGAAAACGGTTCAAGTAGCAAAATTATGGGAAATATAAAATGTAAACGAAAAGAACCAGTGATATAAAAATTGTTGAATTAATATTGCCTCTATTAATTAATTAAATGCATTTAATATCAAAACAAATTTATTATTCGTAGCTCTTACCGTATCTCAATATTGATAACTGATCATTTTTGTAACAAGGCATAATGCTTTTGTATTGAATATCAAATATTCTATATAAATGACATCGGACATTTTTATAAAAATGATCAATTACTACTATCTGAGATTTTTTTTATCAACACAATAAACCTCACTAAGTAACTGTACATTTTTGTAAAAAGGCATGATGCTATTGTATTGATTATAATATAGTCAAATCAATTGCATTATGCCTTTCTACAAAAAATTATCAGTTACTATTCGAAATTTGTCAACAAATAATTAGATATACACACAAATAAACAAAAAAAACGAGAAAATACTTTATTTATTGTTAAAAAAGTTTAACACGAATATAATTCTTTTGTCAATATAAGTACCAGTATGTTGGGTATTTTTATTTAGTTAAAAACAAGACCACAGATAATAAAAGATATAGTTACATAAAAAAAACGTTGGAAAAATTGTTGGACAATAAAAAGGATGAACAATGAGTGTATAATAATGAATAGAGCATACAGATAGCGCTATGCAACAATATTCCAAGCCACTTCAACGTAAAACAGAATCAATGTTTAATATGTAATAATAATTGTGCGGGTTTATTTATTTATTTATTTATTCTACAGAGACACACACAGAGAGTTGACAAAACATTCATAAAATAAGAAAAAAAAGACACATTGATCCGGGGTTGGGTTGCGAGTCAATAACAAATCTAGGAATCAAAGAGAAATGAAAAAGTTACACTATTGAATTACTTATCAAGCAAGGTTACGTATAATTTTCAGTTTATTTATTTGGACAATATATCGTATATTTGCCTTTCACAATATATGATAAATTAAGATATGATACAGACATGTTATGATATTTTTACTGTACCGAGGTATGCCACCCATTCTGAGCACCTTAATTTTTATTGTCACAGTGAAAAGAACATGTACTTATATTAAATGCAGTAGTTAATCTGCTTGCTACCCCACTTATGGAAGATATCGCTTTAATCAATCATTCTATCTAAGCTATCCCGGCATCTTGCACAAGAGGAGTAAGCAGTAAACTAATTGCGTATTGTACACAGATCTCAGATGCTGGAATAAGCCATCTCTAAGTCTGCAAGAGGAGGCGAAAAGAGAAGGTTGTAGAGGGAAGCTGAATATGCATCTTTTTGCTGGAAGTTTTGGACGATAGACAAAGAATATGGTTTCCTAGATTACATGTTGTGAGTAAACGGTGCTTTACAAATGAGGGGGTTAAAAGCAAAATCACTAATGTCCAAAATGGGTTTGTATATATGCAAGTTGTCTATTTCGTGCATAAAAAAAACCAAGACATTCAGGATTGGCGGCATACCTCTACAGAATTGAAGATATTGAATATCTTACTCAAGATGGCTTCCGAATACCTGCATTTTACAGTAGAATACTCAAAAACTTTCAGACAAGAATGTGAGTTCTATTGTTTGCATGAAACTTCTCAATCATATAGACACAAATTCTTATTTCTTTTTAGATTTTGTGGCTTACTTGTTGCACAACGCTTTCCGTACATTATAATTACGCAAGACAATCATAATACATTACATATAATAATAATTATTAAGAAATAAAAGTATCATTACAAAATGTCCTATACTTAGTTTAATAATTAATTCATTAATTAATATAATTGTAATAACTCTACAATAATAGTTCCGTCACTCACCACAGCGTCGCGCGCATATACAGACACACACACACGCACGCACAGTGTATATGATGCTACATAACACTCACAACAAACAATAATATTTATGAGACGACGACATGTTGCCAGTGTGGGGGCGTGATTCTTACTTCTTGGCTGGAGGTTTCCTCGGTGTTCTTGTGGCTTTGCCCGTAGATGTGGATGGGGTCGATGCTAATTGTGCCGCTTTAGCAGCTGCCGCAGCTAAAAATAAACCAAATTGCGTTTAGAAAAGGTGGAAATTCAACCATTAAATATAAATATTTGAAAAGGTATTAACTAGGTAGGTATTTTGTATATGATACACATACATAATGTGTATCATATACAACATACCTACCTAGTTAATACCTATTCAAATATGTTGACTATCGGTGAGTGTGATCAATTGGAATGATTAATCTAGAGTGGTTCAAAGTATGACTAACACCTACACTTCTAGTAAGTAAAATCTAGTTCCAGACAGCCAATTGTGTCAAAAAGTTCATAACATAAAGGATTAATATTATTTTCAACAAAATTAATAATCAATATTTTTTTTTTTAAAAAAAGATATATCTGGGTTTTGTTTGTTATAAACCCAAATACAACCTTATACACCTTTCACAGTAAGCTACTAAAAGCTTGTGTCGTGAAAGGGGAGTTTGCCGGCACCTGGTATCGAACCACCGACCCCATGTTCACGAGGCCGAGACTCTACCTCCAGGCTACCGACGAACTCTTTACTCTTTCTTCAAAGAGGAGAGAGGAGTCATTGGTAAAACAAGGTTTTTAACTTCTTTCTGTAGATTTTTGAGTATCCAGTTAAAGGGGGTTTTACACAAATCATGACATATCACACTTAAACACTTTTAATCAGATGATAAGGTATGCAACCCATTCTGAGTAAATTATTATTTATTTATCACATAGAAAGAAAGAATAATATGTTTGTTACACATGCAGTTAACCTACTGGCTACCTCACTTGTAGGAGATAAAGTGAAGGTGTAAATATTAATAAGAATAAATGATTACCTTTAGAAGGGGTAGCCTTGTGAGTCTTTCCCTTGGAAGTGCTTGGAGTGGCTGCCTTAGCAGGAGTACTCTTTGCAGCAGCAGGAGTCTTCTTGGCCGATTTGGGGGTCACAACCGGACTGGCAGCTTTGGGCGTCGGAGTCGCAGTCTGATGGGACATTAAATCACAACAAACCATGTGTAACAACATTGTCAACAAACAATTTTATCATCTTTAACCAAATGATGATCATTCATGTAATGTACTTCATACTTCTCTTTATATCAACCCATCCAAACCTCTAATATGTACTGTCGAAGGTTAGACATGCAAATGATTTTTTCATACTTTGGTTCATACAAATATCTTCATTCACATAAGTTCTTGTATCTTGGTCAAATGTCGTAACGGATATTATGTAACATTCAGCGCTACATCTTATTATAGTAAGTGCTGGCGACATACCCTCAATGCCATCTACAAATAACATACAATATTATCTTGTCGTGTTGTCTCAAGACGCACACAACCTTCAAACTTCTCTCAAAACAATGAGATGCGTCAAATGTTTGAAATATCCCCTCAACTACGTGTTTAAAACACACACGTAAAATAGGTTCGTCAATAGTATTTGAGTGTTGTTCCTACATCCCTATATCTACAAAACGCAACTTATCAATTTTTTAAAAACACTTTTTCAATTCTTAACTATATATTAAATTAAAAACTTGGAAATTATTATCATTACCCCCCCCCCCAACTCTCCCCCGCCCCTCATTCCCTTTCGTTTTGTATTCGATAATTAATAATAAAAAATTGTTAATAATTAATAACTGTTTTTGTTGACAGTCGGTAACTGATTTTGTTGATTATTGTTAATGATCTAAATGTGCTATGCCAGTCTGATACGTTGACATGTTAATTTGTAGATACATATATATGTATATAATTATGTCCTCAAAAGACACGGTAATTAAAGAAAAACGGTAAAAATAATTCACTATAGGAGTTCACCAGTAGCCTGGAGGTAGAGTCTCGGCCTTATGCACATGAGATTCGAAGTTTGATCCCAGGTGCCGACACACTCCCCTTTCACGACACAAGCTTTTTGCTTACTGTGAAAGGTTATGTATAAGGTTGTATTTGGTGACGCAATTGGCGCAGAGACGCTCTGAATGGAAGAGGCTGGTTTATGCCCTGTGCTCCCAAGAGGAGCGTTAAGGGCGATGATGATGTATTTGGATTTATAGCAAAAACCCAGATACATCTTTTAAAAAAAAACATCTCAATATATAGAGATATTATCTATTGTTACAATATTTGTATGGAAATCCAATATACTTTTGATTTCATCATGGAACATGGATAGTGAGTTTCAAAAAACTCTACTTTATAATATATTTCACAGACATTTTCTTTATCCGCTTCTGTGAACGAAACAAAGCGTGATTGTGATATGTATGTTCACGAAAATAAAAACGTAATAAGCTTGAGGCACCCAAAAGCAACATATAAATTAAATTTTGATTGCATAAAAAAACATTTGTACACACTATGTATTAAAAAATAACAAATACGACATAAGCGTGCGAGACCTAAGCTTGGTAAGTGAAGCTAAGCAAAATACAAAACAACACTCAGATGAGATGGATGATACAAATTTAGTAAAAATAATTATATATTATATTTGTCTGTCGGAGGGAAGCCAGACTATGCCAGGAACTGTGACTTTTCAATATTGTTTTTTCAACAAAATGACATTTTCTTCTCACATATTGTTTATTAACACTAAATTACTACAAAAAATGATTCAGTGGGCCATTGTTTTGGGTTATGACTGTAACATTTTTTTTTAAATGCAAATTGAATAACAAAACATAACATTTTCAGACAATTTACACGAATCTCACTAGTTGCAAACTAAGATATGAATCTTGTATATGGGTACTAACACGATGATACACATAATATATACAATGTAGTAAACACATAATCATATACATAACACCCAAACCCAGGACGGTTTGAAAAATATCGTTTTAATTTTTTTGCTGGTTGAGAATTGAATTGCTCTTGCCTTTAAACCACGAGGTCTTGGGTTCAATTCCTGGCCAGGATGAAGAATGATTTTTTTTAAATTGTCCTGGGTCTGGGTGTTACATGCATATAATGTTTAGTACATTTTGTACATGTGTATCGTCGTGTTAGTACCAATAAAACAAGATACATTTCTTAGCTTGGGACAAACACAATCTGCGTGAATTGTGTATGTTTATGTCAACAACGAAAATCACAAAATATAATGCATTTTCAAAATAGGTGAATATGCAATCATAAAAAGCATAATAAGGACTGCAACACTATTTTCCTTGAACAATTTTGAAAAAGTATAATTTCCCTTCGACAAACAGACACTCTCAAAGCATTACTTATAAAGAAATTCACACTTTTTTATTTGATTTAATATTCATACACGGATCATACTTTCATTCTTAATCGAACCAAAATGGTTCTACTGTGCACTTCCACAATATTTTATGCTATTACGACACTAAATATACCCGAGTAACATTTTACTCAGACACACATTATAATAGCTATTCTGAATTTATAAGTAAGGCCTTAATTGTATATAATGAAATAGAATTACTATTTCCAATACAGTGAAATATACAACCTGCAACTATAAATAACTCAATTCTGGGATATCCATAATATTTACAAGAAGAATATTCATACTCTATTAGCGCAAATATTTAGATTAGATTTTTTACTTTCAACAAATAAGTGCTAGGATTAAGTACAAGTTGTATGTTGTATATTTAAAGTAACAGAAATAAATAATCAACTTTAATATAAATAAACCATAAACAACATTATCTGAAATGAATCTGTAACAGTAATACAATTTAGCGATGAGTTATTATACCACCCATCTTTAATTTCTTAGGTTAGGACAACTCGAATGTTCAGTATGGTCACCCCATTGGTGACCCCACTTTTGGGAGATGGTATAGTAGGATTTAGTAGTAGCAGTAATAACATTAAAATTTCATATAAAATAGGCCCCACTGTTGTCAAATGTGATATTTCATAGAAAAAGTTGTATTCACGAAATTGTTGCCATATGAAGAATTATTGGTCACCACGTTTAATTACTTTTGGGCACCAAGTTTTTCGACACCGGCAACACTTTTTCCTGTTATTTTTTTGTTGTTTTTGTGATTTAGCAAGCATTAAAATAAAATAAAACCGGCAAAAAAATCAAATTCGATTACAAATTTCCTAAAGTTTTTTTTTTTTTTTATAAAAAAGATATATCTGGGTTTTGTTATAAACCCAAATACAACCTTATACACCTTTCACAGTAAGCTTAAAGCTTGTGTCGTGAAAGGGGAATTTGCTTGCAAAAATAAAACGTAGCTCGAATACAAATTTTCTAAGTTTATATTTGAGTTAGGTTTTATTTTTGCTTATTTTATTTTTGCCAGCAAAAATAAAATAAAACGGTCAAAAATAAAATCTAACACAAATATAAACTTTAGGAAATTATTATTCGAAGTTGATTTTAGGCAAAAATAAAATCTACCTGGAATATAAACTTTAGGAAATTTGTATTCGAATTAGATTTTATTTTTGCTGGTTTTATTTTTGCTTATTTTATTTTTGCCGGCAAATCCTCCATAGAAAACTATATTTAACAGATATCTGACATTGGGGCCTACCATCTCAACGAGTTCCAAATAGTGTTCATATTCAAAACAGAATGATTCTCAATCAACTTGATTCTGACAATTTATAATGCAATATAAAAAAGATGATACCAATGATGCTTGCTCAAACTTGAGTGCTTCATTATACACTGTTTCACAAGTTGTCGCAACAAAGTTGTCCAATATACAGATAACTGCGTTAATCTATCTACTAGCACTGTACAAAGAATGTAGTAAGATCCTTCAGATAATGTTGTTTCGCCAAAAGTATAAAGATTAACCTCAAACGTTCAGGGATTTTATGTTCTAAATAATATGATTGATCATGACTTTACACAACGTATTATTAACCCAAAGATATATTATAAACTCAAATATAATATAAAAGATATGACGTGAATTGTTAACTTTTTGTAAATGAGTTGAACTGTGAATGTATGAGCGATTACTTTCAATACAAAAACATTATGAATAGTACGATTTGAATGAAATTCTGATAATGAATTTTCTATATTTTCAGTACAGAGATTGCACCCACTCCTGATTGCACCCACAGTATATAACCGTATCAATAATGTCCATTTAGTACTACTGAAAACACGCTATCTCAAAAATCAAGAGTAGATATGTGTGGCAAAACCATACAGAGGACACTCCACAGTATGGTTCATCCTCTGGCATTGTGAGCCGCATCCACACTCAGGACTAGAGAACAACCCCCATTGACAAATAAATAAATAAAACTTATTGATAACATTTTACAACAGATAACTATGACAACATTTCATATGCATAAATAGGATATTTTTTTCCTTTTACCTGTTTCTCTTGCCACCTTGATGATACAAAATCAACTCTACGTTTAATGTGAAGATAAAATCATGCAAATTAGTGTGATTAACCAAATTGATTGAAATAAGAGCGCTAAGATGAATAAATATATGTAGAAATTGTCGAGCTGTGAATAAGACAAAAGCTCAGAAGCGATTATTATGACAAAGTGTTGTGAAAGTTTTAAGCAAAAATATTAAGAACTCTCAAGTACACACAATTTTTTTTAGTATTCTTATTGTTTAATTCCTGGACATAGATTTGTGTGAAAATAGAATTTAAATTAACTCTGTAAAAAAATTACATAGGTGCCAAGAAGCTAAATAGACCATTAAAGTTTTTTTTTATAATTGAAATAAAGCAAGGTAAGATTCGTCCGATTCTTTGTTTGGAACATTTTGTTCTTGTGTAAAAGAGACAGTTTAATACTATGTAGTATACACAAAATTAGTTTTGCGGGTTATGAAATAATTAATTCTATAATCAATGACCAATAAGTCATTATCTTACATCATTTAAAACTGACTAAATGTATACAGCCAGTATAACCTCGATTATGAGGAAATAATTCATATTGGTTGTGTGCACTTACCAAACCAACAACATATCAACTACGTAAGTGTCCACATGTCCACAATTTGTTATCTAATATATAATCACAAGTGACAAAAGGAGGCTAGAAACTTCTAGACAAATGGTTATTATGCTATATAAGTATTCTACATCATGCCAAAATAGAGTAATTTTGAAGAGTATGTACTATCGTGCCTTAAAAA
This sequence comes from Athripsodes cinereus, assembly GCA_947579605.1. NCBI lineage: Eukaryota > Metazoa > Arthropoda > Insecta > Trichoptera > Leptoceridae > Athripsodes > Athripsodes cinereus. Next base: position 24,808,108 of record OX388316.1, read on the forward strand.
TAAATTAAGTAAGAGATGTGTTTGGAAATAGCCGTGTCCACACTAAGCGAACAAACAGAGCAAATGAACACTCCGTCTCACTTTTCTTCACGTGGTAAATATAGAAAAAAGAAATAGATAGAACTAATTCATTTCTTTTCTATATTGACAAAGAGAAGGAAAGACAGAATGTTTTGTTCTCACCCTTCGTTTCGCTCAGTGCGAATGCATCTAATGAAGAATTAAAGAAAAATCTGATAGATGTACAAGAGCAACATGCAGTTAGTATTAAAAAGATTATAGAGATTAGAAAGATGATCTAGCCACATCTAAAAACACTTTCATTGTTTTATTGAAGGTAATTGTTTATCGAATTATTATTAAACCGTTTCGGGAACAACGGATTGGACAGGAACTCACACCAATTTTGAAGCATAAAAACAAAATGAAAGAATCTTTTAAATTTCAAATGCAATATATGCACTTACAAAATTATGAAAGGAAAAATGGATTGGTGGATGTTTAAAAATATGAAAACAAATAAATAATGAAATGGAAAAGATAATAATAAGGGTGAAAAACTCAGGTAAACAAGAGAATAAGATAAATAAAATAAATAATTAGCATCTGTACAAAGCAACTTCCAAAAAGAAGTTGTAACAAAATGTTTTATATGTTGAAAACATATAAAACATCTTCAAAAAGATTCAGAGCAAGCGGTAAGCTTCATTGCTGAATCAAAACAAATAAAACAAAAGCCCTCTCCCAGGAAAAAAATATATGTACAAAAATGAAAAAAATATCCCATTTAGTTGTATATCAATGGCGACTTCATACAAATGATTCTATATGATGTCTGATGCAAGATGCATTTTTTGATAATAAAGCAGATGTTCTTTGGGTGTAAAATGATATTAAAAAACAAAAATAGTATTCAAAAATCACAAAAAAACGAATCCCCGAATGTTTGTTTAATCTTGTCAAGTCTCTTCTAAATGTTCCGATTATCTGACACTAATTATTATAAATTAAATGCAAAGAATTTATTAAAAACTATATTATGTACTACATCAAATTATATTCTTGATTTACAGATACTGTATGTAGTTTGTCAACTTTCTGAGATACAACAAACTGCAGTAACATATTGATTGAATCTAATGAGTAGCTGTAAACTTGTATTTTATATCATTCATTCACAACACACGTGATTTTTGCCTAACTGAGATAAATACTAGAAAATATCGATAAGCAAGAAATTCTAGCATAATATGATCTAATTTAAATAACGTAACATTAACGGTGAATGAAAAACCCATCGACTGCCCAATTGCTAGTCAAAAGTTTAATTATAACTCAAAGTTTGAATTCTATTGCCAAGCTATTACATCTTCAAGTTTCACACTGCTTAGGGTTTAATCTACACATTTGCAAACCTAAATTCAATTGTACCTATGCTATTCTAATTCATTGCAGGTGTCAGAAACCACATACACAGAATTACCAACAACTTTAATAATAAATTCACAGATATTAATATGTTTGATACAACACCATATTTATACGAAAATCTGCCAAGCTCACACTGTTTGGAACTTGAGTGTATATAGTGTGGATACTTTTATCCGTTTACATGAGTGCATTTTATTACATATTTTTTTGTTTTTCTGCAATTGTGGTTTAAATTGTTGTTAAAATATATTTTTTATCATCAATTTTGAATTCTCTGTTCTTGTAAAATGTTTCAACTTCTATAGAGGTTTGCTAGAAGAGATTGTCTACAGGCAAAAAGCATGCCTATTGTATGTACGTTTTATTACAACAAAAAAGAGTTTATAACTATTATTATAGCAAATGTCAGATGAAGGGAACATGTAGAAGACTGTCGTCTATAAATAAATCAATGAAAATGAATAAATGAGTAAATGAGTGATACGTACATTCTTATAAATCCTTGATATCATGCCTACCTTGCTAGAGGTTGCTACCTCTCGCGCGGCCGTGGCCGTTACTTTCCCAGGAGTTTTTTTCTTTCCCTTTGGCGACTTGCCACTGCTTGCCTTACCGCCCTTCTTTGCGGGGGTCTTTTTAGTAGATGCCGGTGTTGCCGCACTTCGTCTCTTTGCTGGAGTCTTTTTAACAACGGAGGAGCTTTGTTCTTTCTTTTCACCTTCCTCCTTCACATCATTATCTTCATCATCTTCATCGCTCTCTGACTTAACGGACTTGGCAGGTGAGGATTCGTCAGTCTTGGACTTTGAATGCCTTCGTTTGCGTGAAGATGTGGCGTGTTGTTTCTTCTTCTCTAACTGAGATTCGTCCTTGTATAAAGATAGGTCCACTGAAACAATACATTTCAATTATTAACTAGTTTTGAAATCAACTTTACTCAGAAAACAATAATTACACTGGTAATTCAATACAATTAAATTAAAATTGCAATGTTTTGACAAAACATATCCCATAAAAATTTGGTAGGTCAAATTAGATCATATTCTGAAATGCAAGTTTCAAAAGTTCTATATAGAGACATTCACGATGTTTCACTAGGGTAAATGGCCCAAATTGAAAGGATCAAAGCTGTTCTTCGAAAGTGAACACGTCTGTTCACACTTTTCGTCATGCGATTTCATTGACATCTACACTTGACGTCATGTTTAAAAAATAATATGAAAAAAGGTAATTTAAAACAAATTAATAAAATTCCCCTAAGCACACGACAATACTCCTGTTTTGTTTATGATTTTGACATTTGACACTAATCCAGAAAGAATAGAGACAAATAACAGAAAATATTTTCTTTGCGGAATTGCTGAACATTTCCCAAGGACACTAAAAGTGATCATTTAAGCCAGCCTAGAACCAATCCAAGCCTTTCTCAACTATTCTGAAAGGATTTTGTACAATGTTGCATTGTGGAAACAAACATCTAGGAAAGAAATAATAAGGGGAGACTTACATCCATCAGGGTGCTCCTCTGTGACGCTAGTTTCTGGTGTAGGCTCTCCTCTCTCAGCAGCCAGTGCTCTACCCAGTATACTCTGTGTGCGAGCCAATTCTGCGGCACCCAGCCTATACCCAGAGGAGGCACGCTGGAGGGAAAGCGTAGTCAGGACACACTCAATGTCTGAAAAGTAACAAATATAATTTTTAAACATTTTTTTTTTATTTTTTATTAAACAAAATACATTTACATTGATTGTTTCTTATACACTATACATATTTTTTTACATTCTCTGGAAAACAAAAAAATGTTTTTTACCCCTCCAGAAAGTGCACTAACACTTGTGTAGGATAATGATTTAATATATCATAGCATATATCACGAATAGGACATTTACATCATCAACTCAATGATGATTTATCTATTGTGAATGTTTTATTTTTATTGACACGGAGAAAATAGTTAATGTGTTTATTACATAAGGTTGGATCTCTGGCTACCCTATTTGTGGGATGAAGTGAGAGGAAACATTTAGAATATCGTTAATTGTTTTATTCATTTTTCAACAACTCAAGAGATTTTAAGCTTATCACATGAAGTATGTGCTGTTTTTTCAATTACATAAAATACTTATGAATTTCAAAAATCATGTATATTTTTATATCATAAGCATTTGTGATTTTGATTGCCAGTTACAGTGCCTCAAGATAAAACGGAAGATTTGGAAATGATTTATGTTTAAAGGCCACACATTCCTTTATTTATTTACATATTTAACAGGGTTATTAACAATCATACCACAAACAATGTTGACATAATTATTCAAATCCATAAGGGGACCAGCAAACTTTCCTATTATTACCAGCATGCTAATCATAACATTATTGATACACAACAGATAGAGATGGTAGATACATTGAAGAGAGACCCACCTCACACCCGTATATCTCAGGAGTCATTAACTCCTACTTATCCACACAAATAACAGATGATAGTACTGTATAACTAGATAGAGATTATTTAATATAATGTCAGACCTGTGGTATCATAGAAATCGGGTTTGTATATCTCTCCCGCGGGATCAGCTGCCTTGTCCTGTGACAGCCATCTGATCTTTATCTTCCTGGTGCTCTTGTAAACATTTTGCGTCGTCTGACATACATAGAAGCTGCCTTCAGCATTGCGCACCGCTAGGAACTCATTCCTGCAAATTAACAAAACAGAATGTTTTAAAATAAATACATTATAATTATAAAAGTTGGGAGGCTTTTCGGAAATATCTAAATTATGGAGAATTTCCAAAAATAAAAACCAAAATTTTTGACGTTTGGCAAAACACTCTAAATCAGTGGTTCCCAAACTTTTGATTTCTCGTACCACACACGAAATTATAAATCAGTAGCGTACCACTAAACTAGAACTCGATGGTAAAGGATTTCGATCATCATCTTGAATCACTGCACAATTTAATGGCCATGGCTGCTTGCGTACACCTTAATAATTGTCGCGTACCACCAGTGGTACGCGTACCATAGTTTGGGAAACACTGCTCTAAATGGCTTTTGACAGCTGATGACGTCACGGAGTCCCATGTGTGTATGAGATTATAATCTGTGGTGCGAAAGTTACTATGATTCACGGGACTCCATGACGTCACAGCCCCACCATATCGTTTTTGATCACTCAGAGAAAATCCAATTTTTAAAAGCTAATACCTAAGAAAATAGTGCAAGAAAAATTAAAATAAATTGTGGTTGTGTTTCTTTCATACTAATTTACAATTTTATGTAATAAAAAAAAACCTGCAAGTGGCCCCCATTATCTTATAATGTTCTATACAGTGATGGTGAACCATATCTCTGTTTGGTACAGAAAATGCATATATCTTATATACATGCAAAGGAAGCAAAAGAAATATATGTTCTCTCTCTGCCTACCCCACCAAAGATACAGTTTAAAAGTAGACATATGACTTAGGTGTCTGAGCATCATATGTTATTCAAAGGCAATGAAATAAGATTTAAAAAATCCAGACATTATCCTTTAGTTTCAATAAAATTTAAGGAGTACTCAACATTCTGTTTTACAAACAATATCTAATAGTTCAAATTTCAGAGAATTGTCCAGGTATCACATTTCTACTGTATATACGGTGTATTAGCAATCAGTACATACCTATTCACATTAACATATTATTTTCATAAGCAAAGTTGCTCGACACTCAACTTACCATACTTGTCTATCTATCCATTCCTCAAACTGCACCCCTTGTGGGGTAGCCAGAGAAAACAGAATGTCACTTCAATCTGTTCTTACATACTACTTTCCCTTCGCCCTCATTCATGCATTTCCTCATACTCCCACACAGTTAACTGTTACTCAACATGGAGCCGTCCACGAACATTTAATCTACATGATTGAACCATACGATTATCAGCTGATTCACGATTTTCAACAGTCAAGCAAATTTGTCTAAACTGTTTGTAAAATATAAAGATATAACCTGAAATTTAACCAACTGCAAGTTGTCATGAAAACAAAAATTGTCGAGGTGGTTAATAAGCCAGATTGTGGAGTCTCAAACTTAAAATTTGGAGATACTGGATTAGAATCCCACTGCTGACCTACTTCACTTCTACGACAACAGGTATTGCTTTGTATGAGGCGCGTTTTAAGACTTGAACCCGGATTCATATTCAAAATAAAACTGTCCATCGCCATATACTGAAATGTGATAATTTAGGGCAGACACGTAAAAAAAGTAACCTAGAATCCGAACATTTCAATAACTAAATTTAATTTATGACTATTCAAGGCTTCGTATGTACTTTCACTGGAATACTATTATGAATAGGCGAAAAAAGGCAACTCCTCAAAATAATCAGTAAACAATGAGCTAACTGGATTGGCCACAACATCAGGCACCCAGGACTGCTCATTGGTATCGCAGAGGATAGGACCGAAGGCACAAATGGCAGAGGCCGACCAAGAGACGTTTATGTGGACCAACTGAAGAGGGACATGAACTGTGGCTCATACGTAGAGCTGAAGAGACTGGCTGAGAATAGGGAGGAATGGAGAAGAAAACTCGTTGCAGACCAATCCAATGGATTGTAAAGATATTTCAACATTATAATATATACTATTATGACTTACTTGTAGAATACAATTAGTTTATCCTCCGCCTGTTTTGAAGGTGTGGTACTCTCCTGATTACTCACTGACAGCTTGGTCAGCATGGTCAACTCTGGAGTGGGTACTTGATATGGTTGTACCTGAAATAAAATTTAAAAAAACATAAAGTACAACTTATCGATCATCAGTTTTAAGCGGAAGCTCATTACAATTTATTAAAACAAAAACAAGTTATTTAGTAATTCCACTTGAGACAATTACCTATACTAAGGAGAGGACAACTTGTACAATCATTACATGCAGTGGTTAATACACTAGCTATCCCATTTGTGGGATATATGATTAGTTAAGATATATTATGTTACTTACTTTGGTCCTATTCCTTTTGCTGCTACGTCCATCAGGCGTATTCAAAGGATCAGACGGAGTGGATGAGTCTTCATTTTGACTATCCCCTTCTGCTGAAGCAGCTTTCTCTTTTCTCGGAGTCCTTTTAGGGGGACTGGGACCTTCGCCACCAACTAGGGGCATATTCACATCCTTTTTTCTTTTCCTCGACATATTTGGAGTCACTGTTGCTAATTTGAGTGTGGATTTTTGCTTAACTTCAGTTTTCTTGGGTACTGGAGTAGCTGGTAAAGTTTCTTTATTAGAAGAAGCCTCCGGTTGACTTTCTGTTGGTTTTTCGGGACTTTTCTCAGTCTCTGTTTTTGGTGGACTCTTGCCTCGTTCAGATTTTGCCAGATTCTCAGTTTTAGCTTGTGGTTTTTCAGGTGATTCTTTACTTGTTTCTGTGTTTGGTTTACTTTCAACACTGTCAATTTTACTAACATGTTCATTCTTAGATTTGTCACTTTGGTTCGCTTTATCTTCAGGCTTGTTAACCTTTTCTGTTGCTACGTCTGGTTTTTTAACTTCTTCAACTTTAGTTTCTACCTCGGATGGTTTTGTTTCTACAACTGGTTCTGTTTTTGGTTTTTCTCCATGTGTGTTCTTTGCAGGAGAGACAGTCTTTGCAGGCGAAACTGTTTTAGCTGGTGAGGCTGTTTTAGTGGGTGAAACTTGTTTAGGGGGTTCTACTTTTGCATCTTTCTTCTCTTGCACAGGCGCTACTTGTGTCTCTTTAGGTTTTTCTACAGATTCAGGTTTGGTTATGTTACTATCACTCACTGATGCATCTTTCTTAACATTTTCAGGTGCAGCTTCTGGCTGTGTGGTGGGATGAGATTTCTCTGTAGTTTCATTATTAGGTTTAGCAGCTTCTGCTGTGGCATTAGAATTAGAGGTTGGTTCACTGGAAGATTTTTCATCTCCTGCTGGAGCTGGCTTTGCAGGACTGACTGCCTGTTGTGAAGCCTCTCCATTATTTTCATTTTTCTTCTCTGCGACGGGTTCTTGTGTCCCATTAGATTGATTCTCCTGAGCTTTGTTTCCATCTACTTCTTTCTCTGGTGTCTTTGTAATCGGAACAGGGTTAGTGACTGTCTTCTCTGCACCCAACAGACTAACAGGTGGGTTATGATTAGCTCCCTTGGCACTGGGACTAATAGCAGTGGAGTTCCCAATGCTCTGAGGGATATTTGAGCCCAAATGAGCCATGTTTTGTCCCAAATGATCCTGGTTATGGTTTAGGCTCTGTGCCCCGTTATTTAGAGTTGCATTAACAGCTGAACTCATATTTTAAACAGAAACTTTATAACTTTACAACTTCCAATACTCCAATCCCTGCAACAATAACAACATATGAACAATAAATCTAACCGAAAACAATTTACAAGTCAAGTGGATAATGTAAACATCGCCTATCTAATGTAACACATACAATACTTTCCCTCCATAACAAAAAGAAATAACAAATGCGCAAGGTGAAACATGCCGATAATACTCTAGAGCTGGGGTTTATGCAATCCTCATCTAGTTAGACGCCCCGTTAGTCGCCACAGAAGCTGCGGAGCACTAGATTATCATCAGATAGAGGTAAATAATGGAAACAGAAGTTGTATGCGAGAAGAGGTAGCTGGTCGCGGCGAGCAATGCCTCGGGTATTCGTATTGCCTCCCCGGCCCCCTACACCAAACAAACTTTGATAACTTCCATCACAAGTAACATACAAAGATACACAATGTGGGGGTACTTACGTGCGATATAAAGTACTGATATCTTCACGAGCTAGCGAGTATACAATACTCCATCATAACATGGCAATCACAACGAGCAATATCTCCAATATTTTCACTTGACGGTGGCCAGCGGACAGGTAGAGAAGTTTAGATGGCGTCTATGCAATGCGCATGCGCATACCTTACGCACATTAGTCCTCTTCCTCTATCTTTATACAACATTCATTTGGTTGTTCATTATGTGCAGTATCCAGCCAGTGAATTCAAAGTAATAATTATTATTGTATAAAAATACATTTTTGATATAATAGGAAATTAGTAAAGCACACGACAATAAGAGAAAAAAGAATATCATATGTGTAATACATACATACGGAAATATAAAATTTTATAAATGAAATATTAAAAACTATGAATATACCTACGTCAATGGGACATATTTAAACATCTGTTTTATCTCTATTATTTCAAATAAATCGATAAACAATTTTGAAACGTTTAAATTACATTATTCAAAATAATTATATTGATAATGTATTTTGCAGAAAAAAAACGTTCACCAAGGGGCGTTCACATTTTTGTACACTTTCAGTGATCACTCTGGATGATCCTCCAAAGTGAAAAGGTGTGAACGGACGTTTCATCAATAGTGATCACTAGCGATGACGAAAGAAAGCAATTACCACCCGACATAATTAAATTATGAAAAATTGATGAAAGGTCCTTTCACTGAAACGACCATAAACAAGTTTTATCTATGAATTTGTATTGAAAGTCGGAATCATGTACAAAATTATCATGCTGTTGTGAATTATATTACCTACATGGTTTTAATTAATGTTATTTTTCATTTTCTTATTTATTAAATTATTTTTTTACGTAAATACGTCAAACTACATACAACATGACCGTGAGTGTTGACATGGCAGTGAAAGCATAGGATGAACAAGTGTGAACACTGTGAACAGACGTGTTCACTTTCGATGAATAGGCTTGACCCTGACACTCTGGATGATCATCCAAAGTGAAGCAATGTGAATGCTACTAAACTTATGACGAGTGGTAATCTTTTTCCTCCATCATCGATAGTGATCACTATTGATGAAACGCCTGTTCACACCTTTTCATTTTGAAGGATTATCCTAAAGTAGCATTCACATTGCTTCACTTTGGATTATCATCCAGAGTGTCAGGGTCAAACCTGTTCATCGAAAGTGAACACGTCTGTTCACATTTGTTCATCCTATGCTTTCACTGGCATGTCTACACTCTCACTCATATTGTATGTAGTTTGACGTATTTTCGTATAAAAATAATTAAACAAATTCAAAAATGAAAAATAACACTTAAAATAAATTAATATAGCTCTCGACTGCATAATAATTTTGTACATGATTGTGACATTCAATACAAATTCATAGAGAATAAAACAAATAATAAGATGATACTTGTTTATGGTCGTTTCAGTGAAAGGTCCTTTCATCGAAATTATGACGAGTGGTAATCTCTTTCCTCCGTCATCGCTAGTGATCACTATTGATGAAACGCCTGTTCACACCTGTTCATCTTGGAGGATCATCCGGAGTGATCACTGAAAGTGAACGTATGTGAACGACCCTTAAGTGATCACTGAAAGTGAACAAATGTCAACGCCTCTTTAAGTGATCACTAAAAGTGAACAAGTGTGAATAATAACCCTATTTGTATTTCACAAAATTATTTGTTCCTTACTATGTTGTAAGTATTAAATGTTAAATTTTTTCGTTATGCAATGAAGGTTATTAATATTTACCAAATTATAATCTGTCAAATTCTTACCGTGAATATAGGAAGGAAAGAAAAAATCCCACATTGGTTTTAGTTGAAGCAAAGTCTTTATTGTAGTTATATCATAATTTCATACATTTTTTATAAATTAAAATTAAATATTCATTTTAGAAGATATCATTTTTTAACTAATATGTCAAATCGCTAAATATATGCTGAATAAATATATATATATATATGTATATATATAATATTTATAAACGTGATTAAGAATTTTACTAGTAAAACTTTATTTCTATAATATATTTTTATATGCTTTTTTAATATTTTTATAATGTAATTTACTTTTAATAGATGGAGTTTTACAAAATATAATACCGATAAATACGCGAAACGCACAGAATTATATAAAAATCTATGGCGAAACGCTTGTTATGGCAATAATTTATTTAGCAAATTCGCTCCAACTTCATGTAGTTACGTTTATACCAGACCCGTCTTTAGGCAATAATATTGCCCATCTTGTTTATCAAAAGCTAGAATGTATGCTTACATTGAATAATTAAGTTGAATGAGAGTGTCATTTAGCATTCTATTAACTCTGTTCACCTCGTAAGGAACAGCTAGCCTATCATTTATTATATATATTTTGATGATAATAGCGATTGGTATGGTAAGTTCATCTTTATTATTGCGTCGTATATCTATAGTTAATACAACAGCACCATTCCTTTTTTTATAAAATATGATGCCAAAAATAACATTTGCTATTATCATCAAAAGATACGAGATCGGGTAGCAGGGCTTTAGGAAATAAACACATTTCGTAATTACGAAATCAATTAATTTGAACATCTTGTAAAAAGCTATTAACTAATATATGGTACGTCTAATGCATAATGTTGAAAACAAGTTAGTACCGCCGTTAAATTAATTTATTCTAGAACTAATTATTTTATCGACATACTGGCACACGATCAATAACAAAAATAAATGGTTACAGCCCCGCACCCAATAACAGTTTATAGTGATGTGAAACTCAATAAAACTGATTGGAATATATGAATATATATTGGCACGAAGAGGACAGTTTGCATGTTTCTTACATGCAGCTGATCTGCTGGCTACCCCACTTGTGGGATATGCCGTGATGGTGTTGTAGTAGTAGTAGTAGTATATATGAGAGGGTAATAGAGCCCAAACATTTATAAAAATATAAGTGTGTGTTTGAATGCTTATTTAAAATTTTATTTGATGGCGGTTCATGTAAAAAAACGTGTAAAACACTAATTTTTAATTTATTTTGTCAAAAAAAATTAAGGAAAGTATTTTCTTAATCAGGCAACACAGTCTGTCATCTGGGAGCACGTGCCGGTGGATTTCAATTGGGTTTTCCATTCGATTATTGCACAAAAATCTTAAATTCCCAGTACTTCTCGAAGTAGCAGCGTATTTAATAATTAATAGATAATGGTAAAACTCATGTTTCTTTTTTACAATCTTCAATAATCTTTGTTAAGTCATATAATTACATTTTTTCTTTCACGTGTTTTGACAGGACCTCAATGTGCTTTCGAGACCAGCGGAAGAATTCGGAAATGATGAAACTTTAGAGAATTTGTGGGCTTCGAAGGCTATTGAACATGGAGAAATATATTTTAATGTAAGTAATATTATTCTATTAAGTTTTCGTAACTGCATAGCACGCGCCTATCGCCATATCATCTTGTTTTTCAATGGCCATTTTTGGCTCACCATTTGTTTTTATTGTGATACGTATCATTTGTATTTCAAATTTTTGCTGATTATGCATTCAATTGGCTTCTTAAAAATATAATATTTTCAATAGTAATTTCGAGATATTTTTTTCATCTTCGCCATGTGGTTTTAGATGAGATAAACAAGTTAATTTTTTTATTAAAAAAGTTTCTGATGCACTCTGTATTAGATCTTGGTTTACTTTATACTTTCCCTTGCTCACCAGCATATTTATTAAATTTCCGCGCTGTAGATTGAGTATGCTCATTATAAAATCTATTTTACTATTGGCAATTTTGCTTTTAGTATCAGCTGGATCTTGTATATGATTACAAATCCACATAGTCTTATAGGTTATGTAAAACCACAAATTTATTGTTTACCAAGTGATATGTAAAGTAAATAGTTGATTTCAAAGTTTAATCATTTATTTCTATTATCATTACATAAAGAATAATAAACTATCATTTGAAATATTTATTTCATCTTGTTAGATTCCAATGTGATTTTAGTAGTTTTGAATATAGACCTAAAGCGTCAATGAAAATATAATTTTTTTAAGTGGTCGTATAGTTTTAATGTATTTTTCACTAAAGAAACAATTGTAAGAGTTTGTAATGATTCTTTTTCTTATGTAAATATATGAGATGCACAATTAATTATTGTGGGTCAAACTTGTGATATTCTAATCTAATAAGAAATTGTAACCTGTCACAAAAATATAAAATTGGTGTATGACATGAGAGCAAAAAAGATTTGTCATAAGTTGAACTTAGTAACTAGTTGTAGAGTGACCTTCTGATGTCCTTCAAAAGGAAAAAACTCCAGAGGCATTCCGGGTTCCTTAGGGGACAGTCGGATACAATGTAAATTAGTTTTTTTCCATATTTTTGGAGAACTTTTACAAAATGAGTTTAGCAACAAAGATATTTTTTGTTACCTACTTAATAACTTTTTACCAACACATTTTGTAGATTTAAATGTTACACAAAAGTTGTAGAAAATCAAATTTGATACTGAATTCCATGTTTACCACAAAGGTTTAAGGTTAAAATAATGAAAAATAAACGAAATGGTCAATATAAGAAATTTGTCCCATACGGAACCTAAATTTTCATATTAATGCTTATAGTAACTAATAATGAACTGTTGGGAATATTAATGATCGTGTTTTACTATTTTTGTAAATCATGAATGCAAGAATGATATAGAGGATATACTTGGGCGTCCGAGAGTCACGTGGATCAAATTCTCAAGGATGGACATGTGCAGTGACGGCTTGTTCATATGGGCAGCGTGGGCAATGACCCGCCAATCATTTCATTGTAATCATAAAACAATATCAGAAAAATATAAAAATTAAAAATTCTACTACGATGCAATCTATATACTGGATCTCTGCGCTGCGTAGTACTGTATAATATACATATCTGTTGCAAGTTGCATACACTGACACACGCACAAGTATGTATGTATATGTAACGCTTCAGTCTTGTCACCTAATAGGTACGAATATATATGTCATCTCGGGACAATTTTTGACTTGCCCAAAGAATGTATGAAGATTTTTAGTAGGTAGTTACATGCTTACTGTTTTTTTTATATGAAGATTTTAATGATATCGGGGCAACTCTAAAGCTTGCCCCTAGGGAGATTATCTCGAATATAACTAATCGATACAGTGATATTCTAGAGGCAAAAGGGACAACACATATACTCACTAACAAATATTGTCGTGTACATTAGCAATGGTTTGCTGATAAAAACACGTATATTATCTGACTCCAAAAAAATATTTTTTCTACACATTTCGTGAAACCAGACAAGACAAATACATTTTTCAAATTAACTAAGTAAAATCAACAATGTAGTAAAAACAATGACAAATACATTTACTTTTATGTGTTTGTTTTATCCCTTCTGACTTGTTTCACTATTGACTTGCATCGAAAGGTTCGTCACATGTGTGATATTCGATACAAATTATAATTATATTACAGTATATCGTGTGAATAGATTGAATGCATTCTATTGCAAAGTGGAAACACATGTTAATAATTAATATTTAGACAAAAATCTTTCTTATATTCAATGAATAGCATGAACACTTTTAGTCTTTCAGTTGGAGTTCTGATGCGATACAGTACCTATATAATTTTGTTCTTATCATCGTCGGTTTTGTATAAGAAAAAATTTGCTCTCATTATTAGAACTATCTTTACACCTATTTTTTGTAATAATATAGTTATAGTCAAACATTGGTGTTGTTAATAAATTGGCAATTTTGTGTACTTAGTGTGATAATACACCTATTACAGGTTTTCCTAGGAATTGAACAGCACGTCATAATCGTGCGATGTTATTAAATTTTTGTCTTAATAAATTATTAATTATTGTGTTAACATCATAACAAAGTGTAAGGATAAATTTCAATTTTCGGGTCATTTATTTGCGACAAAACTTTTTATTACAAAGTATTTTAGCGCGTATTGTAAAAAAAATCCAGTGGAAGAGTATATTATTATGATAACCATTACAGAATACCCAAACATTAATAGGATTAAGTTTTAAACAGAATTTGAAATTCTTTACAGTAGAGAAGATTATGGTGTACTAGTGTTGCAATGCCTTTATTACAGATAAAGGAAAATAACTTGTGTGAAATATTTTCGGAGTGTGTAAAATTTTTGACAATTATAGTGACTTTGCCAATGACAACTGTTAAAAACGAAAGATGTTTTTCTACGCTTAAAAGAGTTAAGGCATTTTTGAGGAACACTGTGAATCAAGATAGACTAAATGCATTAGCTATGTTATCCATTGAAAAGAAAATGATAAATTCAATGCATGATTTCAATCAAAAAGTTATCGACACCTTTGCTGGAGCGAAACATCGTCGAATGGATTTTATTTATAAAAAATTGGTATGTGATATCTTTTATTAATATTAACATGTTGTATGATCCTAATATGAAGAACGTTATACAGTATATGTTGCAAAATACATATAATGATTGTACAGTATAAGGCAGGCAGTTGTTTAGGTATTGTATGTTATTTCATGGTTTATAGAATCCATCTACCCCCACTATCACACACACCAAATGACTGTGATAATACTAAGCGCACGTCAAATCAATTCTGAGTAATAACGAAAATAAACTAAACATTTAAATAGAACGAGAAAAAAGTTATTTTCTATTTCGAAAATTAGAGATTTTTTTTGCCCTGCCAAAACTAGAGGTCACGAGCCGCCACTGGACATGTGTTCAGTAAAAGGATTCGACGTGTGTTAATGAGAAACTTTATGAATCTAGAAGAAACGAAAGAAATATGTAAGAATAGATCTACATGGAGTTTTGTTCTCTCTGCCAACGCTACGGACATGGCATAAGGGTACACTGGACAGTATCGTAGTATAGTATAGATTCTATGTAAATGTTTTTGGTTCCATACAGGCTATCTACCGAACCTTTTTCTTAAGGCCGGTTTCAATAATCTATCTATCCGCTACTGTCGATTGAAATCTATTGTGTTCTATATTTTAAGTCATACATTTCAATCGACAGTCACGGATAGATAGGTTATTGAAAGCGGCCATTAGTGAGTAGAAAATCAATTCAATGGTAAATTTAGCAAAACTAATATTTGATTGTGTTAGTGAAAGGGCTATATTACAAATATATGAAGACAAGGTATAATTAGAGAAAAAATAAAATAGGAATCAGTGATTCAAATGTACTGTGAGTCTCAACCACTGGTGTCCGTTGACTTCTCACATGAAAGCAAAAACAAACACATATTTCTAAAAAATTTTTTTTTATTAATATGAAAATATGCAAAACTACTGTTTAATTAAAATCAAATTAATTTATTCTGAAAAAAAACCGCAAGATTCATTTTTCCCAGTATGCCTCTCTCATTTATGTCTTCTTTTTGATCTATTGTTTTATATTTTTTTTAATAAAAAGCTGAATCTGAGTTTGTAATAAACCCAAATACATCTACACAGTAAGCGATATGCTTATGTCATGAAGGCATAGAAGGTTATCAGCAGGAAAAATCAAACCCGGACATCTTTCAATTGAAGGTCCCATGCTATCATCAGGCTACCAGCCACTTTGATGAACCAGTTACAATGTTTTATTTGTTATTTTCAGATCTTATGCGCTGTGGATCCAAAAATATTAAGACTGACCCCCAATGATGATGTAATATACTCCCACTTCAGACAAGACTTCCCCGACATGAATGTCCAGGTCATCAATGAAGACGAACTCAAGAGTCCCGCAGGTAAAGCCCGATGGAGGCCATTCTGTGAGAAATTCAAAAACATCGTAGAAGACTACAGTTTTGGTACACTCATGAGAGCTGATTCTAAAGATCAATACAATGAAAGAAATACTTTACTCGTTCCGAGAATTCAATTTTACGCAATAGAGATTGCTCGGAATCGCGAGGGAGAGAATGATAGTATTCGTAAAAATTTTAAACCTAAATATCGACCGAGGAGAACAGCGAGTACCTCCGAGGAAGAAGGGGCGACGGCATGATGTAAGGGCGGCTGACAATCTCTTCAATTCAAAGTTGTCGTCTATGTAGTTTAATGTCTATTATATTATATTATTATTAATGTAATATTATGATTATGTTCCCTGGCAATTTGATCTGTGATGCTCTATATTATAAATGTTATTTCTTCTGATGTCCTAATACGTTGGATCATGTTATTCCAATATCTAACATCACTCGTACTCTCCCTATGTGTGTGTTGGTGTGTGTTTGTTGGACATTGTATTTCCACATGTTGTAGTATTGAGAATATAGTGAGATGTATTTTTTATTCATTAGCATACTATTATTATTATTACTATTTTTTTGTTTTAAATAAATGTTCAGTTTTATTCAGCATTTTATAAATATTGCTTTTTGTATTGTCTATCCTAATTCAATCGTACAAGTGATGCAGTATTGCTAGGGTTCCCTATTTTTTCTTCACACATGCATTTTCGTGAGTATAAAAAATACAGAGTGCAAATGTTCGATCAAAAGTAATGAAATATTATGAATTTTATTATAACACATAATTTGTGCATGATCACAGTTACAATGTTAGTTGGAGGAAATCTCAATCTAGCGATAAACTAGCCATCTGTGCACATTGAATTGTATAACTGATAATTTTATGATACTTGTGAAGTAAAAATGTTTTTGAAATATTCTATTGAACTAACCAATTGTAACTTGTAGTAACCAATTAGTTTAAGTAACTTTATTGTTTTGTTTTTTTTTTTATTATTTCAACTTTTAGCCAGGGGTGTAAGCGTGTCCCTGGGCACAAGATTGGGAAACCCTTCAGTATTGTTTCATATAATGTATGTATTGGAATGAAGTTGGACTATTAACATCACAAAACATAGAATAGATTGTTTTCAAAGCTTGTTAAATTATTCTAATTATGTGTGAATTATGTTGGAGATCACAATGTTAAATCTTTATTAAATATTGCTAAACATTTTAAAATTTCACAGCACATCTGACATAATGTTTCTATTAAGTCTATTGTTTCAGTGTGCCTTTAGTGTGACCCTTATCATAAAGTTTACCTCAACTAAATTAATGTTATATTTTGTGTAGTAAATTTCAATCTATCACAACTATTTTACACCAAAATGTTAGGAATAGATAAAGGAACTCTCAATAACATCTACTAGCCCTTACATCAAGGCATTATTTATTTATTTATTATGTAAAATTAACAATGAGTGACATGACAGTTGCAACCTTCACTCAATATTTGTGTCAAAAACAGTTTTATTTACATGTCATCAAACAAATATCACACAATAGACCATTAAAGGTCACGTGGTCTTGTCTATGGATTTGCTTTTGCTTGGGGGGCAAACAGTCAGATTGCGCAAATCATCCTTGTAGGATGTTATGCCATAAGAGAAAAAAAAGAAAGTCAGACGACAAAATAATAACAAAATCGACACTGATAGTTTTTTTATTATTAGGTATTCTTTAGGCGTTCCACCTAATATTACACCGTAATCGTCTGTTGTGTTGGGATGCCTGATGCCCCTCAATGATTTTTCTGTGACGTCATCCTTTAATGGTCTATACACATCAATATTTAACTCATTATTACCAAAATTCAATTGATACAATTTTGATAATAAAAATGATATGTAACCATAAGAGCTGGTAGATGTCTTTGAGGGTCGCTTAATAACATGACATAATATAATATATATGGGCTGTTTTCTGTTGTGTTCTGATTGTGATAGATTGAAACTAATGGAGTTAAGGTGGACTTCATAATAAGGGAACATTGAAATAATGGACTTTATACACAACTAATTTCTTAAAAAATATGGTTAGGTAGAACATAAAATGAACCAAAAAAATCAGATCACTTTGTGTGTGATAGAGATATTTGATATGAAACTTAGAGTGGTGTTATGAAACAGTTTCACAAGTGACAAAAAGGATTCAATGTCATAATTTAATTTAAGTGTCAGTGATGGGTCAACACGAAATATCTGTTGTATCAATGTTGGTTGGTGTTAATGCTGCTTGAAGCATTGTTGTTCAATTCTGTCCATATCTAAGATGTAAAATGATATTCATACATAATCTAACACTTTTACAAACTTGTACTTTGAAAAAATAAAATATACCGTGCAATAATAAATTTAAATATTTCACAGCGTAATTTCTACTGTAGAATAAAGCTCGACATCTTAAAGATATGTTCATTCACTTTTCTTGCCAAAATATTGTTTTATTATTGAATATATTTAAAATACAACAAAGCATGCCAATTTTCATTATATCATGTTATTGCACATTGAAAATGGATTATGAAAATTAAACAAAATTTTGATTTGCACAAAAGTGACAGTTTGAAAAAATAATTGCCAAGTATTTTATTCTTATTTAACAGTACTTTTTGTCAGTCGAAACCAGGTCACTCAATTATTGAAAAGTAGTTAAACTTAGATCATTTGTTTTTTTTTTGAATAAGTAAATTGTTAATTTCAAGAGCATGTCAAAATTTTGTTAAAATCACATGCTCCACTTTCATAGCAACAATTATTTGGTATTAAGTTTTGTTTTACATTGTTAGGCCCAATATTTTAATAAACACTTAGGATGATCTTTGTTATAAAACCCAACCTTACTCAATAACTTTTGTCTATTTTATTCCATAAATTTCATGTTATCACTACTACTACTAGATGAGTGACCCTCACAGACTTCTAGTAGCCCTTACAGTTACACTATATTTTTTATCACTATTTTCAAAATTGGATGCTGTAATGACACCTACTAAGGGCTGGTGTTATCGAGTGTCACTCTATCTATTTATTACCTGCGTTTTGGTCCAAAATGGTTGATGTTGGTTGAAATTTACTGGATAAAAAAGACAAGTTAAGGTGGAAATTATATAAGGTTTACCATAAGGATATATTGAAATATGGGACCTTAGTATTATTCTCAATATTAACCATAGACATATATAACTATATACTATCTACAAAGCAATGAAAGTGAGAACACTTAGTGGACATATTATATGTGCCCTGAATCTAGTTCCAAATTGCAAGTACTCTAGTAGTGGTTGATCATAAGCTAATTTCATTTTCTTAATATTCCATAGACGTAGTATAATAGTCATAGCATACGAGAAAACGCTTAGAAGATGGGTTAATTTCACATTGTTTTGCTTACATTTGAATGTCACACAAATCTTTGTCATACATTACTTTAAAACTGCCCCTATTTCTTTCTTACTCACACATTTTAAACATGCACAGAAGATAGTAGGAATAGAACGTCTCAGATGTGAAAATTTTGTGCATAGTCTATAGTTGTATATTTCTATGATTTTAACTTAATCCACGTATATTTGTGACTCAACAATTATATTCATTCCTTTCGTTTGTCATAGATCTTTGAGCCAATCGGGTGGTTATTATATTTGTTTTTAAATTTGGAAAGATAGGACACGACACGGTGAGGGAATCATAAGATAATTTATATTATTGTGTATTATTATTTTTGTCTATGGTGTGATGCTGAAAAGAATAGTTTATGTTTTGAAAATCCAAAATATGTACATTTTATTGTTTAAATGAATAATATATTTTATTTTCCATTACAAAAAATATAACATAGTCCATTTTATGTACTTTATAGTTTTCAGTTATTTTATTTATTGAAAGTGAAAAGTAAGTAGGGTGGCTAGTAAGTGGCAACACTAGAATTTCTATATTGTCTTTGTTATTTTTTTGATACATATCAGAATACCTGTTTCAGTTTTTTTAAATCTAATTTATGAGGCTAAAAGTCAAATTCCCTCCCATCTGTTTGGTGGAAGCTTGTTTGATAATACCTCTATTTTATTGTTTTTTTTTTAAATAAATTCTGTGCAGTTTTGGGGTTTCGGAGATAAACTATTCAATCAGAAGAGAAAGATTAATCTTTTGTTTTCTAAACATAGGATTACTTATTAATTTCTACCGCTAAAATTAAGATATTATGATTATTTATTTTCTGAGAATGTTTTATACCTCGACCAGTGTTATTTGTATAAATTTGATCATATTTTTTTTATTTGTATGGCTAGTGAAGCATATTTTAAATTGCAGGTAGTAAAAATCTGATAAAATATTAGTCATCTTTGTTGAATAATTGAAGAGAAAGAAATTCTATCTCAGGTTATTCGCATATGAACTTTATTTATTTTACGTAACTTAAAATTTTTGTGTAAATTAGTAAATTCTTATTTAACAAGCAAGTTGTCTCTTTGTTTATAATTTTGAATTTTTATTTATATGGCAATATTATTACGTGTCCCGTTTTCAAATATTCTCATATTTTGGAATCTTATGTGTCTATTTCAGTATAACGTAAATTTATTTTATTATAGGTACAAACACAGTGTTAAGGTCTATATTTCTATGCAAATATAAAGCGAACCACATAACTTGAATGGTGTCCCTTTCTAATACATGGTTGTACAATATGCAACTGTAGTAGTTATATATAAGACAACCAGTTAGAAAACTCTAAGAATTACTATCTCAGGTGACATGGTTTTTCATGGAAGTGCACGGCCTTGTTATGTATTATGTCTATGTTATTATCATAGAGATATTAATTCAAAAACAATTAGGAAAGAGACATATTATAAACATGCAGTTTTATGTCACAAATTTTCAAAATAAGAATTTACTTTACATGGCAACTTTTTTATTTTTGAATATTCAGATTGTTTTATTACCTACGAACAATAATAATATCTACTATCGTTCTGCAATTCTTTTTAGTTTATATTAAACAAATATCTGTTGTTTTTATTTTACTTTGTTACCCAGAAGTAAATGTTTATAGAAATATGAAGGAAGTTCCACATGTATTTCGGTCACATTTTGGTCTTTACACTTTGATGTATTTTTTCGAGTACTAGGTAACCATATTATTTATTGTTTTATTATTATTAAGTATTGTTATAGTGGAATCATAATAATTATTAATATTATAATGTGGATGCCTCTAGAATAAATTTTTATTATAATATTCAATTAAACATATTGTACAATGAAATTTTTCAATAAAAAAATATACACTTCACAGAATATACCTACAACAAAATGAAGCCTGTGTTTTTTTTCATTGTGGCAACCTTTAATTGTTGTCCATAGTTGGGATTAGCAACTGGATTATGTTATTTCATTTGCGTCGAAGATGTGATTTCACAGCAGCTTCAAACGATTGAATGTTTCCAATAATTCTCACCATCAAGCCATTTCCATACATAAAATTTTAAATCATTCATAAAAAGAGTTGATTTGATTTGAAGAGTTAAAATAAACATGTGATAGATATTTTACTGTACTACACCCTCACAACATATAAGTGATGTAGGCGAAGAGGATAGAATGCCACACAGCTTTATCCCGATATATTTTCTTTCCCTTTTGACATTCATACAATTTTACTCCAGCACGTGACCGTCCTTGAGAATTTACTCCATGTTATCAAGCCACAATTCACGGACATCCACGCTTTCTCACACCCCTTTCAGATAAGATACATCCCCATTCATTTGCTCCACATACCCGAGCTAAGGTGTGTTATTTAGACATTCTGACGTGAGTATCTGGTGCCCTTGAGGTCATGTTGTCATGAGTAAACGGCGCTTTAAAAATTGTCCATATATCTACTGATATCATAGCTATAAACTTTCCTCTCAAAATTTATACAAGCAAATTAAACGACAACAATTTTTTGTCATTCCTTAATACATACTTACAGGAGGAAAAAAATGTTCTTTCATAGGTTCCGTGAAGTCTACTCTTTTAACAGGTAGTAATCAACTTTTAGAGTGGTATTCATAAACTATTACGTGTAAGACATTTTTAATATCTTCAATTAGGTGATGACAAATGCCACCTGTCATGACTTTTATTTGGAGAGGATGACATGCAGTTAATCCCCTGGTTAGCCCATGTCCGGAAAATTCTGTAATATGAATGAATGATCCTTCATAGCAGCAGTTTCTAATCCTCTCAATTCAATAAATATTACTAAACCCAACTTTTCTTTACATTATTCACTGGGGTAATTCTGTGTGTCAGAGAAACGTACACTTTGTCAAGAAATATCATTTTGAGTATAACCCTTCAAAGTCTTAATTAAATTAATATACATCTCACATGTTTATTAACATAAAATTGCTGTCAAAGATGATAGTGAGTTTTTGCTATTGGTCGTTCATGTAATGTAAATAATATAGAGTTGAATTACTGTCATTGTGCTTTGATATTTTTTTTCTATGGATCTCACAAAATATGGTATCAGCAAGGGCATAATGATTATACTCATGTCAATCCTGCCAAAAATTCAGTGTTGTTTCTCTCCGACATACAGAATTATTATTTTGTTTAACCATAGTTCACAACTTCTTGAGGATAATGTTTCTTTTTTCATGGTGGATAATCGTATATAGTTATTTATTTTAATGTTGTTAAAACTGCCACATGACCAGTTCAAGAAAGGTGTGTAGTCTTTAATTAAATCCAGTTTCCAACAGTGTTTCAAAAAAATTCGAATGAATTTCATGTTTAAGGGGTGATTTTGTGAGAGAGAGATTTAAAAAGAAAACAAATAGTGTGACCTTTTTTTGTAAATATATTTTAAATGGACTTAACAATACGGTTGGTTGTTGAGAGGAGTGAGTGAATGTAGCTTATGAAGTTTCCATAGCTGTGGTGGCCGCTGCACTCTCCTCTGTGTGTTTGCCCTTATCCTTGCCCTTGGCAGCCAAACGTCCCTTGGCCCTGCGGTCAATGATCTTCTTCCTATCCTTATCCATCTTCAATTTGACAATTACACACTGGAACAATACAAATGCACATATTGATTCATAAAAAATAATCAAATACAAGAAAGAATGACTTGTAAATGTTTCTTAAGAGCAATTGATTCTCTGGCTATTCCACTTTTTGGAGATGTTATGACGGCATAGAGAAAAATATATATTTTTTTTATCCAGAAACACACACTCATAGAACGCAAGTTCGTTTAGAAAAAAATATTAATAAACATACAAATTAAGATATTTACACTTAACAAGGGTTCATATTTGGATAACAGCACAGAAATGATGTTACTTGAATTCCTTAACAAACCAAATTCATTGAGAAACTGTCATATCTTCAGAGAAATATTTGACATAGGTGTATACAAAATGCTAAGAAAAATATAAATAGTGAACAGTAATCAGAGCCAAGATTGCAACATAGTGCATGTCGGTCAAACCAAGATCCAGACATTCCCAGGAAAACCCTGGGGCATCCATCACTACGGAAAAACCTTTTACACGCACTCCGTGAATGGATTGGATAGGTTCATCATGTCACTGTTCACAATTTGAGAAAAAAAAATTGTAGTAAAATTACACATCACATTAATTTTTAATAATATAATTGTTTTTAACCACTGACACAAAACTCATTTATACATCTATTTTATGATTGTTTTATATATGTTGCTCGTCTGCCATCCAAAACATCTTATATAAGACACGTGGTATGCTACCGATCCTGAATGTCGTTTTTTTATTAACACAGAGAGGACGACTTGCATGCTTATTACAAGCAGTTGGTCTGTTAGCTACCCTACTTGTGGGCGATGCCGTGTTGGGATGGATGAATAAAATGAAAGAACAGAGTGACAAAGAGAAAGAAGAAATTGACCTAAATCTTTTCTCTTTTCTATATTGACGGAAAGAATAAAAGACAGACAAAACATTCGATTGGACAATTTGTTCAGTAAGTGTGGAAACAGCTCTTAGATAGTTAATATCATGGAAATTGTAGCTAAACTAAAGAGAGGAAGAATTTTATTTCGATATATGTAATGTAAAGCTGTATTGCGTAACCTTGTATGTTACTAAATAATAAAAAAAAAACTCAACAGCTTGTGCCAACAAACAATTACCTTTGATGGATGGATACCAACGTAGACGCTAGCACCATTAGCCTTCTCCCTCTGGATGCGTTCAATATAGATAACAAACTTCTTACGGTACACTTGGACTACTTTGCCAACCTGTTGGCCTTTGTAGTGACCACGGACAACCTGAAATACAAAAAAATAAATAAATATGATATCAATAAACATCACTCAACAAACCATGACACTGCAATGGTCCACACTAAATTGATTATGAACAGGGCATGGTAGACGTGCAGACCATAATTGAGGGTATACAACAAAATCCACTAAGTCATTTTAGTTTTGAGATGGGATGATGGCAGTTTAATGAAAAATAAATTGTTTAGATAAATATCTACGAATTCGCCATGTATTGTTTGAACTTTAATTAAGATGATATTGGTAAATGACTTTTAGGCTTTGCAAACAAATACAAACATAGGAAAAATGTTATTAACTATAATAGTTTCTAACAACTTTTGTAGCACTAGTCTGACTTAGTGTGTTTTGGTTGCATACCCTCGAATTATATTATCTAATCCTGAGTATGAAGGCGGCTCACAATGTCAGACAAAACCATATTGTGGAATGTGGAAATAAAAAATGTTCTCTGTATGGTCTGGGAGATCTGTCTACATGACGTGACCACTGGAGCAACCAACTGTCTAAGAAATTTAACATTAAATCTGTAGAGCCAGAATGGCAAATACATTTAAAAACTCAAGTCTAATAAGTTAAACAAATTAAGTGTATGCTTTTGCATTATCAGAGCCAATTTTTAACCATCGCGTAGACAGCATCACACGCAGTTTACTCATCAAGAGAGAACCTCTGGAATATTGTGCACAGACGTGTGAATTACATCTACACTCTAAGAATGGTTTATAGCATCATCACATAATACAACATACACAATAGCTTTACACTGACATTTATTTCTGTAGCACAAACAATATTTAAAACTGTTTCGAACAATTTTATAATAACAAAAACTTCATCATCGTATCTCTGTTGTGACATAGACAGTTTTGACAATACATGAAAAATCAATATAAATACACACACATAAACCAGAAAGGTCCCATGGATACCCTAAACATTTATTCTGTCACTGATAGTGTGACAAACAATAGTAACAATGTGTACTGATCTAAGAGTACGAAGGGTACATAAAAAAGGCCCTTATAAAGCATGAATGTTTTATTGGTTATGGTGTTTTCACCAGTCAGTAAGTACACTAAATTTTTTGTGTGTCTTTGTATAAAGTAATAATTACTACTATCCATAATTATTATGGATTCATTGGAAAATATGGCAATTCAACGATAAATTCTCATATCTTACAAAATTGATTGTACCGTACCATGTTCTATAATTGTAATATATTTTTACACATGAATCTGGGTTTGTGATAAACTTAAATACAACCTCACAGTGAGCAACATTCTTGTGTCATAAAGGTGGAGTAAGTCCGCAGCGAGAGGAATCAAACCCAAGATTTATGGTTGTGTTGTCAACATTGAAGACTCCCTCCTATGCCCCGATATTTCAAGTCGGGAGACTTCTATAAGACTACTCTTCTTAACAAAACTTTGTCCTCATTTCTTTATTTGGGACTAACTCGATCTATGATTGTCCGTATATAATGTTATGTTTATGCAAAAAAGAGGGTTAAGGATGCTTACTTGTACTTCATCATCTTTTCGGATGGGCATGGCTCTGACGTTGTATTTCTGCCTGAGCTCCTTGGACAGGGGAGCTGACATGAGCTTCCTCCTGACGTGGGAGGGGGCTGTGAAGTGACGCTTCCTGTTCTTCCTCCGAGAGGAAGTCACCATCTTGTTGAACTTCATTTTACAGCTGTTGTTTTAGTCTAAAACAAATAAATTTAATTAGAGTCAAAACTTTTAGTAAGATGGGTTTAAGTCTGTAATTTCTTAGAATTAAGTTGATTGGTGTTATATTCATGCGTTACAATTTCTATAAATCCCTGATAAATATTTAAGTCTGCTTGTTTATATCTTAAGAATTACACTGAATCAAATTTTGGCCAAAGTGACATAAACAAAGTGTTGTAGTCCTTGTGTTGTTTTTGATGGTATGGTGGTAATGTGTATTTTAGCTACGGCATATAAAAATTATGAGAGAAATAATAGGAAATAAATAAATAACAAATTCTATTGGGGCTTGATACTTAGAAGCCTTCTTACGGGTTAGTTCCATTAATATTTTGTAAGAATCGTATCACCCCTATGCTGTACAGATCAGAGTAAATGATTATCAATTTCATTGATTGTATAGGTATTAACTTCGTAACACTTCATTTTAAATTAACAAATAAAATTAATATTTATTATTGTTTAATGTGACTATTGAGTAGGTATGACTAACGCACGACCGGTTCAGCGGACTCCGAGTTCGCATTATCAAGTGCTGATCTATACTATTTAATTATAAATTTGAACACAAATAAAAGTGTTAAAGAACGTCACTAACTTGAACACATTTTTATGGCAAAAGAGAATGTTTAGGTAAAAATTCGGATAAGAGGAATGAATCAAAAATAATCAGTAATAATGATATTATTCTAAAGGGGCCAACAGACAGTCAACACCACTAATATTCTATTGTTTTTAAGAACTAACTTAACAATAATTAACTTCTAATGGTAAAATCATAGATGCAATGATAACAGTATAGCCTTTATGATTGCTATTGATCTAGGTAGGTAAATAAAATCACCAATGAAACACATTTTGAAACGATCTAGCACAAAATATTTGATAGTATTATTAAAACCAGTGCTGGTGATGTATGGTTATTGAGAAGTTTGTGCATTCGATATAAATTATGTACAAGAGATAGTATAAATTGTAATGTATTACAACATTAACAGAAAAACGACAGGGTTCAAAAAATTATCGGGCAAAGGCATCCACTAACGAATTAATAGGAATAGCACCAAAACACCGCATAGGTTATGACAACATTTGTGTATTTTAGTAAACGTTGAACTACTGACTATAAGGAGACCAACGAAGTATCCAACTAAAGTAATACGAATTCACAAATGCTCGGAATAACCACGAAAGATCATAAGCCAAGAGCCACACATGGAACTGTCAACACAAATGTCACTAGGTTATGAATACTAAATAAATAATTGTAACGCAAACTTTTCACCATTAATGGATAGCGCCGTTTATAAACATCGATTTGCGACATTTTTAAAGTAATTTAATGAGATATTTTATCAGATGAATTCAGATAAATAAATTCACCTACCAACAGCCGAACAACACAAAACCGGAAAGAAAATACCAGAGACAAAACTCGTCGTAGGCCACAAACAAGAAAAAAATGACATTTGTTTTAATGTTGCCAACTGTATAAAATACTTTGTGGAATGTCCTTTTGTGAAATGGCGGCATATTTAAAATTTGTTAAGTACGAAATTTTATAATATCCCATTGAAATTTTATTGTGATTGTCCTTTATTACTTCATGTACTTAGCTAGTTTTTTTGTTATTACCAATGTTTTATTTTCGCATGCATTTTAATGAATTATTTCTTATAATATTAAACGGTTAATTGGATAATGTACATGTTTTGCGATTATTTCACAAAGTACCTTTTTCAACAATGTAACGGGAATTTGTACCGACTATTGTTTATGTCAATACCGGCGTATATTTAAAAATATTCCCTGTTTAAATTTCTAACCCCCCCCCCGTCGCCGAATTTTCAAAATGGTATAGGAATTTGAAATATTAAAAAAAAAACTCCTCGATTTTCTTAAAGAATATTTACTGGAATAATTAAGTAGGTATCTGGTACTTTTACCGAATATCCGATACTTAAACTATGGATTCGTAGCGGACCCCGCTTACGACTCGTGAACCCTCGTTTTTTAATCTCGCCAACGTAGACCCCCGTCGAGTCTCCCGTGGACCCCTGGGGGTCCACCTGGACCACTTTGGCAATCACTGATCTAGAGTGTCAGAATCAAAACTGTTCATCAAAAGTGAACATATTATCATGTTACCTGTGGTTTAACGTATTTTCTTAAAAAAAAAAATTAACGAAAAATAGCAATATTATTAAAAATTAAGTACACAAGTACACAACAGCATGTAGGTACGTTTTGTTTATGATTTTGATATTCAATAATAGTTTATAATATACTCGTAGAATATAACAAATAATAGTTTATGTATATGGGTGTACATATGTGTGTGTGTGTGTGTGGGGGTGGATGTGTATGTGGGTGAGTGTGTTTGTGTGTATGAAAGTATTGTGGGTGCGTGAGTGTGTGTATTGTGTCATAGGATTGTTAAGTTGAATGGAGTGTAGAGGTAGCCAAAGTAAAGTAAAGAATGTTAAAGCGCTGAGACAAAGTTAAAAACTGATTCAATCTGCTTTGGTACGGGCTCGTATCCAGTTAGGTACCTAGATTTTATGACATGTTGTGTTTTTAATACTGTAAAATAAATAATATCAAATAATTTAAATTTATGAATTGTTTTACCAGATTTGTAATACTGCACGCCTCTGACACCAGCAACCTTAGTTGCTGTTTTGAGGTATTGTTTATGATTGAATAAATTGAATTAATTGAATTAAATTCTAATTTGAGGTCGACTTTCCAGGTGATCACCGAATGTGAATAAATCAGAATACCTTGTAACTTCGGAAATATTATAAGTGATATTGGAAATGATTTAAAACATTAACTAATAAATAATGTTATTATATTCAAAGTAAAATTTAGAGTATTCGTATACATATGAGGTACCATAGTAAATAAAACATAAAATTTTTGAGATAAATAAAAAAAAAATACAGCATGTGGTTAACTTCCAAATGACTTTATTAACTTCGTTTACTAGTACAGTATTCGGAGACTCTCGACTCCATCATCAGGCGATTTGAAAATAGTATAAAGGCGATAGAGAATTGTTCACAACAATCAAGTTCCGTAAAACTTCATATTTTGGTCACATAACGAGAGGAGAAAAATATGCCATCCTGAAATTAGTCATAGAAGGGAAGATTGAGGGCCGTAGAGGGGTTGGAAGAAGGTGGCTTTCCTGGCTCCAGAACATTTAGGAGTGGACCGGGATTGGGTAGTGGCCTTGTACTCGGTCTGAAAAATTATGGTGATTGTTATTTTTTTACATATTGATGTATTTAATTTGACGATGTTTTTAGTTAAGTTTGTTTTATAGTTTTTTTAAATAGTGTGTTTGGGAATACTGTGAAGTGTTTATACAGCATATTGTAAGTTCTTTTTTATTACTAAGATATATTATTTTAGTTGTTATTTTAGATTCTTATTTGTTCATGATTGTGATATGTTGTCCACTGTCCAGCAATTAAGTTTAACAACTGTCAAGCTGGCAGTGGTATATTTTATTAAAATAAAATAAATAAATAAAATAAAAAATGAGAGGTGTGGAGGAGCTGTTTCGTGCTGTCTGGAACAGGAAGGATTTGTCCCAAGTGGTCGTCAACGTCGGGGGGACCCAAAAAGACACGCAGAGAAGAGAAGAAGAAGATAAAGCTTATAAGTAAACAAGTCATTTCGAAGCTAACTACATACTGTGTTTGTTTTTTCAGTTTATCTTAAAATGGATTTCGAATAAGTATATTCGGTCAATAATATCGATATTATAAATTTTTTGAAATTTCTTTTAGTTAGGTTACTTTATTTTCTGTACAGCAGAGTTGCTCTTGACACAATCTAAATAGATCTAAGTCTTGTTTTGATCTCAATCCAACGATGCGTGAAGGGACTATAGTCAAACATACCGCGCTACCATTACCGCGACGCATCGTGAGATTGAGATCAAAACAAGATTGAGATCGTGTTAAGAGTATAATTTTAAGTACCTATCTGTGTTTTTGTGTGAATGTGGAATTGACTGTATGTGTGTGCCAGCAAGACGAGTGATTGATGTGTGCGTGTGTGTTTGTGTTTTTCATATTATTGAATAAAAATTGAAATAATGTAAATTAATTGTGACGCACGGTTTTTGGATGACGACTGAGTGAAATGTTTTATTTTTTTTACCTTGTACATTATAATATAATATAAAGTTGTTGTCTGTTGTGTGTTTTTGAACGAATAAATAAATAAATAAGTACCTAACCCTGAAGATTGAGGTTTTATTTTGTATGATCGTGCAACTGCTACACCATCATGGCATACCTCACAAGGAGGGTACCCAAGAGACCAGCTGCATGTGGTAAACATGCAAGCTGTCCCCTCCGTGCCCACAAAAAATGACATTCAGAATGGGTGGCAAACCTCATCGCTGAATTTAAGATGTGCTACTATAACTACCACTACACCATCACGGCACATCCCCAAGTCGGGTAGCCAGCAGATCAGCTGCATGTGACAAACATACAAGCTGTCTTCTCCGTGCCGATAAAAATTTAAGACATTCAGAAAGAGTGGGAAACTTTATCGCTGAATTTAAGATTAAAGTTACGCCATATTTTACTGGGACCATTACAGCTTTCGGCTAATGCGATTCCGCGTACGTTGTGTGGAACACAGTCATCTATATTGGGGGAAATATTATTAAACAATCGAATTGTCTTTGCTGTTGGTGATTCTGTGGCAATGTTCGTTCTGCTTGTTGATGGATAGAATAGCTTATGCTGAAGATGTACAATTTCTTCGTTTTTTAAAACACCCACTTTTTACAGAACAGTCATATTTATTACTCGTCTGCCAGCTACCTCACTTGTGGTAATGTTGTAGCATAATATAATATGTATATATTGAAAAATGAAAGAGCCGTGGAGCACCCGGCAAAGAATTGGCCTTCCACTCTTTTTCGTAAGTTTTCGTGTGTCATTTAAAACACAGGTCTTTGAAAAAAACAAAGACATTTTACATCTCTAATTCAGCGATGAGGTTTGCCAGCCATCCTGAATGTCTTATTTTTTTTTATTGACATAGAGAGGAAAGCTTGCATGTTTATTACACGCAGCTGGTACGTTGGCTACCCCACTTGTGAAATATGCAGTGATGGTATGTAGTAGTGTAGAAAGATGAAGATGAAATCTTGAAATACCAAAGGAAAAAGAAATAAAACATGTAAAATGTGATTATTTTTCAAACACCTGCCTTTTCAGGACACTAAAAAACTTACGGAAAAGAGTGGAAAACCAATTCTACACCGGGTGTTCCATGATACATATTTTATATAAATAGTCTATTTATCTTTTTTTATGATATTGATTTAGTAATAATTAAATAATTTTTTTATTTTTTACTCAAAGAAATACATATTGAAATTAATAAACAAAAGTTTTTTCCGCTATATGTTTTATTATTGAGAAAGACGTCTTTCGTCTTATAAGGACATTGTCAATCTTGAAACATTTATTTATTAATTTCATTATGGAATTTTACTACCTTAACGCCGACACAGGGAATAACAAATACAATATTATATTAAGACGGTGTCAGAAGTAACCCCTAGTACATAGCACATATATTATCACTATAGCATAGCACGCTGTAGCGAAGTCTATGTAGTATAGTATGATATCAGATGTAAGGGAGGGACGTAAGATATTGTGGGAGACAATGTTAGGCAAAGACTGGCTTACATGATATCAAGATTTGAATTTTATATTTAAAAAATCTTACACTTTTTTTATATTACCGAGTAATAAATATTATTTTTATATTATTCAAAGTTTTTGAATGTATTTAAAAGGCAGGTGTTCCCATGAAATCACAAATTAGGCATAAAACATCTTTAAATCAGCGATGATGTATGGCATCCACCTGAAATACTTTGTTTTTTATTGGCACGGGAAAGCTGACCTGCATGTTTCTAAGATGCAGTTAGTCTAAGATGCAGTTAGTCTGCTAGACATAAATATCTAAGATGCAGTTAGTCTGCTAGACATAGATAAATTTATTTGGAAGAATGGTTGGGATATAGGGTGTTCGGAGACGTGGCTGTCCGAGGATTAAAAGGCTAGATCATGGGTGGCCAACCTTTTCAGCAGCCGGGCCAAATTTCAGAAAGAGATTTCCTACCGGGCCGCACAACAATATACTCCATATATGTAACATTTGATAGTTTTACTTCACCTTAAAATTTCTACCCCCCCCCCCCGTGGTTTAGGAAATTGAAATGTTTCAAAACTCCTCGGTTTTCTTTTAGAATATTTTCTCAAAATACATCTTTCAAAAAAATAACGGGTAGGTACTTGTACCGACTATTATTAAAAAAAAATGTGCATATGCTTCGCGGGCCGCACGTAGACACTCCGCGGGCCGCGGGTTGGCCACCCTTGGGCTAGATCAGGGGTCGGCAACCTTTTAGCTGTAGTGTGCCAAGACACTCTACCAATATGATTCAGGGTGCCGCCTTAATTCTAAATTATATAATGGGGTTCTAGAGGAGAAGAATTTTATACCAAATTTACCTTTTAAACATATTTATTAAAAAAATAACATAAAAATCTAACATAAATTTTTTTTTTTAATGCGAACCTTGTCCCTGATTACTTTGTAGAGTGCCATTCAGAACCCCATCGCGTGCCAAGCCTGGCACGCGTGCCATAGGTTGCCGACGCCTGGGCTAGATCATCTTAGCTAGTTCCTAATCGATGGACATTTATGCTGAATACAATGAACTGGGAAGCATGCACGAAAGCTTCTTGGATGTGACCAAGTAAAAAGCGTTTGTAAAGATATGAATAAGAGGCGCTTGATTCTGCTTATCCCGTGGGAGCTCAAGAATACATTTAAAAAAAATTATGCATACCTATATTATGTCGATGTGTGTCGACAGTGAATGAACTTTTAAGTATAATTCATTCCTGCATACAATTAGATGGTTAACGAATTCAAACACAATCTTTTCTTACCTACTCATCAATCGTTTTGAGAAAAGTGTTGGTGTACCTAGCTGTAAATAAATGTCGAGTTTTCATATTACACGCGTAAGGGCCAAGGGTTTGTTTCATGTAATACAGGTTTGGTCCAAGCGATCCTAGGATGCTGCCGGCCGCTGAGAGGCGCTTGCGCGCGGTTCGCGGGCCCCTGAAGATCCAGGGCGCAGCCGCGCACCTCCCCCCACCTTGAATGGGGCAGCCTCCGGGGCCAGTGAATGGACGCCCCTGCCGCGTAACGCCGCGATCGACGGCAGTTTAGGAAATTTAAAAAAATAGGCGTTCCTATAGTCATCATCCGCGGTCACGACGTTCCATTTATGAAACATTTTATAAAATATTCCAAATTTGAAAAATAGAACTAATGCGTTAAGTGTCGCCATTCGAGAAAATCTTATTTAAATATTTGACTCGAGTTAGTATTGTAGTTGCACATGTGTGTGAATATCTGGGTAGTTAGGTAGGTATAGGTACTCGGCGGTAGGTACTTCGATATTATACAAGGGATTTAGGACGAACACAGATCACTATTTTACAATGTTACATTAGATTTTACCCCGAATTTTTTGTCACAAAACGACTGAATTTAAATAAAACATTCATTTATTAAAAAAAATACATTATCTCACCTTCACATCAATGTAATAAAATTTGTAGTTTTGTAACATTACAACCATTAGTTGTCCGTTGGAAGTGATTTATTTTTCAAAAACCGAATAGAACACATATACACATAATATTATTCATAATCTTTAAAGGTCGATAATTCAAATAAGGAATAATAATTATTTAAAATTCGTATTAGTGTTGCCATATTCTGTTTTTAATACGACAATATTATTTTCAAATAATTTTCGCACCGTTCATAATTATAATAAACAACTGAACAAAATGAGATTTTGGGATTTGACAAGACATGAGTGTGTAGATTTTGGAAGGATTCAAATGATTTTGCCATGCTCCGATGGTCTTCACTAAGGAGGAATTTGAATTCATTGGTAAGTTTTTACACTTATTTCACTAATATTATTAAAATAGTTTCAAATTGTAGTGTGTGTTAATTAAAGATAAAATAATGTTCGGATGTGTCTCATTACATTGAAGGTCATTCGTGTTATCTTTAATACCTACGCTTGGTTTTGGGAAATAGTTTACCTAGAAATTACGTTTATTTACTTACTCAAAATAAATAGTAATATTAATGAATTCGCCCACGGTGGGGACGTATATTAAATATCAGTAAATATGTTGATTTTTATTCATTAATATCCTATGTACACTCGGTTAGGGTTAATTGAATTTCATGTCTATAATACCTACTATGTAACTATTATGCATACTATTCGCACTATATATTATGAATTTTTTTGACACAATTGGATGTCGGGAACTGGATTTTACTAACTAGAAGTGTATATAGATGTCAAACATATTTTTGAACCACTTTGGATTAATCATTCCAATTAATCAAACTCACCGATAGTCAACCTATGTATTTGAATAGGTATTAACTAGGTAGGTATGTTGTATATGATACACATACATATGTGAACTTTCTTTAGGAGTGCATGACACAGAGTTTTGACGCTTATGAATCGACTCAAGGCTTGGTTAAGAGTACTTTTTAAACCTAGGTAACATTCCCAACTACTCAGTGTCATGCTTATCACATGACTTGAATTTATTTAAAGTTGTATAAATATAATTATTCCAATATTATTCCACTATTGAAATCAAGTTTTTATACGATTTCATACAACTCCTGTGTTTTCAAATTGGGAAGACATCATCTGTTGTAGTTCAATTACGTTAAATGTATTGTTGAGCTCCCTAGAATCTCCGGAAAAGAATATACCTCCCACATTTATTCTATAAATTTTCGAGTGTCATGTAGAAGATAACAACTCGTGAAATTCAAATTTAAATATTTTATTGAGATAATAATAAACACATTAAAAATAATTATATATATCTACAATAAGTACAATTATACAAATCTTTATATTATTTGTTTTTTTAACCCTCAAAATTGAGCAGAGCTCGTGTTTCGTTATAGAATAAAATTTATTGCAACAAACGTTTGGTATTAACAGTTTGTGTTTAAAAAAGTTTATATCTACTGTTTGTGTTTATTATAGAGATGTTTACTCTGTTTGTTTGTGTTTTTTAATTTGTAATTTTTGAACTAATGTTTGTTAATCTATATTGTAAAAGGCTTTGCTGACTATGTAATGAAATAAATAAAAAAAAATCATATCATTGCGGTATAAAAATATGTTTTATGACAACATAAACGACAAAAGGCGGGCTTATCGCGTACCTATGCAATTTCTTCCAGCCAATCCAACATAACTAATGAGCAATGAGACATTTAACAAATTTAATTTATCGTTGAGGTATGTCACCCCGCACCCGTCATGAAATGTCTTTTTTATATTGGCACGGAGAGAACAATCTTCATGTCTATTAAATGCAGTTAATACTGATTAAACGTGGCTGAAGCACATAGAGTCCGACTTTCTTCACAGACGACTGAATCCCGAGGATGCAAAAAGCATTGCTGCTGACAGAAAGAGCAGGTCAGAATTGGTTCAAGACCCACGGGGGGCACCTACTGCCGCATATAGACTTCGTCCACGTGCTCGACCTTATGCAGCAAGGGCTCCATAAGAAGAAGAAGAACACTGGTTACCTTACTTATGGGATATGTCGTGATGGTAGGTATAGATAAATACTACTACTACTACTATTATTCCATCACGACATATCTCACAAGTGGGGTAGCCCACTGACATATCCACTGATTAGCATATTGTTGTCTCCGTGCTAATAAAATATAAGACATTCTGGATGGGAGGCATGTCTCGTCGCTGAAGTCTAGATTCAAATTGTCTTATACGTGTGGTTTTACGAACAGCTGCCTTTTATAGGACACTCAAAGACAGCTATTTATCTCATCAAGCCATCTTCCACAAGAAGCCAACGAAACAACTACTAATTATAAACATGCCAATTGTCCTTTCCGTGTCAATAAAAGTTCGTGATAGATGCCATACCTCATCGCTGAACTGAAGATATTAAATGTCTAAAAAATATGTTTTTTTATGTAAATCTGCCTTTTACACGACTATTAAAAACAAACTTACAGAAAAGAGTGGGAGATCGATCCTTTAACGAGGATAAATAGATAGATAAATTAATTTGTTTGTTTTATGTCTGGATAAATTGATAATAAAAACTATGTTGACCGTGCCTTCTGTATATGGCTGGTCAGTTGTTGTGGAACAAAATTCCCTATAATTTGCTCTGCAGAGGATGGAGGTGTTCAAGGCAGGGTTAAAGACCCTATTGTTCAGGAGATGTTATGATTCTTGAATGGGCCCTTATGGTGGTTTTTTCCACAAAACGGCGCATCTTAAAAAAATGTCTGGTTATTACTATTATTATTAAAGAAAATTCAATGCTAACTTCACAAGGAATGTAGCGTGAGGAATAAAAGGACAATTATGTAGATAAATATTTTAATATTTTCACGTGCCAACCATTAAATCTACATTTGATGAACTTTAAATTATTATCAAGTTGAAATACTTGCATACATATTATTTCAAACATATAATCATATTTGTATTTATGTATTAGCATCTGAATATTAATTATATCGGCACCTATCCAATCATCAAAACAAATTGTACGTTTGTGTTTATATAAAAGCCTGTCCAGATGATCAAATCAGTTTGTCAATCAATATTACGTTCAATCGTTTGATTTTTGTCAGATAAATGCGTATATTTAGGTAAGTAGGTTAGGTTACGAAGTGAATGACAGCATTGATTGTTAATATTTATTTAACTATGTAATTATTTTCCTGTTGAAAGGGCAGACAACTGTTGTCATTTGTATTTTTTTCTTGTCTAAATGTAGGTAAGTACCTACTTGTTGTTTTTATCAATTTTCTGTTTTTCTTCTTTTATTTAAATGTGACAACCTTATTAGAGAAGAAAAAAATTCTTACTTTCTTTTAAATGATTGAACGGAATCATTCATAATCCGATGATATTGACTGAGTTGTCATTTTATAAATAAATGATGTTGTACTATGGGCGAGTTTAACGCAGAAGCGATATCTTCCAACTAATCTATTGTACACATGGGTGAACAAATTTGGCTATGAATTCTCCGAACAACAAGGCAATGGTCTTGTTTAATTTGTTGGCATAGCACTGTGATGTATTTTCTCTGTCATAAGGGAATTTGTCGTTCTGATCGAGGCAACAAACATTCTGTGGTGATTGTTTTTGTCTACTGCTATGCGATTTTTATATTTAGGTATTGTGTAACTTTATGTAAATTGTGTGCTTTTGCACATTGCATTGACCGAAAGCTGTGATTCATGTAACACCCTTATATTGCTGCCATATTAAAACACTAACAAAACATAATTAAATTCACTACCCTTGTTTTTAATAATTAATTAAAGAGAATGATTGTTTTTCTTTTGTTACTTAAAACTGAGAATTTGTGGTAATCTAGTAATCTATATGAAATGGACGAGTTTCAAAATTTTGATTGGGAGATTCCGTGTTAGAATCCTTTTGCCAAATCACATAACATGTGATATGACAAAATAGTGTTCAAATTGATATTGTTATTTGTTTGAATGATAATCATGATGGACAATTTATTTGATCATTACTATGAGTCTTTATATCGAGTACTTAGTATTATATTGAAAGTACATCTCTATATTATAATAATTACAAATACATATTACGCATAGGCGCCCTCAGGATTTTTTCAAGGGGAGGGACAGATATTTAGTAGAATTTTAAAGTTACAACTATTTTCCAGTTATATTCTAACATTCCGGGTGGCCTTCCTTGTGTACTGTTACGGTTGGTTTGATTGGGGAGTTCAGGGGGGCTCGGGGGGCCTGGATTCATCCGTTGTTCGATAGAGGAATTTGCGTTTCATACTTCTACAGTTCCAAATGGGTTTTTGACATATTAAACGCTACTTTTAGGGATTGGATTTGTAGACTTTGGTAGTTATGTTTTTTTTTTGTATGTTTTTAATATGTGTATTTACATTTTTATGTATATTTTAGTATATAATTCTTCCTTCATCTTTTTATTTTAATAAAATACCTCAAGTTTATGTTTATTAGTTGGTAAGAAAGGGGTCTTAATTGGTTTGCTCATTGTAATAATTGAATTTTTTATATTTATTTTTATATTATATAGAATACATATTGTGGGAAGAAACGGCTCAATTGGCGTAGAGACGCAATGAATAGAAAAGGCTGGTTTCTGTCCTGTTTTGCCGAGAAGAGCGTTGAGGGGCGAGATGATGGCTAGCGGGAAGGGAAACTGCCCCACTATACCCTCTTGGTACGCCCACGGTATTATGTAAACTATTTAGTTTGTTTACTCGTGGGAAATATTTTAGTTTGTGGTACATAGTAAATATATTATAAGTACATAATATATTTTGTATATACATACATTTATATACCTCATTATGTATTAATTAATTGGTTATTATGTAGGTACATCTAAATGATTTTATATCACAAATGTTTGAATATCATAATTATTAGGTACTTGTCTAAGTACATTATAGATTTAAACTGTAATAAGTAATTACCAATATTTTCCGATTTAATTTTCATTGACATAGATACATACACCAGATTTTTTTAAATATTTACATTGGTTACAAACATTTTACAGAATTACGTGATAATCTCATAAACAGCCTATACGTATAGATTCAAATACAACCAAATAAAGAGAAAAGGTGTGATTTCCTGTGACTAACCCGATTTTGTGAAAAAAATCATTCTAAAATTTTAATAAAGGAAGAAAATTGGTACAAGAGAATGAAGAACACAACCACTTTATTTATGTTTTAAGAATATTTCTCCTTTACAGGCTAGGTTCTCAAAAAATTACAGAAAGGAATGAGAGACTTATAATTTGTTTATGTAAATTTTCATTATTTAAAAATTTGAAGAATTTTTGTCAGATTCTCGATATTATAAAAACTGCATTACTTCTCATTTTTAATTTGACATTTCTCATATTTAAAATTAAAACAATATAAAAATAACTATCTTAAGCCCATTATTTCAAAGCGTCCTTAGTGTGACGCTTATCCTGAGCTAGATCTTAATTTTTAATCTACTTCTATATCCAATAAACTTCGATACCTATTTCTCAACTATTTTATATCAAAATTTAAGAGACCGATGGGTGACCCACAGTTACATGTGATTGCCTTTGTGGATAGGTTATTAAAATTATTATCAAAATTAGATTGATAATTTTAAATGCATAACAATACCTGATGAAAGGGGTGATTGGTTTCACTTCATCATCATAATCTCGCCCTCAACGCTCCTCTCGGGAGCACAGGGCAGAAACCAGCCTCCTCCATTCAGAGCGTCTCTGCGCCAATTGCTTCACCTCCTTCCACGACATTCCCTGCGCTCTGATATCGTTGTCATAGGAACGGTGTATTGTGAAAGAGGGACGCCCGGGCCGACGGAACCCTTGCGGACGGAAGAGCAGTGCTCTTTTTGGCCAACTATCATTGGGCATTCTCAAAACATGTCCCAACCAGGACCATCGTCTCTTCTGTATAACGGAGATTACAGGTCTCTGCTGGGTGCGCCGGCGCACAACATCATTTGTAACATGTTCATACCATTTGACATCCAAAATCCTTCTAAGCTTAGTATCTTCCGCTCTTGAGCCTTGGTTAAGTGCCAAAACTCACAGCCATATGGTATCACTTATATACAGTCATTATATCAATAATCAAAGTATAACATTTTAAAAATATTACAGTTTACGGATGTAGAAGCTAATTGAACGAAATAAAGAGTTAAATTATTTTGTTCTTCAGTGTTTATGGGTTCGCAGCCGCGTATGTGTTGGATATGTATTCTACGTTTCGGCCCGTCTACTGAAATCATCTTCGGAAATTTCCAACTCGAGAGAGAAGACGATTTAGAAAACCCTGAAGATGACCTCAACAGGCGGGTCGAAACGTAGAATACATATCTAACGCATATTACGTGGCTGAAAATCAATATTTAATACTGAAGAACAAATAATACGTCAGGATCTCCGCAAAAATCTAAAAAAAATATTTAAATTAAGGATTAGCTCAGGCTAAGTGTCACCCTGATGGTAGAATAAAATATTTGGCTTTAGTATTTGCAGAGTGCAACTTGATATATCTCTTATTTTTATATCTTAATGCTATTTATACAAATTCGCTATTTTCAGCAGCGACTGAGAAAATGCTCTTAAAATTATAAACATTAAAACACCCACAGAAAGTAAGTAAGTAATATTCCGTGTAATCTTTTATGGTAGCTTGTCGAAGCTTTAACCATAATATGTCACTTGTTACGCTCAATTCTATTTTCAGCAGCTGAAAAAATAAACATATACCTATTATGTATTTATTTTGGCAGAAAATTATACGAAGGATTTTGGAAAAATTATCGAAAATATTTATTTAGAGTGGTGAATTGAAAGAAAAAACGCTATTAATTAAAATTTTCGAGAGTAATTGATCATCTCTGATTTTGGTAACTGAAGAGTCATTCCGACGTAAACAAATATTCAAAAGCGAAACTGTAAACAAAGAAGTGAAAACAGTACAATAAAAATGACGTCAGTCCTTTTGTACAAATAATACGATCCAGCAAATAGTGCGAAGGCGTTTATATGGAAATCATTTATTCGGAAAAATACTATAAGACGTGCCAAACTTGGAGCATTCTCGTTTAATTTCAATATTTTGAAGTAAATAATGTCGTAAGAAAAAGTCATACGTGTGTGAGAGAGAGAGAGAGATAGAGACGAATATTGTGAAAAATTTACTACATTGTGCAGAAACTTTCACATTGGACCCGACATGGTGCCTTGAGGGACGCCTAAAAGTAATACACAGTGGCGTACTGTCAAAATAATATTATTTTAATTAATATTTACGATATTAGTGGACACCTAGCGGTACACCATGTTATCGAAAAAAGAACTAATATAGTTCGTCAACTTGCTTGTTAAAAATAATAGAAATAAAAAAACTTGTTAAAATCTTATTAAATTATTTTTTATGGAAGCATTCTTACTTACGGTATTCATTATTTTTATATAATTATACAAACAAATTTATTTTTGCAAATACACCACGATCTTCATATAGTTTAAAATCTAACCGACAGTGTTATTTTTTTAATTTGGTATTCTTGAGATAAGATATGTTTAGGATTGTCTGCAAGACATTGTTTGTCAGTCTGCCGTTTGACTGCTCATTGTTGGTGGACTGTTATGTACTTTTTGATCTGACTATGAATTATATTTTTTCTCTTATCATTATACTGTGTAATTTTTGTGGTCAATAAAGATTTATTATATTATACTACTATACTATATTATACCCTCACGCGGCCGTCCTAGAGAATTTGATCCACGTGGTCAAACCGCGTAGTTCTTGGACGTCCACGCATTCTCACACCACTTTTTTCAGATACATACACTCTCTTCGTCATCCTTTCATCGTTCATTCGCTTCACATGTCCAAACCATCGTAACTTTTAAGATTTATTATTATTGTTAATAATAATAATAACTTTTTTTTTGTAAGATATATTAATCCTTGTTGATTGTATGTTTTTTTTATATATATATTTTACGCAGCACGCCTCGATACAGGGCAACCTAGTGAGGCTGCTGCAACTTAATTGAAGCTAATTGGTGATATATTGTTTCAACGTTTGTACATTGATATTGATTGAATAAAGTATTTATTTATTTATTAAAAAAAAAAAAACTAGACAACTTTTTTAAGATGCGCCGTTTTGTGGAAAAACCACCGCAAGGGCCCATTCAAGAATCATAACACTTCCTGAACAATAGGGTTTTTAACCTCGCTTTGAACACCTTCACACTCTCCAGCAGGGCTACTCTTGACACAATCTAAATACGATCTTAATCTAGTCTTGATCTTAATCATATGACGCGCGAAGGGACTATGGTAAAAAATAACACACTACCGCTACCGCGAGATTGGTATGCACGTGTATTTGACTAATAGTCACTTCGTGCGTCGTATGATTAAGAAAGATCGTATTTGGATTTTATCAAGAGTAACCCTACAGAGTCCGCAAATCATAGGGAATTTTGTTATTGTTATTATTCGAGCTTAGGGTTAACCGTGATACTATGTAGTTACGCCACTGTTTGTGAGGGTGTCTTGAGGTTATTTGAGCTGTATTTTCTTATTTAAGTTCAGACGGCGGGTATGGACGAAATCCGAAATGCATTTTTCGTGTCGTCACGTTATTGTCAAAGCAGCAATTTCAAATTTAACATAAGTGTTATGTTGATAAATTTCATTGTTATCTTAATAAAAATCATAATATTTAGAATAGAGCTTAATTCTGTTTCGAAAATGTTACTTTGTTTTTATTTCTCCAACTTTTTGAATTGTAATATAATGCATTTGTTTATCCTAATTTATCAATGGGAATATCTTTTAGTCTTGTTTATGCCAATTAATATGTCTATTTATTTTTCACAATTAATTTCATTAATTGATTCGGCGGTAACGTTGTGCTAGTTTCTGAACATTATTACAAATGTTTGGAGTCAAAAAACTTTACTAATACCACTAAAAAAATATTCTACGCACGACCAAGGTTTCAACAGGTATCCTGTCATTATCAAGCGCAATATCTGACTAATCTTGTACAAGGTTGTAGATCAATAGATTATATTAGATATTCCCTAAGTTCTAATGTCTTTACCTTAGGAACGGTGTATTGTAAAAGAGGGACGCCCGGGCCGACGGAACCCTTCCGGACGGAAGAACAGTGCTTTTTTAGTAAGTAGGTATAATTAGTCAATATTTTTACTATATTTTTTTTAAATGATCTCCGAAAACGTCTCTTCTGTGTTTTAAATTGATTTGTAACATAAAACTTTCCCTTGGAACTTGTAAGAGTAATATGTCATTGTTAAGCGGTGAAAAAAAATATAATATTCACACAAAATAAAGGCAATAAGTCGCTTCATTATGCACAAAGCTTACTAAGGATCATTGTTTGTATTTGTCTAAACTTAAGTTCATTATTTGATCATTCTCATTCAGTTGCACAAAAGAAAATAGAGAAAAAATTAGTATGTACAAGTTTTATCCGCCATTTTTTAATTACATGGAACCATTATGTAATGGAAGCCGCCTTTACAGAGAGAAATCCTTGATGTCTATGGTTGTTTAAATATTTACATTGTGTTCTACACAGTGTTGCTATACATATATTATTATACAACGTTCAGTACTGAATGCACAATGAATATTTATGTTGTTCTGTTTGCATTATTCCCATTTACATCCGCATCCCTGGCTAGATACATATACTTACTAGGTACTTACTCACTTAACTATTGCCATCATTATTATTATTCTTTTTACCACAACAGACCATATTGCATGTTATTTGTCTATGGTAGAAAATAAATTTAAATAAAGAATGACTTCAAATTCATGGAACGTTATTTGACGAGCGCACGTGATAGAAATATTCCTGACTTCTTATTTTGTTCAAAATTGTCGCTGCTTTCAGTAAATAATATTAATATCTGCTGAATAAAATAACATGATGATTTGAAAATTAAACGCATACATACAATTTAATAAAGATCACGTTATAAATAATATGTTAATATGTGAAGAAACAAAACGTTATCGGGATATGTTCACAAAAATTGAAACAAGATATGTTGTGTCCACCATCACCATTAAATCATCACATACCTACTTCTAAAATACTACTATACCATCACGGCATATCCCACAAGTGGGGTAACCATCAGACCAGCTGCATATGATACACATGCAAGCCGTCTTTTCTGTGCCAACAAAAATATTAATGGCCGGTTTCAATAACCTATCTATCCGTGACTGTCGATTGAAATATATGATTTAAAATATAGAACACAATAGATTTCAATCGACAGTAGCGGATAGATAAATTATTGAAACCGGCCATAAGACATTCATAATGGGTGGTAAACCTCATCGCTGAAATTGAGATGAACAATGTCTTTATTATTTAGAACATGTGCTTTTTACAGGACACTCGAAAACTTACGGAGAAGAGTGGGAGACCAATTCTTTAACGGGTGCTCCACGTGATATTTCTAAAATCAAATGTATAATATTAGTTTTTATTTTACTTAATCACAAAAGTGTTTCTATTTAGCAATCTGTAGCAAAATCTAGAATGTCTTTTTTCAAATTATTTGGTTGGCCATTACTTCAGGCTACCCATGTTAGTGTAAAATCTTGATAGGATAAACGGAACCCCACAGACTTCTGACCTACATATCTGGGTGGTCAGTGGGTCTCCTTCAATATCCTGGGTATAGGCGTCTCACGTATATATATTTGGTGCACTTTATATTTGTAAGTTGTATCGTCACGTTAGTAGAATATAATAATACAAGATTCGTCAAATCTTACAGGGATGTCGCGAATATTCGCATCCGCATCCGTAAATGCGGAGCTTCCGCAT
The DNA here is from genome assembly GCA_947579605.1 of Athripsodes cinereus. NCBI lineage: Eukaryota > Metazoa > Arthropoda > Insecta > Trichoptera > Leptoceridae > Athripsodes > Athripsodes cinereus. The sequence goes on from OX388316.1 coordinate 24,852,846, forward strand.
GTAATTAGACATCTGCATCCGCATCCGCATCCGCAATAATCAATGCGGATGCGGACGTAAGAAAAGTTGCGGCAATATTACTTCTTATTACGTATAATGCTCCTATTTTAAATTTCATTTACTAATTATAATTAGTTAAAATGTAAATAATTACTATATCATTATTTTAATTCTTAATTCATATACTTTTTTTTTCTTTAACATCTTAAACATCCGCATCCGCATTCGCATCCGCATCCGCGGATATGAGATTACAAAAATCCGCATCCGCAACATCCCTAATATCTTAGATGAGGTTTTATACCCATCCTGAATATCTTTTTTTTTCGGTACTGAGAGAACAACTTGCATGCTTATTACATGTAGCTGGTTTGCTGGCTACCCCACTAGTGGAATATCTCGCGATGATTTATTAGTATTTGAAGTAGCTATTGTGATTTTTTTAAAATAAATAAATATACCTATTCAATTTTGCGATGCCATATGCCAACCATCCCAAACGTCTTAATTATGAATGGGGTGAAGAGGATGAATGACAGTTCGCTCGCAGGCTACCCATTTGCAAAAATGACGTGATGATGTGAATGAATATAATTATACTAAAAAAAATATTTCAAATAAAAACATTTGTTGAATGAGATAATTTTTATTATGAATTTTTGCAATTGCAATTGCAACAAACGTTGCAATTAAAATAAAAAATAAGAATTTGTTTTTCAATATTTAATTTTGAAATGATAACAAAAATCATTTCTCATCTTGCCGGAAGTTAAGTGCTAAATTAATTCCAAGATTATCCGAAAAGATTTAAATTTTCCATTTCACAAAATATCAAAATATTTTAAAATCAGAGTGAAGGATCCGACGTTAAAACCGTCACTGAAATATTTAAAACTAGATTTAAGCCCGTCATTACTCAAGAAATATAAACAATTTAATGAAATTATTTATTTATCTAATAAACGGCTAATGCGTTTAACAAAAAAACATTACAAAACTAAACAAAAAATACTTCTTATTTATTTGATGTCAGATCTGTATTTGAGGAAACTGTCAGCAAAAACATTTGTGTTCTCACCAACCAGATTACCAAGTCTATGAAGTCTGTTTATTGGAGTATGGTACCTACGTATAGTTATTTCTAGTATGTATAAGACTCGTGAAAAATTATGCGAATCAGTCTAATTTATTGAAGTATTTATTTGTAGAAATAAACACAAACTGTTTGATTAGACAAACCGTACTTAGCGATCGACTACTGGCGAACTTTTCGACAATCTACTTACATACATATACTGTGTAATTATGCGTTGTTGTTGCGGTTATAGTCGAAAATTCGTTTGTCGTCGATCGCCAAGTACTTGATAACTTGGTTTCGGCACGTGTTTTTGACTATAGTCTCTTCGCGTGTCATAATATGATTAATATTAAGATCGTATTTATATTGTGTCAAGAGTAGCCCTTCAGGTTTGGTTACTTCAAAACCCTTTCTTAGAACTTAGACTTAGTGGATCTTATAATGGACGTACTAACATACATACTTATGTACAAACTGATTAATTTATTTAGTAAATGTTGTAATTATTTTTGTAAATCTTACTTTCTATTTCCCATTTAAGGCTTCTTTCAAAATAAAAAAAATAATAATTGCAAGACAATCTGGTGGATAAAAAATAATAATAATATGTATACCTACATAAACACGGTGATAATTAATCCTGCGCCATTTTCTTTAAACCCCCGCAAGGGATTAACGAGGTCCTTAACCTTTTCATTTCCACACCACTGGCACTGGTACTCTACAACAGTGGTTCCCAATCTTCCAACTACTACTATAAGTACCTACTTTGTCAAAAAAAAAAAATTGTCACGATGATTTATTTATTTATTTAAGCACATTGACGACTTTCGTCTTTTACATGTTGGCAATACAAAAATATATATAACAACAATAAGTAAATCCAAAATAATAAAAAAAAATATATACCAATAAAAATGATAATTCAATAACAATGATATTGAGATATCAGTTCGTAAAAGTACCTACCTGGAGAAACAATTTGAACGTAATTCTGTCCTCAATTTGCAGCCAATGCAGTCTTAGCAATAGTGTTATTATTAATTTTAAAAATAAAATAATTAATTTAATGGTTTAATTAATTTAATTAAATTAATAATGAATATGGAATTCCACAGTGTTAATCACGAAACATTCGAAAAATTAAAATAGTTTTATACTCGTATTATGGCATCTTGCCAAACTCGTACTTCAAAAAAATCATTGAATCAAAAACCATCATACCTCATATTAATTGTAATCACCTCGAGGAACAGGAAAGTCCATCCTCGAGGAACAGCAAAAATTATTTGAGAGATTATAAGATATTTAAATGAAAAGAATAGCTGCTAGTTTTGGAATATTGACAAATAATGTTGACTTACACTTGAAAAAACTTGACAAACAAATAATATTATTGTAAAAAAAGCTAAGCGATGAGAAATGGGAATGGAAATATGGGAAATTTCGACTTAAAAAAATAAAAGAAATATTTAGCCTATTTAATAAACTTAAAAAAAGGAGCCAAGTTAATAAACTTGAAATATATTAATAGGAGTTAAACTTATTATTTTAATTGATTTTCTTATGGTTTGATATCTTTGAACTTTAATTAATTAGTTAATTAATTATACAATGTACACTCATATCCATTTACAATACTAATATAATAATAATAAACTTTATTGTGCAGAATATGATACAGGAATTATATACAACATGCATGAAAAAATCTGTACAACGGGCGAGTTTATCGCAGAGTTGCGATATCTTCCAACTAACCCAAATATAAGTAGGTATAATACTGCTCTCTCACTAGACCAAGTCTATGGAGGTAGATGCTTCATGTATTTATTATACCTATCAATAATCAAACTATGGAAAAAAAATCAATTGACGGACAAGTGTACTGTTTTTTTAGTAAAGCTTTAGTTTTGTTTGTATACAATACATACATTCCTATAATTCTGGATTTTGTACCTCTGGTGGAATATTTATCCTAGATTGGGAGCCACTGATCTATAGCATTTTTAATGTCTATATACTAGTGATGTAACGAATATTCGCATTCGCATTCGCGAATATTCGCATATTTCAAAGTATTCGCATTCGCAAAAAAATATGCGAATGTTTTGCGAATATTATTTTAGTAATAAAGTATCTGGTCTGTTCCGTGTTGGCCACATTTGTTGTATTGTTTCCTGTGTTCGTTTGCTTGATGATGTTATTATTATTAGGAGAAATATGCATTTGTGGAGATTTAATTTATATGTTTGTTTTAAGTATTACAACTGCTATGAGTATAGGGCCCTACAATAATTTTATATTCTATTTAAGGAATATTTATATCATACTACAAGGTGAACCACACTAAAGTATTCTCTCAGAATTTTCGGGGCTTGAAGACTAAGATCGAGGAGTTTAGAGCAAACTTATTTGCAAATAGTTATGATATAATTGTTCTGACGGAAGCTTGGCTAAATTGTGGCATATTTGACAGCGAACTTTTTCAAAACGAATATACAGTTTACCGCAAGGATAGGGATTTCATGTTGAGTGGTAAAAGGGATGGAGGTGGGGTCTTAATTGCTGTGGATCGGACACTAGGATATTCATCCACTCTTGTTTGGGATGATACTGGTGAAAGTTTTTTTTACCAGTATTCGTTTTTCATCGGTAACGCATGAAAAAATGCTCACCGCTACTGGGTGTAGTATATGTATATACCGCCTTCCACATCCTTAGATACTTAAAACATCTTTTTTTTAAAGTATATCTGAACGTTTAATCAGCTATTACGGCAAAACGGATATTTGTCTTATTGGAGATTCCAATATCCCAACAATCCAATGGAAAAAAGACCCCGATGTTGATTCAATCTTTGTTCCGTATTCTTATTCGTGTCCTGTTGCTCAGTATTTGATAGAATCTATATCTTTTCTCAATATGTTTCAGTCTAACGGAGTTTATAACAGCAATCAAGTTATCTTGGATTTAGTTCTTTCAACTATTCCGTGTTCTGTTACCAGATGTGACTCTCCACTGGTTGGTAAGGATTCACACTATCCTTCACTGTTGATAGATTATGAGTTTGAAATTGCTGAGGATTTGTCTCAAAATATGATCCAGAAATTAATATACTTTAAGTCAAACTTTTCGGAAATAAATTTTGAACTACAAAGTGTTGATTGGGTCAGTGTTTTGGGAAACGGACCGGTGAATAAGATGATTGAATCTTTTTATGGTTATGTTTTGCCAATAATTGAGAAGCATACACCTACATATGAAGAGGGTGTCACCTAATAATTTTCCCAAATGGTTCTCTAATAGAATTCTGTTATTGTTTAAGAGAAGTCTAAGGCTTGGCGTAAGTTGAAGATGAACCGTAATGATTCTGACTACAATTTATTTTTTTCAACTAAGAGCTCAGTTGAAGTTGTCGCAGAATCACGATTATAGGTCTTTTATTAATAACACTGAGAAGTCACTTAAGGGGAATGTCAAGTCTTTCTTTTCATTCGTGAATTCCCTTAAAGAATCTAGAGGCTATCCAAGGGTAATGGGTGACGGTGACCAGACTTCGAGCGATCCAGAGGGGATTGCAAACTTGTTTTCGACGTTTTTTGGTTCTGTATTTTCACTGAATAATTTGCATGATTCTAATACTAAAGAATCGGAAAATATTTTAACTAACTCATGTTTATCCATGGTTAATATCTTGAAATCTGATATTCATAAACGTTTATTAGGTATAGATGAGACAAAAGGAGTTGGCCCTGATGGTCTAGCACCAATATATTAAAGAGATGTGTAAGTCATTTAACCAAACCATTGTATCTGACATTTATTAGAACACCTTGCTGCAGGAGGCAATCTAGACTATGGGACATGGAAAACCCTAAATCGACTGAGATCTGGTGTAGGAAACTGCCGCGACAATAGAGAACGATTGGGCTTCCTACAGGACGAATCCGGAGCGTGTGACTGTGGTGCAGCACAGACTATGCCACACTTGTTGGAGTGTCCATTATGCCCTGTCACTTGCACTATGGAGGATATTTTTGACGCATCTCCACCTGCTGCGCGTTTTGCGCAGTACTGAAAATCAGTTTGATGGGTTTTTTCTCTGGGTTTCGACACGATAAATAAATTAGGAGTTTACAAGAAGGATGCTTTCCATGCAAATGGAAGATGGCTAGTATTATTCCTTTGCATAAATCTGGCAGCAAATCGGACGTTCGTAACTACAGACCAATTTTAATTCTATCACCTATTTCAAAAATATTTGAGGGTATGGTTCGTGAACAAATTACTTTTTTCCTGAAGCCGTATCTTCTTGTAGAGCAGCATGGATTCATGAGTGGAAGATCGACAGTAACAAATCTGATTTTTTTTCTCAGCTATGGACAATCGTATACAGTTGGATGCCATTTATATCGGCTTTCAAAAGGCATTTGATAAAGTAGAACATCGACTTTTTTCAACTAAGGTGGATTGACTCATATATTTCTGATAGATTGATGACAGTTAAACTTAACGGTAACTCATCTGGCAGTCTCAGTGTTACATCTGGTGTCCCTCAGGGGTCTTCTTTGGGTCCTTTACTTTTCACGATATTCATAAACAACATAAAAAAGTGCTTTGACCACTCAGAGCTTCTATTATTTGCGGACGATTTAAAAATATACTGTCAAATTCAATTATTGTTTGACTATGAAATGCTTAACGAGGACTTGGAAAGACTACACGAGTACTGTAAAAGAAATAACTTGCACTTGAATCTGGAGAAGTGTAATCTGATCTCTTTTACCAAAAATAGAAACAAAATTCGATAAATTTACAATATCCATAATCATGATTTAAAAGAAGTAAATAAGATTAGAGATTTAGGTGTGCTGTTTGACTCTGAGCTTCACTTTGATGATCACGTGAACAAAATTATCGAAGAGAGCAATAAAATACTGAGATTTATTCTGAGATCTACAAAGTCATTTAGGTTATATGAATCGTATTTGTACTTGTACTTATCGTTGTTTCGCTCCAAGCTGGAGGACTGTTCCTCTGTATGGAATCCACATTTTAAAAAATATGTCGATCAAGTTGAGAGAACTCAGTCTAAATTCATTCGTTTGGTTAGGAAGAGATTGCATTATCCTGTATTTATTAAAGATTTGCCTAAATTGGAATTGTGAAGAGTTTTGCTGGATGCATGCAACCTGAGAAAAATATGCTTGTCCGAATACGATGTGCCTAATATTTTAGATAGGATTAACTTTAGAATGCTTCCTTTAACAAGATCTTGTTTTCCGTTCTACATTAAAAAAAAACAAAAACGATTGCAGACTCAAGAAACCCTGTTTATAGAATTTTAAAGTGCCAATTACGTCAGGTTTGTGAGAAAGGAGAGTTGAGGGTAGAATAAGATGAAATAAATATTAAAAAAAATGTATATGTTTGATAAAATGTGAAGTGTTTGGGATAGTATTAATTTTTAGACTGTTTTTTTAAATTTTTAAATTATTGATTTTTCTTTTATAAGAGTTTTTTTGTATTGTTATTGCATACATTAGTGAAGTGTGAATGTGTTTGTGCGAATGAATGTATTAGGTATGTGTGCGAAATTGGGTGAGCCGCGATTTGTAATAGGAATGGGTGATTGGATGTATTGTGAATTAATACCTATATTATGTGTAAGATTTTCTATAATTGTTTTGTGTGTTATTGCTGAAGTATGCACTGTTTCGATGTAAGACTATTGGAATGTTTTTGTCGCTTACATGTTTATATTTATATGTCTTTCATCTGTTGTGTACCATGTAAATGAAGAAACAAATCAGTAATTCGGTGAAAGTACCGGATACTTACCCGCTACATTGTGGAAAAAGGTACTGCAAGAAAATATTCTTTAAGAAAACCGAGGAGTTTTGGAATATTTCAAATTCCTATACCATTTTCAAGTCAATATTCGCATTCGCATTCGCATTCGCGAATGTCGGCATGAAATATTCGCATTCGCATTCGCATTCGCGAATATCCAAAATCAGACATTCGTTACATCACTACTATATACCTACCTACCAAGTTGAAAACACGAGGATAGAAATATATCTCTTCTTTTCAAACTAAAACCGTTTTACGTGTAAAAGAAAACTCAAGAAAAAACCACTTATGAATTATTTTGTATACATAGAATTACATATATAATATGAATTTAATTTTACAAATTCCCAGTAAAGAACCCGGTAAAGAATTGGTCTCCCAGTCTTTTTGTAAGTTTTTGAGTGTCTCGCAGGTGATTTGCCCACTTAAATTTTTAATATAAAATATTTTGTTTGCTTGTATTTAGTCCGCTAGCTTCCACACTTATAGGAAATCATCATCATCATCATCATCGCCCTCAACGCTCCTCTCGGGAGCACAGGGCAGAAACCAGCCTCCTCCATTCAGAGCGTCTCTGTGCCAATTGCGTCACCTCTTCCCACGACATTCCTTGCGCTCTGAAAAATAAACTATACATAAATATGTATAGTTTATTTTTTAAGATTATTTTATTACTTGAAATTTGGCTCCTGTGTCCTGGTCCCTTTTCCTACCCATTTTTCTCGCTTGTACCTTCTCTCCTTCAAATCCACATTGAAATTGGGTTAGCTGGAAGAAATTGCTTCTCTGATATAAGCTCTTCCTCCGTAAATTGATATATTTATGTGTAAAATTGCTTGTAAAACAAAGTACAACAAAGAATAAATAAATGTATAAAAGATATTATAATAGATGAAGTCTCTAAGATTTAAGATAAATGCCTTTTCGAGAGTAACTTCCTTGATTGTGACATCTTCATTGTAGAATATTTCCTAGAGACTTCATTGTAACACCCACGTACCTAAAGCTTGGAGATTAGCAATACTGGCGCCGTATGAAGTTACTAGATATTGCCATCTCGTGTAGGTGCTCTGTTGAAATAATAAGTAATTATATATGTCATGCCATGTAATGTAGATTATTACATTAACGGTGACTCATTAATCCTATGATTCTATAAGATTAATGAACTCGAGATAATTGAACTATTATTTATATTATTTTCTTGTCGTTTCCTGTATTATAATATCATTCAAGCTGACTTCTATAGTAACGTGAAATAGTGTTATGCGATAATGTTTCAAGTAAAAAAAATGAAATATCAAATAATTTTCATAATAATTCAAAACTTAAAATTATATTTTTTCTTTGCTTACTAATATGATCAGCTAAAGTGAAGTATTCGTTCATTCATTCAAACTAACACATTTTTCACAGGTGAATTAACCAGGGGACAAACTACAAGTCATAGTGATATTTACAAGACGGTTAACTTTTCACTTAGATTTATTCAAATCTCGAGCGCTTTCGTCAATGTTGATATATTGACATTTTCAAGAGAAAGTTCTCTTAAAAATGTCAATATATCAACATTGACAAAAGCGCTCGAGATTTGAATAAATCTAAGTGAAAAGTTAACTGTGTTGTAATTAAAGTATAACATCATCGTTATGAATTTTCACTCTGAGAATGTACAAACCTTAGAGTTATTACAAGTAATAGATTTGCAAGTCATCGTGAAGTGAAAGATGTTCTCTGGGATCGCATTGGCCGAAGGCTGTAATGGTCCCAGAAGAATATAGTGTCCTTTAAATAATAATAAATAATAATGACATTTTTACTGACTAATAATGACGTTTTTGGTTTGGTTTTTTTTTTACTCAAACATTTTTTAAAAATTATTTTATTTATTTATTTATTTATTTATTTATTTATTCATTTACATGGTACACAACAGATGAAAGACATATAAATATAACATGTAAGCGACAAAAACATTCCAATAGTCTTACATTTTATGAAATCATTCATAATCCGAAGAATATGTTTTACGGCATGAGAGCCTATTATATAACAATAAAGTTGACAGAAAATTTGCAATATAACACAAAAGTATTCAATACATAAAAACAATCTTAAAAATACAAAAAAAAATTATATATCATTGCATTATTTATTTATTTATTTATATATTTATTTATTACAATAAACGGCGTGAGCCTTTTACATGTATAAAATATATTATAGAAAATGCATGACAGACAGTACGTTCAAACAAGACAAGGAGTAACTACGAAAAAAGGACAATACAGAATAAAAAAAACAGTATAATAAATATAATACATATAAACCATTCGTTAAAAATTAATTGATAAAAGACAGAACTAGCAATAAATCATCAAAATTGGGAAATTCAACATAAGATTTAAGATTATTAAAATATACAATTATAAAATATTTAACAACACAAACAAAAAATCAATACAAACAGAGATCAATAAACAATGAACTATGAATTTAGACATGTCAATAAGAAGAAATTATATTCACTGTGTCTGTTTTTAGGTAGTATAATTCCACAATGAAATAAAAAAAAACAATCGTTTTGTCTTCGAAAGATGTCTCTCTAAATAAATAAAAATTAAGTAGTTGAATTCATTTTTTTTATTTCAGTATATTTCCTACATATAAGTTCATTCACTGTACGTTTAATTGTGCATATAATCACATAGTCGTCGAGTATATCGTCGGTTAATCCATGAAATCTCGCACGTGTAATTTTTTTTCGATAATGAGAAATTAATTCCAAATTATTCGTCTCACCGAGCGGCGTCTCCCGATAAAATAACCTATATAAGCTGATAATATATCAACGGAAACAATTATTGAAAGAAATTAAATCTCTTATATGCTGATTTTTCTTGAAAAAATCGTGAAAACTCAAACGTACTTAAAAAATGATTTTATGAATATTCCGAATCATGTCTAGATATTCAATATACCAACTATACAATTTCTAAGACACTTTTCATGCAACAAATCAGAGATTTGGAAAATATCATCCAGCAAAACAGTTTTTTTATTTCCTACAAAATCTTGACGTCTTTCAAGCGAGCCGTTAAAGAGAAAATGATTTATAATTCAAGAGTTTTTTTTGTGTTTACGCTGAGGAAATCCATTTTTAATTTTAATAAATAAAATATAAAAATATATTATTGAGTACTGTTTAATCTCCACTATGTTAGTTTCCCTGAAGATGCCTACAAGTATAGGCGAAAACGTTCGGTATTTAACCTAACATAGTGGAGATTAAACAGTGCTCAATAATATATTTTTATATTTTATTTAATAAAATTAGAAAATGTTTTCTACAAACACAGCTTCTGACACCTGAAACCATCACTCCTATCCCGCCACCTTTCCCCTTTCCCTTTTTTTATATGCATATATATCTTTTTTTCATTATCTTCCTTTTTTGTTTGTCATGATCATTGTTTTCTATGCCTTTATGTGTATATATATATGTATGTATATGGGTTTGAATTTTTGTTTTTTTTTTCAAATCTTATAATTTAGTTTGGGTTTTTTTTTTGGTTGGAAGGTTAGTTAGAAGAGATCGCCTCTTTATGATTAACTGGCCCTCTGTATATTATTTGTATTTAATTTGAATGTATACCTTTTATGTAATTGTTTGTAATCAATGTACAGTAAAGAAAGAATAAATAAATATGCACATAGGAGGTTTCGCGAGTCCATCGACGATATAATAATAATTGTGATTGTAATGTCTAGTCTACGAGACGTCCTTTACGTATGAAGTAGACACGTAGTTAAACTTTATCATATTATAGAAGAGTAACAAACACATAATAATAATATGAAGGTCGCTGTTGTTGCACATTTCAAGGTTCATCGAGCGGATAATTTTTATTCCGGTGAATCAACATCACTTACAGTTGTGGACATCGATGTAATTTTCGATGATTTCTAGACAATGTTTGTCAAATTATAAAACAAATGTTTTCTATATATTTTACTGTAATAAAAGGTAAAAGAAAATAAGTATTTGTTTTTTAATTTTGTTTTGCAATTCTACTACCTAGACACTGATACAGTGTTCTGTGGGGTTCTCAGCAACTTAAAGGACTTCCACTCTTTTTAGTAAGTTTTCTAGTGTCCTGTATATTATGCTATACTATACCATGACGGCATATCTCACAAGTGGGGTAGCGAGCAGACCAGCTGCATGAAACAAATATGCAAGTTCCTGTTCACGACTTTCAGGATGGGTGGAAAACCTCATTGCTGAATATAAGATGTAAAATCTCTCGATTTTTTCGATCCGTTTTCATTTTATAGAGCACTGGAAAACTTACGGAAATGAGTGAAAGACCAATTTTTTGCCGATAGCTCCACGGAACATAATCTTATCCTGTACCTTCTACTTCTAGAGTGTATCACGGTATATTTTACAAATGGGGTAGCCAGCAGACCAGCTGGACGTAACAAACATGCAAGCCGTCCTCTCCGTGTCTACAAAAAATAATTCATTCAAGATGGGTGGCAAAGCTCATCAGCGATGAGATATTCCACCAATCCTAATTATCTTATTTTTTTATTGTCACAGAGAGGACGACCTTAATGTGTACAAGTACATGCAGTAAATAGTCTATTGACTATCCCACTTATTTATTTATTTACAAATATTCACGGCCAAAGCCTTTTACATGTTAAACCCCTTTATACATACATTACATGTAAACAAAGATTTAATCACTTTTAAAAAATACACAAACAATTAGATTAATAAAAAAGGAGGGTTTAACAAACAGTGTAACATAATCAGGTTAAAATTATAAAAAAAGTAAATGTACAAAATTATGGGAGATATTTTGATGGTTTATGTAAATATATAGAAGTTACATACAATATACAAGTCAGTTCTACCTATCAAACACCGAGACATAGAGATATAATAAAGTAATAGAATGAACCTTACTGCACAACTCACGACGCTGCATGTTTATTAATTAATTGTGGTAATGGAACTTGAGAATATACAGAGTATTATTATTTCACTTCAAAGTCATCTCGTCTACCCATGGGTGTAGCCAGAGTAAGGGGCAAGAGAAAGTAACTGCCCCCCTCTTTTCTCTGTCCTCACACATGCATGTTTGAGGTATATGAATAAATGTTATCAATTCATATTAATAAATATACACTGATCACGAATATCCTAATAAGAAACGATAAAATTAAACTTTTCATTCATTATTTTCATTTTAAAAATCCATATTTTCTGTTATTGAATTAGTCCGGTGTGACGTCGCTAGGCGCTATTTTGTATTGCCACACATTTCACTCTTAGTACTGTTTGTACCGCCTGATATTGTCAAACACTGCTCCGCCACGAGTGGACCTTTTTGCGGCGAAGTGCGAAAATTGCTTTTTTAAATGGTGATAAAAACCTTAAAAATGCACATTTAAAAATATAAAAAGCACCATAATTTTTCTAATTTTCTATACTATTTTTTGGGTTGAAAAATTTTTTTTGTGAAAGTTCCCCATTCTGTGGATTGCTTTGCAGCAAGATCTTGAGTTTTCCTTTATTGCGCTCTATCCTGTTCAAGCCTCTTCAGCTCTTTGTAAGATCCGCAGCTAATATCCTTGCATACATCTTTGAGGTTTTTCGGACCTTGCTCCTCCCCTACGATTTGTCTCCTCAGCCGTCCCTTCTATTATTTCTCGTAGAGGGAAGTAAAAATAATTAGAAAAAAACGAAAGATTTTTATTTTAGTATGGAAAATTGGCATCTTACCTCCTAAAAATCGGACCAAATAATATAAAGCAGTACAAAAATTGTACGAAAATGAGATTGAAAATGAAACATTTCTAATTCCAATACGAAATTAATAATTTTACGAAATGGAGTAAAATTTTTGCATGCATTTCAATTAACCAAATTACTAAAAAAGGTTCACCCATTTGATAATTATTGTAACATGTAAAAAAATGCACTTGCTAAGCTGCTACCTTCCCCACTCCTCTGTAGAAAATCTTCGGTGCGCCCATGTATCTCTCTATCTATGTATATATTAAGCATAATATATCCATGTACTTATATATTATTAAGACTATAATATTACATGGTTATAATGGCCAAGGTCTACGCCATGATAATGAAGGTTTAATTCTTATGACAGTAGCTTTATACATATTAACTTTTTTCTTTCAAACATATGTAAGTATATTTGTGGAATGCCGTCTTTACTTATACTATACGATAACGATATACCACACGAATGGGGTAAGCTGCACGTAATAACTTGCAAGCTGTTAGCTTCGTGCCAATAATAAATAAAATATTCAGGATGGGTGGCAAATTTTATCGCTAAATTTAAGGTGTAAAATGTCTTTATGGAATGCCGTAACATAATAATAATAAGTATTCTTAACTTTCACCTTATAAGTCTATCATTTCACGGTATATTCCGCAATTTGGGAAATCTAGAATGTAATACGTAGCGACACCACTGTTAATATAATAACACCACTGCCTACAGGCTTCCAGAATCTTCCGTGCGCATTATAACAATCACATAAGCGCGTGCGCATCTTTTTATATCTCGAAGCTCCTTCTGATATCTATCGGGTTACTCATCTACACCCGCCAAAAACATACATGTAAGTATTCCTCTCTGTGCATATTTTATAAGTCTTATTTATTTATTTATTTTATTCTTCACTGTACATTGTTTACAACATTACAAATTAAAACAGTATCATAGAAAATATCAGTTATACAATTCAATGTACAGAGGGCGAGTTTATCGCTAAAATGCGATGTCTTCCAACTAACCCGGTTATTAAACATATATATACCATACATACATATCAACAGTAATAATACAAATAAAAAGTCTTCCATTTTTTTTGTTGTTTGACAGCAAGATTCGAACATTCTTCCATTGGTTTCTTTATTTTTCTTTCTCAATTTGGTGCTTGTTTAAATCTGCATTGCTTTTGCTGTCTGTAGTTAAACTTTCTGAGTTTAAAGCTAATGGTTTTATATGATTATATCCAACTCTATGTCATTACAGCATATCGCATATGTAGGGTAGCTAGCAGACCAACTGTATGTAATAAACACGGAAGTTGTTCTCTCAGTGCTCATAAAAAACAAGCATTAAAAATGAGTGCAGGCTTACCTCTTTGCAGCATTGAAGATGTCTTATTTTTGACGTTTACGAACACCTATCTTTTTTTTTTTAAAAAAACGACAAATTGCAGAGCCGTGTGAAAAACTATTCTTCACCGCAGAAGAATTGATATAAAATCTATAATTATCACAGAATCAAAAAATTAATTAATTATTTGAATTTAAAAAATATCTTTTCGATTTTTATTATATTATAAAACACATATATCAAAGAAATCATTCGTTAAATTACACCCTCTTTGAATTAATTTGTTTATGGAATATGTTATAATTTAAAATGTTGGTTGTATTTGGGCCTGTTTATTTATGTTTCAGATTAATCTTTTACTATAACGAGCTTCCGTACTCCCACGCTGTTTTTCATATAGAATTCAATTATTTTTTTAAATGAATCAAATAAATTGAAATATACGGCGCTTAGCGAGGTTCTAAATTGTATCATCGTACAAACGTACACATTTGCACACAATCTAGTTGGATATATTTGAATTCGAGGCAAATTTAGTTCAGGTACCTACTCCCTAATAAGATTCTTTTCTCTCAAAGCCATTAGAGTCTTGAATATTTTTATCTTTAATGTAGGTTACCCACCCATACTTCCTGTTCAATACCTGTATTATCGCAACCTTTTTATGGCTTGAATTCTGGCACCTAACGAAGGCTCAAGAATGGAAGATACTTAGTTTCAAAAATAAGTGTCATAGAAGGATTTTGGATATAAGGTGATATAAACATGTCACAAATTATACTGTACACTAGCGCATTCAGCAAAAATCTGGTCTCTGTAATACAAGAGAGATGATAGTGCTGGTAGGGTCATGTTTTGAGAATGTTCAGTGAAAGTTGGTCAAAAAGAGCAATGTTTTTTCATCCACTAGAGCTTTTTTGGCCCGGGCGTTCTTCTTCACAATAAATCGTTTCCATGACAACAGCATTAAAGTGCTATGAATGTCGTGGGAAGAGGTGACTCAATTGGCGCAAGCCCAGTCTGAACGGAAGAGGCTGGTTCCCCTGTGAATCAGAGAAGTGATGATGATGATGATAATAATGACAAGCCATTCATTATTGAATATTCTGAACCAAAACATGTGAAAATCAGTCTTTAACATTCATTTATATCATCACGGCTTTCTCATAAATAGGGTAGCCAGCGAATTAACTGTATATGTAAAAACATATACTCCGTACTAATTAAAAAAAAATTTGGAAGGGTTGCATACAATTCAATTGTCTTATACGTGAGAATTTACGAACACCTGTTTTTTACAGAACACTCGAAAATTTATATATAATAGAAGGGTAAGAAGAGACCTATTACTTACCGGGGACTCCACTGAGTATAAAAAAATATAATCAGATATAGCCAATTAGAAAAAAAAATATTTAAGAAACATTGGTCTTCACTTTCTAAGTAAAAGGCTTTCGAGTCGTTATTTATAATACGCATATTGTGATATTTGGAGCTTTTGAGGCTAAAAGCGCTATACAGGTTGCATACATTCAGGAGCAAATATTATTTGGAATTTGTTATTAGTTCAGTAGCTGTATGAACTTTCGTGTAGGAGTCATAAGCCATAATATAAAAATAGAAAAAAATGTGTGGGTGGTTTGTGACGCGGCTTAGCATGGCTTTAAACCATTTAATTAAGAAAGTTGTCATTAAAAGTGGCAACAAAACCAACCAATCAAATAAGACATCTATATTAATTTAATCATTTTGTATCATAAAGTTCCCGACAAAAAATGGTTCTCTTACTATTTCCAGTAATTTTTCATTGTCTTACTTTACTGTATATGATTCCTCATTCTGAATATCTTATTTCTTACATGCATGGAGAGGGTACCCAGAATGTTTATTATACATGTTAGTCTACTAGCAACCCTATTTGTGGTTGATCCCATATTGGTATGCGTAGATAGATATTAAGTGGGGTAGGCAGCGGACACATTGTATGTTGTAAGTATAAGGGTCATTCTTTTCGTGCTACAAGAAATAAAAAGTTTACATAATAATAATAATAATTGGAAGAGATCGCGCCTTTGCGATAAACTCGCCCTCTGTATATGATTGTATTTAATTTGAATGTATACCTTTTATGTTATTGTTTTTTATCAATGTACAGTAAAGAATGAATGAATAAATAAATAAATAAATAATAAACTTTATTGTACAAAATATTTAAACAAAAAGAATGAGATAACAACATGGTATATATACAAATATTTTGCACAATGGGCGAGTTTATCGCAGGGACGCGATATCTTCCAACTAACCCAAATATACAATAATACATACATGTAATACTAATACACTATTACGTATTACATGTATGTAATACGTAATAGTGTAGTAGTTTTAATCATAAAAGTTGAATCTAGGTTTAGAATTAACCCGAACATTTCCTATACATCGTCATGACTGTATTGTTAAAGTTGAGTAGATTGGCAGCGGAAGTATTTGAATTCAGAATCTCTAAGTTAAATGTTCGAGACTCTACAATCAGTCTTCCAGCCAACTTAGTTCTCGGAAATATTACTATATATACTATAATAAGTATTTTTTGTCCATTCAATAATTATTTTCAGAGCTATTCCAGTGGGCCTAGTCAAAAACATTTAAGCGTTACGTTTTTGTTCGAATGTAGACGACGTTGCGAGAACGTGTCAATTTTCGTAGCTAAAATACACAAGTAGCTACGAAAATTGATGCGTTCTCCCAACGTCGTCTACATTCGAACGAAAACGAAACGAAAACGTAACGCGTAAATGTGTTTTGACTAGGCCCACAGGTTTGAAACTGTGACATTAATAAATGACAATGTAACCTGATTGACGAGCTTATGATTTCAGTGACTTTTGACACACGACAAAATTAGAAAAAAAATCTAAAAATATGACATTCGAAAATATTGATAATAAAAATATACACATATTGATTTCTGGAATTCCACCATATGTTAAAAAGGGTTTTTTTATTTTACTGTAATTCCAAATTGATACTGCACACTGACACACTTTGCAAAAATCTTCAGCCTCTGCAATACGAGACATATGATGGTCTCGGCTAGGTCATATCTTGAGTACCTATGTGCAATAAAATTCAATCAGACATCTCCATTGGTGAACTATGTGTACAAAATGGAACATTATTTAAGAAATCTAATCGAAAGAAATGAGAAAAGTGTCCCAATGTTTACGAATTGAATACCGGTTAGTTAAGGTGATCATTTTCGGTGTCCACATACAGCACTCACCAATTACGTCTTTCTCACTCTCACGATATAAGGTCCACCGATTGAGAAACATTTAATGCAAAACATCTGTTTCAACAAGTTGTACAATCATGTATAGCATAATATATTATACCTACACCTATAATGTACCCATTTGTGTATGGGAAAGGGGTACAGGGTAGTTGAAGGGCTGTAGGGGAGATGTTGTGTAGGGTAGTGATCCTCTAATCAAATAAGTCAAAGCTTTGTTCATCGGAGCAGAATGATTTGTGATGAATTTCAGATTTTATCTATGAACTTATTGTGTGTGTATCTGTGCCTCCGCAACCAAACTAAAAACATACATTATAAATATTACGATTTTTTTACAAGGTAAACTACATTTTTATTTTGAGTTTCGTGGGATTTGAAAAATCGGGTATTTTCGTGAATTCCTTTACTAAGTTGTGGACGTTGTGGAAATAATAAAAAAAATATAACGAAAGCCTAAACAATATAAAAAGTCTAGTCCCGCCACTGAAAGAGACTTTAAAAAATATTGAGATGATATTTGGTGGACCTTATATCGTGAGAGTGAGAATTGTCCCAAGAAAAAATATGTGAAATGAGTTGTGTAGAAATTGATAACCTTATTATTTTGTCGGTATATAGACCTCCTACTGGAAACTTTGACATGTTTGTTAATTCGTTGGAAAACACTCTCTTTAAGGTTTCTCAGAGAAATAATAAAAAACTAATTATATGCGGCGACTTCAATGTAAATTTAAATGAAACGTGTAAAGAGAGTTGTAAACTTATAGATTTAATGCAATGCTATTTATTGACGCGTAGCATATTCAATGCAACAAGAATAACAAAAACATCATCTACTTGTATTGACAATATATTTACTGACCTCGAATTTGACTATACTAAAACTGTAAACTTTGTAAAATCTGATCACAGTGGACAATTAATTAGTGCGAGGATAGATCGTAAAAAGTGCGAAAGCATGGTGAAAGATGAATTCAAATATAAAAGGTTTTACAATGAACAAAATATAAATGATTTTCTAGAATCTATGAAAGAATATAAATAAAGGGTTTTTCAACAAGGACTTTGTTTTTTAAAACGAAATAAAACAAAAAAATTTGACGAAGATGATTAAAATTTTTATTGAATTACAAAGAGAAAAGTTTGGCAATTATGCATGAAAAATGATATCTGACAAATGTCCACCACGAGCACGCTGACAGATGTCGATTCTTTCATCAAAGTTTTTAATCACTTTTTGGCAAAATGGCGGGACTATTTCGCTAATCACATCACGGATTTTGAGTTTTAAGGCTGCAATCGATTCGATTGGCTCCGTATAGACTCTGTCCTTAACATAGCCCCACAAAAAATAATCCAGTGGCGTTAAATCACACGATCTGGCTGGCCACTTAACAGCTGAGTTTCGTGAAATCATGCGATCGGGAAATTTGATTTGCAATAAATTGATCGTTTCATTGGCTGTGTGACATGTGGCACCGTCCTGTTGAAACCACATGTCAGTGATATCCACGTCATCAATAATAGGCCAAAATTGAGTTGTCAACATCTTGCGATAGCGTGATCCATTGACCGTTACCGCATTTCCAGTCTCATCTTCGAAAAAAAACGGCCCAATCACGCCTCCAGACCACATAGCGCATCATACAGTGACACGCTGAGCATGCAACGGCTTCTCAATAATTGCTCTAGGATTTTCAGAAGCCCAAATGCGGCAATTTTGCTTGTTGACGTACCCTGACAAGTGAAAATGGGCTTCGTCTGAAAAAATGATTTTTTCAGAAAAACCAGCGGGTTGTTCCTGAATGAATTGAGCGAATCTACGGCGATTTGAATGGTCGTTCGGCTTCAATTCCTGCACCAGTTGAACCTTGTAAGGCTTCAAAGCCAAATCCTTACGCAAAATTCGCCATGTGGTGGTTTTGGATAACCCCAATTGTCGAGAACGTCGAGGAATTGACAAATTTGGATCTGCTTCAACACTGTGGCTCACGGCTGCGATGTTTTCAGTTGAACGACCCGGTCGTACACGCGTTGGTGTTAACACATTTTGTATCGAGCCTGTCGACTCAAATTTAGCGACCAAATTCTTAATGGCGGTCTCAGAAGGACGATTATGTTGTCCGAAAATATCACGAATTTGACGAAATGTCACTTTAGCAGAACCACCATTTTCATAATGGATTTTAATTATTTTAATGCGATTTTCAAGCGAAATTGAATTCATTGCAACAATTGCCAATGCATCCACTACGAATACGTCAAAAAATTAAATGTCAAAACTATCATGTTGCTGGTGTTGCCACAATTAAAAAACAAAGTTCTTGTTGAACAACCCTTTATAATTTAAATAATGTAACCGCGGATGCGGCGTTTGTGACTTTTTTTTCAGATGTTATGATGAATTTGAACAGTCATGCACCAATTAAAAGAGTAAAATGTAAAAGTAATAAGACATCATGTTCTTGGATAACTCCTGGTATTTTAACTTCAAGAAAAAAACTTTTTGATTTATATAAATTAAAAGAGCGTGATAATTCACAAAAGATGAAACTGCACGTTTCTAGATATAGTAAGGTATTTAAAAGGGTGTGTGGTGAGGCAAAAAGATTATTTCATAGTAAAAAAAATAAAAACATCTGAAAATATTATTAAAACTACTTGGAATATTATAAAGCAAGAAACTGGTAAAGGAAATAAATTCAGTAGTGACAAGTCAGATTGCGACAATAATGCTCAAACTGCTGACTACTTCAATGACTATTTTGTAAATGTATCTATGTCTCTTACGAATGGGTTAAGCGCCTCAGTGGAGAGGGCTAGAAGTTATTTGAAAAATGTGTATACTTGCAAAAATGTTTTTTCATTCAATTTTGTGTCAGAGAGTGATGTTGTTAATGCGTGTAAACAAATTAAAGCAAAAGACTCTGTGGATTTATGGGGTATCTCAACAAAATTATTGAAATGTATTATTAATGGACTAGCTTCTAATATTGCAGATATTGTAAATTTATGTCTAAAACAGGGGATTTTCCCAGATTTATTAAAACTGGCAAGGGTCATACCCATACATAAAAATGGTGATAAAAAAAATCCAGGTAACTTCAGGCCTATCTCGATACTTCCTGTGCTTAGTAAATTGTTTGAAAAGATTGTTGCTAACCAGGTTCTCCACTTTTTTGAACGAAACAATTTGTTCCATCCACAACAATTTGGCTTCCAAAAGAACAAAAGCACAGCTGATGGAATAGCATGTTTAATCCATACAATACTAGAATCACTTGATGAAAAGCATGACACATATGGTATCTTTTGTGACTTATCGAAAGCCTTTGATTGTGTTGACCATGAGATCCTGATTTGTAAGTTAGAATATTATGGAATCACAAATATTGAAAGGGACTTTTTTAAATCATATCTTAATGAAAGAAAACAACTAACAGAATTGGATAATATAAAGTCTTCTTATAAGAACATAAACTATGGTGTTCCTCAAGGATCAATTCTTGGTCCATTATTATTTCTTATATATATAAATGATTTGCCACTTTCCTTAATTCGAGATGAAAAGATTATTATGTTTGCAGATGATACATCGTTATTAATAAAGGACAGCAAGGACAAAAATGACACAAAAATAAACACTATTGATGCTTTAAATAAGGTGGAGGGCTGGTTTTGCGACAACAATCTTATCTTGAATACGACGAAAACTGGTGCGATTCGCTTTTCTCTGAAACGATCAGTGCAAGACGACCCGGTCACTTCCATTTTGATTGATAGAAATATTGCGATTAAAGATAAATGTAAATTTCTAGGTGTCACTGTCGACAAAACGTTGCAATGGAGCTCACACATTAAAAATCTCGCTCCAAAACTTTGTTCAGCAATTTATGCTATTAAAAAGATAAGAGAGACCTGCGGTGTGGAAGCTGCAAGACTAGTGTATTTTTCATATTTTCATAGCATAATGTCATATGGTATACTGTTCTGGGGAAATGCCTCTGAATCACAAAGAATTTTTGTTTTGCAAAAGAGAGCAATTAGAACTCTTCTCTGCATGAAATATAGGGAATCTTGCAGAAGTGTATTCAGAGAGCAAGAAATCCTAACAGTGCCATCACTTTTCATTTATGAATGTATATGTTATGCAAAGAAAAATTTAGATAACACACCACTTAATGAAAACTTTCATAACTATAAAACGCGATTAAAACGTAAAATCAGACCAATAGAACACAGGCTCTCTAAGTTGGATCGTAGCTTTTTGTGTCTAAGTGTAAGACTTTACAACAAGCTTCCAGATACAATCAAGTGCGATGATGTATTGGTCTTCCGGAGAGGGGTGAAATCGTATCTGGTTGATAAATCGTTTTATTCCATTGACGAAATGATGAATGAATTTTCATAAGTTTTCATTTATATAATTTGAATTATTTATTTTAACATTTGACGTTGTGGATCCGGACTCTTTACATCCGTGACTACAAAAATAATATAATTTGATGTTTTGTTTTACTTTCATTGTTCTTTCATTGATTGTGTTTGAAATTGTAATGAATTTTGTGAATGTATGTATGACGAGTCCAAGTGCCTGCATAACAGAGGCCTAGGGACAATTGGTAAACTATAACTATAAACTATAACTATAACTATGCAGTGGCGAGATTATCACTATACAGTGATTTCTTTTTTACTTTTCACGGCAGAAATCATTAGGAATCATATTTCGTTCTGGCCTTGGGGATTCCTTTTCCTATTAATTAAAAATTACGCGACACTCCAACAGTATAATGACTCGTTAGTTAAAAATATTATAACTGCCGTGTTATGTATTTTACTGTAGTGCATACACTGTGTTGCCATATTTTCTTCCTCTAGTTACATTATTTACAAGTGTACACTACGGGACCAAACCTGTAACCGCACTTTTCATGTTGAACATATTATAAATATGTATTAAAGGATAGGTAAAGGGAACCACAGGGAAAACTAAAGTTGCTTCGCTACAAATTTATACCAAACAACTGATTCTAAAAGTATTCAAAACTGATATTAATTTTTACTTAATTTTGAACATATTTCTGAAACATTCATAAAGAATTGGAACATTTCTAACGGTATTCACAAAAAAATAATGAATATTATCCCAACAATAAGGCTTGACTAAATGATACATGTTTATAACGTATTTTTTCTATCTTTTATTAATAGTTTTCTTTACCAATTATTGTCTTTTTCAAACATTACAAGATTTTGTATGTTTTTTCTTCTTTTCTTTTATTAATAGTTTTTATTTGCATGTTTTTTTCTTCTTTTCTTGTATGTTTTTTTTCTTCTTTTCTTTTATTTGTATGTTTTTTTTTCTTTTATCTTTGATTGATAGTTATTGTTTGCACTTATAATATGTTTCAAACTATGTTTTTGTGTGTTAGCGATGGCTGCTTGTGTGATATGCTAGTGAGAACAGATGAATGAGCGGAATGTGCGACACCTTAATTGACTTAACTGTGCTACATGTTTGTGGATGAAAGCTGAGTTATGAACGACCTAATTTTATTTTTGTTAACCATATATAAAGTTCCTGTCTGTTTTGTACTTTTTATCAATAAATAAAATTAAAAAAAAAATTAACTATTTATTATTTGATTGCTATAATTACTATTTGTTTATTACTGAAGATGACTACATTGTTCAGCGATGAGGTTTGCCATCCGTCCTGAATGTTTTAATTTTTATTGGTACGGAGAATACAGCCTGCATGTTTATTGCACGCAGCTGTTCTGTTGGCTACCCCACTTGTGGGATATGCCGTGATGGTGTACTAGTAGTAGTAATAGTAGATGACTACATTGTAGCCGAAACTGTTTTAACAAAAAACAAATTTATAGTGGATACCAAAGAGCAACTAAGAAGGTAATCATTGTTTTGAATTATAATAATCTTTATCAGATGTCTTTTATTTTGAACTTCCGCCTTATACAGGACACTACAGTTATTTTTCGAAAAAGGGCGAGAGACCTTTTGTTGCCAGGTACTCTACGGTTTTTATACATTTTATAACTCACAGTAGCTGGTTTCTGCACTGTTTGGTTTGCGACCAAATTCCTCTTATCCCCCATTCCCCGTTTAGAGCGCTATTATATTTTTGTTTTTGCCAATGGCCCACTGTATGTTCATGTTCTTTTTTTGTTGCTTTAAAGTGTTCTGTAAAGTGAATATGATTAACTCATTTCATGTTTTTTTTTATTGATTTGTAAACGCACTGAATTATTTGTAATATCCACAAACTTAACTAGTCAAGGTATTAATCTGTAATAATTAAAATGAATTTAAAAACACTGTATAATTTCCAAATTAAATTTATTCACCTCAAACGTTTTCGCCAAGGCTTCTACTTGGCATCATCAGGAGGATGGCGAAAACGTTTGAGGTGAATAAATTTAATTTGGAAATTATACAGTGTTTTTAAATTCATTTTAATTATAATGAATTTCCAAAGTGTTAACACAAAAACATTTGATTTATTAATCTGTAATATGTACCAAATGAATGTATATTTTTTTTGGCTAGTTAATAAAATAATTAAAAAATAAAAACAAAGCTGAAGTTTCACATGTTTAGAACCAGTGTAATGAGCATAGCATAAGAGAATATCTGTAAAGTGAAAATAATAAAATACATTGAAAACTTGAAAGCCGTAACCCAACACCAGCTAGACAGACTACGAAATGGCGGTTGTAACATTTTTCAGTTTCAGCTTTAGCAAGTTCGAGAGATAGTTCTCTCGTAGTATCTATCCACTGGTAGATAGTGTTGTCTACCATTTTTATTATATTTTACAACTTATACACTATGAATACATTATAGGAATGGGTTATATCAAAATTATGTATTTAGTATGATTACTTATTTATTTTATAAAATTATTATATCCTAAAAGAACTTACAAGTATAAGAATTAACGTATATGTTATTATTATACATATCTAACTTATTTTACAACTTATACACTATGAATACATTATAGGAATGGGTTATATCAAAATTA
This sequence comes from Athripsodes cinereus, assembly GCA_947579605.1. Taxonomy (NCBI): domain Eukaryota; kingdom Metazoa; phylum Arthropoda; class Insecta; order Trichoptera; family Leptoceridae; genus Athripsodes; species Athripsodes cinereus. The sequence goes on from OX388316.1 coordinate 24,877,298, forward strand.
TGTATTTAGTATGATTACTTATTTATTTTATAAAATTATTATATCCTAAAAGAACTTACAAGTATAAGAATTAACGTATATGTTATTATTATACATATCTAACTTATTTTACAACTTATACACTATGAATACATTATAGGAATGGGTTATATCAAAATTGTGTATTTAGTATGATTACTTATTTATTTTATAAAATTATTATATCCTAAAAGAACTTACAAATATAAGATTTAACCTATATGTTATTATTATACATATCTAACTTATTGAACAAAATAACATTGAAATCTACACTTTTAATTCAACATTAATTAATTAACTATAAAATTTTAAATAAAACATAAAATAATAGTAACAATAAAATATTCAAATAAATTTATATTCCAAATGTAGAACTTCAACATTATTTATGTTAATTCTCTTATGATGTTCTATGAAATAATACAATCATGGGAGATCACCAACGGAGCTACAAGGCCAAAAACCTTCTATCTTGGTGGATGATAGAATAACAGCCTTCTGCATGCTTTATTAATATTATTGTAGACAATAAGACGATTCTTACTAGAATCATTACAACTGTAAGCAGATGCGATTCAAGAAAATTAATTTAAACGAAGAATTTAACTAGACATCCAGATTATATATCTACAATAAATGTATTCTCAATTGTTTTCTTTGTGTATTCTGCGTATATCACGTGAAAGATATTAAAATTTCTAGCCAGGTTATTCAACATTCGAACATCCTTTTCTATTGGGGACTCCGCCAGTATATTATTTGTTCTGATTTGAGGATTGTAAAAAAGATCGTGAAATATACCAATCTCGCAAATAGGGTAGCAAGCAGAGTTACTTAGTGTAATAAAATTATGACTACAATACTCAACAGTCTGCGGATCACTTGTAATTTGAGAATTTACCTACACTTGTTTATATGAAAAAGTACAGATTGCACTGAATCCAAGCATGCTTTCATGAATATACCACTAGATATTTGTATTACATATAACGTACTAAAGTGATATTATATAGGTACCATGTATATATTAGTAATAACAGACTTTCTTTCTAACACAAGGGTACGGTCTTTCTAGAATGGGAAACACTTATATGTAATGAAATATAAGTATTAATGTAATATTCAGTGCAATGCTCCTAATCTGCTGGCTACCCCTCTTGTGGGATATGGCGTGGTAGTGTAGTATTAGTAGAATATTATTTTTAACGGGCACTTTGTAATATTGTAAAATTCAAACCGCTCACATAGTAAGCGAGTTGTATCGTTATAACAAGTTATTGTTAGTGAGCGGTTAAGCGATTCACTTTAATTATATTACTCTTGATGGATATAGCAATTCATTAACTAAACTTTAACAACGCGGTTAAATCATCTGAATTTCGAAATTAATTCCAGTGCAAACAAATTTCCTAAAACTAACATGAAGCAAATTTGTTTATTTTTTATGAATTTGACTGATTTGAAAACATTGAGCGTAGCACGAGCTACGCTTAATGTTTAATAAACTATTATTATTATTATTATTATAAAGGATACAACATTATTTATTATTGAAAAACTTAAATATTTATTAATAATTTAAGTTTTACAGTAAAAAATAATGTTGAAATGAGTTTTATACTAAGCTCTGATAACGTCGATTCGTTAGTGAAAGCGCTAGACGTGTTTGGAGTATAAATTATATAGACTTTTAAAAAACAGTGCTTTACCCGTCCATGAGACGTAACGATGGCATTCATTCGAATATTTCTACGGAGAATGCTTCGAATTGTCGCCGAAAGATTTGAGATTTTTGCTTGATGATTGACGTTCGCATCCAGCTGTGTGGACCAACATTTAAAGAAACACCTTATTGGTGACCCCGAAGTGATTAGTCATATTTTTACATTGGTGACCTACAGATGTTGATAAAGTAATAAAAAGTGACTATAGTGGTTTAAACATAAAATAATAAACATTTATAAACAATTTACACAGATCGAGTTAGTTTCAAATTAATTTATATCAAAATCTCTCATGTGTCATTAAAAAGAGTTTAACTATGAGAGAAATAACCACTTTGTATATATTTTTCTTCATTCCGAAGTAGCTCAGGAGCAATAATCATAGCCAGATATATTATCCATTACAGTCAATCTCAACACCTAGGATTGACTAAAGGACACAGCTGTATTATCCTTTGTCATCTAGAATTCAAATCAAAACGAAGATTAACATAGCCCCTCTCTATCGAAACAATTTTACCAGTAAAATGTTGTACATAAATGCAGATTAAAGTTTGATTCTACATAATAAATCTTCCCAAGCTTCTTCCTTGTACATAACATAGTAACGGCAGAGGTATGTAAGATCAACTACTTTAATCATTTCTCAAGGAATACTGTTCTATATACTCGTTTTATGTACTTAATGCCCTAATCTACTGCTCACACTTACTCTGCACACATAGAAAGGGTAAAATTTTCAGTTATTTACAAAATACGAGGAGATACTCTCAATTTGATCTTAGTCTCAGTCTAAAATATTTAAGCGAGGGAGTAATCAATTAATCTAGAATCCTAAAAACTTAAAATTATTTAAATAATTGGTACACGTACATATCCTGCTAATAACGATTTTAGATTTTATCAATCAATATAATTAATTTATTTTTAAAATGTAAAATATATTCATCTTATTATCGTAATTTTTTTTTGTTAAAATTGACACAATTAACCAAACAACCAAACCATACACACTACATCAATAGATACACACATTCAATCTTATACAGACATCTCGCCAACACTCACAGATAAATTTAACATTTACTATATATATATAATAATTTATTCAACAACAAAAATCTTTTATGTATGTATTTAAGGTGAAAAATTAAACATATCTTTAAATAAAAAAAATATATAATACATATTTGTCATCCGTGAAAAGAAAACAAAAAAAAAATCTCAGGGAAAACCCCAGCAGTAATGTCATGATTTATCCATTATCTCAAAACTATTGACTATGAGATATCCAGTTATAGTATTGAGTCCACAATTTACTCTTTAGTAACAATATACTATTAACTAGTATTCGTTATAACAACTGCTGATTTTACCCTGCGTCTTATGTGCTTTTGCTGTACACTCTTAACTTTGCAGCAACTTTCTAGGAAGTTTACAGCAAGTTCGTAACCGACAGCAGGATTTAAAAACATCTCTATGTTCCATAGAGGATTATCCATATCCTTTTTAATTTATTCATATTATCTTACATAATATATCCAAGATGATCTTCCATTAAAAGTTTCTTTGTAGAAATATTCATATTCTGTACGTACAAAGAGTAATTTTTTTTATATGAATCATGCAGTTGGTTTGCTGGCTACCTGACTAGTGGAAAATGTCATAATGATATGAATAAATGAATGAAGGAGGGGGCAGTATTTTTATAATAAATATTTATGTTTACTGTCTATATCTATATTGACTGAAATATGTTAATAAGGAATAAATATACATTTTTCAACTACAATAATTTTCTTTATAAATACACAGTAAAACATATCTCATTCCTTCAAATTTGATTAGAGCATGTACTTTGACGGATAATTTCATTATTACATACACGAGATATATTTTATACATACATTTTCAAAGAAAGTAAAGTAAGTACATACACGTATTTTTGCTCATAAAAAGGATTTTCAATAAATGAAAATAAAAACAATTACAAAGTAAAATAAAATAGAATAAAATAATAATATAAAAAAACAGCATTTCCACAAGCAATAAAGGACCATTCAACAATCACTATCAGTTCAAGTACAATAAAGAAGTTTCGAAAAAAATGTTTATTCTTACAAGTTTCTCAGTTAACAAGATTTAGAAATATGGTAAACTTGAATCATCCCGTGGAGCACCCGGTAAAGAATTGGTCTCCCACTCTTCTGCGTAAGTTTTCGAGTGCCCTGTAAAAGGCAGGTGTTCGAAAAAAATAAGACATTTTACATCTTAAATTCAGCAATGAGGTTTGTCACCCATCCTGAATGTCTTGATTTTATATTGGCACGAAGAGGACAGTTTGCATGTTTCTTACATGCAGCTGATCTGCTAGCTACCCCACTTGTGGGATATGCCGTGATGGTATAGTATAGTATAGTAAACTTGAAAAAAAAATTCACCACCCACCCTGTCACCGATGCCAGATTTTCATTTCTACATAACAATTTGAAATATGTTCCACGTTTACCTCTTATTCAAGGAGGGATCCAGTTTCCTGCTTCGATGCCAGTTTTCCATACTTCAATATTAATGTTGTCTACTTTCCTATGAGTTTCAGATCAGGCATTAGGGGGGCAGTGCTCCCTCTCCTGAATACGTCCATAAACATAGGTACATTTTATGATGATATGAAACATTTACAAGACATCATAAAAGAGATAAGTATAAAACAAAAGCAAATGGACGAAAACCGTGAAATTGTATTATTATCTATGAAAAATCGAAAGACATCCTTCCGTAATGGCGTACCTACTTGTTGATTTCGTTTTAAATTCAGATTTTTTACATCAGTTGGTTTCGATCTATCTGTACTATCAAAATATGTTCCATAAATGGGGTATTCGGAGGTCTAATCACAGATATTACGTTGGCTTTTTCACTCATTCATTCCACCACGGCATTTCCAGTTAATGGAGTACTAAGACATCATCATCATTATCATCATCGCCCTCAATGCTTCTCTCGGGAGCACAGGGCAGATACCAGCCTCCTCCATTCAGAGCGTCCCTGTGCCAATTGCGTCACCTCTTTCCACGACATTCCTTGCGCTCTGATATCGTTGCCATAGGAACGGTGTATTGTGAAAGAGGGACGCCCGGGCCGATGGAACCCCTGCGGACGGAAGAACAGTGTTCTCTTTGGCCAACCATCATTAGGCATTCTCAAAACATGTCCCAGCCAGGACCATCGTCTCTCCTGTATTACGGAGATTAAAGGTCTCTGCTGGGTGCATTTTGTCCTGATGCTGAGTCCAGACGCCTTCCAAACTTTGTTCATGTTATTGAAAGCCCCGCTAGCTGCTCCTATGCGGATTGGTAATTCCGACCGGAGATCACCCTCTGGCGTTATGGTTGCTCCCAGGTACCTGAATTTGCTAACCTGAGATATTTGGGAATTACCAACCATTAGTGGTGTGTGAGTACTCGTGCATGTACTATTATATATGTACTCCGTTTTACCAGCGTTGATACGATTAGTCAGTCTAATCAGTCAGTCTAGTCTAAGACATAATTAGTCTTAACTAAGACAAGTGAAAGAATATAATTTAACTATTACTATACCATCACGGCATATCCCACAAATGGGCTAGCCAGCAAACCAATTGCACGTAACAAACATGCAAGGTGTAGTAGTAGGGGTTCAATTCCATCTATTTTACGTTACAGAGAGGACCGTGCAACCGCATGTCCATTACATACAGTTAGTTTGTTAACTTATCCACTTGTGGGAAGCATCGTGATAGTATAGATAAGTAGGTAATTGAATACATTATCGTGGGTATTTCTTTTTGTTGTAATTGTAAATAAGTGTTTCAGAAGTCAACATCCTAAATAAAAACTTTCAGTCAAATTTAACGAACCGTTTCGTTCCTAAAAGTATAAAATGATTTCAAAGATAACACAAAGGATCTTACAGTTCCTACATTATATCGCTCGCTTGCGACAATAATGAAATATCTCCAAAAATCTGTTTTGAGATAAAAACATTAAAGTTTATAAATAAATATTCAGTATTCTTCACATTAATATATCGATCTCTTACATTTACGAAATGAGTATTATATACATAGATATGTCTCGTTTATATTAACAATATTTTCGTGTTATTTGAAAAAAAATCGTATTAAGAAAATGCCATCTGAAAAAACCTATGTAGCAGAGAAACGTTTTTGTTACAAAAAGTAAAAATTTTGTTACATTTTCTAGATAAGTATGTCGTTGTTTGCAAATTATATTTTGGTATCTCTTAAAAATGATTTGTTTTAAATATTGTCGTTTTTTAAAACACTGTTCATTTAAATGCATAATTGAGAATCTTACCTTTTGCACAACATAAGACAAAACATAGACAGCTCTTTTTCTTCGTCAACGCAAAACCCGACTCAACGTGATGCGCTACACGAAAGTGCTATCTCTCTCGCACCGATAGAGAAATGATAATGACGATTGGAGACAACATAGATATTAAAAAAACAGTATTTCTTAAATCAAAACTCGCGTTTTTCGTTTATGACGTTGCCCTTCCTAGCGAACGATTTGCACATATATATTATATAGATGTACGGGTATTATAATAATATGTAGATACATATCATATAACAATAATGATAATAATGTACTGACTAATGGCATCAAAATGGCGGTGTTAGCGGATTCTATTTTATCATTAAGTACTTTATAGTTCTCACATAATTTTTAGGGTATTTAAGGTTCTTTAAACAGTGCAAATTTTATTACACTAATATACCACACCCTCACGATGTATCCTAACTGGGGGAGGCAGAGAGAACGGAAGTCATGTTGATTTATCTTTATAAACTTTGTTAGTTCCTTCACATTTATACAATTTCTCATTTATTCAAATCGATTTCTATTACTCAACACGCGGTCGCTCATGAAAATTTGATCAACGTTATCAAACCACGTAGTTATCTTTATCCATGTTTTTTCTCCCTCTTTTCTTAGATAAAAAAAGTATTTCAGATAAATTACGTGAAAAAAAAATTTAGATTTTCAATAGAGAGATCCCGAATTTGAATCCTTCCCCTGGACATAAATCTACTCCACATCCAGGCATGATGCTAACTTGCTTAATGTATATTTGGATTTGTAACAAACACAACTTTATTTCATGATCTCATAACAAGCCCAAAAATAATGTTTATGATATTCATAGACGTTTTATTTTATAGACCAGAAATTAAAAAAAAATGGTATTGCGTCCTATCGAATCTTGGGTCCAAAATATGTTCATAAAAATCTTAAACAAGCGTTGGTCTGTTGTTATGAATAGAGATATTTATTTATTTATTTATTTATTTATAATAATAAACGGCTGAAACAGCCTTTAGAAACATAATAACAAAAAGAAAACAGTCATAATTTTAAATATACATATACATACATAATATATACATACATATACATACATACATACATACAAGCAATACGGTTCTAACCAAAAGTATATAAGAATTTATACAAGCATAATATAATATTAATAATCAGAAAGACATACACAGTAATCAGCTAAGCATAGGTAGGTATACATAGACGACCTAGCCCAGCACAGAATATGATTTACGATTCGCGGCCAGGCGAATCTCAAAAAAAACTCAAAAAAGATTATTTAAAATCACTTTATTAAAGTATAATATTAATTATTACACAATTGATTTTATTGTTTATTGAATAAAAGTATTGAATAAAAGAATCACAATGATATTTAATTAATTATACAACACAATACAATTTAACACAAGACCAGGATTTAACAACAGGACTTATTATAATAAACTGATAAAGTAATAATTAACTGAACGACAGAATATTAACACTGGGCTGACTAATTAGGTACTGACGACTATTCCCAGTGTGGAATACTTTATATAGTGTTTCCAGGCATTGGTACCTTGTGCATTAGTAACGTGTGCATTGGAATGACCTATTTTATTATAGTCAATATGTAAACATTCCCATGATCATATTACTGAGATTCTGATACGCGGGCATTCCCACGCTCGTGTTACTGGAATTATCTGGTATGATATAGGCTACTCTAGGCCTTATCATAACTCGCCCACCCTTAAAGAAAAACTTTAGTGGTAGCTGCTTCTATAGTGGTAGCTGCTTCTAAAGTTTTTTCGGGAGTTTCAGGCTTTTCTGCAATTTTATACTTAGATTTATATTTTACTACAACGCATCTGAACAATACAATAATTACAATTAATACAATAAAAACATATAAAGTTAATGTCCAAGTGCTGATGGTCCTAGATACGGGGGTGTCGTCATCTTCTTGCATCCTTCTTTGCAGTTTCTTTACTTGTAGTAGGACATGGTTTAAATCGTCCAATTGTACATCTTCTAGTTGCAAGGGTTGCATAATGCTGTTCGGCGTCGGGACGCTGCGTCTTACTGCCATTTCTGTGGGTAGCTTGGCGAAGTGGACTGGTTCTAAATTGGTTTGATAACTCGTTATTATGTTTCCTTGTATTTCTGCTCTACAGTTACCCTCAATGTTAATCACATAACTGCCATCGAGGGTGTCAGCTTCCTTGCTATTATCACAATTTGTAGTCATTGTTGTCTCGTTAGGTGTTGAGACAATCCATAGATTTCCGTAGATATGTTGTATCTTTACTCTTTCTAGATGGACATGTTGTAGTTCGCATTTCGTGTAATCTCGAGTATGGTGGATCATCTGCAATTCACAGGGAGCGTCGCCCGTAATTGGTATCATCTGCTTGTTGTGGCATAGGTATTCGCCTGTGGTCATTTCTTCACATACTGTTTGGTCATATGTATACTGCTGGCCATTGCTCATTAGGAATTTATGTTGTGGGACGATTATTTGGAAAAGGTTGTTGGAAATTTTGATGGGAAATGCGTAAAGGTGATAATATGAGTACTGTTGATCCTCGACAATTGGAACCTCCATCACAAAGTGAACACTCGTTCCTTTGCGGTAAGCCTTTACTGTGGTACTTTTTTCAAAGTAAGGGATGCTATCTAAATCAGGTTCGGCTGGGAATCTAAAGCCTGTTGGCAAAAGGGGTGTTACTCGTTGCAATTCTAATGCAAACTCAGTTGGTTTAATGATTGACGGGTGTAGTGTACCTAACTTAGCAAATGTTATAGCATTCTCCACCTCCATTAATAATTGAGTGATTGTTTGCGCTTCAATAGTCATTTGATTAAATATTATCATTGATATAACATACTCATTGATTTCGTATCCCATTAACAAGGTATCATTCATGCGTGCTTCTAATTGCATTAAGCGCGCATTTAAGAGAAACTGATTTGATTTTAATTTGTTAGTGATATTTCGAAATGATTCAATTGCATTTTCTGTTATTGACAATTTGTCAACTGACATTTTTTGAACTTTATCTACAGTATTTTGAAGTTGTTTGATTGCCTTGTCGTAGTATTCGGCATCCGATGTGTCTAGATTTCCGGTTATTGCTTTGATCAAGCTTCCCAAACCATTGATAATTCCTCTCTTGATCCTTTGCTGTGGTATAACATGGTTCAGTCGTTGTTTAGCTTCAGCTATAGCATGGTTCAATAGAGAGTCAAAGTTATACAGTTCTTCTCTATATATTAATCCATATGTTGTTTTATTATACATTGTTTGCAATTTATTGTAATGTTTTACCAGGATATTGATTTCATCGTTGATTTCACTCAGGTCGAATGTTTGAACTAGTGTCCAATGGTCCCGTTGGTTTTGTGCTGTTCCTAAGTGTCTCGGTAGTAGTCCAGGGTTGTTTACTTGCTTTTGTATTGTTATCTCTGCCACGACGGTCCACCTGCAACAATAGGTGGTCTCCTTAAGTTTTTGGTGTGTACTTTTCGTGAGTGAACGCCTGCGTCAATCAATGCAGTGTTGTCTTGATTAATATTTTCGATTCGGTAGGGTCCTTTAAATTTATTCGATGCTTTGTTTCTAGTATTGGTTTTTTCAAATACTGTTTGGTTGGGTTGGAATATGTTGGTCTGGGCATTGGTGTTTCTCTTCTCGGCTATGTGTTGTTTTCTTTCTACTATTTTGGCCCTAAGCTGGTCGTATACTCGCTTCATTTTGTCTCTATGTGTCCTCGAGTAATCCTGGTAATACATACGATCGTAATACATATCGTATGGATCTCTCGATTTTGTGTGACCTATTATAAGTTCCATAGGTGTCATTTCAATCGTCGAATGCACCGAGTTGTTATAACCAATAATCGCGTATTTCATGATATTTTCGGTTTTATCCTTATGTTGTTCTCTGAGAATTCTGAAGTGTTCGATTATTGACGAATGTAGTCTCTCTATCATGCTATTCGATGTTGGGTTATTAGGCGTTGTTATATGTATCATGACTTTATGAGCCAGCAATATTTCGCGTACGGTGTCATTGTTGAATTCCGTTCCTCCATCGGATGTTATTTTTTCCGGTATTCCATAGTATGAAAAATATTGTAGAAAGGCTTCGGCTATACATACCGCGGTTTTGCTTATAATGGGTATAGCTTGTCCAACCTTTGAAAAGGCATCTATCAGTGTAAGAAAGTTTTGTCCTTCGATTATGAATGTATCGACGAATAATTCTTGGAACGGTTTAAATACTGTGTCGGTCAACATCATGGGTGGTTTTGGTGGGTTACGATCATATTTGGCTCTCTTGCAACGTTCGCAGTTGTTTATGTGCGTCGTAATGTCTTCTTTCATGTTCGTCCAAAAGTATTTCCGTCGTAGATGTTTGAATGTTTCAGTTATACCTCTATGGTTCGTTTTCCCATCATGGTAATTACTAACCAAACGTTGTTGTTCTTCTTTATTGGTAACGTTTATAACCCTTAGCGTGCACCTTACCAATTTCGGCCCGTTGTTGTTGAATGATTCTATGTACACTCTACAGAATTGTTTATATAATTCTTCTGTTTCGAAGTGTAAGTAAGATCGTGATTTGTTACTCGTATATTCGATCAGAAATTCCATAATTAAATCCCTGTTGTTTTTCTTCGGAAGCGACACGGTATAGATTTTTTTGGTATCGTTATGACTTGTGGTTACCGTCTTGCTGTCAATGAAGTGGGTCTTTATGAAGAATTGTGGTGTCTTTGAATCTATTGCTTCCTCCAGAATTGGTATTCCTTCGGTCACTTCGTTATTTTCACAAGACAATACCGTTTCAGACCTTTCTTCTTCGATTGATGGTGCTGTTAATGTCCTCTCCAAGTCGGGTGAATTTTGCTGTAGCATTGCCTCAATTTCATCAGCCGTTTCAGTTTCTTCACTCAGTGGTTCCCGTGGTGGTGAGTTATCTGTTTCCTTTGATGCGATAGGCGATTCGATGTATGATATTTCGTCGTTTTGATTGTTTGTCAAAGCAAGCATCTCTTCCAGATCCCTTGTTGTTAGGGGTGAACACACTTCATTCGTCGTTCTTGGTGGTTCTATGTATGTCCGGGGTACAGTGAAGTCTATTTCCATAGGTATCGGTGTTGTATCCGTAGGTGGTGACAAGGTCAAGTTTCTGAAGTCATTATCAGAATTATCCAATGCTAGCATGTCTTCAAAATCTAGATTTACAATCATTGATCTCGTGTCAAGGGGGTTTATTTGTATTCTGGATAATGCATCGGCATTGGCATTCAATTTACCACTCTTGTGTTCGATTTTGAAGTCGTACTCTAATAATCGTAATCTCCATCGCACTAGCTTCGAATTGGGTTCTTTGAGATTAAATAACCACACCAATGGTCTATGATCCGTAATTATAGTGAATTTACTTCCTAATAGGTATTGTCTAAATTGTTTAGTGGCCCAAACTACTCCTAGTAATTCCTTTTCGATAGTTGAGTACTTCTGCTCAGCTTCGTTCAATGTTCTTGATGCATAAGCTATGGGTTTATCCCTTCCAATTTCTCCTTGCGACAATACGGCTCCTAATGCTACATTGGATGCATCAGTTGTTAGTATGAACGGTTTTGTAAAATCCGGGTATTGCAATATTGGGTCATTGGTCAGAATTTTCTTTCCGAGTTCAAAGGCTTCTACAAATTTTTCATCATGCCTTATAGTTCTTCCTTTCTTAAGGCACATGGTAAGTGGTTTTGTTATTTTTGCAAAGTCTTTGATAAATCGTCTGTAGTAACCTAGGAGTCCTAGAAATCCTTTTATTTCCTTTGTTGTTTTCGGAATGGGGTAGTTTAGTATTGCGTTTATTTTCTCTGGGTTAGGTTTAACTCCATCTTTTGTAATTACGTGTCCCAGGTATGCTACTTCCTTTCTCAGGAATTCGCACTTATCAATTTGTAATTTGAAATTGCTGTCTCGTAGTCTGTCAAATACTTCCTTTAATTTTTGCATGTGTTCCTGCAGTGATGCTGAGTATATGATTATGTCATCTAGGTAAACTAGACATTTTTCTCCTTGTAATCCTCTCAAGATGTTGTCCATGGTACGTTGGAAGGTTGCTGGGGCATTCTTCAGTCCAAATGGCATACGTTTGAATTCATAATGACCATTTTCAGTGCTGAAAGCTGTCTTTTCACAATCTTCTCCATTCATTTCAATTTGGTGGTACCCCGAGGCCAAATCTAAGGTGGTGAAATATTTGCTCCTTCCCAGTTTATCCAATATATCTGTAATGTTTGGTAATGGGTACTTATCGTCTATTGTTTTCTCATTTAGTCTTCTGTAGTCTATTACCATACGATATTTCTTTTGTCCCGATGCATCCGCTTTCTTGGGTACAATGTGTACTGGTGAATTCCATGGTGAGTACGAGGGTTGTATTATATCTTGTTGCAAAAGGTTGTCAATTTGTCTTTTGATTTCTTCCCTTTGTGGTGGTGCATGTCTATATGCTCTCACGTATGAGGGTGTGTTATCGGACAAACGTAAAGTGTGTTTTATCTTGCTGGTAAATGTGAGAGATTGTTCTTCGCAGTAAAATATGTCACGGTATCGGTAGCACATTTTTGATATTGCATTTCTCTCTTCATTGTTTAGATGATCTAGTCGGAGTTTTTCTAAATTAATTTTTTGTAGATAGTCGTCATTTTTTGTTGGGGCGTCATCATAATGGTTCATGGGAATTAGGTTTAGTTTTTCCACCTGTATAGGACTTTGTAGTTTAATTGTTACTGGATACTCATTAATGTTCGTGATGGTGGTGGTAAATTTTGACTTTGATGCCCGTACGATAGCTTCTGGCATTTCTACTCCAGCAAATTGGTAATAACTTACTATCCCTTCACCTTCGTTCAACTTAGATGGTAAAAGCACTTTCTTTTGAGTACGAGGCTCAATAAGCATTTGGTATATGTGCGTTGGTTTCTTTGCTTCAGTATGTAATTTTATCTTTGCAGTATCCGTCTCTAGATATCCGTCTTTTAAATTAATGTTGGCACCTACCTTTTGTAAAAGATCTAAACCTATAAGTCCGTCATACTTCTTATTGAAATTAAATATGTGAAACTTGTGGTTAGACGTATTCCTGAACGCTTTAGGTAGTGGTATATTCACTACATAATTATGAAAACTGATTTGGTGTGCTGATTGAATTTGAAAAGGTTCCTCTGACACACAATCTCCAAAATATTCCTCTACCTTCTGGCTATTAATAAGTGATTTAGATGATCCGGTGTCGATCATAAATTTTCCATTTATTTCGGGTAAAAGTATATACGGGAGATTTGCTTTAGCGGTATTCATCACAATTATGTTGGGCGACTCGGTTGGCCCATATTCCGAAAATCCTCTTCATATTCAAACTCTTGCTGGTAAGGATCCTCTTCGTTCACGCCTTCTTCTGGTTCAACTATGTTCTCATCTTCAATATCTTCTTGGTAGAACAGTTCCCCAGCGGTCCATCGTGGGGCCATAGGTTTATCCGTCTTCATGGTCTGGTCTGTATTTTCTCTCTTTTGGAATGATCCTTGGTTTGGACGAGGAGTATACGTCTGAGTAAAAGATTTTGTTGGCATGTTCTTCATTGAATTGGATTTTGGCTGGTTAAACTGCCTGAATTGGTTTTGTGGTTGTGGTGGTCTCTGTTGGTACTGTTGTTTTTGTTGTACCTGTTGGTTATAGTTTGGTCTCCACGGTGGTATGTGTAGTGCCTGTCTGTACAGCGAGTTATTAGGCTGTACCGAAATGTTCTTTGGTTTTAAACCTTGCTGGTTATTTTGCAAGCTGGTGTTGTCTTTGCGTTGTGAATAGAGGAAATTTTCTTCCTCTAAAACTAAAGACATGGCTTCCTCAACCGATTTCGGGCTTCTTAGTCTCACGGCTAGACCTAGCATACCGTTCAGTCCCTTTAGGTACGTTTGTAAAGCCATACCGTCATATATTCTATCTTTAGTTACCCTTGAGCCGACGTCTGGGTCTGCTAACTGTACTTTCGCCATTAATAGGCTTTTGGTGTCCTGTACCCTAGCACCAAAGCTATACGGGGGCTCGTTCTGTCTTGGTTTAAGCTGGATCAGATCCTGAACCAGACAATTTTCGTTTCTTTGATCTCCGAAGTAGTTGATTAGGAGATTTTTTACTTCCTCCCACGTAGCAAAGTTTTCCCTGTTCCCGATTAGTGTTAGTGCACGCCCGTCGAGCTTACTTATTATGATTCTCATTAAGTGAACATTTGTGGGGTGCGCTGGGCTCTTGGGATCTCCCAGTAAGCCAATTACATAATCGCATGAACTTATAAAATTATTTAATCTGGCAGCATCGCCATCAAACCTTGGGATAACATTTAGTACATGTTGTGGAATGTCTCCGATTGTAACTCCGTTTGTAGCCATTTTACTACAATAATATTATAAGCTTGAACTCAATGAATATTATATCAATTTTTAATACAAAAAATTTGTTAATGTTTCAATATTTTATATAAGTACCTTTAATTATGCAACAATATCTCAATAACTAAAGGGGGTTGATTTCGATAATCAGACAATGGGTGATCTCAATGATCAGATTGGGGGTGATCTCAATGATCAGAATGAGGGTGATCTCAATGATCAGATTGGGGGTGATCTCAATGATCAGGATGAGGGTGATCTCAATGATCAGGGTGAGGGTGATTGCAACGATTATAAATTGAACTCTGTGATAGAGCCAATTCCGATTAACGAGCAATCACAGCACTCTAAAATAACGACACTTGGGAAATGGAATTAAAGGAGAGCAAATGGCACTTACTGAAGAAGTACTGCAACCTTAATCCACATCTCTTGGTTGTCGGGTCAGCTCCTGTTGTCTTCCAATGGCACTTGCACTGATTTTAATCTTTGAGAGTTCGAGTTCGAATACTTGGTTAAAAGTTAACACTTAAACACTTGATCTTTATTTTTATATCAATGTCCCAAGTATCCTACCGACTGCGCCATTTACGATTCGCGGCCAGGCGAATCTCAAAAAAAACTCAAAAAAGATTATTTAAAATCACTTTATTAAAGTATAATATTAATTATTACACAATTGATTTTATTGTTTATTGAATAAAAGTATTGAATAAAAGAATCACAATGATATTTAATTAATTATACAACACAATACAATTTAACACAAGACCAGGATTTAACAACAGGACTTATTATAATAAACTGATAAAGTAATAATTAACTGAACGACAGAATATTAACACTGGGCTGACTAATTAGGTACTGACGACTATTCCCAGTGTGGAATACTTTATATAGTGTTTCCAGGCATTGGTACCTTGTGCATTAGTAACGTGTGCATTGGAATGACCTATTTTATTATAGTCAATATGTAAACATTCCCATGATCATATTACTGAGATTCTGATACGCGGGCATTCCCACGCTCGTGTTACTGGAATTATCTGGTATGATATAGGCTACTCTAGGCCTTATCATAACTTATGCAACAATAATAATATTATCGTTCAGTATGAGCAGTACACACAGTCACAGTACCCATCAGCAATGCCTATCTAAGTATCTATAGGTAGGTATAATCCTACCTTAACAGTGCATTATCATTAAATGCATAATTGAGAATCTTACCTTTTGCACAACATAAGACAAAACATAGACAGCTCTTTTTCTTCGTCAACGCAAAACCCGACTAAACTGACTAGACTGCTTTTGATGTAGCTACCTACAATGCTCACTATAAGCGAGAGTGAAACAGCAATGGTATATTAATATGTCAGAATGAATCAGCAAATATCTATGTAAGAAAGTGCCTAGGTATTTACCTTAGTTATTACTTTGTTAGATTATTTTAATTTTAAAATAAGTATTATATCGGTATTAATAATAATAATATATACGTAGATGTTGTGTGTACTAAATTGAATAGTGTCATAATTTAGTATTAATAAGATGTGTTTAGGTAATAATTAGCGAGTAGTACTGTACGTGTTAGTTAAGTTGTGTATAAATAGTAACATTAGTAATTAAAGTGTAGTATAGTTAGCGTGTAATATATAGGTAGGGAACTCATAATTTTAAGAATGAAGTAAGTAAAAACTAACGCCCCTTGACGCGAATACCAGCGATGAGGCTTGCCACCCATCATGGCGTGTCAAAGGGGGGGAAGGGCACACAGAGGAGACCGGAATGTAGGTTAGGAGTGTTGAATGTAAGAGGAGGGATGCTGAGAAAGAAGAATGAAATCGTTGAGATGATGGATGAAAAGTCTCTAGATGTTTTGTGTGTGTGTGAGACTAAAAGGAAAGGAAGTGGGATGAATGAAAGAGACGGAAGAATCGAGCTGTGGTCAGGAGTCCCTGACTCACAACATGCGTGTCAGGGTGTGGGTGCTTTTCTGTCGGAGAGAATGAGCAACTGTATGAAAGGATATGAATGTGTTGGCCCCAGGCTAATTTGGATCCGCTTCAAGGTAGGGTTGACGAGGATCCTACTCATGATTGGGTACGGTCCCGGAAACGATGCATTGGATACGGAAAAGGAAGAGTTCTGGGACAGTGTGCGGAAGATTGCAGACGATAAGAACGAGAATGAAAGATTGATTCTGGCAGGTGATCTTAATGGTTGGGTCGGTGTCAGAAGAAATGACCTAGAGAGTGTGTTGGGAAATCATGGCGATAGAAGAGTGAATGACAATGGAAAACGTATAATAGAAGCGTGTTTGGAGATGGATCTCTTTGTGGCAAATACATTTTTCGCTCACAAAGAAATCCATCAGTATACTTGGGAGAGAGGGAATGAAAGATCGATGATAGACCTTGTGTGTGTGGACTCTCGTCTGAGAAAGGCGACTACAGATACCAGAGTTTACCGAGGCGCTGAGTTGGAAACAGATCATTTCCTTGTTGTTACTAGGATAAATCTGTTCTCTGGCTGGCGGTCAAGAACACATAAAACCGTGCCTTTTAAGAGACTGAGAGTCGAAAAACTGAAAGATGCGAATATACAGGAAGAGTACGAAAGAAAGACGAATGAAAAATTTAGCGCGCATGAAAGAAGAGAATGTACACTGAATGAACAATGGGATGTTATGAAAGGTGTGCTAATAGAGTGTGCAAAAGAAGTATGTGGTGAAACCACCGTTGGACGCAAAAAAGGTGATGCATGGTGGGATGATGATGTGAAAAAGGCCGTGGAAAAGAAGAAGAATGCATGGAAAGATTTGATGAGTGTGAGACAGGGAAGTGAAGGCGAGAAGGAACGAATGAAAGAAACATACAGAGCGTGCAAGAAAGAAGTGCGAGAGATAGTGGAAATGAAGAAAAAATTGCTAGAAGACAAGGAATGCCAGAAGTTGTCAGCGTGTGCGAAAGAAAATTTGAAAATATTTTGGAAGGAGGTGAAGCGGAAGAGGACGGGTGTGGAAGTAAACTCAGTGAAAGGGATAAAAGATAATAACGGTAATGTGGTAGTGAGTGGTGATTGCGTGTTAAAAAGATGGAAAGAGTATTTTGAAGAATTATTTGAATGTGGTGGTGTGAATGCAAATGAGTGCAATAGTAGAAATGATAACATGAGTGTAAATGATGAGATATGTTTGACGGAAATTACGAATGCGTTGAAGAAAGCTAAGTGCGGTAAGGCTGTAGGATATGATTGTGTTTCAATTGAGCTCATCAAGGCTGGTGGGCAGAAGACTCTCGCATGGTGCCTAGAACTATTCAACACTTGTTGGAAAGAAGGCGCGACTCCAGAGGACTGGCGGAAGGCTATCATCTGTCCGCTATATAAGGGAAAAGGTTCTAGGCTTGAATGTGGGAGTTATCGGGCTATTAGTTTGCTGAGTTCAATAGGAAAACTGTATGGAAGAATTCTGATTGAGAGAGTACGAAAGGCAACAGAGTGTAAGATATGGGATGCACAAGGAGCTTTTTTGAATGGAAGAGGGTGCACTGATCAGATCTTCTCCCTACGAATGGTCGTAGAGAAACTTCTGGGTAAACACCAGAAGCTTTTCTGTGCGTTCGTGGATTTGGAGAAAGCATATGATCGTGTGGATCGGGAGAGATTGTGGCGCGTGTTGTCGGAGTATGGGGTGAACAGCCAGTTGATCCACGCAATTCTTCGCTATACGTTGGGAGCTCCGCCTGCGTGAGGGTAAATAACGCCTTCTCCGAGTGGTTTGTCCTCACCAAAGGAGTGAAGCAAGGTTGTGTCATGTCTCCATGGCTGTTCAACCTTTTTTTCGACTACTGTATGCGTCCTTTGAAAGAGATGGATGTTGGCATTGAACTGAATGGAAACCGTGTGAATGCGTTGATGTATGCAGATGATTTGGTATTAATGGCTGAGAGTGAAAGTGATTTACAAAAGATTGTGTCAGTTGTATATGAAAGTTGCAGTATGAATGGGATGAAAATGAATGTGACAAAGACGAAAGTGCTGGTATTTGAAAGAGAGAGTGAAAGAACAATGTGTGAAATAAAGGTTGGAAATGAATGTTTGGAGCAAGTGGACGAATATGTTTATTTAGGAAGTATGTTTGTAAGGGATGGTAGGTACGAAAGGGACATTGAAAAAAGAAAGGTGGCTGGTGCGAGAGTGAACGGTGCACTCCGAGCTATTGTTAGCAATAGCAATGTCTCGAACATGGCTAAAATGCTGGTGCACAACGCCATCCTCGTACCGACACTGATGTATGCAAGCGAGACTTGGACATGGCTGAAGAAGGACGAGAGTGGAATAAATGCAGTGGAGATGCGATCACTGAGAAGAATGGTAGGTAAAACATTGCGTGATAGAGTAAGAAATGAGGATATTAGAAGAATGAGTGGATGCAAGAGGAGTGTTGTTGATAGAATGCGTGTAAATAAATTGAGATGGTTTGGTCATGTGGAACGAATGGATGGTGTAAGATTGACGAAGAGGGTGTATTTATCTGAAAGAGAGGGTGTGAGGAAGCGCGGGCGTCCGAGAACCACGTGGCTTAACCACGTGGATCAAATTCTCAAGGACGGTCGCGTGTTAAGTAAGAGGAATCGGCGTGCATGTATGAGAAACTGGATGAATGTAGAGGAAGCGAAAGAAGTATGTAAGGATAGAGCGACATGGCGTTCCGTTCTCTCTGCCTACCCCACCTGGGACACGGCGTGAGGGTATAGTATAGTATAGTATAGTAAAATAAGTACCTAGGCACTTCCCTTAGTAGTAAGAATATTTTGAATTTGTTCCATTTTGATTGTTTTGTTTAAAATTGATATTTGATATAAAAAGAGGAATTTTGACAGGATGTAAGAAAAGAAAGAAATAATTAACATAATTTGTCGTTTCTTGAGTTTTCAATGAAACCAAATTATGTTTAATAATAATAATTCAATTAATATCAAGTGATTGTGTTAGTGATTTTCCAAACACCCATTATATCTATAGATTTATTTTTTCATTCTTTATTGTACACTGATCACAATACGAACAATATGTTTTTTTTAAAACAGCATTTCTGAAACGATAAAAACCAGTAGAAACGATATCGTCTCGAGTTGACCACCTTCCAACTTTTTCGGCCGATTGAACGATTTGCGCATGCGCAGATGTGCGCGGCGTTCGTATCTATGGTAAAAACTTTATAACCTATAAATTTTATTATGTTTCCCGCTTCGTGACAGCTGTTATCTTTGTTGTTGGTAGTGGCGTTTGTTTGCCTAATTAAAAGGCGCCTTATAAACTCTACTATAACATTTTCGACTAAAAATAAACACTTCGCGATCTCCATCTCGACGTCCGCCATTTTGAAAACAGTGTCAAAATCAAAGCGCATCTGACAGATCGTTTCTATATCGGTGGACTGTGTGAACAGGTGTGACGATCAATGGGCGTACGGCGAATTTTGTTTTTTCGCCTGGCGTTATATTTTGAAATTCGCCTGGCGATATTCGCCAAATGTGAACACCCCATTAGCACAATTTTTTGGTCTATGTTTGATGTCGTTGGTTATAATGCTATTTTAGTTTACACATCCCCTTAACCCAGTGATCGGCAAACTTATTCGCCAAAGAGACAAAAATATGTACATTACACCGATCAAAAAAATGAGAGCCAAATCTGTTTATTAATTTAGTAAACCTTTATTATAATTTTAGAACTTATTTTCCAATTTCACGTTTTCTAATTGTTTGTTCTCTACGAATTTGACTCTAGGCTAGGCCTTCAGAGCCGTATGCGGCTCCGGAGCCGCACTTTGCCGACCACTGGAAGGTATTGAATGCTAGAGTGAATATTATTTTTCAAAGAGCATATTTAATAAATAATATAATGGTGTTTAAAACGTATGTACGGACACGGTAAAAGAGAGCTGAGAGGTTATGTTGTTACGTGGAGTATGAATATAATAATAATAATATTAAAAACCACCAGAGCGACACCGCGCGCTCTGGTGGATAAAATGAAAATTACATCAAAAGGAGATATTGTGAAAGTGTGTACTTACTAACACGATCGTGGATTATTTCATGTGCGAGAAAAATCATAATAATTTTAGATTTTCCATTTCTTTTTAACCTTCAAATTTTTTTTTTTCATTATTTACTTTTTTATTTTTTTTATGTTATGAATTTTTTGACACAATTGGATGTCGGAAACTGTCTATTTCTTAATGCAGATATACAACATGAATAAAATTAATTATTTGATTTTTAAATTTATTGCCGATTTTTTTAATTTTTAAGATGACTCACGGGTTAAAAGACAAAATATTCATTCGTTCATTCATTCAATCATTCATTCGTTCATCATTATTACAAAACATTTGAAAATACATATGGACAGAAATAATACACATAATCACAAAGCAAAGACAATGCATCATCCTACTCAACCCGCACTCATGATTTAACACTTTGCTATATAATACCAAGCCCACAAGTTTGTCATTTATTACAAAAGTTATACAAAAAATGAATAAACAACAAAACACCAATCCAACATGCATAAAAGGCAGCCAAAACAGACAATGTGACTGCGCGTGCGCAAATAAAATAATACATAACTTTCACTATGAACAATATTAGACTCAAATGTCTTTCGGGTAGACACCCATCATCAGTGAGTTTGCTTTAGAAACTAAATACAAGGAATAGAAAAATAACAATGTCAGCAAACATCTTTCACAATAAAATAATATTCAAGGAATGTGTCTCAGATCAAATCTCATATACCTAATGTTTGTATTTGATATACATATACTTTTCATATATTTGTAAACATCTGGAATTTTTCTCTTACTTGTTTATAGTTGTTAATAATAACCTATTGATGATGGGTGTCTACTCGAAAGGTTTCTGAGTCAAAAAAATATTGTTCATACTGAAAGTAAAACATTGTATATACTATACCATCACGGCATATCCCACAAGTGGGGTAGCCAGCAGACCAGCTGCATGTAAGAAACATGCAAGCTGTCCTCTTCGTGCCAATATAAAATCAAGACATTCAGGATGGGTGGCAAACCTCATCACTGAATTAAAGATGTACAATGTCTTAATTTTTTCGAACACCTGCCTTTTACAGGACACTCGAAAACTTACAGAGAAGAATGGGAGACCAATTCTTTACCGGGTGCTCCACGGGCTGAACATTGTTTTTATTTTTATTATGTTTTAATTTTATTTAAACTAAAAATATTGCTTTGTATGTACATATGTATGAAGGTATGGATAATTTATTCAGCGTCATTTAGGTAATGGAGCAACCACCTCAAGGTCGCGCGGAAAACTATGTTGGAAGAGCGATGTCTTCAACTTGCTCCTGAACGTTGTTATCGATTGGTTTTTACGGATGTTTGATTTTAAAGGCCCAATAATTGAGAACTTGACAGTTAAAAAACAGTTTTTTTTTTCAATAATAAACCAATCTAGCCAATCAAAAACAATCAAGTTTTCCAATCATTTCTGTAATCTGTAAAAAAGACAATTCTAAACTTTGATTAAGTAGTAGCCTTTTTGTGTCCTCTAAATATCTACATTCATCATCTTCATTTGCAAACAAAAGACATAAGATGCACTTCAAAATAAGAACACTTGGGAAACAAAAGCTGCCTACTTTCATCTTTTGAACAAACTGATACAAGAGAAAGACAAAGAAAGAATACACGACATTCCTTTTTAAATTGTTTATAATGGTAACATCTTGAAATGGGAGGGTACTCAAAGGGTTAAAAATACAATATAAGGTGTATCTCAATTTTGACTGATTTGTTTCTGATGTCCCTGGAAAAAAATATCTACTATTTTTTTCTGCAAAAATTACGTTACATACATTGAAGGATCCACCGTCCACTCGGATAGCGCAGAAGTCTGAAGACTTCCGTTTATCCGAAATTCTACACTTAATAAATCTTGTCTACACCGGAGGCACCATATTGGGGAGCCTGAAAGGCTGGCCAGCCAAACCACCAAACCGCCAAAACCTCCGTGTGAAATCTTTTGTCTAAACTCCTTCGATGTACCTCTATACGAGAGAAGCAAACAACAGATATGAAACAAAAAAAATTAATTAATAAAGAATAAAAGAGGACAGAATAGGAAGATATACATGGTTAAGAGGAAGAGTGGTCAAACACGTGGTAATCCGATGATTTAAGGCCAAACTGTGTAAACTACTTTCTGAAAGACGGAACTGTTCAAAGTATAATGTATAAGACAACATGTACAAGGAACTACATGGATATAATGAAAGCGTTTGCAAGGACAGGAGTAAATTTAATGGTTCTTATTTTTTTCTGCCTACCCCGCAAAGACGTGATGGGATGTATGTATGAATTAAGATAAAGAAAAACATCAGTTTTATACCTTTAGATAAAAATATTAAGTAGGTTTTTACCTTTAAATCAGTTGGTTAGTTTTGTGCGAAGTCGTTAAATAATAAATTAAATAGATTTAGTGCCACCCTAGTGCTGGGATGATTACACATACACCAAACGGGGAGTTGGTCCCAGGAGACCAATATAGCAAAACGGTATACGCATTTTATGCCCACACCTGTATTTATATGCTTACACATACCTTCATCTAGGTGGTGTGAGCTCACAAAATTATTATCAATATCCGTCACACAGTAGGCTGTGTTCAGAAAAAAGGTCACCGTATAAAGCTACGTAGTACCATCAACTTGCCCACGACCAAAACTTACCAAAAAAAATTGTATCCAGAATTAAAAACATTAATACTTTTAGCATAAGAAAACGAAATCATTTCAGAGTGGAGCCTATTCCAAGAATAATAATAGATAGAAGTCCGTATGGTTTTCTCCAATCTGCTTCGCTGGCTTACAATGCATTGCCGGAAAATGTAAAGAAAAGTAAAAACAAAGCATCATTTATTGTAAAGCGCCTGTAAAAATATATTTTTGTAAAACTTTTCGTCTCGGCTCCCACAGAGCGCTCTTGTCATCCGCATCTTCTATCGATAAGCTGAAAGAGCCTTGCAGATACAAGACCACACTATACCACTACAGGGCTTTTGGCTTAACTGGTTCTGTGATGTGGAACAGGCAGTCTCCGATCTGCGATGTCAAAGAAACATCTTGATTTTCGAAACAAAATGAAGGATCCTATAACGGTACAAAAGAAACTAGCATCTAACATTGCCATTATCTGTTGTATATTTTTTATTTTATTTAATCGATGTATTTTATCGTGTGATCACTCCACAATGGCACTCTCTTAAGAATGCTATCTGTCGACCATTTAATTAAGTAAAAAACCACTTCGCTACCACCAACATCACTTTGCAATTATCTATCCTATGTAGGTGGGTATATTAGAACACCGCCTCGTCTACTCAATATTATAGGTAGGGTAAACAATATAATAAATGATCTCATTCAAATTCAAACGGTTAAGTTTTTAAATTAAATAACATTTTAATAACAGATAGACATTTAAAAAAAATTCTCGTAACCTTGAAATTAAGCAAAATTATATTCGTATATTTTATTTTCCTTTTCATATGCAGCCAATAATCTTCTTTATTTGTCATATAAAGTACTTACAAATTGATATCAGAAAATTGATATCAGAAATTCAATTAGTCAACTGGTTTTTTTTACCGGATAATTTACAAATTAAATAATTTCAAAATTACAAGAAATACTGTAAAATCATCACTACATTTATTTCCGAGATTTTTGGGCAATTACGACTTTGAAAATTTATTAGTGAAAATGTCCATTAGTGAGGACGAAAACGTAACGAATCGTAATAAATTAAGTGAAAATTTAACTGTGTTTTTACTTAAAATGCATTGTCACAATGTTAACACAGATTAACACAGACACTGTTCAACAATTGATTTACTGATAATAATAATTATAATCATCTAGACAATTTGTTTGAAAATCGCGCCGTTTTGTGTAAAAACCTCTCATTTAAAAACCAAAACAGTTTCCTAACAATAGGGTCTTAAATCTTATTTTGAATACCTTTGCTTCTTCAGAGATCGCGAATCATGTGGAATTTTGCTCGGCAATAACCTATTTTTACTATAGATATTTTTAAATTCTCGGCAATTACCCTAAACGGGCGGTTTTTACACATTTTTTAATTCAAACAAATATAAATCTTATTTCCTTGTATTTTGAAACTACCCTGTGAGTCAATAATTTCACGTTGTACACATCGAACTATACCTAAGATGTTTCCGAAAGCGATGTAATAATTTGTGATTTTTTTCAGTAATTTCGCTAATCCAGACGCCCTCTGGAGTCTATTCACGTATTGTTTGTACTGTAGAATCGTTTACTTTCTGTACTAGATATTATTATGTCTAGTGACTATCGGGTAAGCGGGGTAATAGATACAACAACTACTGCTTATACTTTGCTCTCAACCCACACCTATAGTCGTCTCCGCTAATGGATGGAGCTCCAAGATCCGACAAAATGGTCGCTCACGCGCGCATCAAGGGTTAATTGTCTGCAAACTGTAATACGCCGACGCTTCTCAAAATTACACATAGATATTGTAAATTCAATAAATATACGGAAAATATAAATACATTTTTATATATTGATTGCTTTATTTTGTGCAAATTATTTTTTATAATAGAATTGAAAAGCACTGTTGGTTTATCACTTTTGTTAATTTAGCCTTTCGGAGAAAGATAACTTCATCATTAGTGGGTAACCAATAATAAGTATTGCTTGATGAGATGGAGTTGGTCAAGATGTTTAATCATATTATTATTATTTCCTGTGTACGTCTGTGATTTTTTCATGGAAGACGACGTATTTTTGAATGTCCACTTTCTACAATACACCGTCCCTTTGACAACGACATCAGATCATCTCCTGATAACGTTGTGTAAAAGTTGACTAAATAGATGCAAAGCTGGTCCTAATTTATTATTTTGATATAGTTGTATTTAATGAGAACGGTACGTATATTGTGATTGAGGGTTTTCTAGATTGTTGAAAATCTTGTTGATAGGTGTCAAAAAGTGCAACAGTTAGCATTTATTTGAAGTAAGTGGATTAATTTTCAACATCAACGGCTCGTGGGTGTGAAAGTTTGCGGAGTAGTGTTGCATTCATTGGGGTATGCACGGTAGGTTTTAATAGTAGGAAATGAAGTCAGGGGAAGGGGAGAGGTCAGAATGAGAACAGGTGAAATGTGAGGAATGATTTGCCTGGCATCAGGTGGGAATGTAGAGCAATAATGGATACCTAGTATACCGTCCTACATACTCCACGTTATACCTGCTTTTCTCAATTGAAATGAATACACCTACCATTATATTATACCTGGGTTAAAGAAGGTACTCACTACACAAGAGGGTTATTCTCATGGATCTTATTTATTTTATTCGTTTTGCACATCACCAGTTACTTATATAATATTTACCAGAATGTGTTCTTGAACTAGTCTCTCTCTAACCGGGGCTCCATTCACCACTGGGCTCTCATTGTGGTGTCAATAGCAGTTTTAGGTTCAGTTTTTTTTGTGGAAACCTTCTCGAGGATATTGTGATGGGTGGAGCTCTTGGAGGGTGATTAAAGGTTTGAGTCATGCTATTACATATATGACTGATATGAGATGAAAAATTGTCTCTTTTGTTTTGTTTTGTTATTTTTTTTCTAATTTGTATAATTAATAAATAAAATAAAATAAAATAAGCTTTATTGTGACAATAATAAGTTTATTGTACAAAAGGCGGGTTTATTGCCAAATGGCAATTTCTGCCAACCAACCTGATGTTTGAAAAAAAAATAAGAAAAATAATAAAGTACATGCCAGAACCATAGAAAAAATACAAAATAATAAATAAATATACCCCTACAAAAAAAAAAAAAATATATATATATATATAATACATGCATACATACAAAATTATATTATATTATTTACATATATTATTTATAAATTGTATATATTTTTATACGCGGCGGCAGAATTGCCATCCACACTTCTCAGCATTATACAACCAGATAAGTCTCCATATGATCAGTCATGATCACACAAAAACTTAACAGTCTAATGCCGGGAAAAATTCACCTATCCAGATATACAGGATATCAAAGGATTAGGCTCAAAACGCGGGATCAAAATACCAGCATTGTGCCTGAAATATCTGTGTTCAGAAACCTTTTTACAATATTACAAGTGTTTATTATAATAGATTTTTGAATTTTAATGTACAAATTAACTGGTAAATCTAATTTTTGTAAATTATTTATTAAAGATTTCGGAGTTACCCCTGTAGCTGACATGACTAAAGGTATTATATAAACGGACATATATTATTATTATATTATTTATATATACAATTATATTATTTATAAGTTGTAGTTGACACCATCACGGCATACTATCCCACAAGTAGAGTAGCCACATGCAAGCCGTTCTCTCCGTGCCAACAAAAAATAAAACACTCAAGATACGTGGTAAGCCTTAACACTGGCTTTAAGATGTAAAAATATTTTTTAACGAACGCCTGGCTTTTACAAGTAATAAATAACAATTTTCTTAACAATTAATTGTGTCGGTGCACACGTAGTAGAACTCCATAACTAGGTAATTTGAAACAAGTGTTTCTTTCTTCTATAAGTTATTGATCACGAGAGAGACGTCTTACGACTTATCAGGTCGATCTCTAGTCGAAAAGTCAGATTCTAATTACTTATCTAGAATCTTCATCAGAATCTTTTCTATCATAGCGAAGTAGTCAGCAGCCTGATGGTAGAGTCTTGATTTTTCAATACAGAAACCTAGGTTCCATTCTGCTTGTTGTCAACTTATTCCGGTTTTACGACAATACCATATTGCTTACTCTATGGGTGATAGGGGGTGTATTTGTGTTTTATGAATGATATGTGTATTTTATGAATAATATCAAATTCTGTTCATTGACATGACACTAGGGGGACCCTGTAAGTTCTACTAGTACTGAAAAAAAATCCATTACAGGTTTTTTGTTACATTATCTTTGGAATGATGAATTCAAGCGTCACGTAAAGAACCTACGGGAGATGTTAAAAAATAAATAAATATTTTTTTACTCAGGTATACCATCACATCATCTGCTACAAGAGGAGTTACTGTAGACTTACTACATTAATATAACAAAGATACAAGTTATCCAATCCGTGTTATGAAATAAGATATCAAGAATGTGTGACATTGCCATACCTCATAAACATGCACGAAGAATAGTAAGCATGTATCAGAGGTAAGAAAATGTATGTTTTAAATTTGAATTTGAAACTACGAAATAAAATACACATGGCAACATTGCAATTTGTTCAACAATGGTCTGTCAGAAAAGGAGCGTTGCGAAAACACGTCTATGGTTTTCATTCAAATATTATTATTGTTCTTCAGTGGAGTGTTTACACGTACCCACACATACCGACTACTCGTTTTATAAATAATTCAGACAACATCGCATTCCGACGGGCGGGAGGCGTGCGGGAATACGGATGCATTTTCACCAGTCCATTAGCGTTTTCATATTGTATAATACGCCTCGCCTCAGCTAAAACGCGGGAAAAAGAATTACCTACCATTCTTTTCATTTTTGAATATGGAATACGAATTATTATTATTGTTTCAAAAACTGTTCTCTTGTGGTTTACTGGATGCATAATATTATTATTTTAAAAAGGAATATGGGGGAAATTATACAATAACCGAACAAGTCACATTATTTAAAAAAAAATGATGGAAATAAAGATAATGAAAGAAACGATTCATATTTTTACAAGCATAATCGTAAATAAATAAATAAATAAATAAATAAAAACTTTATTGAAAAAAAAATATTTCAAATGGCGGGTTTATTGCCGTGGGCAATTTCTGCCAACCAACCACTTTTGACATCAATTTGATATATACAATACATACAAGTGTATGAAAAAGAAGAAAAATATAAATAATAATAATAAATATA
The DNA here is from genome assembly GCA_947579605.1 of Athripsodes cinereus. Lineage (NCBI taxonomy): Eukaryota > Metazoa > Arthropoda > Insecta > Trichoptera > Leptoceridae > Athripsodes > Athripsodes cinereus. Next base: position 24,905,926 of record OX388316.1, read on the forward strand.
TATATATACAATACTTATACCTACATAAAAATACATATATAAATGAATAGGTGGATGGGATGAAGGACAAGGAAGGAAACACGGGATTGTCAGTTAGATGGATTATTTAAGGAAAGGTAATGATGCCTCAGTTTACTTTTGAAAGAGAGAATAGTTGGAGCTAGTCTGATTATTGTGGAATCGTAGTTTCATGACAGCGGATCATATTGTTAAACTATAATATTGTTTGTTTTTTTTTTAAATTCCAAGTAGTTCTAAATGCAAAGAAATATATTTTAAAGTTTACTCGATTTTATTTTACTAAATTGTGTGATGAATAATAAGAATTATGAAGAGAACCCGGCAAAGAATTGGTATTCCACTCTTTTCCGTAAATTTTAGAGTTTTTATCCTCTAAAAGGCAGGTGTTATAAACAAATATTTTACACCTTAAATTCAACGATGAGGTTTGGCACCCATCCAACCACCCACCAATGTCTTAATTTTTTTGACACGGAGAGGAGATTTTGTATGTTTATTACTTGCAGCTGGTCTTCTGACTATCCCACTTGTGGGTTATGTCGTGATAGTATAGTTGTACCTAGTAGAATTATAAGAAAATATCACGTTTTATTCTAAAATATCACTATATGATGCAAAATTTCACAATCGGTTAGTTGTTGGATTGTTTACCCTAATGTGGAAACTCTCCGAAGGGAAAAAATAATCTATGGTTATATTTCTCTCTCTTTAAACTGGTGTTAAAATGTTTGCTGTGATTATTCAACATTAATTTCTATGGTTTTATGTAGACTATGAAAAATCGGCGCATTATGCGGGCTATTTACTTTACAAATTATGCTTTTTCAGCGATGAAAAAGGATAACATTCTGAAACAATAATAATGTAAGATTGATGTTTCTGTATTTGTTAACAAACATAACTGCGTCCATTAGTTAATAAACCATTATTTTTAAACATTGAGCCACGAAACAGAATAAACTCTTATTATATAATTTTTGAGTGCACATCTGTAAAAGGTGCACTGAAAATACACGTCATCCTCTCGGCACCATAACAAAATGAGACATTCAGAATACGTGGCATACCTCATCACTGCTGAATTGAAGATATTAAATAGGATATGTTTTCCGAATACCTGTCTTTTACAGGACATTTGAAAACTTGTAGAAAAGAGTGGAGTACTTCATGGAACAAGTGATTATTTAATTGATTGAATAATTTTAATAATTGATCATTATTTATTATGATCAAACCTGTTGATTAAAAGATGGTGTAGTTCAAATAACAATGTAATTATATCCAAATTATTGGATATTTACTAGCCTTCATACCCGTATATATTTAATATCTTTCATTCTATCTTTACCATCATGGAATCTCACACAACTAGAAAGACGACAGATGAACTGCATGTACTGAATATAGAGGTCATTCTCTTAGTGCTAGAAAAATAAGACATCCAGGGTGATAAACCGAATTTAATTTGTTTATTTTCTCCTTTATGACGTTTCCCAATTAAAGAATACTCATTGGAAAACATACAAGATGTATTGTAATCCTTCTCTATAACTATTTATTTTTTTACTATTAATTGATAACAAGCAAATGAGTAGACACGAAATAACATATTTACGTCGTCGTCTCTCCACAGCTGGATACAGGCCTCTTCAAAACGTTTCTATTTTGTTCTATCCCGAGTAACACGATCCCACTTCTTTCACACTACTAGTCAGACAATATCATCCGCTCATCTTTTTTTATGGTCTTGTTGTGCTTGTCTTGTCCTTTCTTCGTTTCAGGATCTTTGCGTCCATCTGCTATCTTCTATTTTAAATATGTAACCAGTACATTGCTACTTCAACTCTGAAATTGTATTTATAATATGGGCAGCCTTTGTTTTATTTCAGATTGTCAATTTTTTATTCTATCTCTCAAGCTGATACCTATCATCTGAGAGATGCGTGCAGCGAGCTATGGAGAGAAAGAAAACATTTACTGCTATTATTATTTGAAATAAGCCAAAATTAAGGTTGTTCTGTAAATATTTCTACGTCAAGGAATTTATTTTTCTGTTACTTATTTGTTGAAAGTGTCTTGATCTGAAATCTTAAATTTGCTAATGAAGTTGATGATCAATTGCTCATCTCTTGTAGTGAATCTATAGAAGATACAATATATGAATGAACAAATATAAACAAACAAACAGATTGGGATATTATTTATATGAGGATTTTCTAAACATCATCGCTATGATGCGAATAATAACATTATAGACAGATAATAATTGGACAAAAGGTATGTAACAGAGATGTAACGAATAGTGATTTTGTTGAATACCGGATATTCGGCTAAATTTTAAACCGAATATATAGCCGCGGTCGGTCGTGACTACACTGATGATCCCATCTCGATTTTTTCGTTTTTTATTTAAAAAAAGGAAAAAAAAATTAGTTTCTAACTTTATAAAATTGAAGACTAAAAATACAAAAATGATAACGAAAGAGTATTGAAAATACAATAATTATAATTATGCTCGTGCCAAGGAGTCCCCGTCAAAAACAGATCTCTCTCTTTTTTATAAGATTTTGAATGTCCTGTAAAAGTCATTCAACATCTTCTATTCAGCCATGAGGTATGATACCTACTCATCACAAATATCTCATTTTTATTAGCACGGAGGAGAAGAGAGTCTTGTCCAGTCAGTTGTTCAGGCTGCCTACTAACCCAAATAAAATAAAACACATGAAAATGAAATAAAATAAAATAATTATTATTATTATTTCCCTACGAACAACAAATAACTCAAAGGCCTTTCGGGTAGATACCCATCGTTAAAGTTGTTAAGTTGTTTATTTGAAGGCATGTCGCTGAGCCTAAAAACTCACTGACGATGGGTCTCACCCGAAAAGCTTCTTTGTCAAATATTGTTCATAGTGAAAGTAACACAGTGTTTTATTTTAAATCTATTTTAATTCTATTAAAATTAACTTTCACAAAGTCATTCCAAGTACTATACAATCATCTTCTTCTTTTCTTGTCGGTCAGCAAACGATAAAAATAACAAACATTAAAATCTATATTCCCATTCAAGGGAATATAGATTTCTATGGGGACAAGGTAGGAACCTCCACGTGGTGCCCCTGAATAGCGAGAAATTGCAGAGATATATGTAGATACGATATAAAGTAATAATCAAGGTATACGAAGAAACGGTTAAAACGTAGTAAGAGGAAGAAATACTCGAACAGACATGACTAGTGATGTGAGAAGAGAAAATTCTCCAAAGAAATTTCTCGAGAACGAGAAATTTCTCCGAGAATTTCTCCTCTGATGGAAGAGAAATTACTCTCCATAATTTTTCTTAGTGGTTTTATGACCTTTCACCCAGTACACTTCGCAGCCAACCTGATTGATCCAAAAATTTGTGGGGTTGATTAAGGCCCAAATCAGAGGTTATTAACACTTTTTTCCATGTACTTAGGTACCAGCATTTTTTTTAAACATAAATATGGGCATGTGGGGTGTCAAACATCAAGATTTTTGATTAGTTATTAGCACTTTTTTCTAATTAGGCACCTAACATTTTTTTGTTTCCATAATTAATTGTAGCCATATTGGTGATAAATTGTCTCAACTTTTGTACATTGTTAATGATTGATTGAATAAAGTATTTATTATTATTATACTGTTAAATAAAAACTAAAAAAAAATCTCCGAAAATTCTCTACTTCGAGAAATTTACCGAGAAATTTCTCGGTAAATTTCTCGAAAAATTATTTCTTGAGAATTCCACAACACTAGACATGACACGAACCCCGCTAACCAATCTTACCAAACACGGTCAGCAAAAAAAACGGCACTTTTCACAGCCACAACTGACGATGGTGTCGATACAATCATTACATTTTGATTTTAATAATATGCAGTCTGTTAGTATGCTGGCAACCCCACTCGCGGCAGATACCGTTATGGTGTAAACAAGATATTTGCCGGATATGCAATACATTTCTAGTATGTATTTATTTACCTTTGTCTTATAATGGGCCGGGGTGATTCATAGTCGCTGTACTTTTGTGATCAAAGAGGACAAGATCGAACCTCTTTGGACAGACTTTACAGCGGGCCTATTAATTAATAAATAACAATATTAGGAATAAAATAATAATAATATTTTATGTCTATCATTTACTTTGATATTGCGATGTCAATAATAATTATAAGAATTTCATGATATAAGGCATTGATTATATTACAAAAGAAAGATTTCGTAAACAATAATCTGACAAAAAAAAATAAGTCAATTATCTCTATTAGGTATGGTAGAATTTATTTAAGAGTGCACCGCTCATAGGTAAATGATTACTAACACATCCTTCAGTAATGAGTATACTACACACATCACACAATGCACCAGCCAATCACAGTGATGCTACTCGGTTACTAATACAACCACGTGTTCTGTAATACACATTACCTGCGACTGTGTGCGTAGCGGTGCTAGGGCACTTTTAAAAAAATTCAAGTCTACTACGCTGTGTTTCTGGTAAACAAAATATTTACAGCTGTACGCAAAGAAATCTCATATTCAGACTTGATTAACTAGCAGAGGTTTGCTTTCCATATGATAATTATTTATTTATCAAACAATAGACAGGAGTTGGCCTTAAAATTACAATATAATACACTTATACTACCACTTTTTCTACTATTCCATCATGGCATATCCCACAAGTGGGGTAGCTAGCAGACCAGCCGCATGCAATAACTAAACATGCAAGCTGTCCTTTTCGTGTCAACAAAAAATATGACATTCAGGATGAGTGGCAAATGTCAACGCTGAATTTAAGATAAAAATTAGTACATTTTTTTCGAACACCTCCTTTTTACAGGCCACTCAAAAACTTACAGAAAAGATTGGTAGACCAATTTTTTTGCCGGGTGCTCCACAAGGCAAATAGCAAATTTTATAACGTAACCAATTACTTTTATGTATCAATTTTGTTTTCTAAAATCATTTAGTTATTTAATTTTGTACATTAACCCTATAAAGTACTTTATATTCTCCTGTCTTTTATAATATCATCTAAGTCCTCCCTCTCTCCTTTCTATTTCTTCCCTCTTACTTCCTCCAAACTTTCACCTCTCTCCTTATTCCATTATCTCTACCATCTTCTCTCATTTTCCAAGTAATTACACAGCCGTTGGTTTTAGTAAGTTGGTGTATTTTAATAATCAAATAGATTGCTAATATTAAATGCTTAGAAACATTGAATAAGATTTTAATAGATAAATAAATATACTATGAATGTTATTATTTCTTCATGATACTTCAGCTGGTCTTTATATTATTTATTTTTTGGAAACAAATTCGTCTGCTTATGTATGTGGAGGGTGCCGTAGAGTAGATTTGGATTGTGACATTTTTATTGACACTTGGAAAATCATGCAAAGGATTGATTAGGTAAACCATTAACAAAGAAACATTAAATGGTTAGATGAAAAAAATCATTATAAAGTGATAATTTCGCCACTGCGTATCATCACGTCATGTTTTCTAATGTCAACTGTTTTGTTGATTTTGTTATGTGAATGATGATGTGCAAGAGGAGTGAAATAAATTAATAAATTTCTTTACTTGTTTAACGATTTTTACTTGAAAGTTTGCATTGAATAATATTGAAAAAAACAACAAGTGGTAAATGCAACGTTAAGACTTTGATCTTTCATCAAATAATAGATATTAAACACACTGATCGATTTTTCGCATTCAAAACTCTACATAAATTGTATTGGACTTATTCAAATTTGCATGAAATGTTTTATGTGTGTATTGATACAATGGACATATTATATTATATTAAGATTGTGTATGTGTCGCTACATGTATGTATGTATATATCCTCACTGTATTTGTGAAAAGGATCTGGGGCTATACAGAATATAAATAAGGTACGATATAAAACCTTTTCTGCTTTATTTTGTTATAAGTTAGTATAGATAGGTACGATATGATTATAGGTACGTATTATAGGAGCTTATATTTTAAAGATAGAAAAAACTGGAAAATTAAACATTTCCAGGCTGATTTTCCACGGATTTCTTGAATTGTCTACCCCATTTCTGGAAAACATCATGACGGTTTGCAGGAGATTCCGTTTCCTCATCTTGGATGTTTTGTAAACGACAGTTTTTAATTAAGGATATCTCTAAGCTATTTTGCCAATCAATTTAGGATATCTCTTTATGAGCGGATCTTGTGGGGGTCGATATCCTAATGGTTGAGTTTTGAGCTTTAAAACGGGATAAACCGGGTTCAAGTCCAATATGCTCCGTTTTCACGGTACAAACGTGTTGCTTATTATGTTTGGGAGTATATTTGAGTGACCAGATAGTTTTTCTTCTAAAGTCCGAGATTGTACCACCAGGCCGGAGACTTCTTTTGGTATAAGAATATTTTTTTAAGCTTAGTTTATCTATTTCATTAAATGAAGTTTCACTTCATTTTAAATTATCAAATAATATAGTTTATCTATTTCTACCATCATAGTCTTTCTCACAAGTAAGCTATGTAGCTAACAAACTAACTGCAACTGCAAGTTGTTCTCTTCGTTCTATCAATAAAATATAAAGAAATGTTTTACTTGATATGGGCCCAGCGCACAGATGATAAAACCAACCAGACATTTCGATCAAAGAACCATCTTTACACGTCTTTGTAACACTGTGTAAAACCCTTTCGGAAGAAGCAAAAAAGGCTTACTTACTTACTTTATTTTATTGCGTTAGAAAAATACAATTTATTTCACAATATATTATAATAACAATACAATATCTTACAATACGTGAACCAATTAAGACTCTACAAATTACCAATACAATTAGTACCAAACATCAAATACAAAAAAGTTACAAAACATAAGCAGAAAAGAAACATGGTTGAAGTTTGAAAAAATCAAAACCGAAGCTTATGAATTGACTGTGTGCGATCCATCCGCGATCTAAAATACAAGATTTCAACGAAATGGTTACTTCTATGGTTTGCATAAATCGTTTTTCGATTAGTGGGTCTTATAGGCATTGTGAAAAATAAAGATGACATTCCTTGTAACTGAACCGAACGTGTCAAATGTCTTTTTGGTGAAGAAATAAGTAAACTGCTTATATTGTTTCTAATGCGCTTCTGGTTTATTTAAATTACGTCCGTCGCGTCTCGACGCCAAATGACATTCTGCGATGTTTTATGAGGTCCGGGTCCGCCCTCCCTATCATAACATTGCGCGAATAACCAGTTAGTAGCAAGTATGGATTATGTATGTACATTATGATGTAGTTTAGTATGTTGCCAGTTGGTATACACTTATGGTATTTATGGGATTGCCAATATCACGATAATGTGTGTTTATGATAATATATGTGACAATGTTTATAGTATTAACATTGTCTCAAAAGATTGATTCATACAGTAGTAATGTAATTTATTAGGAAATTGTTTCGATTGACAATTGCTATCAATATGATAGACAAGTACTGATAGTATCTGCCTTCTTATATCTATTTACATCTTAAGTGGAGTAGACAGAGAGAACAGAACGCCGTATAGATCTATCATCACATACTTCTTTAGTTTCTTTTACATCATACAATTTCTCATATACGTACGAAGATTTCTATTACTTAACATTCGGCCGTTCTTGAGAATTTGATCCTCGTGATCAAATCACGTGGTTTTCGAACGCTCGCGTTTCCTCACACCCCCTGCACTGAGTATTTGCTGCAAGTAATTTTTGTAAGAAATTAGAAATAATAATTATGAATTTGCAAAAATGTTAGTGTCATTTTTTTCTCCAAATACACCACCATCCAGTGTTATACTTCAGAAATATAATGAGCTTGTTTAAAAAGCTTTTAAAAGGCTAATAGGCTTAGTTTCGAAACGACATTGCAACTCGAAACCTAGGTCACTATAATAATGTAACTAGTAAAACTTTAAAACAATTTTATATTTTGTTACTAGCTGACCCGGCAAACGTTGTTTAGCCATATACATTATATATCGACCAGAGTTTTATTCGAGAAAATTATTGAATTACTAATATCGCTATTAAAAAATTGAGGTTGATGGTAGAAGGGTGAAAATTTAGGGCTGTATGTATTTTTAATGCCTCACCATCAAAAATAAAATTTAAAAAAATTGGGGTGGACCACCATTTTAACTCTTAGGTTTATGAAAAATAGATGTTGGTCGATTCTCAGACCTACCCGATAATCACACAGAATTTCATCAAAATCGGTCCAGCCACTTCGGAGGAGTGTGATAACAAACACCGTGACACGAGAATTTTATATATTAGATTAATAGACAACTTTGCATGTTTTTTACACGCAGATGGTCCACTGGCTGTCCCATTTGGGAGATATCATAGTGGACAAAGCATCTGCCATGGGAATATATCATTTTAGTCCATTTATTATCATTGTACATAAATATATAGTTAATTAAATTATGTACTAAATCTTTTCATATTATCATCATAACAGTGTATTCAATTTACCATTCCTACAAAGTACAGGGTGTTACGTAAACAATTAACAGCTGACCCACATAAAGCAATATTAATATTATATATAACAATATTAATATTAACATAAAGCAATATTATGGGGTTCCTCAGGGTAGTATCTTGGGACCAACACTGTTCCTGCTATATATTAACGACCTATGCTCCCTGAATATAGATGGAACTATAATCTCATATGCAGATGATACTGTTTTGCTCATTAAATCGTCAACGTGGAGCAAAGTTTATGAAAAAGCCGAAAAAGGGCTAAATGTAGTAAAACATTGGCTTGACTGTAACCTACTAACTCTAAATGTCGACAAGACTAAATACATGACTTTTGCTATTAACAAAAGATTACAAAAGGAATCAAACGGCTTTCACATCACAATACACGATTGTCAAAACCAAGGCTTATCATGTACATGCCCTAAACTTACAAAAACCTCGCAATACAAATACTTGGGAGTCATCATTGATGACTGTCTTAAATGGAAAGAGCATATATCAAACCTCTCCAAAAAAACTAGGCAGCTAATGTTCATATTCAGAAATCTAAGAGAAATATTTGATTTGAACTTATTAAAATCGTTATACTTTGCTTTAGGACAGTCCATACTGTCTTATGGAATAGCTGGGTGGGGTGGTATGGCTAAAACAAACATTTACCCTATTTTAATAGCCCAAAAAGCATTACTCAAAGTCATATCCCGGAAACCATACAGATACTCGACGAACCTATTGTTTTCTGAGTTCGGTGTTTTGGATATACGCCAGTTGTACATCAAGACAATTGTTAAAAAGCTGCACAAAGACCCGGAAAAATACCTACCTAATTATGTACACGCGATAAATACCAGAAACAAAACTTTATTACAGCCCACAATAGTACACACTACTTTTGCACAAAGACATTACATTCACTTAGCACCACGAATATACAATAAAATAATCCCAGACATACTTGACTTACTATTACCAAATAACAATAACCTAAATAAATTACTCACGAGGTGGTTGATGGACAGGGGCAGAGAGTTGTGTGAGAATGATCTTATCCATATTACAAAATAAAGCCTTAATGTAATGAGCGAGTATGTGTAGTCATATTATAATTTGTGTTGTTTATTCTTAATTATTAAATTATCTTATTTTTTATACTTTAAATTCTTTATTATGTTATTTTGTTTTATTATTCTTTTGATTATTTTATAGTTATTGTGTTGTAAAATGTAAAAAAATTTTAGTATTGCCCCAGAACAGATTTCGATCTAGTGGGGCATTATATTCCAATATGATTTTTACTGTTATTTAAAAATGTAAAATTTTGGAAATAAATAAATAAATAAAAAAAAAAAAAAAAAAAATAATATTTTCCCATCACACTCTATAAAAGTAGAAATAGAAGAGTTTTATGTTGCATATTGTGTGTTATTTATGATGCAGGGTGTTCCTCTCTCTGCGGCAATATTTTCCACACATTATTTTATTACTAGCTTTGAATACCCGTAAAAATACAAATAACCATCAATTGAAATGTTTACAAAAAACGTTTTAATTTTTTAAATGTTCCTGAATACTTGTGCGAATTCAATAGAAATGCGTTAGTATGATAGCCTACAAGACTTTTGACTGATGTATCGAAATCGGTGTTTTATTATAAAATTGTATTTAAATTTCTCTCAGTATTGACATAGATTTTTTTGCTCGATCACTGCATAAGATCATTAAAAAAATGACCACAATTTTGGTTAATAGCGTAGGTCTTCTCGGTTTACATAAAAACGAAAATTTGTTTGATTACTTTATTTCGAATTTCGCAACGTTAAAGACAAATAACAATAATCGAATGTGATTGGTTACGTCAAACAGAAAACGAATTTCATTGGTTGGACCAATTTTGCTTATATTTTTGTTCTGTAGGGACGCTTTCATACATTTTTCAGTGACGGTTCCAACTTTCTAGGGACACCAGGCAAAAATGTTTTTTGAGGCTTTTAACTCTGGTAAATACATAGAGTGCTAGACATTTTTAACCGCTCTAAAGACTGTAACAATATTTTTCAAAAATTTTATAGAAAAACTCAGAAAACGGGTAACTCATTTGATCGAACATAGGAACAGATTCAAATATATGTTTGATTATTATGTAGAGTGTTTTGCGATCCTCTGCCACACCTGACGCTGGCAAATGCAATTAATATTAATTTATTTGCATCGCAGACAACAAGTTAGTACATTATAATAGCAACCATTGTACTCGATTCCTGTTTTGCGAAAGTTACCACTTAACGAATTATACATTATAATTATCTTCCATATCCTGTCTCAATCTTTTCGCTACAATAGTTGACGAAAAATCATGTATATTATCCATTTTCCTTCTTCATATGGATTTTTTACCCGTCATATTTGTACTGCAAGGCCTCGCAGCCAGAGATCGCGTCGTCCGACCCTAAACTTATCAATCAAGAATGGCGTAATCGTCGTTTTTCAAATTAGATAATTTCGGTTAGAATACAAATGTTCAAATTCGCAAGATTAGTTTGCAAGTAATATAATTTTACATCGGGGGAAAATGAAAATAAACATAGCTATACTAAAATATTTTTTGAAAACTGAGAGAAATAGATTTACAATGTCCTTAAATGTCTCTTTTGGTCCTATACAAATATTTCATTTATGTAGTTGGATATTGGATATTTATTCACGGTGATTTGAAAATACTTGGAGAATGATTGATGATGATGAGGAGAATAAAAATGTTTGATAGAAACGAAGAAGAAACTCCGTTTTTAAAAAAACAACAAGGTTATTTATTTTTTATTTTGTTATGTTGATTTTTTTTTTTACGCGGCGGCAGAATTGCCATCCACACTTCTCAGCACTATACAACCAGATAAGTCTCCATATGATCAGTCATGGTCACACAAAAATTTAACAGTCTAATGCCGGGAAAAATTCACCTATCCAGATATACAGGATATCAAAGGATTAGGCTCAGAACACGGGTTCAAAATACCAGCATTGTGCCTGAAATATCTGTGTTCAAAAACTTTTTTACAATATTACAAGTGTTTATTATAATAGATTTTTGAATTTTAATGTACAAATTAACCGGTAAATCTAATTTTTGTAAATTATTTATTAAAGATTTCGGAGTTACCCCTGTAGCTGACATGACTAAAGGTATTATATAAACGGACCAAGTGAGACGTGGACATGATTAAAGAAGGATGAAAGTGGCATAAATGCAGTTGAAATGAGATCACTGAGAAGGATGTGTGGTAAAAGTCTGAGAGATCGTGTGCGTAACAGTGAGATACGAAAGGAATGTGGAATGAAAGCTAGTGTAATAACAAGGATGAATGTAAATAAGTTAAGATAGTTTGGGCACGTGGAAAGAATGAATGAGGACAGAATGACTAAGAAGATATATTTGTCTGAGAGGAATGGTGCTCGGAGACGTGGACGTCCGAGGATTAAATGGCAAGATCATTTAAATCAAATCCTACAGGACGGTCACGTGTTGAGCACGTTGAACAGGAGAGCATGCATGAGGAATTGTATGACAGTGACGGAAGCGAAAGATGTGTGCAAGGATAGAAGGAAGTGGCGCTCGATCCTTTCTGCCTACCCCGCAAGGGAAGCGGCGTGATGGTATGTGTGTATGTACCTAGAATGCCAAATATTTTTTATTTCTCCTGCTAGTTCTGTATATTTACGTATTTTTTCTGCGACGGTTTATTATAAAGATTAAGATACAAAGATTGAGCAAAATAATCTTCATTGTTTGAAAAAGTATTGCATGAATGTGCTAGAAGCTAATTAATTATATTAAGAAAAATATAATCATTTTGCAATACATACTCTCCAGCTGTATCGAAAGATTGAAATTTCATTATTTTTTTAATGCAGTTTCAATAATACATTAACAAAATAAATTTTGTTAAGCTTGTTTTCTTTTATTCGTTGAACGAAGCAGTGTTATTCTAGATGAGAGTGTCTTCAGCAGGCGGTAGCTAAGATAAATAGCCACGGGAAGCACAAATCACTAAAAAGTTCTCTGCAGACAAGTAGAACGAGTAAAAAGGTATCTCTACTATTTCACCTATAGTCCCTGTATTAGAAGTTTACATGTGTTTGTACCTAATAATTTATGGCGTTCTACAAACATCTATAAAAATATACTACACATATATCTTGAGGTAGGATGGTATAATGGTTTGAAAAAGGAATACAAATTGAAGTAGCCTGTAGTAGCCGGTAGCCTGGAGGTAGAGTCTCGGCCTCGTGAACAAGGGGACCGGGGTTCGATACCAGGTGCCGGCAAACTCCCCTTTCACAACACAAGCTTTTAGTAGCTCACTGGGAAAGGTGTATAAGGTTGTATTTGGGTTTATAACAAAACCCAGATATATCTTAAAAAAAAAAAAGTGTTCAGAAAGATGTTCCAATTTTGAATTGAATATTAAAAAGTATTTCAATGAGAATGTGTTCAAAATGACGCCTTTTATGAATTGAAGCGATCGTTTATCGTTGGTGTGCTGATTTTTTTCAAGTCTTTTTTGTGTGTTCTCATTTGTATAACAAAATGTTTAGGTGTTTGGGAATCAATGGATGTGTCGATGATGCTCAATGTGTCGTTTTCTGTTAATTAATAAATTATTGAATTTATAATTATGAGATTCTACTAGTATCTACTACCACTATACCATCACGGCATATCCCACTACTGGGGTAGCCATTAGACCAGCTGCATGTAATAAACATGCAAGCTCTCCTCTCCGTGCAAAAGAATAAGATATTCAGGATGGGTGGCAAACCTCATCGCTGAATTTAAGACACATGAATACCTGTATTTTACAGGACACTCAAATTTACAGAAAAGAGTGGGAGTCTAATTCATTGCCGGGAAAAAACTTCCACGGTTAAATATAGTATGAGATTCAATATTACAATGATTAATCGAATTCATTAAATGTATGAAAAAAGCCTTTTAATCAAGCAGTTGTTCCGCTGGCTACTCTATTTGTGGGAGATGTTGTAATTTAGGGGTTAGTTTTTCCGGGTTAGTTGGAAGACATCGCATCTTAGCGATAAACTCGCCCTCTGTACATTGAATTGTATAACGGATATTTATATGACACTGTTTTATTTTGTAATATTGTAACCAATGTACAGTGAAGAATAAAATAAATAAATAACAAATAAACAATTTATTTATTTATTCATTCTTTACTACACATTGATTACAAAAAAATACATAAAAGGTATACACTCAAATTAAATTCAATCGATATACAGAAGGCGAGTCTATCGCAATGGCGCGATTTCTACCAACTAACCTAAATGTAATGGTATGGATGGATTATTATTAATATTATTGTTGTTGTTTATGTTAAAATAATTATAATTTTAATAATATAATTCCGAAATGATATTAATTATATATTCAGGTCTGGCGCCGCGAATCTTAGCGCAGATTCTACTCTTGCCGCTCATTATTAATATTGTAGGAGGTGATATTAAACAGGGTATAACACTGTACGTTGTCGAGATCGATTGTTTTTTTTTTTTGATAATTTTGCCACATTCACCTTTGTAGTATAGACTAGAAAATTATACGAAAAAATGGTGGTGCGGCCAATCTAATCGACCAAAGTAATTTCATATCAATTAGTCTTAAACATGCATTGGTACAAAAAGATTCCTTTATTGATTCTCATGTTGTTTATTATTGTATAATATGTTAAATTTTGGCCAATAATGATTTAGTTATTTATTTATTATTCCTTTTATGACTTTGTCTGGAATAAAGGATGTACAATATTTCCGTATTGGAGTAAGGGAGATCCTTACAATGTTAATGTTATGGAGTTAAACGGCAAAAGTTTTTTGTCTTATTGTTGATTTTGCATCCACGTCAGGAAATGTCGTTCAGAACAACGTCCAGAATAATAACGTATTTATTGTATATAGTTCATTCATTTATGGAATTTCTCACAGATAAGATAGTTGATGAACCAAAAACATAATAATAATTACTTCATTCAATCAATAATAATGTACAACATTTGAGACAATATATCACTAATGTGGCTACGATTAAGTTGTAGGGGCCTCACTAGGTTGCCCTGTATCGAGGGTTTAAATAATATATTAATAAACATATATTGTCTTTATTTATAATAAACATACTAGTTTTCCTCTCCATGATGCCATTAAAAATTATGACATGGATGAGTGACATATCTCTAGAGGTCACAATGACATTTAATCAAAAAAAAATCGAATTAAATACTGTTTATCGGGTATCTAATCAATATGTGAAACTCCCTAGTAAGGAATAGCAAAGGAGTCTTCAAATTCAAATAATATGTCACATGCGTCCTTATGAGGCAATTGAATTATGGTCCAGCGTCTATTTCTCTCACTTGCAATCGCAGTATAATGACTTTATTAGTTATAGCATTGGTGGCGACTGTGGACAGAATTATGGGTATTTCGAATATTTACCATTTTTTTATTGTTTAACTGGATTTAGGTGTACAACGTGCAGATGACAAAACCAATGAGACATCTCGGTTGGAGAACCATGTTTACACAATGTAACATTGTGCAAAATCTAATCGGAAGAAGTGAGATTGGCATCCCATGCTTACGAATTGGGTCTAAGCTGGCTTAAGTGATCACTTTTGGTGTCCATTGACAAGGTTTACCAAATTCCACCATTCCTACTGTCGCGATATAAGGTCCGACTTTCTGTCAGATTCATACAGACAGAGAGAGGGAGAGAAAAAGGACAACGTTTTTGTATTATTCATTACATGTACCGATGGAGTTTTACAAAATAAGAGCAATTTCAAGAATGAGTCCATGTGCCGATTCGCAAGCATCGGGGCACCATTTCTGTTTCCTACTAAAGAAAGTTTGCTCAATCTGCTAATATGCAATTTGTTGATTAATATTTATATGACATAATGACGTTTTTTTCTCTATAAATATGATTAAATTTAATTGTGTTATTTAACTGTCTTATTTTTCTTATGTAGTTATTTCATTGTGTTATTTTTATTAGTTATTTAATTGTGTTATTTTTATTAGTTATTTAATTGTGTTATTTTTATTAGTTATTTAATTGTGTTATTTTTCATAGTTATTTAATTGTCTTTTTTTTCTTAGTATTGCCCCAGAATAGATTTTGGTACAGTGGGCCAATATATTCCATAATGATTTTTTTATGTTATTTTTATAGCTATGTAATATTTTTGGAAAATAAATAAATAAATGCCAGATAAATAGTATTTAATATGATTTGTCATTGGGACTTCTAGAGATATGCCACTCCTCCACATCTCAATTTTTATTGCGTGTTTATTACGCGCAGCAGTCTGCACTATGACCTTTTAAGAAATGTCGTTATGGTGTGAATGAATGAACAAATTACGCTGTTTAACGTTCAATTATGCACCACTCCTAACTGAAGCGTTTACGAGTAATTTGATTTGTGAATAATTACTAAGCATTGTCATTGTCTCAGAATGTCACCCTGTATGAAATGTCACATGTTGTAGATTGAATTAATTCCCTTGTTTATTTACTGATCCGTAATGCTCAGGGACTTTGGTCGTTTACATAAATTTACATTGAATTATATCAAAACACATAATAACAGAACTACCAATGTAGATACAAAAGAAGAAGCCTTGCTTCATATACGTCACGTTCTTAAGGTGGTCTGGTGGAATATTCTCTATTAACCCAGTTTGCAAAGCAAATATTGAATTAGGAATATAAATTTAAAATATAAACTTTAAGATAAAAATGACGTTATACTGACCAATCTCTGATAATGGCTCCAGTTAGTCGACTGAAAAGTTTAATTAATATTCGAAATTCTCGCGGACGTTAACGCGAAAGAGAAGAAGACGTCGCAATAAAACATCGCGAAAAACAAGTGTCATAAAAGACTTAATCACGAATATGACATATACATGTTCATGTGATGGGGTATGTATCCCATCCTGAATATCTCAATCTTTTATTGATACGAAGAGGAAAACTAACATATTTATTGTATTTTATATTATTGTATATATTTCAAAATTGTAATTATATATATATATATATATATATATATATATATATATATATATATATATATATATATATATATAATGGATGTTTATACTTGAAATAAAGCAATCAGTGTTTTTCTGAAATAATATCAAAAATTTATTAAAAACATTATTTAAACTAAAGAAACTAAATATTACTAAAAATAAAATAAACAATAATAAAACAATTACCTGAAATAATATCAAAAAAACAACATTTAAAGTCTTTACTTCAGGTCTTTCAAAACTAACACAAAATTACAAACAAAATTACTTTACCAACTGTCAAAACAAAAATTCTAAATTCAAATAAATAAACTAAAGGAAATCACTCCTATGAGTAGGTAGGTGGTTTTCTTTACACCTCCCCGCCAAGAAAAAACAATTACAAGTGAAAACGTACGTAATTGTTCACTTAATAACAAATACTGGAAAAAGTTTCGTAATGTGGTAGAAATTTGACTCTGTTTTCTTGTGTCCGGTATCAACTTCATAGATTGAGTTTGAAATTTTCTTTAAAATTTTGTATGGTCCAATCTTTAATTCATCCATTTTCTTCCTATTTAGTCGATTTCCATTTTCTACGTAAACTCTGTCTCCCACTTCCAATTTATATTCTTCCCTATGCAAGTCGAATATATTCTTATTATAATTGTGAGATTTTATTGTATTTTCAAGGGCTAGTTTTCTGTCTCTATTCAAATCTTCTTTTGTAAATTTTGATTTTAATTCTAGTGGTAAAATATTAACATTTTCGCCTTCCAAAAGGTATTTTGGAGCAAACTTAGTGACTGTGTGTTCTGTTTCATTATATTTTTCTACACATTTCTGTGCAACAGTAGTCCATGCTGTTTTCCTATCACTTTCATTTATTTTACATCTTATTTTATTTACTAAGGTTTGATTTAACCTTTCATTGATCCCATTCGAAAAAGGTGAATCCACAGCAGTGAAAACTATTCTTATGTTTTCCATTTTTAGAAATTCTTTAAATTCTTTTGAATTTATGCCAGGATATTGGTCTGTTAGTACCATATCAATATTGTAGTTTTGTGTCACATTTTTTATCAGTTTAATAAAATCATTTGCGGTTTGGTTTTTCGATGTGAGAATGTAAGCATATCTCGTGAAATGATCTACCAGCAGATGTAAATATTTTTTTGTTGATCGTGATCCTCCAAACCCTCCTATGGTATCAATAGATATAATTTCAAATGGGCGTGTAGCTGGTCCTAAATGTGACATTAAACCATATTTTGATTTCCTCCTTGATTTGTTTTTTATACAAATTTCACACTCATCGCAAATTTGTTTAATGTTTGTGATGATATTCTTTGCAGTATAGCATGGTGTTATTTTATTTATCATTTGTGTTCTTCCAATGTGGCAGTAGGTATCATGGACATCTTTTATTATTGTTTTACTATATTCTTCTGATAGTATGATTTTTTTCCTTTTTTTATACATTTTGTAGTAAATATCATTCTCCAATATAAATTTGCTATTTTGTAGTTCCATATTCATGTGTTGGTCATTTTTTATATCTTGCAGGTTTACTAAATTTACTACTTTTATAAAATCGTCATTATTTTCATTTGGTTCTAGAACTGGATTTCTGCTTAAACAGTCTGCTTCTTGATTTAATCTTCCTGGGTTATATTTTATCTTAAAATTATATTGAGATAAATAATACATCAAATCCCCTAATTCCTCATCAGTTCTGGCCTTGATGTTCATATTTTCTAATGGTTTATGATCTGAGTACACTATAAATTCTTTTCCCATTAGCCAGTGTTGCCAATATTTCACAGCTTCTTTTATTGCCAGACATTCTAGATAAATTGCCTTCTTCTTTTTTTGTGCTTCAGTTAATTTTTTTGAAAAATAAGCAACCGGCTTACTGTTTTCGTTTTTATCTTCTTGTTTCAACACTGCTCCCACTCCTTTGATACTAGCATCCGTGTAAATGTATATTGGTAATTCAGGGTCAAAAATATTCAGGATTGGCTCTGAACACAGCAATTCTTTAATTTTTTCAAATGATTTCTGGCATTTGTCGGACCATATGAATTTCACATCTTTTCGTAATAAATTGTGTAACGGGTCCAGAATAATTGCGCTGTTTGGTAAAAATTTATGATGAAAATTTATTTTTCCTAAGAATTGACGTATATTTTTTCTTGTTTCTGGTATTGGAAAATTTTTCACAGCGGTTAAATAATCTTTCAGAGGTCTTACTGAATTATTTTGTATTATGTGACCTAAATATTTGGCATAATTATTTGCAAAAGTACATTTGGAAAATTTTAGTCTAAAACCTTCTGTTATTATTGCCTCCAGTAGTCTTGTTAGATGTAGTATATGTTCTTGAAAAGTTTTCGAAAAAATTAAAATATCGTCTATAAAATTTACTGCAAAATCAGAGAGTTTGTATTTCCTTATGATGTTACTCAATATTCTTTGGAAGATAGCTGGAGCAGTCTTTAATCCAAACGGAAGACACGTCCATTGGTAATGGCCTTCTTGTGTAACAAATGCAGTTTTGTGTCTATCTTCAATCTTCAAAGGTATCGACCAAAATGCTGAATTTACATCAAAAGTAGAAAAATATTTGCAGTTTACAGTTTTCACCATCAAATCCTCAATTAATGGAAATGGTTGTGATTGAGGTACGACAATTTTATTCAATTCTCTGAAATCTATACATAATCTTGTTTTCTTGTTATCTTCTTTTTTATAAGCCAGAGTTACTGGAGCAGCAAATGGGCTATAAGATTCCTCAATCAGATTCTTCTTTAATAGTTGTGATATTTGATCTTCTATTTCTTTTCTATCTTCAGCTGTGCATCTATATGGACGTTTGTAACAGTATTTATCCACCATTAAATCAATATGAGCCTCATAATCTCGCACAGTACCTATGTCATATTTATCTTTTGCAAAGACTGATTTGTATTTTTCTATCAACTTATCGATTTGTGATTTTTCATATAAATCTAGATGGTTTACAAACATTTCAAAACCATCTGAGTTAATATGTTCATTGAAATTTATTTTACATTGGTTTGATTGTTTGTTTTCTCGTTGTAATACCTCAGTGGGTAGAAAAACATCTTCTTTATTCTTGTCACCTAGTACATCAGGAATATCGACATTTTGAATATTTGAAGTTTCTCTTTCATTTAAACTTAATATGTAATTTTCTTTTTTATCATTACATTGCATTATCTTTAATTCTTCATTTTGTATTAATCTGAAGTTTTTGATGCAATCCAATCCAATTAGAAAATCATAATTAAAATTTTCATTATCTATTATGAAAATATCCATAATCTTTTCAATATTGAAAATCTTTATTTTAAGTGTTACCATACCTTTAGTTTTCTTCTCACCATTAATAGTTTTCAAGTTAACCATTTGTATATCTCTTGTATCTGGTTTTTGTTGTATTTTTAATAATTTAGCATTAATTAATGATACATTTGAACCCGAATCATAAATTCCAGAAACATTTAAAGCATCATTTATTATTAACTTTACTTTTATTAATGGTGGCATATCTAGTTTTTTGGATTCTTTTCATTCAATTCTATTTCCAATTCTGAGTTATTTACAGTTACAATAGAATTTTGACTTTTAAACCAGCAATTTTCTTCAGAATGGTAACGTTTTCCTTTTTTCTCATTAGCACAGATTTTGCATGGTTTTTTGTATTCATTTTTATTTAATTGAGTGTCAGGATATGAAACCCTTTTTTTAACATATTTATTCTTCCCAACAAGATATTCTAATTTTCCTAATGCATTGTATAGATCTTCCGTTCCTTGTAAAGCTTCTCTATCAATTTTATCAGCAACATAATTTGGTAGTCCAAATGCTATGAGGTCTACAAGTGTTCCAGTATCAATTGATTTTCTCACTCTCAACAATAGTTTTTCTTTTTTTAAAGCATACTCAATTAACGGGCCTGTTTGATAATTAAAAGCGAGAGCGTATCTAATAGGTGACCATCCTTTGTTTTCAAAAGTCACGCAAAAACTTTTTTCCCAGTCTTCCCATCTCGATTCCACTGTATGTTTAATCAACATACAGCTGTACCAATTTTGACTGGAGTATTCCAAAAAGGCTTTTAATATTTCAATTTTTTTTATATCATCCTCGATTTGAAATCGTTTACATTCTAAATTAAAATCTTTCATCCACTGGCATGCATTTGTATTTCTGCCTGTAAATTTTTCAATCATGAATTTCTCTGCAATTTTTCCCAAATTTGGATTTTCATATTTTGTTTGCTTATCTTCAACTAATTTTGTTAACAGTTTTTCCAACGTTTCATTTAGTTTATCCATGGTGTTAAATATTATCAATAAATGTTGTTTTATAATGGATGTTTATACTTGAAATAAAGCAATCAGTGTTTTTCTGAAATAATATCAAAAATTTATTAAAAACATTATTTAAACTAAAGAAACTAAATATTACTAAAAATAAAATAAACAATAATAAAACAATTACCTGAAATAATATCAAAAAAACAACATTTAAAGTCTTTACTTCAGGTCTTTCAAAACTAACACAAAATTACAAACAAAATTACTTTACCAACTGTCAAAACAAAAATTCTAAATTCAAATAAATAAACTAAAGGAAATCACTCCTATGAGTAGGTAGGTGGTTTTCTTTACATATATATATATATATATGGACAATTTGTAAAGCGCCGTTTACTCATAACATGACCTCAAGGGCGCTGTAAATCGTATCCATCACCCATCATCGTATCATCATAATTTATATTGTAAAACTCAGTTTAAAACTGAAAATTTAGTTTGAAATACATTCCACATCGAAACTCGATTCAGACTAATAAAGTTCTAGTAAAATTAAAAAATCATATTTTATTTCTTGCTGGCTACCTCACTTTTGGAATATGCCGTGATGGTAGATACATATATAATAATGTTAAATAAAAATGAGTTAACCATGTATGTTCCCCCATAACTTGAGAACGACTGAACCGAATTGGCTGATTCTTTTTTTACTGTGTTCGTTATTATCAGGAGACGGTTTGTATAAAAGAAATTTTTTGAAAAATCCAACCGAAAAGTCGAAAATTTGGATCGTATTTTTGTATGAAAGTGACGTTTGTTTGACAGTTCCGCTGTCACGTGTTGCCATAACGAATTTTTTTATGAAATTAATAATAAGAAGCTTTTTTGAACAAAAAAATAATAGTTTTGCACAAAAAAAACATGAACAAATAGATTTGTGTAATGGGCAATTTTGTCGCACATGCACGATATCTTCCAACTTACCCATTAAAGGAGATTTATGGAGATAGATAGAGATTTTTGTAATATGAAACTATGAAACTGTTGATGTTTACTTTCATATAACCATAACTTAACCATATACTTATTATCATAGACTATTCCGAATTCTCCCGCGGCACGATGCTAACTTTCTTTATGTGCATTTAGATTTGTTACAAATCCATCTTTTTTTCTCTTTAACAAGCCCAAAAAGAATGTGTATAATATTATATAAGGCAGTTGTATTCATAGACATATCCTATTAAAGACTTGAAAAACAAAAGGAAAATTGGGATAAGGTCCAATCGAATAGTGGGTCCAAAATGTTTTTATACCAGTATTAAAACAAGCAGCATTGGTCCAAAGTTGTGAATATCTCCATTATTATGATTTGCGATATGATGCACAATTAGTATGATAATTGAGAGTGAAACAGCAATGGAATATATTATTAATGCCATGAAGTGAGACAGCAAATGTCTATTGTGTTGATATTTATACTGGAACCTGAATTCTGAGAGAATTATAACTATGTTTCTGAGCCCGTAGACAAATTGTACTTAGCGATCGTCTACTGGCGAACTTTTCGACAATCTACCTACACGTACCGTATAATTATGCGTTATTGTTGCAGTTATTGACGAAAATTCGTTTGTAGGCGATCGCCAAGTACAAATTGTCTACGGGCTCTGGTCTATATTTATATGTCGATGGCTATAAAGAAGCACGGTGCGCTGTACAACAATATACAATACTCGTATTGTAATGTTAATCCTTTCAGGACCGCATGTTCTCCACAAGTAGTTTTAAATATCCATCTCTGTTTTATTGTCTAAATGGAAGAATATTATAACTGAAAAATACGATGAAGTAATATATTTATATTATTATGGTTTTAGAAGAAATTTATTCAAAAAAATATTTTTTTTTGGTCCATAAAAGGACTCACAATGCCATAAATGTTAGTTTTAATAACAATATAGTTAAACCTGTAATTAGTTTAAATGTTACATAACATTAAGTTTAACAATATTTTGATGTTTTAAATTGATTTGTTTTATTCACTGTGTCGGTGTTTAGGTAGTAGAATTTCATAATGAAATAAGTAAAACGAATGTTTTATTTATTTATTTATTCTTTCTTTACTGTACATTGATAACTTTTTTCGAGTAGTGTTTTGTCAGGCGACAACACAACACCTATTTTAGTAAAATTTGTCTTGCAAAACAATTAACACTTGTGAAACCGATATCCAACACAAAAAAAAATGGGGTCTCAAGTAGACCCCCACAACTACATCACGAGAGCGGAAGAGGAGGTAGCAGCTCTCTTAACATTTATCGATGAAAACACAACGAAGATAAACAAAGATATCCAGGGAAGAATAATGAAAAGTCTTAGTGGATTTATGGGATTATTATCCCACGCTTCAATCGAAATGATGAAACTAGTGCAGAATAATATACGTAAAGAGGAAACCATAGATGTAATGAAGCATGAATTAGAAAAATATAGAACGGATCAAAAACAAAATACAACTGGGAGGACTTACGCTGCTGCATTAGAAGGCAGGAACACTTCTTTTAAAGAGAAGATAATTTGTGAAAAAGCATATCAAATAGTAGTGAAGAGCACTAAAGAGGATAATAAACTAAAAGAGAACATCCAGAAAAATATAAACTTGTCAAAACTAAAAATTGGTATCTCTGGTATGAAGAAAACGTCAAAAAACAAGGTTATCATTACCTGTAAAGAAAAAAACCATGCAGAAAAATTGAAGCATGAAATAAACAAAATATCAAAAGATGTAATAGCAGAAGACATAAAGCAAAGACTCCCTTGCATGATATTCCGAAATGTTGAATCGACATACGACAAAGAAAGTTTTAAGAACGATCTAATCTTTCAAAACCAAGATATTGAACAACTTTATGAACAGGAGAAAACGGATTCTCTGAACATCAAGGCAGAATTTATAAATAAAAGAGGACTCAAAAACTACATCGTCGAAGTAAAACCTGAGATGAGAAAAATTCTACTTACTAAGGAAAAAGTGAATTTGGGTTACCATCAAATTAGAGTGGCGGACTGCGACCCACTGATGCAGTGTTTCCACTGCCTGAAATATGGACATACTTCACTTAAATGCGCCTCAAAGATGAAACCGAAGACATGCCTCCACTGCGCAGGAGACCACAAAATGTCAGACTGTCGAAAACTGGAAGAAACTCCTTTATGCACAAACTGTGATCAAAAGAACGCACATATAGCAACGGGCAAGAAACTGGACACAAAACACATGGCAAACAGCGACTCCTGCACAATAAGAAGACAGATGCTGCAGCTAGCGAGGCAGCATATAAGATACAACGATTAGGTCAGATAAAAGTCTACACATTATTTTTGTTATTTTTTCATTGAGTTTTAGATTTTCTTTTTTTTAAAATCATGAATGATTTTGTATTTAACAATATTGATCAGATTTATGGTATAAATGAGAGAGTCTGCTCAACCTTCACTGACTGCAATGATTTGTTTACTGATATGGGGTCCGCTTTTACTATCCTTCATATGAACATACGTAGCATTAGAAAAAATTTTGATCAATTTGTTACTTATTTGAATAATTTAAACTCAAGACCGGTAGTTATAGTGTTAACTGAAACTCACTCAAATAGTTGCAACAATTTCAGCCTTCCTGAGTACAAACAGTGTATTGTAACAAATCGATATATAAATTCGTGTTCTGGTATTGTTGTATTTGTAAGACAGGATTATAATATTGTTTATACTGAAGAAATACCTATGGAGAGAGTAAATTGTTTGAATGTGAAGCTGACAAAAAGTCAGAATACTGCAAATGTTTCATATCAGATTGTTGCCCTATACAGAACTCATTCTTCAAATATTGTTAGTTTTTTGTCTGAAATGGAAAATATTTTGAAAAGTACTAGAAATAATTTTACAGTGATAGTGGGAGATATTAATCTTGATATATCAATGAACAGTAACATGTCAAACATCAGGGATGAGTATGTAAATATGATGACGCAATATAACTTTAAATCCATGATAAACAACTACACACGTGAAGTGCACAACCAAGCACCATCGTGTTTAGACCATATCTGGTGCAACTTAAAAAATACAAATGACGCAATTTCTGTTATATGGAAAACTGATATAACGGATCATTACACGTGCATATTTTTTCATAAAAATAGTTTAAGTAGTAATACTAAGCACAATCACACTACTAAACGCACCGACATAAAGTTACTCACTCAAAAACTGTCAACAGAATCATGGACTAACATATTTAACGCAACAGATTTCAATGAATGCTCTAAGAATTTTGAAAACACCCTAACAGATTACATACAGTCTTGTTCTAAAGATTCAATTTCTTGCGAAAATTCCAAAAATAAAAAACTAAAACCCTGGGTCACAAATAGTTTGTTATACTCTATTAGACATAAGCAATTCCTATTTCAAGAAACTAAAAAACATCCGCATGATAGTAGAATGAAAACATACTATATACTATATAGGAATAAATTAACTAATTTAATCAGACATACAAAGGACCAATACTATCGAGATAGGATGGAGATAGTGCAGAATAATCCAAAGCAAATATGGCGTACAATAAATGAAATTATAGACAGAAAAAATAAAAAGTCGCATATACCACAAATTAGACATAAAGAGAATCGAATCGATCCGGAAATTGAACCGTTGGAGTGTGCAAATGTGTTTAATGAATATTTCACTAACGTTGGGCAGAATCTGTCATCTTTAATTAAACAGGATACGGGCGGTACTGGGCAGATTGATGCAGATATTGTACGCGAACTGAGCGAAATTAAGCCGGGTGATGTTGATATTTTACACGATAACATGCCTATATTTGAGACATTTAATTACACTACGGCAAATGAAGTAAAAAAAATTATCACAGAAATGGGTGGGGCGACGGCTCCAGGATATGATAATGTCACAGTCGAAATACTTAAGGCGGCAAAGGAACACCTTGCTTTACCTATCGCACACATCATTAATGCTAGTTTAAAGGCTGGTTGTTTCCCTGAAAACTACAAAAGGACTATAGTAACGCCAATTTATAAGTCGGGGAGCAGCGAGGAGGTATCAAATTATCGCCCGATATCACTCGTGTCCAACATCTCGAAGATTTATGAAAGGGTAATAAAAAATCAACTGGTGGGTTTTTTGACTAAAAACAATATTTTAAGTTCTAATCAGTTCGGCTTCAGACCGGGAATGGGAACATCCGAGGCTATAGCTGACGTAACTGGCACAATAACGAAAGCTCTTGACGATGGGGACAAATGCTTGGGAATTTTTATTGATTTGCGGAAAGCGTTTGACAGCATTTCTCATGAAAAATTGATATCTAAGCTGAAAAAAATTGGTATTAAAGGTAAAGTCCTGAACTGGTTTGAGAGTTACCTAAATAACCGCATCCAGTGTGTAAATATAAATACCCATTATAGCAATCCTCTAACGTCTACATTCGGTATACCCCAGGGAACAGTAATTGGACCAATTTTATTCATTGCTTACGTTAACGATGTGTTTCAGTTACCATCGGTTGGAAGAATCATATCATATGCGGATGACACAGTTGTTTTAATTCAAGAACGAGACATAGATAGTTTAATGGTGTCAGCAAACAAAGCAATGAATACCTTAAAAAAATGGTTTGACCAAAACCTATTGTCACTGAATACAGAAAAAACATCATACATATTTTTTTCACTAAAGAACCAATTATTACCTCCTCATTTTAAAATAACAGTGCATGGTTATTCATGTAGGCACAATGACGAATGTAAATGTGAGACTATTAACCCCTCCAAGAACATTAAGTATTTAGGAATAATTATTGATGAGAATTTAAGATGGAAACCGCAAATTGAATTAGTCTCAAAGAGAATCAGGAAACTTATATATATTTTTTTGGGATTGAGAAACATATTGTGTATGAAAACTTTGAAGACCGTCTACTATGCGTTGTGCCAGTCTGTATTACAGTACGGAATTGTAGCTTGGGGCGCTGCATACCAATCAAATTTAATGCCAATCAAAATTTTACAAAAGCTTATCATTAAAATCGCTCTAAAGAAACAACGAACATTTCCTACGGTTGAACTGTTTAAAATTTTCCCCGTGCCGAGAGTTGAGGAATTATTTGAAAAGGCAAGTATAATTCAAGTACATAATGATATTGTTCAGAAAACCGATATTTACTTGTCAAATATATCGGGGAGGCCAAGATCATTCAGTAAATTAAAAATACCCAAATGCAAAACAACAACAGCCCAAAATCAGTATACATATAGAGGTATCACTTTATTTAATAATTTACCCAGTATAATTAGAGACACAAAGTGTAAGACAAAATTCAAAAATTTAATTAAAACCTTTTACAAAAAAAAAAAAAAAAAACTTAACCAACAGCTTCAACTCCCAAATGGGTTCATCGACTTAATTAATAAATAATAATTAACAACTATTGATATAATACATTGGAATAATATTTATTGTGCATACATTCAGATGTTTTTATTATTATTAACTACCCACATAATAGTGTAAAATTGTAACATATTTGTATGGAAGCATTGGGTAGAATGTTTATTCACCTGATGCCGGTATTTTTTTGGTGTTTATATGTTTTGTTGTATTTATGTGTATTTGTATGTGTTTATGTATTTTTGATATGTATTATGTATAGACACTGCTTCCCACTCCTACACAAGTGTTTGTGCACTTTCTGGAGGGGCAAAAACGTATTTTTGTTCTCAAGAGAATGCAAAAAAAAATATGTATAGTATATAAGAAACAATTAATGTAAATGTATTCTGTTAAATAAAATTATTATAAAAAAAAAAAAAAACTAATAATTTCATAGACATTCAAATTAAATACAATCCAATTAAACCATTTTTTTTAAATATAAAAAAGGACAATAAAGTTAAAAACTAAACAGTTAATTATCATAAAAAAAATATTTCACCATTACAAATTTGTCGAGTAAATAAATGTTTTTATACTTCGGGACAGTAAATATCACCAGATAATTAAAATTATGATGAAATGAGTCGTATAAATGCAAACGGCGCTATCTCCTTTTGAGAAGAATAAAAATTTGCAAAATACATCTTAATATTTTGTTCAAATATCTTGTAATAAGTTATACTTTCTAAATGAAATCATATTACTTTTTCTTTGCTTAAGTTATTTTCAAACTTTTTTTCACTTTACATTGCAAATATTTTAAATAATATTTCAAATACGTATACCCAACACAAATTTTCCTTGCAAGGAGATAGCGCTGTTTGCATTTATACGACTCAAATTATCGCTACATTTTCATAACTTGCCCTTTGTAGGTATATTGATTGTATTTAATTTGAATGTATACCTTTTGTGTAATTGTTTGTAATCAATGTACAGTAAAGAATGGATAAATAAAATAAATAAAAATATTATGAAAAAAAATGAACAGAAATCTTTGAAAATGTTCCCCTAGACTTTAAAGGGTTAAGCAATAGTGATACTAGCTGATATAGTTGTTGGGTGGGTGATAGATGGACGTCTGAGTGATCTGTAGTTTGTACTGTATATAGTACATAATAATCATGTGGCAGCAATATGATAGTCAATTAAGATTGATCTGACTGGAAATACGATAGCGCTAAGATGGGCGGGAGGCAAAAGGACAGTGGTGGTAAAAATAAATATGATTTATACTACTATTCATGAAGATCCTCATGCTTGTTCTCTCGAGTGTTTCTTTAACCATTGTACAATAAGGCTTATGAATTGCTACTTGGGTAGATTTTTGGGCCTATGTAGATGGTATGCCACTGACAATAAGAGTATAACATTACGGACAGAAACAAGTATGATGGAGTGACTACTGTCGTCTTGATTTTAACTACAGCGGATCTTAATTTCAAGAATCTAAGCAATATTATTTATCTTAAATATCTGTAGCTGAGAATTATTATTATATTTAATTATATCATGTCCAAACTGTCACTTTTTGAAATTATTATTTATTGTTTTTGCAAACTTGCGTTATTTTGAAAAATAATGTCTGTATCAAAGATTTGAAATTATACAAACCATCAAGGTAGGTATATTTCATAAGTGGAGTAGCCAGCGGGCTAATTGCAAGCAATAGACAGTAGTTAGATGGAGGAAATCTCAACATAATGAGTTACATAGCCGTTTTGTGTTTTGTATTGTTTTGTTAACACTTTTATATTATATGTGTCAAAAGATTAAATAAATAACTAACATCCATATTCTTCTCTCCTTTAAGGTTTAAGGTTACGTAAGGTAAGATTTTGAATCACCAATTTGACTTTATACCTACTAGTGATGTAACGAATATTCGTTCGCATTCGCATATTTCAAAGTATTCGCATTCGTATTCGCAAAAAAATATGCGAATGTTTTGCGAATATTATTTCGGTAATAAAGTATCAGATATTTGGTAAAAGTACCGAATACTTACCCGGTACATTGTAGAAAAAGGTACTGCAAAAAATATTCTTTAAGAAAACCGAGAAGTTTTAAAATATTTTAAATTCCTATACCATTTTGAAAATTTGGCGACGGGGGGGGGGGGGTAGAAATTTTAATGATTGAGCAATATTGTAAAAATCCAAATAAGTCGATATTCGCTATTCGCGTTCGCGAATATCCGAAATCACACATTCGTTACGTCACTACTTTATACTCAATTTGACTTTGAGTAAATGTAATGTATGTAATTTATGTTGAATGGTCACACGTGCAATGGTGATCGCCGTTGATTTGTATCATAGTGGTCCCGGGTTCGATCCCCGGCTGAGTCGTAAATATTCAATAGAAATTTCGCAACGAAGACTTTACGGCACGTTTTTGTATAATTGTGAGATAACATTGGTTGGCTAGAAGAAATTACAACATTGATAAGTCCACCAGCTATAACTGATATATTTATATATAGAAAAGAATTTTAAAAAAGTTATCCATGTACGAATAAAGGTAGGTGTTGTTCTCTGTGAGAGTGTTTGATAAATTATTCTGATTTATAATCAACCTACACCCATATTTTATTTTTTTACTTCATACCTACTTACTCTACTTTTCGTGTGATTTAGTGTGTTGGTAAATCTTCAACCATGTGGGCTGCGTCGTATCCTCTTAAATCTTGGCTCCAGCGCTAACAGCCATCTCACCGCCTCCGGTCTTGCTTCATGGATTTCCCGCATGCAGGTCTCCGCTAAAATTTTTGAGATGGTATTGCAACTTATTCATCATGAAATAAGTATTACACTTTTTTCTGTAAGTTTTCGAGTTTGATGCAAAAGACAGGTATTTGCAAAACATTACGAATAAGATTCTTTCGGTCATTAATTATTTATTTATTTATTTATTTCACAATCCACGGCGTGAGCCTTTTACATGTTCAAAAATAAATAATACACAAATCAAGTATCTAATTATGATGTCTTTCTTGTTTTTACAACGCACAATGAACGACCAATCCGCTGGCTACCCCATTTGTGGAAATACTGTGACGGTACAGATAGATAGGTTTTGTAATTAGTAAACAAAAAATAGTCAACAGTGGAATAACTATATATCTTGTTTTATTAATACATTATTAATATGGACTTCCACCAAGAACCGTCGGTCGATAAATTAAACTTTAAAAAATGTTCAGATGAACATTATAACTAAAAAAAATAAACGTGTTGAATAGGAAAGGTTTTTATATATTTTCAAATAGTAGAACAAACATTTTTTGTAACAAACAGAAGAAAATAATAATAATCATTAAAAGTATTTATTCATAAAATGGCGATGAAAAAGATTGTACATTGCATTGGGTAAGAAAAACGAGAGTAGGGGGTGGGGGAGAGGGGTGGGAGTGTTAGATTTCATGAAGGGTGGTAGAAATTGTCCAGAAATTGTGGAGAAAAGGAAAAGACAATATAATAAATATTTGTGTCTGTATGTTTATATGTATGTCTTTTAAAGATATTGTAATTTTACTCGATAGAGAAATAATAATAATAATAAAAATCTTTATTGCACAAAAAAACAAACATTATTAAAATATAAATATTGTAGAACCAGACAAATAAATTTGTGCAATGGGCGAGTTTATCGCAGAAGCGCGATATCTTCCAACTAACCCATAATATAGAAATAGTAGTGCAGTTCATATAAGATCTCATCTTTTGGGCATGTTTTAGGCCAAAAATATTATAAATATCTTATTTATTACTGATATATTAATGTTATCAGATTTATGTGAGGACAGAATATATCGTTCTTCTGCATTATAACATTTTAATTTCAATTTATTGAATTTGTATCAAGGCGGTGACAGGTACATTGTTAATTTGATTTGAATTAAATACCATACATATTTAAATGACAGTAAAATTATTATGATAATGTGTATTTGTGTAACAAGGACAAACATAGACCCTCCTTTACACGAGATTTAACTCTAAGGAAGATGCTTAGATTTAAGTTTTTATAAAATAGTCTTTGTATTGTTATATCTGTATTATTTGTTATGTTCAATAAAATAATTAAATAAATAGACACAGTGAACCAATATTTTACACCATAATTATCATGGGAGATTATTGAAGTACCTACTATCAAAAATATTTTAATCAAGGTGTTGTCAGTGTTTATATAATTTCCATAATCTCCATTTCTTAGCTATCTTCAAGTGTTGATTTTACAAGTTGGTGTTTATTTCCTGAGAGAAACTGAGTAAAGTCGCACTAGTTATTATTAACGTGGGTAGAAATATGAGAAGATGTCCGGAAAGTATTCAATTTCATGATAATTTTTTATTTATTTATTTATTCACCAACCGAGCGAAAGACATCAATCTATTCTAAATAATTTTAATATTGAAAATATTTTTAATAATTTCTGTACCTATCTAAATGTCGTTGAACTTCTATCATTTTCAGTGATTTAATTGCCACGTAGAGGACAGCTTACTCGCAGTTAGTCTACTGACTACCCCATTTGTGGGATTTGACGGTATAGGCAGCAATCTTCTCACCATTATCTGTGATATCACATAAGATATGTATTCTGTGCTTGTCACTTTTTTAAGCTACTCAACGGTATCATATTTAATCCATTAATACTCGAGAAATTCAGTATATATGTTCCCGATGCATATGGACGTTCTCGGCATCACGACTTTTTTACCAGCCTCAAAGCCGAACAAACATATTGGCAAACTCCCCAGTGGGAAGAGCTATTCAAATGTTTAATGGTCTGGCTGGAGAAGTTGATATCTTCAGCGTGACGTATGCAGAGTTCATAAGAAAAATCGAGGATATATTGTAGTTGTGTTATCGCTTAATGTTTTCTTCTAGGATCGCATTGGCCTTCAGCTGTAATGATCCTTGTAAGAATCGTCTTATTGTCAGTAATAATAATAATAATACAACCACAAAACTTATGAATTACAAATATTACAATAATACAAATATAATGTATGTATGACATAATGTTAAATCTATCTATGAGGGTTTCTTTGCGAGATGTGTGTACGAGATCGAACGAATGTATCTGTAGATGTCGTGTGCGTGGTCTGGATGTTTGATTATTTGTGTGAGTTTTGCTGATTCAACTGATAATATGTATCAAGTATCTGTTGTGCGCCTCAATAATAAATAAATAAATAAAAAAGGCTCAAGAGCGGAATATACTAAGCTTTGAAAATATGTAAGTGTCTTAGAAGGAATTTGGATGTCAAATGGTATGAACATGTTACAAATGATGCTGTGCGCCGGCGCACCCAGCAGAGACCTGTAATCTCCGTAATTAACAGGAGAGTCGATGGTCCTGGCTGGGACATGTTTTGAGAATGTCCAATGATAGTTGGCCCAAAAGAGCACTGTTCTTCCGTCCGCAAGGGTTCCGTCGGCCCGGGCGTCCCTCTTCCACAATACACCGTTCCTATGACAATGATATCAGAGCGCAGGGAATGTCGTGGAAAGAGGTGACGCAATTAGCGCAGAGACGCTCTGAATGGAGGAGGCTGGTTTCTGCCCTGTACTCCCGAGAGGAGCGTTGAGGGCGATGAATGAATGAATGAAATAAAAAAAATAGTTCAACCATAATTCTTGTAAATGTTGAAAACGACTTTTCTCAGCTACCACGGGATTGTCATGCATGTATTTTTGACTGTAGTCACATTGCGTATTGTAGGGATAAGATTTAGTCAAGATTAATATCGTAGGTATTTAAATTGCGCGAAGATAAACTCTTTTTATAATCATGTCACGTAATTATCACACCTGCCGGAACTTCAGACCTGTCCAATGACCCTGCCCGTGAGGACAATTTTTTGTTTGAATGTGCGGACAAATAGGAAACTACAACTCCCGAAATATCCAGATGTAAGGTGGGGCCCTCTTCAATGTTTAAAGACGTTATTTTTATTTTTTATTCTATTCAATTATTTGAAAAAGACCCGCAAGTTACTTGAAATACTCAATACGTGTATGTATGGGTAATGTGTATTTACTGTAGAAAGGTTAAAATGACAACCATGTTTTGACTGAATGACTGAAACACACTCAACGTATAAATCGCTGTTTAAGTGCAATAGCGTTTATTTTTTTAAGCCTACCCAGCAGTAAGGCTGATAAACGCCGCGCTTTTTAAGACTACTACTACTATACCATCACGGCATATCCCACGAGTGGGGTAGCCATCAGACCAGCTGCATATAAAACATGCAAGCCGTCTTCTCCGTGCCACCATAAAATTAAGACATTCAAGATGGGTGGCAAACCTCATCGCCGAATTAAAGATGTAAAATGTCTTATTTTTCGAACACCTGCCTTTTACAGGACACTCGAAAACTTATGGAGAAGAGTGGGAGACCAATTCTTTACCGGGTGCTCCACGGGATATGCGCTTTTTAAGAACTCAAAGTAAAAGATAAAATAATACAGTTGATGATTATTTGTGAGAAAAAAATACGAAAATATTATTCGTCAAATAATATAGTAATAAGTTCTCTCTACACTGTTTTAAATAGCCATCTATAGTTAGTTATCTATCTCTGACTCAGCGAGAGAAGGAACGCAATGTTAATTGGAAAAGGTACATTAGGGACTTGATGTTAAATTTACTGAGCGTTACGAATGAAGGGGACAAATCAAAAGTGGGTAGATGTTTTGAGAAAATCAATGCTAATGTTTTATGTGGACAATCACGCTTACTCAAAAAATGTATAATTTTAAAGTCGAAACTACACAAAATCAAAATATAAAAAAGTATTTCAATAGTATTGGGTGGATGGCTCTCACAGTAGATGCCTGAAGCCTTTGACGACTTGCTTTAAAAAAATTAAATATTTTCTTAAATCTATTCATAAAAATAAAATCTAAGTGCTAATATATATAATAATAATTAATTTTTGTTTGAACAGTTCCTTCTCATCTCTCCCCCTTTCTCTCTCTCTCTCTCTCTCTTGTTGTATTCTTGTTTTTAATATATGTATAAACACTGTAATTTTTATTAGTAATAGTATGTGCTGTTGTGTTAATAAAGAAAAATAAATAAATTAATCTTAGTTTTCATATAAAGAAAAAATACGTTTTGGTGCTTGGCTATTTTAATATACCTAAAATAAAAGTTACAAAATTAAAAATGATAAAGATCAGTTAATAAAATTGTGAAAATAAAATTTAAAATCGAAACTCATAATCCAAGTGCCTTCTGTCATTTTGTTAATTTTTTTAAAGTATCTAATTAAATTAGATAAACCTTGAAGTAAAGTTGTTGATCTATTAATCTAATATATAAAAGGAAGTCGTGTGTGTTACACCATTTATAACTCAAGAATGGCTGTACCTATTTGAATGATCTCTGATTTGTTGGATTCTTGTCCGCCCGGAAAAGCCGATAGGCTATTAAAATATCTTACAAATTCACGGGAAGAAAAATTATGAAGAAAATTATTTACGCCATACATTTTTAATTTCAATAAACGATGAAGTTTTTTTATAGATTGGCCTATTTAAAGAATAATTTTTCTATACATTTTTGAATTAAAATCGTTATCCATACAATTTATCATCTGTGGTTCTGATATTTCAATTTTGAAAAAATCATCGAAAGAATTTTTATAAATTTAAATAGTATATCCTATTATATTTTTATAAATTTGAATAGGTATCTACCTAAAATTAGTACCTACATAATTATATTACGTACAGCTGATAATTTATAAACAAACTTTGAGGACTAGCTCGATGTGTGTGAATTGTCTATGTAAAAAAATTAATGGAACTTTCGCAGTTTAGCGGCCTCACCCGTTGTCGAGGAGTACCAATTTTTTTGCATAGAAAAAGTAATATTTTTGAAATTTGAGGAAATCGTTACCATATGTAGAAATATTTTAATTTGCCGGCAAAAAAATCTACTTGAATATTAATTTCCTAAATTTCCGTACATATAACTCGACAACGGGTGGGGCAGCTCAAGTTCCATAGTTGCGATTTTTTTTTCCTATAAAAGAATTTTCCAAAAATTTGGTGACAAAAAAATAATTCTACATATGGCAACAATATCCTCAAGTTTCGAAAATATTATTTTTTCTATAGAAAGAAGTACTTGAAGTACGGGTGGGGCCGCTAAACTGCGAAAGTTCCAAATGAATTTTATTTTTTTACACTATACCTACGATGACACACTTGGACAATTACGGGAGTTTGTAAAGAGATTATCAGACCTGCTCTAGGATAATCCCTGTAAGTATTATGGTAGTATTGCGTGATATAACTCCAAAAGTATCTACCAGACATTAATGTGTACATTAATATTTTTGAAATATTTTATTTCTTCTAATTTCATCAATTTTTTTGGTTAGACGTCTGAAAATAATTATGAAATATGTATGAAAAATATTTTTACGAATTAAGAAATCTGAATTATTCCGCTAGCTAACCCACTTCAGATACACATACCATGACGATATAGACAGATAGATTTTGTCCATTAGGGTTTTTCAAGAGTGCGTTGGCGAAAAGAATCATTTAAAGATATTTATGAAAAACCTTTCATTTCTACATCTTCATGTACTCCTACGAATTTTATTTCAAAATTAATGAAGACAGTAAATGTAGTATTATTATTTCATTGAATTTTTACCTCTAGCTGGTTAGTGTTGAGAGAATTTCTAAGATTTTTTTTTGTTGAGAAATTTAAGGAATTGTTATTACGGGTAGAAAATAGGGTAACCATCAACAAATTTAATAAAATGGGAAAATGGCAGTGATGGGATGAATCGCGTCCAAAAAAATTTTTTTTAATGTTTTTCCTATCAGCTGACGATTCTTGGTGGAAATTTGATAATATTCGTAATTCATAACATCAATATACAGTAATATAATATAATATAATATGAATGTATGGCAGAACTCGACCGTTGTATGTAGGTATGTGTATCATTGTGAAACTGTTTTGTGAGTTGTGAACTTTGAATGACGCAAAGGTAACAAATGTCATGTCACTCATTGTTGGTTATGCATAGTAAATAAATGAACAAAAAGTATTTTTTATTTTCAACAAAAAGTAGAATGTAATTTCGTTTCTGAGATTCGATTGATTTACAACAAGACAATTTTTAGAGTCCCACATCCATAAGTATAGTGTCACCCTACCTAATAACTACAAAATAAAAGGGAAAAGCGGGTTGAAAGCGAACTCTCGCCTTATCAAATAATTGATCTATTAAACTTAAAAGGGGAAAGTTGGGAGGAATGGAGTAAACTTTCAAGACTGTGTAATATTGACGAATTGGGATCTCAGGAGGACAATGGGGATTGATGACAATGGATAACAAAAAAGTTTTTTTTGGGTTGTTGTTTGTTTGTCAAACAACTCTTGTGGAAATTCCAGTTATCGTCATATTATATAATTGTCGGTAGTTTCATAAAACCTCCTATCTGTAATTTTTAATGAAAATTAGAGTTCTGTCTATTTATACCATGAAGATATAACCCTTAAAAAAGGTAGTCCGTAGATTAATTGCTGCATGTAACATACATGAATGTGTGCAAATCCAAAATTTTATACATACCTCGTTGCAGAACTGAAGTTGTCCAATATCTTGGGATTGAGGCTTTACGAATCCGTCTTCTACAGGACTCATTAAATTATAGAAAGGAGTGGCAGAACTATTCTTTAAGACTCCATGGATCAACAAGAATTTAAATATACCTACGTCTCATCGAGCCGCATCTATCGATAAAATTGTTTGTAAGGCGAGATACCCGCGGAAAAAATATTGAAAAAAATGTTATCTCTCTTGTGCTGATTTCTTCAATAACTGTATAATTTGTGAACACTTAATTAATGTGCTTAAAATACGTTGTGAGATTTGACCAGAAATGCAAACAGAATTCATATAAAATCTCCTACATAATGGTTCAATCAATTACACGATTTCATTCAACATAAAAGTTCTTTCTGGTCTCCTGTAAAATCTTGATAAACGCGCATAGGAGGTATTATGAAACCACCGGCAAATATTTTTTGCGATGTTCAACTTAATTTGGAAAATTAAAACAGAATTTTCAAAACAGCAGGCAATTAACTTTTTTGGTATCTGTATTGGTTAAAGAAAAAATAAACTATGGCGATATGGTTTATAACTTTTTATATGGGTTGCCCAGAGTTACTTGGTTTGGTGAACTTGCGTCTCTCGAATCAAAGCACAGGAAATCGCTCTTTAAAACAAGGATTAAATACTGCGTTTTATATCTTCGGGGATTCAGAGTTCACTGTGAAGAATAAATGTGCTATGAACAGATATTCACTCTTCACAATGTAATACATAGATAGAAATCGTTCTAATTTGGCTGCATTGCCAGTATCAATGAAATAAAAATCTAATCCTGTTTTTTCATTGTTTCAGGTGAACCTCAGCGAAGATGTGAGGTGAGGCCGACGCAGCAGCAATGACGACCACAAGCAGCTTGGAGACCACGGGGACAGAGTCCGTCTTATTGGCGGCTCTGCTAAGCCCTGGTCTCAACACCACCACACTCTCACCATCATCCACACCACATCCACCCAACCGCTTCAGCATACCGCAGATGGTTTTCATTGCCATCATAGCAACAATTCTCTCAGTTCTCACAGTCGTAGGGAATTGTATGGTGATGATATCATTCAAGATCGACAAGCAACTACAGACCATCAGCAACTATTTTTTATTCTCATTAGCCGTTGCAGACTTCGCCATTGGATTAATATCGATGCCTCTTTTTACCGTTTCAATAATCATGGGTTATTGGCCTTTGGGCCCTCACATCTGTGACACATGGTTAGCATTGGATTACTTAGCATCGAACGCTTCGGTTTTGAATCTTTTAATTATAAGTTTCGACAGATATTTCAGTGTTACAAGACCTTTGACTTATAGAGCTAAAAGAACGACAACCAAAGCTGCTGTGATGATTGCGAGTGCTTGGGGTATCAGTTTACTATTGTGGCCTCCTTGGATTTATGCTTGGCCTTATATCGAGGGGCAACGAACAGTACCGCCCAATGCGTGTTACATTCAGTTCATTGAGACTAATCACTATATTACATTCGGGACTGCGATAGCAGCTTTCTATGTGCCAGTGACAGTGATGTGTTGTTTATATTTTAGAATTTGGAGAGAAACAAAGAAAAGGCAAAAGGATCTGCCCAATCTTCAAGGGGGCAAGAAACATGATTCATCGAAGAGATCGAATTCAAGGTAAGATTTCGAATATTTATTGTACGAGTGAAACACACAACTATTCTACATTTTTTTTTCAATGTCATATAAAAAGCGGAAGTTCATATAAAGACGGCTGGTGTACACGGACTTAACGCTTTTGCCTTTGAGTCAAAAGATTGCGGGTTAGATTCCTGGCCGGTGTAAAATGAACAATGACCTTTTTCAAATTGTTCAGGGTCTGGGTATTAGATGTGTATATATTTATTGTATTGTATATGTATCGTCGTGCTAGTATCTATAATACAAGAATCATATTATCTTAGTTTGGGATTAACTCGATAAGTCTGAATTGTCTATAGATGTTATGTCATGCATCACAAATTTAACATCTTCAATTCAACGAGAGGTATGTCATCCTTCCTGATTTTCTTATTTTTAATTGACACGGCGAGGAAAATCTGCATGCTTATTACACACTGAGAAAAATACTAACGAAATTTCACAACGAATCATTGGTACGTACTATCAGATTAGGACCAGAGATCGCACAAACGATTCATTAGTACGAATCTATAATATTAACTCTACGCAAACAAGTTGTTGGTAAATTTACCAATGATTTGTTTGCGAAGAGTTAATATTATAGGTTTATACCAATTATTCGTTTGTAGGATCTCTGGTCCTAATCTGATAGTACCGTACCAATGATTCGTTTTGAGTATTTTTCTCAGTGCATGAAATGCTATTTTACATCTTCAGATCATCTATCCTGAGGGCTTCTAACACAACTCGTATCTGTTCTCGGTTGCCACTCCAGAACTTTTTTTTCTACTTGAGTTAGTCTGCTGGCTATCCCACTTGTTAGATATTCCGTGATAGTGTAGATAGTAATAGATGGAATACAAACATTTTAATCTTTTCTACAAAGTATCGTATCGATTGGATTTTCGGTAGATATTTAATACTTAAAGTGGGAATAAAAGTGTATCATGTTCGTACATATAATTTGATAGCCTTTTAAAGAAACAATTAATTTTCTGTAAAGTATACTCGAGAGAACTTTAGATCTTAGGAAAACCCTGTTGTGCTTCTGTATCGAAGTAGATATATGTGTTTAATGATCAGCGTAGGTGAAGAATACAAAAGTAAAATGTATATGTTTCAAAAATTGATTTGTAATCTTTGTTTAACATATTTTGTCATTTATTTAATCTTAGAGAACACTACAAACAATTCATTTATACATATAGAGCACTATTGCATATTATATATATATAATGAGTTACAATCCACTGGATTGGTCTGCAACGAGTTTGGTTTTTCTTCTCCATTCGTCTCTATTCTCAGCCAGTCTTTTTAGCCCTACGTATGAGCCACAGTTCATGTCTCTCTTCAGTTGGTCCATATATGCGTCTCTTGGTCGGCCTCTGCCATTCGTCCCCTCGGTCTTACCCTCTGCGATGGCGATGAGTAGTCCTGGATGCCTGATGTTGTGGCCAATCCAGTTAGCTCGTTGTTGGCTGATTCTCTTAAGGAGTTGCCTTTTTTCGCCTGCCCTGGTTAATACTTCTTCATTTTCGACGTGCTCCGACCAATGGATCTTGAGCATGCGTCTGTAGCACCACATCTCAAAGGCCGCCAACCGTCCGCTTTCACTCTTGCTGATGGTCCATGTCTCACAACCATAAAGCAGAATGCTCCATACAAAGACTTTAGTAAGGTTCTTCCTTACGCTTAAGTCAATATTTGGGGATTCCAATATCTTTGATTTTTTGTTAAAGGCAATCCTTGCCTGGTTTATTCTGCTTACAATTTCCGATTTGGAGCGTCCATCCTGGTTTATTCTGCTGCCCAGGTACACGAATTCACTTACTTGTTTGATGCTCACTCCATTTATGGCAATGTTCGCAGTCGCTTCCTCTCTTCCAACGACCATACATTTTGTTTTTTCTTTATTTATTTTCATGTTGTACTTTGACAACAGAATACTTTCCATTTTTCCTAAGGCTTCGTTCAGCTCCATCTCGGAGTCTGCGAGCAGTGCTATGTCGTCAGCATATCTGATCATGTCGACCTTTTTCCCATTTATTTTGGCTCCTGTCCAGTTCTTCATTTCTTCTCTCAGTTCATCAATGGCTCGCTGTATATAGCAGTTAAAGAGAGCTGGCGACATTGAGCATCCTTGTCTTACGCCTTGTTCGACCCTTGCTTCTGCGCAGCTCTCTCCGCTTTTGATCACAGCCATTTCGTTCTTGTATAAGCTCCAGATTGCTCTTCTGTCTTTATAGCTCATTCCTATCTGGTTTAGAGTCTTAAAAAGTTGTTCCCATTCTACTTTATCGAATGCTTTTTCAAGGTCGATGAATGCTATATATTATGTGTTTTTATTAACTGTTATTCTCTTTTCTAGAATAAATCAAAATATAATTTATTTATTTATTTAATACTTAAACGGCTAGCGCTTTTTACATCAATACATACATTACACAATAATAAAATCACCAACTTCCAGTCCAAAGCATTAACAACTACTAAAAAAAAGAAAAACAATACAATATGACAAACAGTACACAATGCAATGTCCTATTTATGAGTGTCTACAAATTAAGTTAAATTATTTATAACAAAGCCCATTCAGTTGTCATACTTATTAAAATATAAATAATAGGGATAATAGGAAATGTAAAAGTAATGGTGAAAAAGGGTTGTGAGGAAGCGTGGGTGTCCGAGAACCGCGTGGCACAAATCGCCACACATAACTTGCATAATGGGGTGTTCACATTTGGCGAATAACGCCAGGCGAATTTCAAAATATAACGCCAGGCGAAAAAACAAAATTCGCCGTACGCCCATTGATCGTCACACCTGTTCACACAGTCCACCGATATAGAAACGATCTGTCAGATGAGCTTTGATTTTGACATTGTTTTCAAAATGGCGGACGTCGAGAGGAGATCGCGAAGTGTTTATTTTTAGTCGAAAATGTTATAGTAGAGGTTAAAGATGCCTTTTAATTAAAGAACAACAAAGATAATAGCTGTCACGAAGCGGGAAACATTATAAAATTTATAGGTTAGAAAGTTTTTACGGACGCCGCGCACATCTACGCATGCGCAAATCGTTCAACCAGAGAAAAAGTTGGAAGGTGGTCAACTCGAAACGATATCGTTTCTACTGGTTTTTATCGTTTCAGACTAGCTGTCATTTTGTTCACACGCTTCAAATGGCTGGCGATATTTTGGTGCCCTGGCGATATTCGCCAAAGTGAGAACACCACATAAATGAGAATTTAGAAAACAAAATTGATATTTTAAGTATAATACCTATTACTTTTTTTTGTTAAATCGTCTATTATATAATTATATTTACGTTTTTTTTGTATTTGAATACTGTTAGTTTTAAGTGTCCTGTAAAAGGTTAATGTTTGTAATAAAACATCACGAAAAAGATATTTAACATCTTTAAAGCTTTTTGGGTTAGTTGGAAGAAATCGCGCCTCTGCGATAAACTCGCCCTCTGTATATTGATTGTATGATTGTCTTTGTTTTAAATGTATTTTTGTGTGAATTTGCTTGTAATCAGTAAAGGATAAATAAATAAATAAATAAAAATAAAGATGCAGTAAGCTCTCCACTAAATATATATTTTTATAAATTTCAACGGCATCGCATCGACTTCACCAATGTAATTCACTTATTTACACGGTGCGCGATTGCGCGCAGTATTTAAAATATTATTGTATCGTTAACTGCATGTAATTTTATCATTTTTAAACTACTTCTATGTCTGTGAAGTTCACGTTAAGTCCAATTTTTCAGTTTATATGGTAGATACGCTAATAGTACATACATATACCATACATATACATAGTGTATCGCGAAACCTTTTGAAATGCCATTAAATTCCCATAACCGTTCAAGTAATAAAGGAAGGTTATAAACATGATCTACACAATAATATTTAAGATAATATGTGTGTATGTACTTACAAATACACATACAATGTGTATTTGTAAGTACTTGTCTGTCGCTTGAAAAAAAAAACACATCCAATAGTCGCAAAGAAGTGTAGGAAAATCAGATAATGAAATATTTTTTATGTTAGTTGCGGTTGGTCCACTGGAAACCCGTGATGGTATAGTAGTAGTATTTTTAGGGATTCTTTATATTGCTCCGTGTTTTTTCTTGATAACTCAATTATATTTAGTTATATACTTAACTCTGCAGAGTTTTCGGTAAAAATGTCTCCCATCCTTTTATATAAGTTTTCAAGTGTTCTGTTTTGACGAATCCCCGCGAAAAGGCAGGTGTTCCTAAACCTAACGTATAAGGCAATTAACATTTACAATTCTATGACGATGCATGGAAAAATTACAGAAAAGAGTGAGACATCTATTCTTTACCGAGAACTCGACAGGGCAAAGGGCATAACGAAATTTAATATTAAAATCGAATATTTACGGAGAGACGATGGTCCTGGCTGGGACATGTTTTGAGAATGCCTAATGATAGTTGGCCAAAAAGAGCACCGTTCTTCCGTCCGCAGGAGTTCCGTCGGCCCGGGCGTCCCTCTTTCACAATACACCGTTCCTTTGACAACGAAATCATAGCGCAAGGTATGTCGTGGAAAGAGGTGACGCAATTGGCACGCTCTGAATGGAGGAGGCTGGTTTCTGCCCTGTGCTCCCGAGAGGAGCGTTGAGGGCGATGATGATGATGATGATTTATTTAAGTGTTACGAATTTTAACCAATCAATATCTCGAATCTTGTATAATGGGGTGTTCACATTTGGCGAATATCGCCAGCCGAATTTCAAAATATAACGCCAGGTGAAAAAACAAAATTCGCCGTACGCCCATTGATCGTCACACCTGTTCACACAAGTCCACCGATATAGAAACGATCTGTCAGATGCGCTTTGATTTTGACACTGTTTTCAAAATGGCGTCGAGATGGAGATCGCGAAGTGTTTATTTTTAGTCGAAAATGTTATAGTAGAGGTTATAAGGCGCCTTTTAATTAAGGAAACAAACGCCAC
Organism: Athripsodes cinereus; assembly: GCA_947579605.1. Classification (NCBI taxonomy): domain Eukaryota; kingdom Metazoa; phylum Arthropoda; class Insecta; order Trichoptera; family Leptoceridae; genus Athripsodes; species Athripsodes cinereus. The sequence goes on from OX388316.1 coordinate 24,949,752, forward strand.
AAACCAACAAAAAAGATAACAGCTGTCACGAAGCGGGAAACATTATAAAATTTATAGGTTATAAAGTTTTTACCATAGATACGAACGCCGCGCACATCTGCGCATGCGCGAATCGTTCAATCGGCCGAAAATGTTGGAAGGTGGTTAACTCGAGACGATATCGTTTATACTGGTTTTTATCGTTTCAGACTAGCTGTCATTTTGTTCACACGGTTCAAATGGCTGGCGATATTTTGGTGCCTGGTGATATTCGCCAAAGTGAGAACACCACATAATATAAAAATCGAATATTTACGGAGAGACGATGGTCCTGGCTGGGACATGTTTTGAGAATGCCTAATGATAGTTGGCCAAAAAGAGCACTGTTCTTCCGTCCGCAGGGGTTCTGTCGGCCCGGGCGTCCCTCTTTCACAATACACCGTTCCTATGACAACGAAATCATAGCGCAAGGAATGTCGTGGAAAGAGGTGACGCAATTGGCACAGAGACGCTCTGAATGGAGGAGGCTGGTTTCTGCCCTGTGCTCCCGAGAGGAGCGTTGAGGGCGATGATGATGATGATGATTTATTTAAGTGTTACGAATTTTAACCAATCAATATCTCGAATCTTGTATAAGAGGCACATATTTTTCTGTAAAAGCGATATTTTTTATCAATGTTTTCCAAAAATAAATCACAAATGGTTCACATTCAAATGTAAAAATTTCTCTAACTATACTAATTATTTATACAGCTTTTGCTAGATAACCAAAAATTAATATAAACAGAAGACGTGAGAACTTCTCACTTCTGATTAGATTTTGCACGCTGATGCACCGTCGGCGTCGGGATGTATATTGTGCGAGACATTTTTTCAAACTCTTGAGTAGCTTTATAAGTAATCCAATGATTTTGAGTGAGTTTTGTATCTACGTCCCAGTATCGTTCAATCATTCTCGACAGCATTTATTTTTTTACCCCCCTGGTAGCAGAACAAACATAATACCAAACTCTCCTGTCGGAAAGGCTATAAAATTGTTTAATAATTTGAATGTTCATGTCGATATATTCAACATAACATACAATGACTTTATCGCCAGGATAAAGATTCTCCTTTGATTGTCTCTTTTTGATGATGTCTTTTTTTCTTGACTTGGCATTTCTTTGTTTTTTGTTTTTTTGTATTTTCATTTTTTTCTGCTCAGACCGCCTTGGCCAAAAGCTGTTATGGTCTCAGTGTAGGGTGATGTTTTATAATAATAATAATGTTGTGTCCAAATCCGGTTGAACAATTAAAAATTTGTAAAAATTCTTAATATATTATAACGCTTGCCTCTAAAATCTATTGTGTGTCTTTTTGTTGATATATTAATATAATTATTCACCTTGCAAAAACTGAGCTGCCAGCTAGTAAGCTTATAATAAGAAGGTACATCCATAATGTATTGTAGAATCAACGCTGGAGCAAAGCTTTTACAACGTCTTGAGTCTTGAGCCAAATCGCGTTCCCAGAGGGACCATGAAAGAGAATATAATATTATATGACTGTTTTGTGATCGAAAGTAGACATATACAAATATTTTTTTTATCTTATCATGCAGAAATATTCTTTGTTTTGTGTTCTATAATTTTTTTTTTCAAAAATAGTCAAATCAAATAGTCAAGTCAAATCCCGTGGAGCACCCGGTAAAGAATTGGTCTCCTACTCTTCTTTGTAAGTTTTCGAGTGTCCTGTAAAAGGCAGGTGTTCGAAAAAATTAAGACTTTTTCATCATAAATTCAGCGATGAGGTTTGCCACCCATCCTGAATGTCTTGTTTTTATATTGGCACGGAGAGGACAGCTTGCATGTTTTATATGCAGCTGGCTACCCCACTTGTGGGATATGCCGTGATGGTATAGTAGTAGTAGTAGTAGTCAAATCCTATAAAATTTGTGATTAAAATAGCGAAGATAATAATTAATGTTAGTATGGAAATCAGTTTTTGTGCCCTATTGATAATTAGCGATCAATGGTTATGTCTTGTTTCGATGCTAAACCACATATTATGTAACTATCATTTCTCGTAAAACAGAATTCTGAAGATCGTAACAAATATACCTACATTTATTTAGAATAAATTGTCTACGTTTTCTAACAATTATGTAATGACATTTCATTTTTCATTACGAAGTTTTATCGACCCATTACATTTTCTTCTCGCATATTTAAATGGATTTGAATCAAAAGTGTACAAAACAAAAAAAAATACATAATTATGTAGGAATATTTTATTTTTTATTTATTCATTCCTTGTTGTACATTGATTACAATATATACGATTTTATAGAAAAATGCATTCAAATAAGATAATATTATCAGTATACAAGAGGGCGAGTTTATCGCAGGGACGCGATCTCTTCCAATTAATCCAAATATTCGGTGTGTAGAGTTCTATAAAATGTTTTTTTCCAAAGCAGTCGAGTCCTTTGAAATTTATGTATCTGAAAAATAGAAAAGAAATTCGAAGTTTGTATTGAAAATAGTCAATTTCAGTCAGTTTTTGAGCTCTGTATGACATTTTACTGCGAATAGATAATAAACGTCCGATGTCGATCTCAATTGTTAATACGATATTACTGTCATAAATTATCGTCTTTGCTCTCAATTGTTGCATTAACTTTTTTTCAATTATGAACATCACAAAACACGACACGTTTTCAAGATAGATGAATATTCCGTCAAAAAGAACATAACATGGACTACCAGAATTATATTTGTAATTCACTTTTACCAAAAATCGACATACTGTAGTTTCGCTTCCTACACACATACATATAAAGTACATTTATTAATATGTTTAGTGTTATCATTTCAGAAGGCGCCTCGTTTTATACGGTCGTTGAATTTTACGACTAGCGCGTATTCAAATTATCACATGTGTATCATAAAATTATATAATTATGTTTATGGAATGATTTAACGTATAAAATGTCCCGCCTTTTCTTTGCATTCTTTTTTAATTCAATATTTTCTAGCGAATATTTTTTCAATCGAAATGATTTGTAGCTTCATGGAAAACTTTTGGACTCTCAATCGAATGCCGACCAACTCTACCTTCACGACACAAGCATATTACTTACTGTGATGGACTATTGATTGTTTTTGAAATTACATATTTTATCTTTCTATATCTATACCATCACAAAATATCCATAAATGGGGTAGACCATTTGCATGTTATAAGCATGCAAAGCGTCCTCTCTATGCCAACAAAATAATTAAGACATTTATGATAGATGGCAAACCTCATCGCTGAATTTAAGATGTCTTTATTTTTTAAGTACCTATATAAAACTGATATTATCTTTTTAGATTTAATAGGTTTAAAGAAAACAGTTCTTTTAACAACTCTTGTTTACAGAATTTCTTATTTTGAGCTTAGCTGGTTATCCCACGTGTACTATGTTAAAAATCAAACATTTATATTTTCTTTCAATACGTGATGTTAAAATGAAAATACTCATTTTTAACGTTTTTTTCAAATTATGTTAATTTATATTACACTCTATTAAATTAATTGTCAAATATTTATCGATTCGTCCCATCACGTCTTATAGCAACAGGTGAGGTAGCCAGTAGACTCACTTTATGTAATAGACATATGTGTCGTCCTCTCCGTGCCGATAAAAATAACACCTTTAAGATGTGCGGCATACCTCATTACTAAATTGTAGATCTACTAACATGTCTTATCTTGATGTTTCACGAACACCTACCTTTGACAAAACACTCAAAAACTTACAGAAATGAATGGAAGAGCTATTCTTTATCATGGAGTCTACAGGGTGACTCTTTGCATATTGCAATGGCCAGAAGCTGTAATGATGTGCAAAGTAAATTTAAAGAAAATAAAAATAATTATAATATGGGGAGAAACTTGGTTATTAATAAAATATTATGACGTGAATGTACGTATATGTTTTGTGTATAGGTATGTATGTGCGTATAATATTTTTTGTTAGAATTTGTATTAAGTATCAAAGAAAGGAAGATGAAAGATATAAAGAATGTGTTTGAAGGTTATGTACCACGTGGAAAATTCATGAATTTATTTAGGTTGGCTTTGGTTATTAAATAAATGAGGAAGTAGAATTATAAATACAGTTGTACCTCTACATACGAATAATCGTTTTACTTTTTGTTGTTCTTGTTATTATAATTTGTCATCAAAATATGCACTCAGTCGGTGTATAATGCTCATATTAGTTGAGTGAAGCGTTTGACATTTAAATACATATTGTGTTCTTTTAATATTTTATGAAAATTAATTAAAAAGCAAAATGGTAGTGATTTTATTGTTTCAGTGTTCGATTGTTATAGAAAATATATGATTTTGGTGCTCAATTATTTTTAAATAGGTAACTAAAAAATATTTTGAGTAAACCAAAGTATGTATTTAAAAATCAGTGAATTTAATTTAAAAAAATAATATTCATAATGGAAAATCAACAAAAAACATAATATGGACTAATTTTTTTTTTGAATAATTAATTTAATAAAAAAAAACAATGATTTTATACATAATATGTGTGTGCAATGTATTACTATACTTTATCCTCACACCGTATCAAGTGGAGTAGGTAGAAAGAAAAGAACGCCATATTTATTTGTCCATATTTTTATACTTTCATTCGCTTCCTCCAAATTCATGCAGTATTCAAGATTTATCTAAGTTTGACATAATCCCAATGAAGTGATGCAATGGCACATAGTAAAACTTCACATTAATTAATAAAATCCGAGGAATTTCATTAATTGTATCGGCATTTACTGTGTAACACTTCATTTTAAATTATCAAATAAAATAAAATAAATATTTATTATTTTGTTTTGTGTTACTGTTGAGTATAGCACCTGATGATGCGAACTCGGAGTCCGCGAAACCCGTCGTGCGGTAGTCATACTCAACAGTAACACAAAACAAGATAATAAATATTTATTTTATTTTATTTGATAATTTAAATCCGAGGAAGTTTAAACTCGAATTAATATTATAAAATACATGTTTCTCTGAGCTCCTGCAAATCCAGGTCTTACTGTATAGATTCCAACCTTCAGATAGTATTCGATATCACAAAGAACACTGTAGGTATCCGACATTCCAGATCTTATACACAATATTTACATTTTCATAAATAAATACGAATTTACTACGGTAAGATGGAGCATCCCGTGATGAAGTGATTAATCTACAAAGAAACAAAATGAAACAAATCAAAAATCATAGAATGAATAAATAAATAAATAAATACAATGCAAAAGTATCCTGCGTAGAAATATACTGAATGAAGATGACATACGCAATAGAAAATTATACAACCTTAGGACGAGAAGAAAGAACCGACCCCAACAGCCTTCAACGACAATATGTTGGGCCAGTGCCAGGAAGAAGAAGTAAATAGAAGATTCTTTATTGTACATTGGTTACAACATCAATCGTTTCAAATTATCAATTATTCAAAAAAAATCATATTGTTAATTTTTATAAGTACTTACTTCCTTTTTCTATTAATAATTGATTCACATGTACCTACCTTAAGAAACTTAAAATTTTAGTTAATAATCTAGCATTTTTGCTCTTCTCTGATTTGGGTTTTCTGTGGTTTCCCCATTTCGCAATAAGGTAAATACCGGAGAAGTTAGATATTTATAAGTATTTTTCTTAAATTATTCTCTCGTGAATCCAACCACAGCGGTTCACTTTCCAATAGTTTTTTATCACTGAATTATAATTACTTTCTTATCAACACGGGCTTCTCCTAACTTTCTTTTGTTCAAATCCTTTAAATACTGTTTGTCTCTGTATCTTATTTCACTTTTTTACTTATCGCCTGATGATGGAGACGAGAATCTCCGAATACTAGTACGCGAAGTTAATAAAGTCATTTGGAAGTTAACTACATATTGTGTTTTTTTCAATTATCTTATCAGTTATTCTATTCGATGTACAGAGGCCGAGTTTATTGCTAAAATGTGACGACACCTTCCAACTAAGCTGTATCTAATTATGAGATGTTAAGAGCTTATCCACATTAAAGGTTGTACCCTCGCTCACCCATTGTCAGTTCCTATGTCATCCATACTCTTCATGCAAATTCTTCTTAAGGAAGGGCTATCCACGACAAAATTCTCCCCAAAATTAAATACAACCGTTGATGTCCACCGATTCCATTGTTTTACAAAAAGAACTTAAAATTAACTTACAGTTACGTATTTACTACGTACTAGTTGTTTGCCTTAATTAGAGCTTATCCGTGGAGTCTTCGATTTAGAATAAATCTCTCGGTTTTTCAGTAAATTTTGAGTGTCCCGTTTTAGATTTAAAGATTTTCGGACAGACACATATCTTCTGTGAGTGTTTATTAGAAGTTGAAAGGCTATTTCAGATGTTTTGAATAGATTTTTTATTCCTACATTGTGTTATTTAGTTCGTTTTGTTACAGGATAAATCACTGAGTATAGATAGACTAAAGTTGTGAATGAATAAAGTATGTTTCATCATCAAAGAAAATGTATACACAGTATTTATTATGAAGCAAGCAAGAAGAGTAGTAGATTTCCTAATTCATTCTTCTGTCTTGTCAATCAATTATGCAGCAGGTATATTTCCTGTAGAACAGTGCTTCTCAAACCTTTTTTGATCATGTACCACTTTGATTTCTTTAAAAATATAAAGTTCGAGACCGAGAGGAGTCTTTATAATGATCTTTATAAGTTTAATGTTTTTTTCGTAACTATTATAATATACCAACAGAAGTCCTACGGATGATGCAAAAATCACAAGGAAAATATTCAATCTGAAATAACACGTCTAATAAAGTGTCGACATTCAAATTTAACTTGAACCAAAGACTAAAATTAATGAATTACTTTTAAAACTACTTGAGATTTCAAAAAAGTATATCTAACACACAATATATCCAGTATACATATGTCGACGTTTGATTGTAAAAAATCTTTGTTACACTTTCGCCTTCAGGGCAAGAGTTGCTTATTAAGTGATTCTTGCCAGCGCTATTGAAAACATTTAGTTATAAATACTAACGCGACGATAAATAATAATAATAACTAGGTAACTTATTAAAGATGCGCCGTTTTGTGGAAAAACCACCGCAAGGGCCCATTCAGGAATCATAACACCTCCTGAAAAATAGGGTTTTTAACCCTGCCTTGAACACCTCCACACTCTCCAAAGTAAATATAGATAATAAATATAATATATACAATTATATTATAAACAATGCGTTTAAATCGTGTACATGTAACACTCAGACTTAATCTTATCAAGAATAATTTGATATAACCAGTGTGATGTTAAATAATGTTTAATGATATTGATACCTACAATGCGGTGATGGTGAAGTGAATATATACAATATAGTTATAGTGTGATGTAATGATAGACTTAAAATATTATTGATTGTATTCTGCTTGTAGTGTGTTCTTATATTTAATGTAATTTGTAACATAATGACCTTCTGAAACCAGCAGATTCTACCTGCTGTTTGAGGGTTTCTTTTAAATAAATAAAATATAATATATATATATATATAGACCCAGAACAATTTAAAAAATGTAATTCTTCATTTTCCCTTGACCTAAATCAAACTTGGGACGTTGTGATTTAAAGGCAAGAGCACCATCTCACGTTTCACGGTTTATTGATTGGGAAACAGTTGTATAAAGTACGTATGTAACAGAAAGATAATGCTCTTGAGGCTTCTTTGAGCTTATAATAAGAATACTTTTGATACGGAACCTGTTGGTCACTTTTGTTCATGCCATTTCTTGATGAAATACATATGTAAATTCATGCTATACTTTTACTAGGATTGACAATGTCCTTTTAAGACGAAAGACGTCTCTCTAAATGAAGAATAAATGGTAGAAAAAAACAATTGTTTTTTGGTTTCGTTCATGGAATTCTACTACCTAAGCACCGGCACAGTGAAAATACTTTTACTGTACCCTCACGCCGTATCCAATGTGAGGTAAATATGGAGGACTAAACGTCACGATAGGCTATTTTTATATTCTTTTTTCGCTTCTTCCACATTCATACAAAAAAAAAATCATGCAATTTTTCTTATGTTACCACGCGGCCATCCTTGCAAATTTGATACAACGCGTTTTCAAGTCACGTAATTCTTGGGTTTTCGCGTTTTTTCACATTTCCTCTTTCAGGTATACGCTCTCTTGCTATCTTTTCTTCATCCATTCACTCCACACGTTCAAACCATCAATTTTTTTTTACATGCATTCTATCCATAGCACTTCTCTCGTATCCGCTCATTCTCCTAATATCTTCATTTTTCACTCTATAACGCAATGTATTGATAATCAGAATTCAATATCCGACATATGAAAGAGATGAATGTTGAGTATGTAAAGTGAGTTCTTACAATCCATTGTGTTGGTTTGCAATGAGTTCGTCGGTAGCCTGGAGGTAGAGTCTCGGCCTTCAGAACAAGGGGTCCGTGGTTCGATCCCAGGTGCCGGCAAACTCCACTTTCACGGCACAAGCTTTGAGCTTAGTGTGAAAGGTGTATAAGTTTGTATTTGGGTTTATAACAAACCCAGATATATCTTTTTAAAAAAAAAAAGTTTGGATTTTCTTCTCCATTCCTCCCTATTTTCGGCTAGTCTCTTTACGTATACTCAACATCCATCTCTTTCAAAGATCGTCCATCACTTTCAAATGTCGAAATTTATACATTACTAAAAACAACTACATTTTTAAACACGAGTTTTCTAAGAAAGTTAACGTTTGGGCCGCCAAGTCCCCGACAAGGAGTAGGTTTTCCATACTAAAATATCTTAATGCGATGTTTTACGAATGGTGAACATGCATGTGTGAGGAATATGAATAAATGTTATCAATTCATATTAATAAATATACGCTGATCACGAATATCCTAATAAGAAACGATAAAATAAAACTTTTCATTCATTATTTTCATTTTAAAAATCCATATTTTCTGTTATAGAATTAGTCCGGTGTGACGTCGCTAGGCGCTATTTTGTATTGCCACACATTTCACTCTTAGTACTGTTTGTAGCGCCTGATATTGTCAAACACTGCTCCGCCACGAGTGAACCTTTTTGCGGCGAAGTCCGAAAATTGCTTTTTTAAATGGTGATAAAAACCTTAAAAATGCACATTTAAAAATATAAAAAGCACCATAATTTTTCTAATTTTCTGTACTATTTTTTGGGTTGAAATTTTTTTTTTGTGAATGTTCCCCATTGTTGCCATCTACTGGACATTCGAAAACTTGCAGAAAAGAAGTTGACATTATTCACATTAAATATTAAAATATACAAAAAATTATGCACTATATTCTATACAACCCATTACTGTATTTATAATAGATGTAGGTGTGTATATAACATGTGCTAGTATATTGTATAAGAGGTACGGTGACTTTCTCATTACAATTTGACTCGAGGCTCTCATTTCCTTTCAGCCAAACACCATATATACGTATGCTTAATATAAGTAGATATATATTTATGTAAATGGGTACTATGTTTCATCATATAGTGCAATGTGCTACAATGTATATGTATAAAGGTATTACGATAAGATGGATCAATGTTAAATGTGTATGGAGCTTACAACTTAATTGTTTTTTCATGTAAGCTTTTTGTTTTGACATCTTCAGTCGTTTACAAATTGAATCAATGAAAGGTTGAGTTTTGAACAAGTGTTAAATAAAGGTTATTGAAGGCTCTTACGAAAATGATCGTTCAAACAAAAGTGCCATTTGCACTCTTCGTCACTTTTTCTGACAATGCCCAATAACTACGTCAAGGAGCAGAATTGCAGAATATGGACCGGTGTTAATCTAAGGGCAATTGTAGAAACACCAATGTATCAACAAAAAAACACTGTGTGGTGTGCGTTTTGTGTTGGAATAATCATTGGACCATTTTACTTTGAAAATGATGCTGGGAATTCTGTCACCGCGAACTAACTTGACAATTTCAATTTCGTACAAATTCGTATGGGAAAGTTTTGTTCGTTTAGTAGAATGAGTTCTTTAAGTACAATTAAACTTAAAATTATGTGTTTTAGGTATAATTAAAGGTATAATTTAGGTAAAACTTAAAATTATGAGTTCGTTGGTAGCCTGGAGGTAGAGTCTCGGCCTCATGAACAAGGGGTCCGGGGTTCGATCCCAGGTGCCGGCAAACTCCCCGTTCACGACACAAGCTTTTAGTAGCTTACTGTGAAAGGTGTATAAGGTTGTATTTGGGTTTATAACAAAACCCAGATATATCTTTTCAAAAAAAAAAAAATTGTTATCATTAAAGTTTTAAGCATGTTAGCATATTTTTTTCTTCCCTGAAAACTAAGTATTATAGAATTAATGGGTAAAATACAGAAAATATAATATAATGTGCTAACTTCAATTTAAACCAAGGAAAGCAGTATTAGGGTGTTTCAGATTTGAAATTTCAGTGAGTATTCTATAGGTAGGTATATATTATTATGACTACGGAATGTTAATTGTTTAAGCCCTCCATCTCTTGTATTATGTCTGTTGCCATTATTATACTGGCATTTATCGTTTCATTCGTAAGCCATTTGCCCTGTGGCAACACTGAGAACAAAGTGGTAATTAAAATAATATGTAACTAGGATAAGATGTTATTGAAAATGTTATAAATTGTTAGTTCCTGTCATTACAAAGGTTTTAATGAGTTTTCAAAAATTATGTACAACATTGGGAAAGTAAGCAGATGTAAGAGGAGTGTTGTGGATAGAATGCGCTTAAATAAATTGAGGTGGTTTGGTCATGTGGAACGAATGAAAGGGGAAAGAATGACAAAGAGGATGTATGTACTTGTCTGAAAGAAGGAGTGTGAGGAAGCGCGGGCGTCCGAAAGCTACGTGGGTTGATTCACAAATTTTACCTATTTATTAAAAGTTTAGCTTTGAGCATATTGAATTGAAAATATAATAATAAATATTATTGTATTTACTATGGAACTTTGGTAATAAAAATATTTTCTTACACACGAAATGGTTTTTTTTATTATGAACATATTTTTGAGTATAATAAAAGAATCAGGAAATTAATTACTTATGTTTTTGTTTTTTTTTAGAACGATACGGTCCATTTCTCGTTGGATATATCATAAGTTCTATCTATAGCCAACGTATAGAAGTTTAGGGAAGAATGATATAGGCGCTTAGGATTTCCTTAATTAAATTTTATATGTAGAAACGTTAATCTTGTATGTTTACATGTACGCTAAAGACACCATATATATTTTTGAATAAAATTAAACGGTTTTATATTGAATAATAACGATCGCTTTGATTTAAGCACAACAATCATCTCACTGAGTTTTACAACTACTGAGATAGAGTTTCAATACGCATAGGTGTTTGTCGCAGGGAAATGACGAAAATCAAATCGAGATATGATTGAATTCATAAAGGTGCTGATAATTAAATGACTAAATAATCCAAAGAAAGTAAGGAGATGATTATTTAAGTAATCAGATGATCAGAGGAAAAATTGGAGAAGTTCAATTAAATAATTGAATAATCAGAAGAAAAAAAATAAATTAAAGTTATTAAAATTAGGAGATGATTTATTAAATAATTAAAAGAAGAAAGGAGGTTTTTAAAATAAAGAGATGATCTATTAAAAAATTAAATAACTACAAGAAAAAAGAAGGTTATTAAAATTAGGAGGTGATTTATTAAATAATTACAAGGAAAAAAAGAAGGTTATCAAAATAAGGAGATGATTATTTAAACAAAGATAATCAGAAGAAAACTAGGAGGTGTTTAAAATTACGAGATGATTAATTAAATAATTAGATAATCAGAAGAAAATAAGGAGATGATTAATTAAATAATTAGATAATCAGAAGAAAATAAGGAGATGATCAATTAAGTAATTGAATAATCAGAAGTAAATTATATGGTTATTGAAATTAGGAGATGAATAATTAAAAAGTTAGATAATCAGTAGAAAAATAGGAAATGCTCAATTAAGTAATTGAATAATCAGAAGTAAATAAGGAAGATATTAAAATTAGAAGATGATTAATTAAATAAATAGATGATCAGATAAAAAATAGAAGATAATCAATAAAATATAAACATCACATAATCAGAGGAAAATTAGGAGATTCCTAATTAAACAAACAGAAGAAAATTAGGCAGTATAGTGAAAAATAATACGTTCCGTGTAGTTTTATCTGATAGGCATGTTTAAAACTACAAAATATTTTATGTTATCAAATTTGTATGGGAATTAAATATATTTATATCATGTTTTTTTCTGCTCCCTTCCACCCCCTTGCTATGAGCTCAAAAATAGTTTAAAGTAGACAAAAATAGTGATAAAATTGAGAAAACTGAAAAAACGAAACGAGCGGTTGCCCTTCTCCAAAATAATATATAGGTATACAGAATAAAAGTTGATAATAAGTAGACTTACATACGTATATTGTTATGAAGTTCCAGGTTTCAATGTACGTAGATATTTGAGGTAGATTATTAGATTTGCTGATTTAAACAGAATATAGGTAGGCATATTATGGTCGGGTAGACATTTTTAAACGTAGAAAAAGCCTCCATCAACCGAGTGATATTTAAATTGAAGTTCCTGCTGAGTGCGTGACGAGAATCTGCAGAAACCTTTAAAGATTTCATAAAGGGCAATGCCCACCACATACCACGTGCCGAAGTTGGAGATGTGTATCTCTTTAACGACACACACATGCAGAAACAGGATTTAGCGCTCTAAATTTAGCGGCCACACACTATAGATTTTGGTGCAAAAAGGGAAGGGAAGAAATAGGAATATGTCTTCCTCTCTATGCAGTATCGTTAGTTACTTGGAGAGGATATAAAGATTTTTTTTTAAATTATCATCATCAGTGCTTTGGCGTTCATTGCTGAGCACAGGGCGCCTCCTTTAATCTTATTTTCACAACTTTTTGTCTTTGGCAGTTTGCATCCGTTCATAACTAACCATCCGCTGTACGTACATAAAATTAGACAACCTGGTAAACCGAACATATCAATAATAGGTTGGTCAGTTTTTATATAAATGCTAATATTTAATTTGTAGAATATTATAAGGCCATGAACCGATATTCGCTATTGCTAAAATCCTGCAAAAAAACGCAGAATTCTATTAAATCTCATTACCCAAGCCACCAAACCTTTATGTATTTATTGTCTCAGGGGGTAGATGTAGTTACATTTAAAAGCTATCATCGTCTTCATTGGAAAAAATAAATTGTTTTATCAGGAGAGTTTGAGATACAGGGGATGATAACTGAAATAATAATAAGAGCATTAAGTACAATTTTTTAGAAGCTTAGTTTAGATATACATATTTTTTTAAACATCAGGACAAAATGTCGCTTGTTCAATGCGTGCGTCATCCCAATCCTTCTATATGGCTGCGAGTCTTGGCACTTAACCAAGGCTCAAGAGCGGAAGATACTAAGCTTTGAAAACAAGTGTCTTAGAAGGATTTTGGATATCAGATGGTATGAACATGTTACAAATGATGCTGTGCGCCGGCGCACCCAGCAGAGACCTGAGGCCTGAGTCAACAACACACTTTCGTCTCACGTTCCCGCTCCGTTAGCGTTCGGGTGCAGACGATGGTGCGCCAAAGTGTTAATTTTCGTAACTATTGTGTATCTTAGCAACGAAATTGACACTTGCTTGCAACATCGTCTGCACCCGAACGCTAACGGAGCGGGAACGTGAGACAAAAGTGTGTTGTTGACTCAGGCCTCTGTAATCTCCGTAATACAAGAGAGACGTTGGTCCTGGCTGGGACATGTTTTGAGAATGCCCAATGATAGTTGGCCAAAAAGAGCACTGTTCTTCCGTCCGCAGGGGTTCCGTAGGCCCGGGCAACCCTCTTTCACAATACACCGTTCCTATGACAACAATATCAGAGCGCAAGGAATGTCGTGGGAAGAGGTGACGCAATTGGCACAGAGACGCTATGAATGGAGGAGGCTGGTTTCTGCCCTGTGCTCCCGAGAGGAGCGTTGAGGGCGATGATGATGATGATGATTTTTTTTAAATAAAAAACATACTTACGGTTAAGTAACTGAGAAGTTTTGTGAAACACAGGCGAATGCAAAGATGTTTCAGGTTATTTGCAGATTTATCAAGCTTAGGAAGTACGTTATTAAGCGGTTCGACCATATCAAAAATAATACTGTGCACCAATACACAATACACGATTTGTAATGCAGGGAAGTGTTCCTGACTAGGTCATATTTTTTTGAGATAGTCCAGTGATATTTTTTTGTTTGTTTATTTATTCATTCTTTACTGTACATTGATCACAATACATACAATTTTATAGACAAAAGCATTCAATTTAGAAAAAACCAATATAAAGAGGATGAGCTTGTCGCAAAAGCGCGATCTCTTCCAACTATCGCCAAAACTAAGGATTTTATAAAATATTCAGATAATTTTTTTAAAAAGGGCTCAAAGACGTTCTGAATGGAGGAGACGGGTTCCGGCATTTGAGAGTGATTCGATTGAGTGATACCTATACATACATCCTTAGAACGTTATCAGCTAGGGACATCGTCCCTTTCATATCACAGACATAACAATTCTTTGAAGAGCCATTTTATCGTATTTTCTATCTAGGTATTTATTGATTGACTAAACCACTAAACAAGTCAAAATCAGGCATAATATATTATACGATATTTGATCATACGTATAAAACAACATATTGTATTCTGAGATAATGTGCAGGCAACCATGGACGTATTATATCAAAAAGAAAATGGTATAGGTTAGAATTGAATCTTGGGTCCAAAATATTTTCATTTCAATCTTAAACAGGTGCCGGTCAAAGGTTGTGAAATATTATATTGTTATGAATGAAGTTATGATGACCAATATTTACGATAAATGAGAGTGAAAAATCAATGGTTTATCATGGACTGAAACAGCAAATATCTATTGTGTTGATATTAATTTTGGAATCTGAATTCTGAAAGAATTAATACTACGCGTTTCTGGTATATGTTAATATGTTGATGTACCTATAATATCTAAAAAACAATTCAGCATAATAACAAACAACGGAAGATGAGTAAATTTCATCATTAGATTGATGCAATACTTCTTGCATCACATATGCACTTCTAGTACATAGAACATTTATTTCAATGATATTTACATGTGTGTTAATCCATTTTTCCACCGAAATGGGAAAAGCCATCTCATCTATGTATATATTCAAAATAAGGATATGTCAATTTATATCCTTATAAAAAGCAATGGTATATTAAAGTAATGGAATGAAACGCCAATGTTTTTTTGGGACTAGAATTCTAAAAGAATAAATATTACATTTCTGGTCTATCTATGTTTATAGTATGTCGATGTAGACAACAACGTATTGTAACAAAATACCTTTGTATACTTACCATTCAGTACAATCAGAGATACGTTTCATGTAATATAAATTTTCTAGTAAGTAGGTACTACAAACAAACAAACGCACATACGACGATATATTATGTAGGTATAATATCTATAATATCACTAGCTTATGTACTTGGCTTTGCCATGTAAAATAAGTGAAGTACATGTACCTGTTAGTTTCTTAATCTTTTTTGCATGTTTATGAGTGTCCTGTAAAAGATAGGCGATTCTTCTTCTTCAAGTGCCTTGTCGGGTCCCCCAACGTTGGCGATCACCTCGGTGAACTTGTCCCTGTCCTACGCTGCTCGGAACAGCTCTTCCACACTTCCCTTATAGGCGATTGTCAAACTTATTTACTTACAACATTGAGCCTTCGTCATCCTTTCACAGTCCATTCGCTCCACATACCCTAATCAACTTATTTACACTATTTTATTCAACACACTCCTGTCTTCATATTCGCATAATATTGGGTTAGTAAGAAAGAAATCGTGCCTCTGTGATAAACTCGCCCTCTCTACATTATTTATTTTAATCTTATGTATATTTAAAAGGCACTTGGATTCGTCATACATACATAAAATTTGTACATATTACGAATTACAATTATTTATTTATTTATAATTCAACTTACGGCCAACATTATTTTCCATTTACAAGATATATTCATAAACATACAATTCATACATTGGTGTTAAGTAACTCATACACATAATTACCAATTTATGTTTTCAAAATACGAATATGAAAACTCCGATGTGTTAACAAAAAAAAAAATATCAATAAAAATCATCGTTTAGAATATTACTATTTTTTTTATTGTTTAACTGGATTTGGGTGCAGATGAAAAAACCAATCAGAAACCTCAATTGGAGAACCACGTCTACACAATGGAAAATTGTGTAAAATCTAATCGGAAGAAGTGAGAAAGGTCAAATAGATCGCGATCTATTTGAGATCTGAAAAATGAGATCCCAAAAAGATGGTTGCTTCTAAGGTTTGCATAAAGTGTCTCTCGATTGGTGGACCTTAAATCGTGACAGTGAGAATGGTGGAATTGGTGAACGTTGTCCATGGACATCGAAAGTGATCACTTAAGCCAGCCTAGAGCCAATTCGTAAGCGTTGGGATTAGATTTTACACAATGTTGCATGGTGTCGATGTGGTTCTCCAATCGAGGTTTCTGATAAAAATCATCGTTAAATAAATTGTTAAATCATAATATTTACGCATTCTCGGATGTTCAGAGTCCGGATCTACCACGTCAAATATTCAATTAATTACACAATCAAAACAATAATACATACCATAAAAAACAATAAAATATTTATTTTCATTTAGCATTTCGTAAATTGTGTAAAATATTGACTGCATTTGATATTATATATATAATATATATATATATATATATATATATATATATATATATATATATATATATATATATATATATATACCTATATGGATAATGTGTAAAGCGCCCTTTATTCATAACATGACTTAAAGGACGCCGTATACCGCTTCTATCACCCGAAACTCTTAGCAAAAAGGCGAGTCTTCAGTCCTCTTTTAAAGCTCTCTCCATTCATCTCCTCTCGCAGACACAAGAGGCAGCTTGTTCCAGCATCTGGGACCCGCAACACTAAACGCTCTATCTCCAAAGCCTGTTCTGTGAGATCGATATTGTCACATATTTATTTACGTTGATCTTCTCTGGTATTCTATGCCTCTAACTGGATATGTTCATGTGACTAATTGTTATTTTTTTTTGTGTGTGGCGAATTGCTCTTTTAACCACTTGACCTAAACTTATGTTTTTTTAATTGATCTCTATTATTTGAAATTTTTTATATAATTTTTTTTATATCAATTTTTTATTAACTTATGAATTTAAACTAATTGACTATTAACTATATTTGACAATTTCATACCACTATGATTTCTCTTTGTAATGTCTTGACCAAATTTTTAACTTATTAATTTTAACTAACTGACTTTTTACTATATTTGACATTTTTATACCTTTGATTTCTCTTTGTAATGTCTTTACCAATTTTTTTTAACAATTTTGTATATTTTTTTATAATTATAACATGATTAATGTTATATTGTCTGTAAAACTTTCGTTTCTTTGGTCTAATTGTTTTGTGTCTTTTTTGTAACAGATCTTTCCATTGTTTACATGTTTTGTATGTATATAGAGGTTTAACATGTTAAAGGCTTAGACCGTAAATATTTGTAAATAAATAAATAAATATTTATGCGTAAAATTGTTTGTTATCAATGCACAGTAAAAAATAATAATAAATTAATATATATGCAATAATGGAACGTTCTAGAAAGATTTAAAATGTTCTGTAGGTACCTACTCATTCACGTTGTTGGATGCTGTCATTGGTATGGAGATATATATATACTACTAAGTAATAGGTACTACAATCTACTAGGTACATAAGCTGTTTTCCTGGTAAAGACGACTACCGTGAAACAGACATTCGCGTGACAGCCGGAGATGGTATTATCGGGAGGAGCAATATATACTACAGTCATCCTGTGCCAAAATGATTCACCGACTTACGGAAACTTGAAATAGGTGGTATCTCAAATAGACTTATATTTTTTAATGTATGTAAATGGTTTTCAAGAATTGAATGATTAAACTCTTTCTAATACTCATTCATTTGCAGGATTTGCCGATTTTTAAATCCTAATGAGTGATATTTCTCTTTCTATACTATCACAACATCTTCTACAAGTAGAGAAGTCAGCATACTAATTACACGTAAAGTCAACATACTAGTATTTCTCTTCATGCCAAGAAAAAAATAAGGCATTCAGAGTGAGTGGCATAACTCAAAGCTGAATTAAAGATGTTAAATATCTTTTTAGTGACGATTAAAAAAAAAACTTTTGTGTGAGATTTATTCTTTCTCAGAGAATTTTCTCTTCGATCAATACAGATTATTACATTAGTACAAAACTTATGGTTTCATTTACGATTCCACGAATATACTACTGACATACTTGACTTACTATTACCAAATAACAATAACCTAAATAAATTACTCGCGAGGTGGTTGATGGACAGTAGGGTGGAACACTTTTGTATGAAAAAATTTTTTTTTTCGAATATCGAATTGGAATACCAGGCAAAAGTTGCCTTATGTGATTGTAAATAACACCCACTAATTTGGAAGTTCTAGCTCAACAGCAAGAGGTCCCGCCATAGACTTGAAATTTCAATTTTTAAGTTTTTACAGACGCTTTGTTAAGTACACCCTATTAACAAAATATTAACTAAATATAATATGTTATGCATTTATATGATAAGATAAAAGTATATTTTAGTTAATAGAATCATTTATTTTAAAAATATACACAGTTTCAGAAAGTTGTGTCGGTATGAATTACGTCATTTTTCATAACAAAAATCCTTTTTCGTCTCAAACTTTGGCATGAGATTTCGAGACGCTACATTAGATTTTACAAAACCCTATCTTCTTGTCTTATCGCATACACGTAGAGCTGCTTCTATCACATCTTTTACTGATCTTTTCACAGCCTGGGTGTGGTAAGGCAGTCTCATTAACTCCAAAACCGATTCTCCTCCATTTTCAATAAGATGTTGTAACTGCTTATCGGAAATATTCATCAGTATTGAGGTTTCGCATTTATTTTGTTGCCAGTTTATCAAGTCTATGTAAGAACTTGCATTTAAGTCCACTTTTGGCACCTCAAACATGCACGAAACAATTTTTTTTTTCACTTGACGAGCTTTTAAAATGCGTCTGGCAGCTAGTTCTCTAATGTGCTTACGCGCATCTGTTATCGTACTCAACAACAAGTTTTCTAGATGAGCAAAGTAACTGTTCCGAAATAAAACAGGGTCCACAATCGCTAACAATTCGTTCGACAAATAACTAGTGCTGTTAATGAGCTTCCATAAATGTTTTGAACCATCTTTAATGCTATACCAATTTGACCTGCAAATGATTTAGATCCTGCTATAGGGCTATCCAAATAGGAAAACAAAGCGTCAATAGCAACTCATTGGCGTATAAGAGACAAATTATCCAATGCAATGGTTGAGATAGTCTATTTTACAAAAAAACAATCACGCCTCCCACATTCCCTGTATTTGTGGTTGTTCCATTACATCCAACAGTCATTATACTCTCTGGTGATATATTTTCAGTCGTCAAAAAGCCGTGGATAGCTCTTTCAATATTTCTCGCACTGTCCGATGTTGGAAACACATACCCAACATAAACAGAACCTGGTTCTTTAATAATCGAAACATGTTCCTCTTATACAATCACTTTAAATCTCTTCGATCTTTTTAAAACAGTTTTAGCCGTCTGGATTTTCCTTCCATCAAAATATAAGGCAGGAATTTCTGTTACTCTTTCTTCTGTTAAAATTTGCTCGAAAACTTTCTGTCTTATTCTTCTGAGTTTCATCTTGCCCACGACGTTAGTCGACTGCGGGGAGAGTCAGCATCAGAAGCAGAATATAGAACATTTATGACACGATAACCGCCGCAGCTCGGTCTGATACTCTATCGCTATCGATATCTATCGCATATGTACAATCGTCAAACTATGAAGACTGGCATCCGTGAGCTTTATAGGCTTTTGATCCACTTTGTTCGCGGTGTCAAGACCATCTGCGGCCGACGAACAAGAAGGAAGGTCAACATTAGAACTTACTTCAGATCTATTTAGCCTATATAAAGAAAAGGAAATTTCTTTAATTCTTGTATTTGAATTATGCCTGATTTCTTGTTTAAGAGCACGTAATCTTCTTTTCTGCAATTTTTTACTCTAGATAAGATCCGTTCTTCCTAAAACCATTTGTCTGTTAGTGCGTTGGTCTTCTAAAAATATTTGTTCCTCTTTTGGCACTTTATTTTCTCTCAAACAAGTACAGTTTACAAATTCTTTACATTTACATGCAGCTATGTCAAAAAGCTTTCCACTTTGTACTCTGAATTTTCTTTAGTTTCTTCAAAGACTTTTTCAAATTTCAAACAAAATCAAACAAATCAAATCAAAACATTTTGAGTGATATTTTTTAAGTAACTGTAAAACTCGTTTGTGTGTAACAATTGAAATAGAAGATTTTATTCATACGTAATTCTTCAATTTTTGTTTCAACTGTTTTGGTACTTTTCCAAAAATGTAGGTTATTTTGTTGTGTTGTTCTTTATTTTTAAGTCTTGTCGAACCCATTCAAAGAGTTCCATCACATTCTCATACGTAAGTAGTATATTCTCCTCGAACTCTGCACTTTCACCAAATATCGTACATTTTAACTTTTGTCTTGTAGAAGTCATATTTATACACTTAAAAAACGTAGGTACATCAACAAGTACCTACTCGTGAAAATAATTGACGGGCTACCTTCCACCTTGAGACAATATTATCGACACTAGTTGAAACGAAACACTGCAAATTCGTAGATCGAAGCGTGCTGCCCCCGCTTTGTCCCGCACTTTGCTCAACTGTCCCAGTACCAAAGTATATTAAAATGATGAAATATTTGATTGCAACTGCTAGTTAACTATATTTGAATATGTTTTTGAATAAAATAAACCTATTTTAATACGTTCTGTATTGTTTTGTAGGCCGCGCAAATAGCCCCTAAATTGTCCTTTTTGTAAATATTCGATGTCTTGTCGGGGGTTCTTACCGTTGTCTGATAATTTTTATATTTTTAATGCAGGCAATTGATGGCAAAAGGCAACTAAATACAACTATTCCAAATCAAAATTCGAGAAAAAAAAATTTCGTTCCACCCTAATGGACAGGGACAGAGAGTTGTGTGAAAAAGATCTCATCCATATTATAAAATAAATCCCCTTTCATATGATTGTGTTGTGTGCTCGGTGGAGATGTTCGGGTAAGAGCCCCGTTGCGTTACATGGACGGGTAGCAGGAGCGCTTATTGAGGTATTTCATTAGAGAGTATAGTCATATTTTTGATTTGTGTTATTTTTACTTAATTATTAAATTGTCTTATTTTTCTTCTTATTTAATTGTGTTGTTAATTGTATTAATTTTTTAGTATTTTCTTAGTATTGCCCCAGAACAGATTTCGATCTAGTGGGGCAATATATTCCATTATGATGTTTTCATGTTATTTAAGTATGTAATATTTTGGAAATAAATAAATAAAACATGGTCGGAAAAGAGTTCCGAAAGTATTTATTTATTTTATTTATTTATTTATTCTTTTTGCACATCATCATTACATAACAGTGTTAACAAAATAATATAAAATTTTAAAAACTAGGACGATGTGCAGTGGCGAGATTATCACTATAAAGTGTTTTCTTTCATCTAACCACGATTGTGACAGATAAAATAATTGAAAAATATATTTAGGTATTATTTTCAAACAATTAATATCAGTATATTTTGCCTATTCGTAAATTATGCAAATGCGTAAATTCACGTTTCCCCAATTAAAAATTCATTCGAAATTAGTTATACAAGTTGTACCGATCATTCCCTCAAATACTTGATAGCAAGGTTGAGGACATTTAAATATATTTACTCCATATTTCCGAACAAGCAAAATTTAGCACATCGCGTTTTAACACAAAATTTTAATCCAATCATCCAATCTATGCTCTTTTCAAAAGTGTAACATATATTAGTAATTCGGGGTACTACTGTACACAGGATAGTATTATTATTTCAAGGAAATACAACCGACACAATAATAATCTAATAGAAAGACTTTGATAATATCCTCTATAGCTCATGTACGCCTGATATTTTAAATGGAAAATTTTATTTTCTCACTCCCTCTTTTTCAGTCTCTTGGGGTTTTTATTTTATTTTTAGCAATAAACAATTTAGTGCCTACTCTCTTTTCTTCAGAATTCTCTCAAAATAATTCTTCTGAAAAAGGATTTCTTAAGATTTATCCCAAAAAATGATTAACGATTAGGTACTTTCCTTTACGATTAGGTACACTTATGCATGCAAGTGAAACTTGGACGTGGTTGAAGAAGGACGAGAGTGGAATAAACGCCGTGGAAATGCGTTCACTAAGAAGAATCGTTGGTAAAACTTTGCGGGATAGAGTGAAGAATGAGGATATTAGGAGAATGAGCGGATGCGAGAAGAGTGTTGTGGATAGAATGCTTGTAAATAAATTACGATGGTTTGGACATGTTGAGCGAATGCAAGATGAAAGAATGACGAAGAGGATGTATTTGTCTGAAAGAGGAAGTGTGAGGAAGCGCGGACGGACAAGAACTACGTAGCTTGAGCACGTGGATCAAATCCTTAAGAACGGCCGCGTGTTGAGTAAGAGAAATCGGCGAACATGTATGAGAAACTGGATGAATGTGGAGGAAGCGAAAGAAGTTTGTAAGGATAGATCTATATGGCGTTCCTTTCTCTCTGCCTACCCCTCCTGGGACACGGCGTGAGGGTATAGATAGATAGATACCTTCCTTTTACATGAAACTTACTGGTCAATTCCTACTATAGGTATATTTTCGTATTAATTTTTTCCTACCAAATATTACTAGTAGAAATCTACCCATAACTTTATTTATATTTAAGCGTTAGAAAGGTCATGACAAGTGGTTACTCCATTTGTATTAAATTCAAGCATAAAATCTAGATCCCACCACATGTTTCCGAAAGGAACATTGAATGTGGAAAGGTTAAACGAATGAATGGAATGAAAAAAAAACAGTTTAGTTCCCAAAAGCGGGAATTCTTAGTAATATATAGAGTTACGTACAATATATATGTATCTATATCTATGGCAATATATTGAAACGCATACCAAAATCCAAAAAGTAATAATAAATAAAGTCTAGCATTCTCGTTGTATGTATGTACTATAGGGGAAAAAAGATCGAAACAGTTAGAAATGAAAGTTACGTGCACCAAAGAACTAACACGCGACACGAATTTATTATCCAATCACAGAAAAAAATGTGAATCATTTTACTGTGACATTGTTAAGCAGTTAAGCAGTAGGTATAAACTACAAAATATGAAAATAACTCTAAAGTTTGTACATTCACAGAGTGAAAATTCATTATGATGATATTATACTTTAAATAACACACAGTTTACTTTTCACTAAGATTTATTCAAATCTCAAGCGCTTTCGTCAATGTTAATAAATTGACGAAAGCGCTTGAGATTTGAATAAATCTTAGTGAAAAGTAAATTGTGTGTTATTTAAAGTATAATATCATACAAAATATGAGCTACATAGTTAATAACACAAAACAAGTTGACCCATAAAATATGTTTTAAAAATGTAAAAAGTGTGTACTTACATAAAAATCAAATCAAAATTAAATGTATCCTAAACTAATCTAAAAGCACTCATGGAGGAGGAAAAGTAAAGAGAAGGAAAACCGTTGTAGCAGAGTCAGCCTCATATCAAAGTCTCAAATTGTTGAGACTTGAATTCGGCCTTTGTATATTGGTGGATATCCACCGCGCCAAAAAAATGAGTCGTGACTACTACAAGCTCGTTGTAAGTACGAGTTTTAATAGTGTTTCGTGATACACTGTGGAAGTCTATAAGTATAACCAAATCTTTTTCGTTTTAGGAGTGGGGGGGAGGGCGCTGTGGGGGCAGTTGTTGAGTTCACTTTGACACATATCATAATTATTTTTAAATCCAACTTCGATTAGCGAGTCATCACCAAATTGGCGAAACCATTATAGAAAGTATAAGCATTATAATACTGTACAGATTATGAAACATCTGAGTAGTCCTTCTGTGGACGATAAAAAAGTCGTGATACTGAGAACGTCCATATATGAATTGAGAACATAATTAAGCTATATTATTGAACTTTTCAATCATTATTGGATTGCTTATGATACCGTTTACATATTATTATTGAATTTATACTCTGTAACGTCGAGTAGAGTATTTACGGGCATGCGTTCAAATATTTGTATTTCTGCCACAACACAGCACTATGGCTAGTGTGGAAGACATTTTTTTGTGATTGTATTAAGTATGTTCAACTGTGTTATAATGAAAATGTAAAGACGATATTATTATTTGAATAAATTAATTTACGCGGCGGCAGAATTGCCATCCACACTTCTCAGCATTATACAACCAGATAAGTCTCCATATGATCAGTCATGATCACACAAAAACTTAACAGTCTAATGCCGGGAAAAATTCACCTATCCAGATATACAGGATATCAAAGGATTAGGCTCAAAACGCGGGATCAAAATACCAGCATTGTGCCTGAAATATCTGTGTTCAGAAACCTTTTTACAATATTACAAGTGTTTATTATAATAGATTTTTGAATTTTAATGTACAAATTAACTGGTAAATCTAATTTTTGTAAATTATTTATTAAAGATTTCGGAGTTACCCCTGTAGCTGACATGACTAAAGGTATTATATAAACGGACCTAGAATGCCAAATATTTTTTATTTCTCCTGCTAGTTCTGTATATTTACGTATTTTTTCTGCGACGGTTGTTTGTATATTATGTGTATTTGGGACAGCGATGTCGATTTGGTACGTTATTTTATTACGTTTATCATGTAATACTAAATCGGGTCTATTATGATGTATTTGTCTATCTGTTATTATGGTTTTATCATAATAGAGCCTATAATTTTGATTTTCTAATACCTGTTCCGGGTTGTATTTATAATAAGGTATTACATTATTTGAGTTTAAAAGATTATGTTTAATAGCTAAATTTTGATGTATAATTTTTGCTACATGATTATGTCTATAAGTATACTCAGTTTGAGCGAGAGTGGAACAACCCGAAACTATGTGTTGAATTGTTTCCGGTTTGGCCAGACATTTCCTACACGAATCATCAATTATGTTTTGATTTTTTATAATATATTTTTGATAATTTTTTGTATTTATTACCTAAAATGTATTATTATTATTAATGTATTATTATTATTATTATTTGAATCTAAGGGTGCATCAGTATTTTATTTTCCGTTTGTACTTGTGTATAGTAAATGGATAATAATATTTGGGGAATTTGGGAAAAGCAATAAAATACATAATATCAACTTCTGAGAAGATTCGATATTAAAAATATCTTAAACAATAATAAAACAAATATATACATAGGTACATATTATTATTATGTATTGGGAAATGAGTTTTGCTGTTATTTCAATACTAGAACAGTTTTACTCGAAATCGTTCGGGAAATAAATATCAGATTAACACTTGTATTTATTGAGTTGACGTGTATTTTGTAAAACTCCGTGTTTATATATGGAAGAAAACACAAAATTGAATAGTGACCTGTTTTCGACTTCTAAAGTTTGAAAATGACTTTGCAAGTCGAAACTAGGTCACTATTCACCAAAATATTAAGAAAAACTAAATACATGTGTTTTCTTCTATAGATTAACACTTGTAGATTGCAAAAAATGTTTTTTCAAAGAAATGGCGAAAAATGTAAGAAATTATTTTAGAACTGGCAGCACCATGATTCAAATACTTTTGACAGTTCTATCCATGTTCTGTTAGAAAATAAACAAAGTATTCCGATTTCCAACGCAAATCTGATAATATTAATATCACTATCTGTGTGAATTGTTTTAAAAAATATTAAATGAATTTATTCCTTCATTATAAGAACAGTAACATAAGTAAACAAAAATTAATAAAAATATAAATAACACCGTCTCGCTAGGTATAACATGTTCTGAGGCAGAAGAGTCATTAAATTTAAAATAGACATTTACAATATTTTTGACCTGCCCAAAAAAATACCCGTACAGAAGGTACTATTTTTCTCTGTTTTGTCTTACTCCAGTATCTGTTTAGGATATAGAAAATATATACCTACGACCAGACATAAATATTTCATAGATTTTGGGCTAGAGGCGTTTGCCTGTAAGTTTTTTGTTTATTTTTTGATACAACTTTGAATGTGAAAGTTCATTTCTCAAAATTAATATAAAAGTTGAAATTCAGCTGCAATTTCATAGATTAATAACGCCCCGGAAAGTTAAAGACGTCTCTCTCGACCAAAAAACCCAGAATAGAAAAACGCTTGTTTTATCAATTCAACCCTCATCCCTCACAATCACAGAATATAGTTATCTTCTTTAACTATCCCATCACGGCCTATGCCACAAGTGAAGTAACCAGCAGACAATAAACATGCAAGGATAAGTGGCAAGTCTCGCAGTCTAATGTAAACGTTTTTATGTTAAATTCAAAGTTTTACGAAAACTTGCTTTTAACAGGAAACTCAAAAACATACGGAAAAAAGTGAAAGATTTATTCTGCTTTGGAGAGACCAGGGATGCTAAAGCAAGATAATTATGTAACCAAATATATCAATTGTGGGAAATATCATAATGGTAGTTTTATACAACGACAAATAATGCAAAGACACGTAATAGGCGGTGGGAAACAAAGAAGATGTTAGATGTATCATTAGGCCTTTAATCCTCTCTGCCTATCCACGAGGAGATAATATTATCTTCTCTTAATGGAACAAATCCCTATATAAACATGTTGTTTTTAATTCAGTAGAATTGACGCATCGTCACGTTCAGACAAATCCCTTAAAGGGGACACGTTGTGTTACCTAACATTATGAATTACATACGTACCTATCTTTTCATGTTTTCAATACATTTTTTTTTCAGTATTATGTTATCAATTTATTTTTCTGATTACTCACATTTGAAGATGTTCATCAATTTGATTTATGAGTGCAATGTTTCGTCGGTAGCCTGGAGGTAGAGTCTCGGCCTTGAGAACAAGTGGTCCGCGGTTTGATCCCAGGTGCCGGCAAATTCCCCTTTTACGACACAAGCTTTTAGTAGCTTACTGTGAAAGGTGTATAAGGTTGTATTTGGATTTATAACAAAACACAGATATATTTTTTTTTTCAAAAAAAAGGCAGGCACTTTTCATCTCGATCATCACGAATAAGACATTAAATATCTTGTCTATTTATTTATTTTTTCTTTTTGCACATCATCATTATATGTATAAAAGTGTTAATCAATACAAAACTTAGAATACTAAGACGATTTGAAGTGGGCGAGATAATTTTCTTCTATCTAACTACGGTTTTTTATTTACTTTTAAATTATAAAACCTTCTTCAATGTTTTATACTCGTAATTTAAAAATATTAAGACAATGTATTGTTTTGATAAAACATACAAAGGTGAAAAAGTCTTGCTTAATACCAACCTGGAGGCAATATCTTCCAGCAAACCTGTATACCTATAATTGTTTTACAAGAGCAAATAATTAAAAGTTTATTTTAAAAATATATCTAAATTAAATTAAACAGCGTTCACGCATAGCATCCATCTACACATTGTTTCATTGTTTTTATCTTTTGTTTTCATGAAAGGCAATTTTGGGCAGAGACTGAGATATTAACGAAAAGCCTTTGAGATATGGAATACTGTTTTACTATTTAAAAATAACATATCAGGAACTTTTTATATGTCAATTAAATGTGGCAACTAATGAACTAGCTTTCCCATTCGTGTCAGATACCGTGATAGTACAGATAGATTCATTTTTTCATTCATTCATGTGGAGAAGCATATGGAAAAGAGTAAAAGACTTATTCTGCTCTAGAGAGTCCAGGGATGATTAAGGAAGTAGAAAAGTCATCAAACTAGCTGCATGTAAAAAACATGCAAGTTGTCCTCTTCGTGCCAATAGAAACTCTGAAAAGTTCAGGTATACGTTAAAGTGATAAGGTTTGTTACTCATAACATTACATGAATAAATGTAAACAATTCACACAAAGCGAGCTAGTCCCAAATTAAAAATGAATCTTGTATTATGGGTATTAACACAACGATACACATATTTACAACACACTACACAAATAATATGTATACACAAGTGAAAGATATTTT
Source organism: Athripsodes cinereus (assembly GCA_947579605.1). NCBI lineage: Eukaryota > Metazoa > Arthropoda > Insecta > Trichoptera > Leptoceridae > Athripsodes > Athripsodes cinereus. The sequence continues at coordinate 24,978,125 of OX388316.1, forward strand.
AGAATGGGTGACATATCTCGTTGCTGAATAGTAGATGTTAAATGTCGTAAAGGTGATGTTTTACAAATACATGCCTGTTACGGGACATTGGAAAGTTTACAGATGAGTGTGGAGACTTATTTCTTTGCTGAGGACACCACGGAAGTAAGCTTATTACTATTCAATGTTTACAACTACATAATATAATTATGACACTTTATTTGTCGAAGTCTGTAAAAATTCACGTGTTGTTAGTTTCAAGCACGACCTTGCAACCGAATATTAAATAGGTAAATATTGTTTATACTTTGATGTTATTTCTTCCGGTCAACCTTTTTTGTGACATGTTATTGTGTGTTTACACGAGGCGAATATCGCCAGGAAACTAAAATATCGTCATTTGTTTGAACCGTCTTAACATACTTCCAATAAATATAAAACGATAAAAACTAGTAGAAACGATATCGTCTCAAGTCATAAGTTGACCACCTTTCAACATTTATTTGCTCAACCATGCTGGTTTCCCTACTAGCGCATGCATAGATAAGCGCTGCAACCTTATCTATCGTCCGTATCAATCGCAAATACTTCACGATATCCATCTCGATATTCGCCATCTTTGCTGGTTTAGTAATTTTATTGTAATTGATTTGGCTGTGAATTGTTATTTATGTTATAACTGTATGTTTTTTAGAGAAAATTAAAAAAAATCACTTCAAAATCATGGAGCACCAGACAAATTAAAACTGTTTCGGTGGACTGTCTGAACGCGTTTCATGATTAATGGACGTTCAACCGATTTTTTTTAAGCAAGCGAAGTCGTCCAGCTTTTATGTCGTTTCGTGTGAGCACCACATTATAATCATAAGTAAACAACAATAACAATTTGATAAACATCTGAAAAAATATACTATAAATAAACATATTAACTTTTTATCTAGTCAAAGTTCTCTTTGAACGTTAAATAAAATCTACAAATTTTGTTTACCAAACATTTTGTCAGTTTTTTAGATTAGGAACACATTATTTGCTTAGTTATTTGTTAGTTCAATGGATATAAATGTTGATGTTTTGAGGATATCGCGAAATGATTAAAAATGTTTTTATGAATGAGTGAACGTAAATATGTGTGTAGATGTTTATTCATTGGATGTCTAGTCTACATATACTTATGTTGTATAGACTAAATATTCAATGAATAAATATTGGTAATGCGTCCAATCAAAAAGATCCGTTCATATCTCCCTCGACTCACTCGTTGTAGATGCACTCATAAAAATGTTACTGTTGATAAAAAATAATATATTGATGTTACATATATGAGAAGTGCACCTTTTTACAACATTTTATTGCCTATCACTACAATTTTTTAATCCATAATATTATGTTCATATGGGTGCATTTATAAAGTTACTTTATAATTTTTGTGTTGCAGTCTTGAAGGACATTCATTGCTTTTTTTATTATTGGGTTCATTTTATTGATTTGTCAGGATATTTCTTAAATCAATAGTGGCGCATGTTGTCGGATGATAGATGAGTTCTGGAAGATTTGCAATTTTATCTTTACTAAAATTGAATTTATTGGTCTTGTGCTTTTCTTATGGAATGAAATAAGTAACTTTTTCTTAAATTCTGAATATTATTTAAAGATACAAATTATTAACGCAGAATTAGTCTCTCCACTCTTTTCTTTAAGTATTCCGAAGTCCCGTAAAAAGCGGGTATTCGTAAAACTATACTTATTGCATTCAATGCATCTCCCACAAGTGAGGTAACCAGTGGATCAATCGTAAGTCATAAACATGTAGATCGTCCTCACTGAGGCAATAAAGACGTTCAGAATATGTGCCATATCTCATTCCTGAATTGAAGATGATTCAGGGAGGATAAAGGAAAACTAACCATGTAAAAACATGTAAATTGTCCTCTTCGTGGCAATATTTGTTGAAATAACTTTATTTGTCGGATATTTCAGGAGTCCAAGGACTCCTATTTATCCGTTTAGGTGACAATTTATTTATCTTTCAACTCTCTCTAGTCTTTCAGTACCACTATACCAGTGAATTTTTCGTGGCAATAAAAGTAAAAGACATTTTAGTGTGGCATATCTCGTCATTGAATAGAAGATGTTAAATGACTTGAACGTGAGGCTCTACAAACACCCGCCTTTTACAGAACTCTCAAAAACTAACAGAAAAATTGGAAGACCTATTTTTTGCTTGGGAGTATACAGAATAAATTTACACCGTTTAATTCACTGAATATAATTACTTCAAATTAAATTAAACGGGGTAGATATGCAAATAACATTCGACAAATTTCTACTTTAGGTAACCCTATTGTCGGTTAGGCACCCCTGCTCTATATTATAAGTATCTATATTATGTCAGAACGAAACTACACTATGTCACGGGATGTCATTTTGAGTATGGCCGTTTACTTTTTTTAGATAATTAGGTTCATTTGCTTTTCACGTATTTTTTTTTTTTTAAATCCTAACCATGTAAAAAATATAAATCATATCTAATATATCCATTTTTTTATTTGTTCACTTCATATCATGTTTAAAATGACGTTGTTTTGGTTTAGCAAAAATTGATGCAAGCTTTTTTATCAATGAATATCACAAAATAGTAGCCTCTGTTTGTCACGTTTTTGTTTTCATTGTCTGTTATATGTTTATTGTTTTTGTTTGTTAATGTTTATTATAGTTTGTTTATGTTTATTTTTTATTGTTAAAGGTTTTTTGGTCGTGTATTGTGTTAATAAATAAATAATTTACTTAAAAAAATTTTAAACATAATATATGTATTATGCCAAATAAATTTGACCATTTATCGGTTAAAAAGAGTAAATCTAGAACTACAACACTGTATTATTAAATCACTTTGGGCAAAATTCGACATAGTGTAGTTTCGCAATGATAAACATTTATATATGCGCGAATTCTAGCTAGGTACGTTTCAGATTGATAAAATATATGTTATTACGTGTAGTAAGTGAGTAGAGGGTAGTTACAACCCCACCACCACCCCCTATATCGGAGTACACAATTCGCGTCTTACGTTAAAATTGAAATACTTATTCAAATTCCACCCTCGGAACACTTATATTATATCGAGAAAGGCTCTATATACAAATTTACGATTAATGAACACATTTCAAACAACTGGTTTTGCGTCAAGAGTAAGTTATTAAGTAACAGATGATTAAAGAATAATCTCCCTTCTTCTCAAAAGACATCTCAATATCTTAATGGATTTAAATACGCCGTCAAGAAGTATTTATTGTCTTCTAACTCGGCATCCCTTAACCCTTTCCTATAGTTCCTATAGTTTCCGGTCCCTTTGGAGTGTTAGGTCTGTGGATTGTAGATTTTTTCTCGTTTTGATATAGATATGAAAAAAAAATATTGCTTGTGTTTTTAATAATATTTTTTTTTATTTGTGTTTAGTGTTAGTGTGGCGTGGTTTGATGTAAGAAATCACTATAAAGTGATAATCTCGCCACTGCATATCATCACATTTTTTCTTATGTAATCTGATTTGTTGATTTTATTATGTGATTGATGATGTGCAAGAAAAATAAAATAAATAAATTTGCAAAAAATAAACTTCATTGAATATCGTAAAATATTAAGTCTTATCATGCAATTCCCGGAACCTCCCACTCTTTTCTGCATATCTTTCCCTACAGATGGGGTAGCCAGTGGATTATCAACATTTAATGAGTATATATAGGTCGTTCTCTCCGTGCCACATAACAATAAGACATTCAGGGAGGGTGGAATACGCTATCGCTGATGTAAAGATGTATTGCAGTGATTTTTTATGTGTATTTTTATTTAAAAGAACATTTAAAAATCCCCAGAAGAGTAAATAAAAATATTTTAGACTCCCCACATAATTACATTAATTTCCAAAATATAAAAAACAACACAATTCAAGTTGAATAATATATTCTTATTTAAATTATATTTAAAGTTGGTGTGTTAAAGTTGTGAAAATTCGAAATAAATAAAACAAGCGTTTTATTCTACTTTTGATTTGTTCTACGAGAGAGACGTCTTTCATCTTATTAGGACATTGCCAATCCGAGATTGACAATGTCCTAATAAGACAAAAGACGTCTCTTTCGTCGAATAAATTAATAGTAAAATAAAACACTTGTATTATTTATTTCGACATGTAATTCTACTACCTAAACACCGACACAGTGAATTGTGAAAATTCATTTGGATAAAAATAAAATAAAATGTTATATTGAAAACACTGTAAATTTTCAAGTATAAGAAAGTACTTAATAAGTAACTATAATTAAATACAAATCTTGATTGCCAAGAGCTTTCGCCTTGCGGCATCTTCAGGGCAAGAGTTAGTTAGTTCAGAGCAGGGTAACTCTTGTCCTGAAGATGCCGCAAAGCGAAAGCGCTCGGTTATTGATATTTGTATTTAATCATTGTTAATTGATTAAATACTTACTTATACGTGAAAATTCACAGTGTCTTAATATTAGACTATTGGTTGGAAATTTACCCTCGCTACTTCGTAAAAATTTAGTGTCGCAAGTCAGTTAGGCGCAAAATTATAAACACGCAACATTCCTTACGTGAGACGATCTTCTTTCTATCTCATTTTTATATAATTTTCTTCCCACATCATCCAAAAACGCTTTTCTATATAAAAAAAGTGCTCACTTAATCAAATAACACAACTCTGGTTTCGCTGTCGCATGTAGATTTATTATTTCTGTCTCTCTTAACGAAATATATATCTATATAATATTATAATATCAGTACCTACTCCGCAACCGGTGGGTGGCGGGTCAAATACGCGGGAATTTTTTATTATTATGTATTTCATAATTCAGATGTTCGGTAAAAGTACCGGATACTTAGTGTTTCGAGTAAATATTCATATTCCAAATTACTATACTGTTTTGAAAATTCGGCGACGTGGGGGTAGAAATGTAAGCACGTAAGATTAGTATCCGGTACTGAAATAAACAATCGTCGGTACAAATACCCCGTTACATTGTAGAAAAAGGTACAGTGATAAAATATTCTGTAAGAAAACCGAGGAGTTTTTGAAATATTTCAAATTCCTATACCATTTCGTAAATTTAGCAACGGGAGAGTAGAAATATTTTAATATTCGAGACCACTGTATATGCCGCGGAATTCTAGGAAGATGGTTGGTGTGCCGTAGATGAGAAAAGGTTGCGGAGCACTGTTATATAATATTATACTAGATTTTAACCGGGAGAAAATAATAATCAAATTGTCAAAAGATAAAGTAAAAATAAAACTGAGATGTATGTATTGTAGATGTTGAATTGAAAATACGCGAGTTTTTCATGAATATTTAAAAACTTAGGCACATTTATGTACTACTACCTACTACCATACCATCACGGCATATCCAATAAGTGGGGTAGCCAGCAGACTAGCCGCATGCAATAAACATGCAAGCTGTCCTCTCCGTGTCAACACAAAATCAAGACATTCAGGATGGGTGGCAAACCTCACCGCTGAATTTAAGATGTGAAATGTCTTAATTTTTTCTAACACCTGCCTTTTACAAGACACAATATTTATATTATAACAAAGATACATGGGGTATGTAAAAAATGATAATTTGATAAATTGGTATATTTTGTCAGATTTATTTATCTCATGGAGTCCCCGGTGAAAAATAGCCCTACCACTTTTTTTTGTAAGTTTTTGAGTAGGTTTCTATTTATATAGGTAGGTACATATTTTTGAAAATAATGTTCAGATTTTTCTATTCTCTAAAATTTAACATGCATTTTTACGAAATAATATTGTATTCAAAAAAGTAGAAATAAAAATATTTCCATTACCTCTATATTTCGCGCCTCCAAACATAAAATGTATACAATTTTATTACAATTTTTTATGTCCATTCTTTCATCTTCTTTCTTTTTACAATCCGACGACAAAATAATAATGTCCGAGTTCTCAATAGGTATAATAATATAATGCTTAGATTCAAAGTATTTTTTATAGCTGGCAACATTAAAGAGAGGTACTCGAATAGAATGTAGTGTGAAAATTCAAAAAGATAAAAGATGGCCGTGCTTTTATTTCCGCGTTAGATAGTTCGTTACCGCAGTAAAATTTCTATTTTATTGTAAGTAGGTGTGTTATTTTTACACCCACACTCAGGAAAATGCATATTTAACTCTGGCTTATCGCTCATCTCTACTAGAGAATAAAGTTATCCGTAGTTAAACCAACATCCTATACACGAAACTATTATGTTCTATGGCGTACCAACTTAATATTAAATGGAACAATCTCCATCAATAAATTTTTGTATCATAGTACCAAGAACGTACCCATGATGATTCGGTGATGCGGGAGGAAGGAGAGGGGGGGGGGAATTTATGGCAGCAACTTGTACCTATTTTTTATTGTCTTATTTCTTATTATTTTCAAAGTCCTGTATGAAGATTCCTGTCAAATAGCTTCTCTCCAATCTTCTACGTATTTATACCTACTATTGCACCATTACGGCATAACTCACAAATGGAATAGCCAGCATCTAATACCATTATGGAATTTTCGTGTCAGCATTTGCTAAAGACAATGTAAATAAATAAAAAATAATTCAGTAACCTAGCTTTGACTTTCATAATCGTTGTCAAATTTGCCAATAATTTTGTTAGTAGAATTTCAATCATTTGTGTTTTTTTTAAATATAAATTTATATGTAATTTTACAAAATCAACGTCAATTCTACCTAGCTATCTAACTAGCTATACCCTCACGCCATGTCCTAGGTGGGATTGGCAAAGAGAACGAAGTGCCATATAGTTCTATCCTTACACACTTTCTTCGCTTCCTCTACTTCATCCAGTTTCTCATACATACACGCCAATTTCTCTTACTCAGTACGCACTCGTCCTTTAGAATTTTATCCACGTGCTCAAGCCACGTAGTTCTTGGACGTTCGCGCTTCGTTACACCCCTTCTTTCAGATAGATATATCCTCTTCGTCACCCTTTCATCGTGCATTCGCTCAACATGTCCAAACCATCGTAACTTATCGTCAATTTATTCAATAAATAACGTCTCACTAAGCCAGGCATAATAGCTGGAATTAGAGTTATTCTATATTTGTGAGTATGGTTGTAAGTAAAATTCGTTGATCTCGATATTGTTTTGTTTTTGTTTCCTTTTTTTGACGTCTGTATAAGTTTTTACGAGTCGTTAAAAACGAGGGATAACATAGAAAGACACTTTAAAAAGGGGCGATGTTGCCATATGATGTAAAAGTGTTGTACATTATAACATTATTATTTACCACTAGTTGTCAAACCCGGCGTTACATTGAAAGTATATAATTCACAAATTCTTTTAGTACATTATTGTAAAACAATATATTGAAAGGACCCTCCACACACCCAGATATCATAGGAGTCAAAGACTCCTATTTATCCGCACTTGCAAACAAAAATTCGTCCTCACGGGCGAGCCACATGGTCGGCCAAATCCGCCTCGTGGGAATCTTTTAAACTACTGTAAAACTTTCAATATCCCCTTAAGGTAGAGATACACCAACATTCATATTTTTATTAAAATAATACATGGTTCCAAAATGCACACAGAAAAAAAAATATACCTGATTATTAAACAATGTTAAAAATGCGTGTTTCGTGGAGCACCCGGTAAAAATTTGCCTCCCACTCTTAACCGCAAGTTTTCGAGTGTCCTATAAAAAGCAGGTGTGTGTGTATCTTAAATTTGACACCTATCATGAATTTTTATTTTTTTGTTGGCACGAAGAGGATAACTTGCAGTTGGTCCGCTGGCTACCCGGCTTGTGAGAAATGCTGTAATGGTATACTATATTGTGTACAAACGGACTCGTATGCTTACACGAGATTATAACTCTTGTGTGACTCGACTCCGGAATCATAACGTTGTCATACAATACACATAGTGTTGCCAGTCACATAAATTATGAATGTTATGTCGTATTCACAACAAACGCGAAGATATTATATTAGAAAAATGGCGAATAATTTATAGCAACTACATCTACACCATCGACCTATATTGTATAGACTAGAAATTGAATCAATGAATAAATTTGTATTGCGGCCAAATAAGTTTTGCGACCAAACACATTGGTGTTGCAAGATTTGAAAGACATTGATTGATTGTTTTATTAATTTATTTTATTCATTTTATTCATTTTATTCATTTTATTCATTTTATTCTGTATGCAGAGGCGAGTTTATCGCTATGAAGTGATTTCTTCCATCTAACCAAGACACATTGAGATATACCTACCTAAGAAAAAAAATATATACCTATGCATCAGTCGCGTGCCTGCCATACATGCAAAAAAGCACAGCATGCCCATAGAATCTATGAAGAAAATATTGAAATCATCAAAAACTAGTTTGAATTTGCCGCCAAACATTTCGTTGCTAAGAGAACAATTCACAAAAATATACGCAGCAAATATACAATTTTTGTAAGTTTTAGAGTTTTTATCAAAAGTGCGTACTATTTGTATTGAAGTGCGTGTACAATCGATACGTTATTTTGACTTTTTTTAATAAAATCCAGTAATTTACCGTGATAGCTAAATTAATGGAATAGTAAGTTATTGCTTTATACGTAGCATCTGTTCTCAACTAACACACACTTAAATTTTAGTGTGAATACGTAGTAGGCAATGACGCGCCATACATGTGTATTATCGGGTATGTTTGGTTGTATGTGTGCAATCTTAAGGACAAAATAAGCAAGCTTGCACGAAGAACGTTTGGGTGCATAATGTACCTATATGAGTATGTTTTGATTTGTATTGGTTGTGTGATGATTGTGTGAGTCGTGCGTAACGTACTAGGCAGTTAAAAATAATTTCAAGGTAGATACTATGTGCAACCGCTAATAGTTTTTAGACTTGAAACGTTCTTCATAAAGGATTGATTAATATTATGATGGATGCGCGAGACAAAATAAATTGTATAGTAATTACGACATTTAACTTTAAAGTTACTTACATACTTAAAAATAGTATTTATTTGTATCGCAGACTTCTTGTATTTTATTTATTTATATTAAGGACCCATGAAGTCTTTGGCAAACAATAGATCTCCCACTAAAGTTTTTAAGTCTTTTAAGAGACATCGAATATAAACCATTTAATATCTTAAATTCAGCAAAGGGGTACGTCAACCATTCTGGATTTCTTATTTATTTCATTTTTTTTATTATAACGAATGTAAGACCAACATGAAAAGCCTAGTCCCGTCTCCGATATATATATATATATATATTATATTATTCTCAAGGACGTCCACTCGTTTGCGAGTAAAATGGTATATTTGTACAAAGCATTCCCGATGTGAAAAGCCTAGTCCCGCCACTGCTATGCATAATATTATCCATAATACCAATTGAATAAATTAAATTTAAATTAATATTTGACACGCACCCGATACGAAGTAGGGATTATGGATTGGAAAAAGGGGAGGGGGAATTTGGGAAAAAAATCGAATGAGATCCCGTGGAGCACCCGGTAAAGAATTGGTCTCTCACTCTTCTCTAAGTTTTCGAGTGTCCTGTAAAATGCAGGTGTTTTTAAAAAAATAAGACATTTTACATCTTAAATTGAGCGATGAGGTTTGCCACCCATCCTGAATGTCTTGGTTTTATATTGGCACGGAGAGGACAGCTTGCATGTTGGTTATATGCAGCTGGTCTGCTAGCTACCCCACTTGTGGAATATTCCGTGATGGTATAGTAGTAGTAGTAGTTTTTTATTTTATTTTAGGGATTCTTTTATGGTTTTCTCAGGTATATAAGATGTGCAATATTTATGTACCTATAAGTAGGCAAGAGATTGTTAGCATTTTAATGTTATGGAGTGAAACGGCATAATATTTTTATAGATATTTTTAAGTTTACCTTACTTTTATTACTTTTTTATGTCCGACAATATGAAACATAACTAACACAATAATTAATATAACTTAAGATACGTTTTTCTTAACCTAAATTACTTACATGTGTTTTAAAAACAATAATAAGAAATGGAATAATATACTGTTTCACTAGACTTCTACCTATTCTGAGGCAGTATACAATGGATTTGTACAGTACACGATTTTGGAACACAATAATTGAGAAATATTGTATCGCGATACTAGTCTATACCATAAAGGTCAATGTTGTATACCTACACATATTCATTGTACAACTAACTCGGAAACATTTCGTGTGTTGTGTGTACACATTATATTTTAAAATTTTACAATATTTTTGCGTTATCGTAAATAATAATTATAATCTGTGGTGTCCTCGACAAACAATAGATCCCTCAGTCTGCAATTCTGCATAATTCGTGAAACATCACATATAACACAATTAGTACAATACTATACCCTCACGCCGTGTTCCAAGTGGGGTAGGCAGAGAAAACGGAACGCCAAATAGATCTATCCTTACACACTTCCTTTGCTTTCTCCACATTCATGCAATTTCTCATGCACGCACGTGAATACTGTGAGTCATTAGCAGAACATGAGTTAAAAGCAACTCACATAAATGCAAATAAGCAAGTTTACACCCGCTTAGTGTGTAAAATAATAAAACAAGAAAATCTCAAGAGCTAGAATTTCACAAGATGGAAGCAGTCTAAGACTGAAAAATTATATTTAGAAATTGAAAATATCTTCTACCTTTGAAATGTGCAAAACACGAGAAAATTCTTATCTTTATTTTCACGTCAAGACCTAGAGAAAATATATATGGCTGAAACACCGACTCGAGTATTTGAATTTTTCTTCTTACTTATGTGAAGTTAACTACTTTCATGGATGAAGGGTAAACGTTTTAATAAATGGCTGATAAAGGATCATTTAAAGTTCTAACACAGACTCATCTTTGAAAAAAAATAAACATTTAGAAATTCTACATTTATGAAAGAAATTATAATATTCTAAAAAAATATACATTAAAATATTCTGATTTGTTTCAATCAACTATGAAAAATTATTGAATTAAAATATTTTTAATAAGAATTTAGTTTATTATTAATATCAACAATAAAAATATAAAACAAGCAGAAATGTTCAAGGCTGTCTCCTATTATTAAAAAATTACACTATTTTTTCACATGAAAAACACATTTAATTCATATAGACGTAAAATCCAGTTTTTATAGAAAAAATAATTCAAAAACCTGATTTTTGTGTTAGTAATGCAAAATGTCTTATATTTTATTTTTTTAAATTCATTTTCATGTTATTTTTCTTCTTCCTGTGCCATGTCAGGTCCCCCCGACGTTGGCGATCACTCTGGCGTAAACCTCCCTGTCTTGTGCTGCTCATAACAGGTCATCCACCGTTCTCATTCCGGTTCATTCTCTGATGTTGCGCAGCCAGGACATCTGCCTTCTGCCAACTTCCCGTCTTCTCTCTATCTTCATGTTACTACTTTTTATCGATTCCAATCAAAATAATAGAAAAATTTGCCATTTTTTGTTAAACGATATTTTAACTACTTTTTAAATCTCATTTTTTATGATGCCAGTTATTGTATTGTTTACCTATGTGTAATATGTAGAATTCCTTGACATTCACGAGATATTCGCGAAGCAGGTGAACGGCTCTGTTCATGACACGTTGTTGTACTATTTAATACTGGTTATAACAATAGTAATAACACGAGCCGAGCTTATATCATCTTGCCATCTCATACACACATCTTCTATAGAATGTCTCCGTACTCTTCTGAATTGTAACAATGGAATATGATAATAATAATAATAATACTTTTAATATACATGTTTCACTTCAACTATTCATTTATGAAAGAGATGGAATGTTTTTTAAAAAGAATAATTTGTTTTTCCAAAGCCATAGTTATATTGAACAGACATTTTGAACGTTAAAAACGATTAAAATTCACTTTGTATTGCTTCGTGGAGTTCCCAATCTTTTCTTCAATTTCGATTGTCCTGTAAAAGGTAGATTTTCGGAAAATATCATTATTAAGACATTTCACATCTTGAAATTAACAGCAATGAGATTGCCACTTATTCTGAACGTCTTATTTTTTATTGGCACGGAGAGGATAAATTTCATGTTTAATACACGCAGTATGTCTGCTGGCTGCCCCACGTGTGAGATATGCCGTGATTTAAAATAAGTTTGTCATAAATAATGGCAATATGTTGATTCTCGCCACATTTTCCTATACGCTTGTTTTACATATTTAAGGAATCTTAGACATTATTTAGATTTTATCGTATACGGTTTTTTTCCTTATATTTTTTTACCAAAAATATTTTTTTCGTGATCAATACTTTCAAGCCGTTTCCCTTGCTGGGTAGACAGAAAGAATCGAGCTTACTCCAATCCTTGCAAACACTTTTCACTTCCATCACTGTCATACAATTCCTCATTAATGCTCTCCTATGACAGCCATGTTTCCTAGTAAATACCACGTTTCTCTGTGTTCTCGTCCGTTCTTTCCACGTGTCTAATCCACCCTATCTTATTCTTTATTTTTATTATTTGTTCACAAATTATTTTTCAGATTTTTTCTACCGCTACTATAATTATAACATCACGGCATATCCCATTACTGGGGTAGCCAGAAGACCAGCTGCATATCATAAGTATATAAGCTGTTCTCTCCGCGCCAATAAAAAAAATAAAACATTCTGGATGGGTTGTAGGTAACCTTGTAACCTATTGCTGAATTTAAGATGATAAATGATTATTTTTTTCGGAATCTTGCCTTCTACAGGACACTCGAAAACTTACGAGAAAGAGTGGAAGACCAATTCTTTGCCGGGTGCTCCACGGAACTACCTATTTAATAGCACACTTCCTGGGCTCCGCAGAAAGCCAATGCAAATTTCATTCATTCATTTATAGTGTGAAAAAGATTCTTTTGTTACGAAAGTGTCGTTTACATATATTGTAGGTGGCAATAGGAAGCGCTCGTATATCGTTGATATCTTTACACTTCCGGGTTGATGATATCGCAACATGGAGCATAAACATATTGTTAATCCCGGAAGAAATATTTTAGTCTGTGTGTATGTAGGTATGTATATATATGTGTAGGTAGATATGTATGTTAAGTTCTATCTCATTTATTTATTTTTTTATTATATTTTCACTGTACATTGCTAACAATAAGAATCACTACACATTATGAAAAATCGACAGTTATACAATACAATATTATATTATACGGATAGCGTGCTTATATTTACATAGAATGTACATTTATAATTAAAAAAACTTATTTGTTTTTTTTTATTTAACCCGTGTAAAGAATTGATCTCTCTCTCTTTTCTGTAAGGTTTCGAGTGTCCTGTAAAATGCAGGTGTTTGTAAAACCTCACATATAAGAAAATAATTATTATCGTTAGTAATTTAGCGATGAGCATACCGCCCCTGGATATCTAATTTTTATTGGCAATGAAATAACAGTCTGCATTTTTATTGCATGCAGTTAGTCCGCTGAATACTCCACTTGTGGGATGTGCCAAGATGGTATACCAGTGGGCCTAGTCAAAACACATTTAAGCGTTACGTTTTCGTTCAAACAAGACGAGGTTGCGAGAACGCGTCAATTTTTGTAGCTAAAATAAACAAGTAGCTCCGAAAATTGACGCGCTCTCGCAACGTCGTCCGCGTTTGAATGAAAACGAAACGAAAACGTAACTCTTAAATGTGTTTTGACTAGACCTACAGATGTAATTGTTTTGACAATAAGACGATTCTTACAAGGATCATTACAGCTGAAGGCCAATGCGATCCAAGAAGATAACCTTGAACGACATCCAAACAACAACACAACTACAACATATCTTCATTTTTCTTTTAAATTCAGCATACGTCACGATAAAGATATCAATTCCACCAGCCAGACCATTTAACATTTGAATAGCCCTTCCTACTGGGGAATTTGCCAATAAGTTTGTTCTGCTTTGAGGCTGGTAAAAAAAATCGTGATGCCGAGAACGTCCATATGTATCGGGAACATATATATTGAAATTTTCCAGTATTATTTGATTTAATTATAATACCGTTGAGTAGCTTGAAAAAGTGACTAGGTATTTGATATTTTTTGGATCATGTTCTACAACAGATAATCCTAAGTAGAACTTAGTACGAAAATTTATATTGATGATACTTTACATAAATATGTAAGCTCATAAAATGTCTAAATGCACAAAACAAAATTCACTAAAAAATATTGTTTAGTGTTATAATAATAATAATAATAAACTTTATTGCACAAAATCAGTACAAAAAAGAAGAACAAAAAACATGGTATCACAACAATAGAATAAATAACTTTGTGCAATGGGCGAGTTTATTGCTGAAGCGCAATATCTTCCAACTAACCCATGGTTTGGTTTTATGGTTTTTTTAAACCGAAACCCCTCGGCACCTTTTGACAGATTGCAACGCCGTAGGATTCGCAAGAATCAAAACTCTAGGCAAGCACTGGGTGGAAACGCTATCTCTCTATACTTTGGATCTCCTCAAGATTCTAAACATCATAAGACGTTTGGAACTAGAGGGTTCTCATTGACTGGTTATACCAGGAAGCTAAGTAGGGAGAGTAGTTACAATAGATCTTATAGGTCACAGTGCACAGTGTACCCCTTGCAATTAAAAAGATATAAAAAATATTGTGTTTGTAGGTGCATTTTTTATGTTTACTCATGTTAATTATGATGTGATTTTAAGCTAGTACGTAAATAATAAAAGTGACCTTACATTTCATAGTCATTATCCCTTCATCATTCTGGTCCCCTGTTACCTAGTACCTACTAAAAACCATAAGCATTGTGAAAATTTAATATCGTAATTTTTCAATAAAGAAAAACTTTTTCAGAGGGACAACTTTTTTGCAAAGGGTTATCATAATCCGAAAAGTGGTCTAATATATTTTTTAAATTATTTTGTCGAGATTATTTCAGTACCAACGCAATTCGGAAAGTTTATTTTATTGAATTTTTTAAACTTTTTGAAAATTACTACTGCATTGAATCAAAAACTCTGGTGGTAGGTATCTGATTAATAATTTGACCAGAATTTCACCAAGTTTCCAGAAGTGAATGGATGATCAGCTCCATTGAGCAGGCACGTAGATAATATCTTCTTTCTTTCTTTTTTTCCGGCAAGGCACCCGACATCGAGTGAATTATGCCTATACTCACTACTGTGAGTACAATGTCTTAGCGTAGTGGATATTCATTAGTACATAACTACATAGTAACTACCGTTTCAGTCACCACGTGCGGCAAGTACAGCTCAAGGGCATTGGGATCGTAGATAATGTCTGTTGAGTTGTAAAATTAAAACAAGTGTTTCTTTCTACTAAGTATAAATTATAGATCGTGAGAGGGAGGGCTGTCCACAAAGTAATGAACAATTGAATAGTAAGGAAATTAAATAGTATAATATTAGTATAATATTAATAGTATATTATTAATATATATTATTATTATACTATTATAATATTAATATTATAATAGTATAATATTAAAATATAATATTACCAATGAGGAAAAAAAATACAATCCCAAAATTCATTCTACAAATCACTGAAGCTAAATAATGAAATCCCGGAAAATATTAGAAAGATAAGCTTAATGATAAATATTAAATTAGAATTAAGAAAATATATTATTAATACTAGAATTTAAGATATTATTGTAAATATTTAAATAGGTTTATTACATTTTTTTCATTTTATACATTTTTTACATTTATTTACATTTTTTTGCACTTTTACATTTTATACATTTTCACATTTTTTTTAATTTTTTTCACACTTTTACATTTTATACATTTTTTATATCTTCACATTTTTTATCTTAATTGGTTTGCTCATTGTTGTTTTTAATGTTTATACTTTTTGTTTCAACTGTTTGATCCTTACTGAATGAATAAAATAAAAAAAATAAAAAAAAATTAGAGTCTCATAAAATTGTTCCAGCTCTAGTGTGAGTCTGGATGATATAGGAGCTCTGTTCTTGAAACATCCAGGGGAAAGTGGTGGGAAAAACCCAGAATGTAAGGAAATCCACGGAGAAATGAAGTCGTATTATTTTTGAAATCAAATTTAACAATCATTAAATTTCTCTGAACTATTAACATAATCGTTCATTCGAGAATGTTCATATTAATTCGCTCGGAAAAATGGAAATGAAGACAATAATAATAATAATAATAATAATGATACGATAGAAGTGTAGGTTTTATACCCACTCATAGAACCTACGTAGGAAGATATATTAAATTAATTTCTGAATGAAAAATGAAAATTTATTGTTCGTATTAAATAATTTCTTTCTGAGAAATACGTATATAAATGATTGAATCCTCTTAGATTTTCCAGGCAATTTACATAGAAATTTATCGATGATTTAATTTGAAAAATGTAAAGTCTGAAATACGAGGAAAGCTCTGTGTTCTTCCGTCTTGAAAGTTTGACCCGATACGATGTCTTGGACTTCTTTTTTTCACAATACTTTTCTTTTGATAATTACAACAAAGTGAAAGAAATGTGTTAGCATGAAATTACTGTTTAATATTATTGTGAGACTATTGCATTAATTGAGGTGACGTCTATTTTGTAAAATTCATTTTTAATTAATGTAACAAAATATAAATGGTTTAAATTTTATTTTTATTTAATAATTGAGTGACCAAGTTTCGACTTACAGAATCATTTTAAAAACTGATTTAGCTATATGCCGTGGAATTACTATTACCACCTTTTTCCAATACCACATATAAATATTTCGAATTGTTTATTAACTATTGAATGGAACGTAGACAACGTATGTCTTTAACAGTATGATTATGAAATTGTATATGTATATACTTAAATCACGAACACGGTGATTTCTCGTAAATAAGACATTTCTATACCTGTTAAGTTATGAACAGATAATTCATTCCCTATAATCATGCAATATCTCTTGTGTTTAGATGACAATGATGCTCATAAAAGTGTTGCAAAGTTTTTGAAAGTAAACAACAAACTACTTTGAAAATCCGTCCCGACAAATTAATAGTTTTAGAATGAAAATGACTTGTATTCATGTATATAATATTTTTTTTTTTATTTTATTTATTTATTGTACAATAAACCTCAAAACAGCAATCTGGATTGCTGGCATCAGAGGTAAAAACCATTTACAGACATCAAGCAAACAAAACAAAATATAAACATAAGTAATACATTTGACATTTAAAAATAAACAATATATACACATATATATGAATATAAGCATGCACATGACACAACACTACACCACTTCAAACTTTCTGGACATTAACACCGTTTTCTTTCACTAGCTTACTAATTTTGTTTTTAAAAGTTTTTACATTGCTACATTCTTTTACATTGTTAGGTAAACTATTATAGGCTTTAATTGCAGAGTACAGGAAACCATCACGAACTCTATTTGTTCTTGGTGTATCATTTCTAATATGACCTAGACTTCTTGTATTATATCCATGTACACTATTATTGAACGTCAGCGTCAGATTTGATTTCAACTTGCCTTCTTTAATTTTATGTATAGCTTTGGATTTTTCCATATTTATTAACTGTTCTAGGGTCATTTCTCCTGTAATTCTATATAGGTCAGCTGTCTTTGTCAGTTTATTTAGACCATTTATATTTTTGAGTGACTTATTCATAATCCTTTGCATTGAATCTCTGACTTGCATACTACAGTGTGACCAGACCACCAATCCATATGTAATGTGAGGCACAATGAAGGCATGATACATCATACGTTTCGTTCGCAAATCAAACATGTCAGCCCTTTTCATAATTCCAGCTAATGGAGAAATTTTATTTATTTTTTTCTTTACATGGATGGACCAATCAAGTTTTTCATCAATCTCAAGACCTAAATATTTTACGTTGTCAACTTGTTTAATTTCTGTCTTGTCAATTTTTATATTTAATTTAATCTTCTCTTTATTTTTTTGTCTAAACATCATATAGTTTGTCTTATCTAAGTTAATAGTCAGATATTTATACTTTAACCATCCAGTATACAATTCTAGATCACTGTTAATCACAGACTCCATTTGATTCTTGTTACTGCCACTATATATCAGTAATGTGTCGTCTGCATAGATGAAATATTTTCCTTTTAGATTAAGATATGTTAGATCATTAATATATAACAGATACAAAAGTGGTCCGAGTATTGATCCTTGCGGAACGCCTATCTCCATTAAGCTTGCATTACTCAGTTTATCTCCATTTTTTGTAATACATTGCCTACGATGTAGATAACTTTTAATTAAGTCATAAGCTTTGCCTCTTATTCCCATGCTACGAAGCGTATTCATTAAGTTTGAGTGTTCTACCGTGTCAAAGGCTTTTGACAAATCAATGAATAAAGCCACAACGTACTTTCCCTGATCAAGTTCTTTATTAATATAAGTCAGTGCATCAATGAGAGCTGAGTTAGTACCACTGTTTTTTAGGAAACCATATTGGTTCTTGTCAAATCCATCATGCTTATATACGAAGTCAGCTAATCTACTATGCAGTAGTTTTTCTATTACTTTACTAAAGCTATTTAAAATGCTTATTGGTCTATAATTACCGCATTCATTTCTTGATCCATTTTTATAGATCGGAGTAATCAGCGCTGTTTTCAAACAATCTGGAAACACACCTGTTTCAAAAACATTATTTATTATATTCGTTAATACTTTGGGTATAATATTTATGAGATTTTTTAGATCCGTAGAGCTGATTCCATCCTGTCCTGATGAGTTACTGGTTTTGAGCTGCTTAATCACAGTTTTAATTTCAAATTCATCCGTTGGTTTCAGAAAAATACTATTTTTGGGCGAATCACATCTGCCAAACTCTTCGATTACACATGAGTTGGCTTTATCACTTTTTACCTTATTATATAATTTTTTACCAATCAATTGGAAGTACTCATTCATCATATTAGCTATTGTTTGTTCATCTTTTTCAGTCTCATGATCAGTAGACAATTCATCTATTTTATTTTTGTTATTTATGTTTGCATTATATATCACTTGATTAATTATTCTCCACATTTTCTTACCATCTCCTCCAGCTTGATTAACCTTGTTAAGTATGTATAACTTTTTTGCCTTTCGGATTTCTCCCGTAATAAGGTTTTTGTATCTTTTAAATTTGTCAATATCTTGTCTAGTTGCAGAATCTAATTTACATTTTGTGTATAAATCATTACGAGTTTTAATTAATTCTAATATATGTGGTGTCAACCATTCATTATTTCTTCTAACCTTATATGATTTTGTAGTAGTAGCAATTTTCTTAGCATCACATATGATATTAATAAGTCCACTCATGTCAATGTCACTTTGCTTATCAATATCTTCCAAAACTTTGTTACAAAATGTATCTCGACTAATTTTCTTATAATTTTTTATACCCATCTCATGCTTTACTTTGGGAATATTAGTAACACAGATCTTAATCATTTTGTGATCAAATCCTGGCCAATCTAATAGATCAATACTATGTTCATTATTTAGTTTATCATCCAATATGTGGTCAATAATTGTTCTTGTGGAAGTCGTCACTCTAGTTGCCTGGTCAGGGTGTATCTTATTAATAATCTTAAAATTATTTGCAAATAGAATTGACTTGTATATAAATGTAGTATTGTTATTCTCTAATAAGTCAATATTAGCATCACCAATCACTAAAATTCCATTATATTTAGATAAAAAATCGTCAAATACATCCCAGAATTCATTTAGAGGATCTTTTATAGGTGATCTATAGAAAGTAAAAATCTTTTGTCGAGTATTTTCATTAATAATAATTTCTATAATTAACATATTGCATTTGTTATTGCTGCAAAGTATTCTATGCGAGATATTGTTTTTTATATAAACAGCTGTCCCACCTCCTCTTGTTTCCATATTTCTACAATTGAAAATGCCAGCATAACCAGGCAAATTATAATAATCGACTTCTGTGGGGAACAACCAAGTTTCACAAATTATTATTACATCGGGGGAATATTTCTCTATTATGATCTCCAATTCATGCAATTTATTTCTAATACTCCTGGCATTAAAGTATATCATCGTCAGGCCATCATTCCTTGAATTGCGACCTCTGTCCTTTGGATATTGTAACGAGCAATGATTTGTTTTGTCATAATTTCTATAAAAAACCTTGTTCCGTGCCACCACTTGTAGTGATGTCACATCGTCTCATTAGCTGTTCACATTTTGATGACACCTCAGGGCGCACCTGAACACTTATAATATTTCTGACCTTCTTGTGTATTACATTATAGGCAATTATTTCAGAGATATAGTTACTTCAAATATAGAAGTAGCTATTACATAGATAAGTATTGTACCTATTCGTTGCGTTGTAACATTTTAGATTTTGTGCTCGTTTCTAATGCGTAGTTGCGGTAGGGTGTTATTTTGCAGCTTTGTTTAGTAATTTTGTTTTTATTACGGCAAAATCACTCAAAACTGGGTGGAATGCCTAAATAACAATAATAAAAAAATAGCTTTAGGGTAAAGTAAAGTAAGTAGGGTAAAATAGGGATTTTACTTGATATTTTTCATGTATTTAATTTATAATTTATTTTGTTTCAGTGATGAAGCGACACAAGTGCACCCTGGTGGCTTAGGAGCAGACCAAGATGAGTGGCGGAGAGGGAGGATGGAGGCGGGGAACGATGACTATTGTGTACAGCATGGGGATCATAGAAGACCAGTAAGTAATATTCATAATTCTAACCCCCATAAAACGTGTTACGTAAACATTCGTGAAGTATTACCAAGAAACCCTTTATCTACTTCTTTTTTCAGAACATAATCAATTGCTTCCTGCGTGTATCACTCTGGCGTAGACCATCCTGTCTTAAACTAGTTTAACCCTATTACAGGAGCCTAAGTCGGATTACCCGTACCGTCAATAACGCTACATTATTTCCATGGAAACAACGGTGCAACATTAGCAATTTCCGTAATGTTGTTACCATGGAGATAATGTAGCGTTACTGACTACATGCGATCCGACTTGGGCTCCAGCTGAACCGTAAGGTTTCTAGTATCAATTGAATATTCATATCTATTTTAGTGCTAAAATGGAACGATACAATGAAATAACTATAGAGTAGGTAAATAATAGTACCTACACTAAGTTACTCTTTGGAAATAACAAATCATTATGGTTTTGAAAATTTGTTAACCGAAAAATATTTTCGTTGGTCGATAAAAGAACTCATAATACAATAATTATTATGTGTTATATTATTTTAACTATATAGTCAAATTAATCATTGCAAATTTTTCTAGCAAATTTTAATGTTTTAACATTTCGAGATAGTACCTAAATATTGCCAGATCATAAAATTTATGATGGTTTGAACTTTAAATTTAAATATCAAGTCAAAAATAAATAATATATTTTATTATTATACTTTGATGCCAATTTTTCACATTATTCCCATCCTTTTTACATATTTTGCCTATTTTCCTTCTTTCTGAGATACTAAGAGGAAGGAGGGACTCTGTCCCTTGTTGCCCCTCTCGTAAGTAACGCCTATGTATACATAATATAACTAGTAGATATTTGCGAATGTTAAAATTGAAAATATTTACCTGAAACTTTATCAATGAGTTTTGTCAAGTTTGTTGAAGTCACAATATTGATATTCAGTACAAGCACTTAAACAAGAATTAGAAAGGGTATATTAGGGAAGGAAAATAAAACATCGATAATAATAACGAAATATCGACGACAATATTCAATTCAAACTCTCTATCTTTTTGTCTATATCATTACAGAGTCTTTTGCGATTGGAATAACAACTGCTGCTTCTCCCCAAAGCACGAGCTACGCTCAATGTTGGGGAGTAATTGTGTTAGGAAAAAAAATGTATTATTTTATTGTTTGATTATTGTAAATGATATTTGTGTTTAATAAACTATTATTATTATCTCATATCTCATTTATTTAACAAAACAATATTAGATTCTACATTTTAAACACAATACAAGATTAACAATAAAATTTAAATATATAACATTAAATAGGTAACAAAAACCATTATTATTATTATGGATGGAAGGGCTTTGTTGGTATAGATTATTAATGTTAAATATCCTCACAGATCCACTGTGTACATATTTTCCCTTTCTTCCATATACAATTTGCAGAAGGCTTGATAAGTAAGAAAATTAGTTTGACTCTAAATGATTATATGAAATTACATGCTGTGATTGAAAAGGAACGAAATGAAACAGTAATATTTTACTTACATGAAAATATGTTTTCACAAAGTTTATTCACCAATAAACATGACAATAAAAATGTTAGTAATGTGTTAGACTAAAGTATGTTGTTGGCTGGACGTTCAAAAAAGATCTGACCTAGCTAATTATTCATTCTCTTCACCAGACATAATTGTTAAGGAAATATTCATCGCCATCTACCTATGATCGTTGTAAACTAATACCTAGCTAGTTACCAAGATATTTAGTAATTATTTTCAATGCGTGCTTCTTGATACTTCAGATACTTGATACTTTCATATATTGCTAATAGTTCTCGATCATAAGTGCTATAAGAGCATTGTGCCTTGTTAAGTTTTTTTGAGAAAAAACAGATTGGTTCATAATTATTTGATTCGTCTGTCTGTTGTATAACTCCACCAATGGCAAAGTCTGATGCGTCTGTCCACACTGACAGTTTTTTGTTTGCATCAGGAAAACTTAACTTAGTAGCATGTAATAAAGAATTTTTTACCTCTTCGAAATCGTTATTTGTGATTTCGTTCCATTCGACAGGTCTATTGTCGTTTTTTGTTGCCCCTTTTAGATAGTCGTTCAGTCTGACAAGTTTTTGTGCAGCCTTCGGTATAAATCGCCTGTATAAATTGGTCAGGGCGATGAATCTGCGGAGATCCTTTATTGTTTTGGGTTTTTTGTACTCACTTATGGCTTTTATTTTTTCTGGAGCTGGTCCAACTCCTGCTGCTGATATTTCATATCCTAGAAAAATTAAGGATGATTTGGCAAATTGACATTTAGAAGGGTTAAGTATCATACCATTCTCCTGTAGTCTTTCGAATAGAGCAGTCAGATGTCGTATGTGAGTTTTTTCGTCGGGTGACGCTATCAGAATGTCATCTATATAGGTGTGTATTCCTTCTAGTCCTTGAGTGATGGTGTTCATGTGCCTCATGAACGTCTGGCACGCACTGGTTACCCCAAATGGCATGCGTAAAAACTCAAAATTCCCGAAAACGGTGGTAATTGCTGTCTTCTTGATGTCTGCTTCGTTGACAGGAATCTGGTGGTATGCACGCTGGAGATCTATCTTAGAAAAAATTTTACAATTGTGCAAATCATTACAAATATCATGAATATGTGGAAGTGCATATCTATCTGGCACTGTCATAGAGTTAAGCTTACGATAATCACCACACGGGCGATATGTACCGTCACTCTTTTTTACCATGTGAAGAGGCGATGCCCATTCACTGTTTGAGGGTCGGCAGATACCTTGAGCAACCATGTTCTCAAACTCTTTTTTCGCTTGCTTCAGCAGTTCTGGAGACAAACGTCGAGGTTTGAACATAAAAGGATTGCCACGAGTATCTATGTAATGTATTGTAGAATGTTGACAATCAGTATATGGTCTATTTATATCAATCAGTTTGGGATATTTTGCTAATAATTGATGGTAAGGGTTATTTTTATCTAGTAATGAAACTGACGAAATATCATTATCAATACAGTTTGTGTTGTAACCTACGACCTTATGTTTATTAGTATTGTCTATCAACATCTTGTTTCTAATATCTACAATTAAATTAAAGTGATTCAGAAAGTCTGCGCCGATAATTGCGCGTGGAACGTCTGCAATGATAAAGTTCCATCTGAAAATTTTCTTTAGACCGAGGTCTAAATTTAATGTGGTTGTGCCGAATGTCTTCACCACTGTCTCATTAGCTGCAAAGAGTTTTAGGTTATCTTTACCCTTTAAACTTTGGCGTAAACATATGGAACGCGGAACTAAACATAGTTCTGAACCGGAGTCAATCAAAAATGACGTACCTTGTATGCGGTCCTTTATGAAGAGACGAATTTTTGTATGCAGTTCACCCGTCTCGCTAGTGAACTGTTCTACAAGTTTTTTGAGTTAGATGGTTTGTTTGATGTAAATGAGCACGGAGAAATACATTTGCGAGCTTTGTGTCCGAATTGTTCATGATAGAAACACAGTTTTGTACTATTATTACAAGTCTTTACATTATTATAACTACGATATTTATTTTCGTTATGCTTGTAAGAAGCGTTGTTGTTTTTGACAGAGCTGTCAATATGTGAACTATGGCGGGTGTTGCCATGATAGAAATTTTTTCTATGAAAATTATTTTGATTTTTGTGTTGCAACTGTTTGCTAAGATTGTCGAATTTCTCAGTTAATTCAATCACTGATTGCTGTAAGGAAATAACTTTACTAGAATTTTTATCATCTTTAGGTTGAATGGAAGCTACTTCTAAGGGTTTGTAAATTGATGAAACTTTGTCTGCTAAAATTGCAATTTCTTCTAAATTTCTGTTATCGCTTGTGATATGAGCTTGTACCTGTTTTGGTAATTGTTGCATCCACAAATATTTTATCGTGGTGGTATCTAAATCTAAACCGACGGCTACATGAAAATTACATGAAAATATGTTTTCACAAAGTTTATTCACCAATAAACATGACAATAAAAATGTTAGTAATGTGTTAGACTAAAGTATGTTGTTGGCTGGACGTTCAAAAAAGATCTGACCTAGCTAATTATTCATTCTCTTCACCAGACATAATTGTTAAGGAAATATTCATCGCCATCTACCTATGATCGTTGTAAACTAATACCTAGCTAGTTACCAAGATATTTAGTAATTATTTTCAATGCGTGCTTCTTGATACTTCAGGTAGATGTCGCCACATTATTATCTCATATCTCATTTATTTAACAAAACAATATTAGATTCTACATTTTAAACACAATACAAGATTAACAATAAATTTTAAATATATAACATTAAATAGGTAACAAAAACCATTATTATTATTATCTCATATCTCATTTATTTAACAAAACAATATTAGATTCTACATTTTGAACACAATTATGTAATTAATAAATATGCTGCAAGTTTTTGTCTACTAATCGTGATAAACTCGCCCATTATTGCATAATGTTATTTATTTTTATCACCTCATTTTATGATTCTACAGTTGTTTATGTTCACTATATCGTGAAATAGGTTTATCTTTATTATTATTCAATTTCACATTTATTTAACAAAATAATGTTGGAATCTGCAATTTGAATAAAACATAAAATTAACAATAAAATAATTTATATAGCACGAAATAAACCTTCTAACTATTCTAGCGAATGATAGCAGAACAGCCTGCTGTATGGCATAATTCACCATCATCTGTCATCTTCTCCCAGTTTTCTGAGGCTGCTTGACAGACTCCTAGGTATGAAACCATTCACAGACTGAGACAACACTGTATTGCCGGGATTACTCATCGCCGAATATAAGATGCTAGCTACCATATCTTATCAACTGACTCAAAGCACGAGCTCTGCTCAATTTTGAGGGTAAAAAAAAAAAAAAAAAAAAACAGATAATATAAAGATTTGTATAATTGTGCTTATTGTATATTTGTATGTGTTTATTATTATCTCAATAAAAAATATTTGAATTTGAATTTGAATTTGACTCAAATTCAGGATGTCTCCATCCTATAAATTCTGGTCTACATCATGACCAAGCAATGAATTTCTTGATCAGCCATATTTCAGAACACCATTTCTCTCAGTCAATATCATCATCATCATCATCTCGCCCTCAACGCTCCTCTCGGGAGCACAGGGCAGAAACCAGCCTCCTCCATTCAGAGCGTCTCTGCGCCAACTGCGTCACCTCTTTCCACGACATTCCCTGCGCTCTGATATTGTTGTCATAGGAACGGTGTATTGTGAAAGAGGGACGCCCGGGCCGACGGAACCCCTGCGGACGGAAGAACAGTGCTCTTTTTGGCCAACTATCATTGGGCATTCTCAAAACAGTCTCAGTCAATATGTCTTTGTTTATTCCTTCTACATGTCTAAATTTAAAAAAAAAACCCCTCCACTACCAGAGCATCTTAAAACCAATTGATACCATTGTTATAGGAACGGTTTATTTTAAAAAAGGGACGTCAAGGTTTCGGAAACCTATTGAACAATAGAACTGTGCCCTTTTTACATACCTACATCGATTGTACATTATTTATTATATTGTTTCGATTGTAATCCCTTTTAATTATTTTCTTCTCTTCAATATTCATGAGAACATGAAGATATCAACTTTAGGCAAGGAATTGTATTTATATAAAGATCATGGGTATAACCCAAGAGAGGAGGTCAAAATAAACGGCTACCTCTTTTGAGGTTCTCTAAAATAGTAGAAAAGCAGACAACATAAGTGTTTAAGTTTAGGAATAGTATGGAAAATTGTCAACGAAGTTGAAAACTGCTTCCCCTTATAAGTAACACTATTCGGTTGCTTTAAAATTATTGAACAAAAACGATAAGAGAGAGGGGGGGGGTGGACAATTGGAATGTCAACAGAGCGCCATATAGATCAATCCTTACATACTTCTTTTATTTACGCGTACGCCAAATTCTCTTACTCGGTTCAGCATTCGTCCGTCCTTAAAAATTTGACCCACGTAATCAAGTCATGTGGTTCTCAGTGGGCCTAGTCAAAACACATTTTAGCGTTATGTTTTCGTTTAAACGTGGACGACGTTGCGAGAGCGCGTCAATTTTCGTAGCTACTTGTGTATTTTAGCTACGAAAATTGTCGCGTTCTCGCAACGTCGTCCACGTTTGAACGAAAACGAAACGCTTAAATGTGTTTTGACTAGGTCCACTGATGTCCTCGCTTTCTCATTCCCCCTCTTTCATATTAATCATAAACATTTCATCGCCCCATCGCTCAACCTTTCCAAACTATCGCAACTTGTTTACACGCATTCTA
Organism: Athripsodes cinereus; assembly: GCA_947579605.1. NCBI lineage: Eukaryota > Metazoa > Arthropoda > Insecta > Trichoptera > Leptoceridae > Athripsodes > Athripsodes cinereus. Next base: position 25,005,235 of record OX388316.1, read on the forward strand.
TCCACAACACTTTTTTATATAAAATTGGTTCTTATATATTCTTTAACAAAAACGGAGGGATCTACTACTAATACTAAACCATCACGACATATTATCCCTCAAGTGTGGTAGCCAGCAAACCAGCTGGATATAATAAACATACAAGCCGTCTTCTCTGTGCCACCAAAAAATAAAGACATTCAAGACGGGTGGCAAACCTCATTGCTGAATTTGAGATGTAAAAGAACTTTGAGTGACGCAAAGGTAACAACTGTCATGTCACTCATTGTTGGTTATGATAAATAAAAAAATATCTTTATTTTTTCGAACACCTGCCTTTTACAGGACACTCGAAAAATTACGGACAAGAGTGAGAGACAAATTCTTTGCCCGGGTTTATGATCGCGAAACATACATCAAAATCCTAAATTGCTAAGATTCTGTCCCCTCTGTCGTAAGCAGCAGAGAAAATAATTACGACCATGATAAAGGTGTTTTATTATAATATGTTATAGGTAGATATAATTTCCTTCGAAGAAAACTTTGTCCTATAAAGCTCTGTTGAGTCAGTAGTTATTGAAGTCTTAAGGATTCCTTTACTGACTGACTGTTGTGATGGGAAATAAAGGAATTTTTAATTACTGGTACTTCTACTTCTTGTCATTTCGTCTTCCGTTATTATTTGTCCTCGTTGTCTCTCATTCTTTAAAATAATTTGCATATTACCATCAATATTGACTTCTTTTACTGGAGAGACGCGTAAGAAATTCTCAGAAATAAATGGCCCGCTGTACAATAAATGGATTTTGATAAAATTTTAGCTTTGGAATAATTATTCGTTTACTTTATTTATTTATTCTTTACTGCACATTGCAGACAAGAAAATTTACAAAAAATACATTAAAAACAAATACAATCAATAAACAGAGGGCAAGTTTATCGCAGAGGCGCGATTTCTTCCAACTAACCCAAACTTTACGTGCTAGTAAGTGCATTGTGACGTCACATCTACGTGGAACAACATTCTTTACATGCTAGTAAATGCTTTGTGACTTCACATCTACGTGGAACAACATTAAAATGTGGTGTGCCTATATCAATTGGTGAGCGGAACTGTGCAAATGTTTCTTATATTTCTTAAATTATTTCGGACATATTACACTCGTAAAGTGGGATGTTATCCAATGACCTTTAATATAGGCTGGAAATTCAAAGGCAAAATTGATAATTCGACCAATCAAATTGATTCCTATACTTAATCGATGCGATCAATCAAAACGAGCTTCTGTACCATATTTTTTAATGAAACTGGCCCGCTAATCCTGTATTTTATTTCGGCTCGCAGTATTTCAGTCAACTGGCCTGGCCGTGTCGTAATTTGTATAAGTTATTGCTTTTATAATAAGAATCCGCCCACGATCCATCTGTAGAATTAATTAAATCCTTACTGATTTAAATTATGTCACTGATTCGCCCATTCAAGTTCAAGTTCCCACTTAAATATTATTATCATTGTATAATAATATGTAAACATGTAAAACGTTTTAATGGAAAAACGTGCTCGAATCTTTCATCCGTAGAATGTCAAGTCAATCATAGTGGCGGATTTGTTTATTAATTAATTTATTTAATTCTATTTGCACAACGTTATACATTATAATTATCGCATTCGCAACAAACTTTGTATTGATTTCTTAGTACAACATTTTAAATACTAAGACGATATGCAGTGGCGAGATTATCACCATCATCGCCCTCAACGCTCCTCTCGGGAGCACAGGGTTAGAAACCAGCCTCCTCCATTCAGAGCGTCTCTTCGCCAATTGCGTCACGTCTTTCCACGACATTCCCTGCGCTATGATATCGTTGTCATGGGAACGGTGTATTGTGAAAGAGGGACATACTTAAAATGACTGACTGTAAACAGAAACGGCGAGATTATCACTGCGAAGTAATTTCTTCCATCTGACCACGTTAAATAATTAAATAAAACTTTATTGGAAAAATATGTAGTATACAAGTTTATTATTATGTTTAAAAAAAGGAACAAAAGGCGGGATTATCGCGTATGCAATGTGTTCCAGCCAACCCACTCTTTAGCTATTTTTAAAAATTAAATCATGTGTTTAAAATATTATACCGTGACGTCCCTGGTCTCTGATTATTTTTTGTTAGTGTTTGTGTATCCTGTAAAAGGCAGCAGGCATTCGTAAAACATCACGTTTAAGACTTTTTACATCTTAAGTTCAGCGATGAAGTATGCCACTCACCCTGGATGTCTTAAATTCTATTGGCATGGTGAGAACGACTTGCTTGTTAATTTCATCTTCTACTACTACTACTAGGTACGACTATACCATTATCCCACAAGTAGGGTAGACAGCAGACGAGGCAATAAACATATAAGCTTTTCTCTCCATGCCTAGAAAAAAATTAAAACACTTCATTACTGAATTTATGATGTAGAATTTCTTTATTTATTCAAACATCTGCCTTTTACAGGTCACTCGAAATCTTACGGAAAAGAGTGGACGACCAATTCTTAACCGGGTGATCATCCACAGGACACTTTTTATTACATGCAATATCTTAATTGGCTGCCCCATTTGTGGGATACACCGTGATGATACCTACAGACATTTATTTATTTTATTTTTATTTATTTCAATTTTACAGGATACATACAGTTGATACAAAAAATACAATGGTCTTTAACATATTTAGCAATAAGCAAACCAGTGAAGATCCCTATATTACCCTTGTGTGCTCTACAAAACATACATAACTAAACACAACAGATAAAATCAACAAACAACAATTACAATAGAATAGAGTAAATTATGTTAACAAAATTAATAGAATAATGCTCACAAAGCAATAATTGCAGGATTAAACAATAAAACAACAAGCAATAAAAACAATACAATGAGTCATGAAAAATAAAATTAATAACATCATATAAAATCTCTCAAATTTAAAATTCAAAATTTAACATTATTTAAAATTTAATAGTAAAATTTGTCATAAGCAAATAGGAATAATATTATCCAACGCATGCAAGAGATTAGTTACCATTTATAAAACAAAACAATATAGAGAGTGTTATATCAATGTATAGAGACAGTCTTTTTATTATCCTGGAACTGGTTCATGGATGCAAGTTTTAATAACGGGTATTATTTCCCAGTTACTTAACTAATAGGTATACCAACGCTCTTATGGAGACTGAAAGACAACATGTCGTGCTATTGTACACTGTATTCCAAGTGGAGTAGGCAGAGAAGACTAATGTGGTGTTCTCACTTTGGCGAATATCGCCAGCCATTTGAACCGTGTGAACAAAATGACAGCTAGTCTGAAACGATAAAAACCAGTAGAAACGATATCGTCTCGAGTTGACCACCTTCCAACTTCTCGGACGATTGAACGATTTGCACATGCGCGGCGTTTGTATCTATGGTAAAAGCTTTATAACCTATAAATTTTATATGTTTGTTTCCCGCTTCGTGACAGCTGTTATCTTTTTTGTTGGTTTGTGGCGTTTGTTTCCTTAATTAAAAGGCGCCTTATAACCCCTACTATAACATTTTCGACTAAAAATAAACACTTCGCGATCTCCATCTCGACGCCATTTTGAAAACAGTGTCAAAATCAAAGCGCATCTGACAGATCGTTTCTATATCGGTGGACTTGTGTGAACAGGTGTGACGATCAATGGGCGTACGGCGAATTTTGTTTTTTCGCCTGGCGTTATATTTTGAAATTCGGCTGGCGATATTCGCCAAATGTGAACACCCCATAAACGCCATGTAGATCTGTCCCTACACACTTTGTTCGTATCCCCCTTATTCATACAATTCCTAATACACGCACGCCGATATCTCCTACTCAATAGATGACCATCCTCGTGAATTTGATCCACGTGATCTAGCCTCACAGTTCTCGGACGTTCTCGCTTTCTCACACTATTCGGATACTTTCTCCCATATTTATTCGGATTATATTACTGTATTTGAGTAAAATAAAATATAAGTCATATAATATAAATACTCGTAATCATTATTTATGATTATTCAATATCAGAGCTAATCGTTAACGATTAACAAGTTAATTTATTTCTGTTAAAATTGTGATTAACTATTAAATTAATATATTTAACTGCAACGTTGACTTCTGTTGAAAAAATCTATTACATAAAGCCAGTTCTTCTTTTTTCTTGGGGAAAGCGCCCCACATCGAAATTTTAAAGAACTACTGCTGGCTTTTTGAAAAGCGCTGAATAAAATAATTTGGTGGAATCTCCACTCTCCAACCCTTTCTATAGGTAATGAAGGAAATAACGCTTGATCCTTTCTGTCTACATCGCGAGGGAAGCGGCGTGGTTTTAATTTTTTTTCGCTTCTTTTATTAACTGTAACGGTTAACTGCTGTAACTTTCGTAACATTTTCAAAACAACTTAAAGATTAATAATTGGTATTAACTTTTTCGTTCATAGATTAACAATTAACTGGCCTCTGCTCAATAATATGATCCCTTGACCAACTATAATAATATCTACACATACCTATATGTCGGAGTGAAACTACATAATGTCAAATTTTGGTAAAAGTGACTTATTGACCTAGTGTTGCAGTCATCATCGTACTTCTTTTATTTGTTTTCAATTACTTTTAAATTACTGTTTTTAAAAATCCAGACATGAAGATGGGGTGTGCAAACCTCTCAAATCCATATTACAGTACATATTTTATAGAATAGAATAAAATACCAATTATATCCCGTGGAGCATCCGGTAAAGAATTGGTCTCCCACTCTTCTCCATAAGTTTTCGAGTGTCCTGTAAAAGGCAGGTGTTCGAAAAAATAAGACATTTTACATCTTAAATTCGGCGATGAGGTTTGCCACCCATCCTGAATGTCTTGATTTTATGTTGGCACGGAGAAGACAGCTTGCATGTTTTATATGCAGCTGGTCTGCTGGCTACCCCACTTGTGGGATATGCCGTGATGGTATAGTAGTATAGTAGTAGTACCAATTATAAAACATAGGTATTACAGTAAAAAATAATAAATATATGTAACAATAATAGTGATACGGACCATGCCACCCTTGTTGGAGTGTCCATTATGCCCTGTCACATGCACTATGGAGAATATTTTTGACGCATCTCCACCTGCTGTGCGCTTTACACAGTACTGGAGATCAGTTTAGTAAGGATTTTTTTTCCGGGTTTCGACATAATAAATAATAAATAATAAATAGTTATTAAATATATAAATATCTATTGGTTATTTTTTATTCCATTCCATATATTCCAACCTTGAAAACGTGTTTCTTTTTTTGTTAAACATAAATAGAAAAAAAGTTTGTTAAAGCAAAAAAACATCATTTTAAACCACAATCGTTTCTAAAAGTATTTTCATTTTGTTACAAACACAAAGAAAGCAAAATAATGTAATTTTTTGCAAAAACTTTGAACGTCCGTACTGACTATCAGTGTGGCGTGAAGTTAACGCCCTTGCCTTTGAGTCACTACGTCCCGTATTCCATTCCTGGCCATGGAAAGATATGGAATGACCTTTTATCAAATTTTCCTGGACCTGGCTGTTACATTTATATGTGTTTGTTGCATTGTATACGTGTTTGCTGCATTGTATATGTGTTTGTTGCATTATATATGTAATTATCGTTGCATTAGTACTCATAATACAAGATTTCTTAATTATTTTAGTATTGCTCGAACTGTACGAGTTGTCAATACTAAAAAAAAAGAAAAATAAAGAAAAATGACATAGTGTTGTTTTGGTCTGGCATATACAGAATTATATTATTCGATAGCATTATTATGATTATACGCTTACATAAATCAATATTAGTAGTGGGTGGTTGTATAGCAGATTGCTAATCCGTTATCTTAACGGGACCAGATGGGATTTTGCGGTTCAAATCCGTTATACAAAGAATCAATGTGTACATTAGTGGGAGAATCAAAGGGTGAGACACCCTTAATAGATGTTTATTCGAATAAAGGCATTAGTTGGGTATTTAGATGAGGTAGTCGGTGGCCTAATAGTAGGGTCTCAGAGTTTCAAATGAGAGACCCGGTTTGATTCCACCCGCTGCCGACTTATTCCACCTTATCGACACAATCATGTTACTTACCGAGATGGGGTTTATTATAAATCCAGATTTCTATTTCTTGTCATAACAAAAAAACAAACAACCGTCGCAGAAAAAATACGTAAATATACAGAACTAGCAGGAGAAATAAAAAATATTTGGCATTCTAGGTCCGTTTATATAATACCTTTAGTCATGTCAGCCACAGGGGTAACTCCGAAATCTTTAATAAATAATTTACAAAAATTAGATTTACCGGTTAATTTGTATATTAAAATTCAAAAATCTATTATAATAAACACTTTCAATATTGTAAAAAAGTTTTTGAACACAGATATTTCAGGCCCAATGCTGGTATTTTGATCCCGCGTTTTGAGCCTAATCCTTTGATATCCTGTATATCTGGATAGGTGAATTTTTCCCGGCATTAGTTTTTGTGTGACCATGACTGATCATATGGAGACTTATCTGGTTGTATAATGCTGAGAAGTGTGCATGGCAATTCTGTCGCCGCGTAAAAAAAAATGAATGATATATTTTTTCTACTGAGATCGCCATGGCCTAAAGCACAAGGAAAAAATCACAAAAGAGACGTCATCAAAAAGAAATACCAGAATAAAAAGAGGAGAAATATGAGAGAATCAATTATGTTTTACTATGAATTTATAAAGAAAATTATTAGTATTGTGAAAGATAGATAGACAAATGTATATTTATTCTTTGATAAACATATTTGATTTAGTTTTTCTATTAAACATAAACATAAAAAGCGTACAAACAAGTATAGGTAAATACTCGAATCTTATAAAATGTAATATTATCTAGTAGGTTGGTACCAGCAATCTTTACTGAAGTAGTAAATAAAGGCGATAAATATTTTATAGCCTATAAAATATGTTTTATTATTATATGACTTTCATGTGCAATATTCTCAGCGTCGCAATTTTATTTGAGAGCTTAGAGAAGAAGTACAAAGTATGACCTTAATTAAAAATTTGCAATGTAATGAATTTGTAAGAATCTTTTCCGTGGAGCATCCGGCAAGGTATTGGTCTCCCACTCTTTTCCGTAAGTTTTTGTGTGTCCTGTGAAATGCAGGTGTTCGAAAAAATAAAGATATTTTACATCTTAAATTCAAAATGAGGTTCTCCATCCCATCCTGAATGTCTTATTTTTTTGTTGTTGTTGGCACGTAGAGAACAGCTTGCGTGCTTATTGCATTCTGTTGGTCTTCTGCCTACCCCATTTTTGGGATATGCAGTGATGAGATAGTAGTAGTTTTATATATTTATTGACTACCTTTCTGTTTACTGTGCAATGTTTGGAAATCTGTGTATGTTTGGGAAGATAGGTAGGTAAGTAAACTTGAGACTTGAGATGCACAATAAAACCGTTTTATAATGGCAAGTAGTTTATAAATGTAGGGTTGTATTATGTTTACTGAGGGCTATTCTCGTCGAGTATATCATCTAGAATCTTATCATATATTCTAGAAATTCATATCCATTGTTAAAAAAAATGCGTTGATTTACTTAGTTGAAAGATTGACGTGGTAGGATCGGAGATTCCAACACTGGCATAGTGGTATTAGACTAGAGAGAGTCCAAATATTTATAAATTTTTCACCTAAACGGATAAATAGGAGTCCTTGGACTCCTGAAATATCCGAGAAAATAAAGATATTTCAACATAATAGTTGAAAGATTATACTGAAGGGTCTCAAAATATATATCATCTCATCATCTCGCCCTCAACGCTCCTCTCGGGAGCACAGGGCAGAAACCAGCCTCCTCCATTCAGAGCGTCTCTGCGCCAATTGCGTCACCTCTTTCCACGACATTCCCTGCGCTCTGATATCGTTGTCATAGGAACGGTGTATTGTGAAAGAGGGACGCCCGGGCCGACGGAACCCCTGCGGACGGAAGAACAGTGCTCTTTTTTGGCCAACTATCATTGGGCATTCTCAAAACATGTCCCAGCCAGGACCATCGCCTCTCCTGTATTACGGAGATTGCAGGTCTCTGCTGGGTGCGCCGGCGCACAACATCATTTGTAACATGTTGATACCATTTGACATCAAATGGTTTGGATGTCAAAATATATATATCATCCACTTATTATTTGCACAGTGAGGACGGCTTCATGACTGGCTTAATGGCGCCCTTGAGATGCTCACGGATCATTAGACGGCGTCACATATAAATAGTCAAATTATTATTATTACGTGCCAAGAAAGAAATAACCTTTCAGGATGGGTGGCATGCATCATCACTGAATTGTAAATGTCAAATTTAATATCTTGTACACGAAGTTTAACGAAAATCTACCTTTTACAGAACATTCGAAAAGTATTACAGAAACGTTATATATTACATTTTACATCTATTCAGCGATGAGGTTTGCCACCCATCCTGAATGTCTTGATTTTATAATGGCACGGAGAGGACAGTTTGCATGTTTATTATATGCAGCTGGTCTGCTGGCTACCCCACTTGTGGGATATGCCGTGATGGTATAGTAGTAGTAGTAGTATATATTACATTATTATTATATTTTTTTGTAACATGCTTTATGTAAAGTAAATATATTATTGTTTTTGTATTATTTAACCATAAAAATATAACAAAAACAAGATACATATAACATATTTTTTTACCATAATTTAGATCTCACCCGGCGAAGCTGCATATCGCAAGCTTGTGTCCGGGTGGCGGTCTATACAAAATGTAAACATTTAAAATTATAATCACACTATATAAAACTAACTTAGCGTATATAAATACATTTATACACACATATAACATATTTCAAACTTCAACAGAAAAATATAACATAAACAAGATACATATAACATATTTTTTTAACATAATTTATATCTCACCCGGCGAAGCTGCATATCGCAAGCTTGTGTCCGGGTGGCGGTCTATACAAAATGTAAACATTTAAAATTATAATCACACTATATAAAACTAACTTAGCGTATATAAATACATTTATACACACATTTAACATATTTCAAACTTCAACAGAAAAATATAACATAAACAAGATACATATAACATATTTTTTTAACATAATTTAGATCTCACCCGGCGAAGCTGCATATCGCAAGCTTGTGTCCGGGTGGCGGTCTATACAAAATGTAAACATTTAAAATTATAATCACACTATATAAAACTAACTTAGCGTATATAAATACATTTATACACACATATAACATATTTCAAACTTCAACAGAAAAATATAACATAAACAAGATACATATAACATATTTTTTTAACATAATTTATATCTCACCCGGCGAAGCTGCATATCGCAAGCTTGTGTCCGGGTGGCGGTCTATACAAAATGTAAACATTTAAAATTATAATCACACTATATAAAACTAACTTAGCGTATATAAATACATTTATACACACATTTAACATATTTCAAACTTCAACAGAAAATATATAACACATTTCAATAAATAAATATTGAAAATGAAAAGAAGAAGAAATAATATACTAGATAAGGATAAAACGGTGTCGGAAGTAGCCTCCCAGTTTTCTCATCGATTCTCAGGTATGGACTCAACACATAAAGACAAACTCAATAAGACATCCTGCAACAATAAAACTTTCACATAAACTTCTCGCTCTGTTCGCTGAAACCATTCATCCCTATACTAACTAACATGGCCTTCCTTTTATAATAATACCTTTGCACCCCTCCCTGCCTTCGAGGCCTGAGTCAATAACACATTTTCACGTTACGTTTTCGTTCCGTTAACGTTCGAGTATAGACGAAGTTGCAAGCAAGTGTCAATTTCATTGCTATGATATACAATAGTTACGAAAATTAACACTTTGGCGCAACATCGTCTGCATTTGAACGCTAACGGAACGAAAACGTAACGTGAAAATGTGTTATTGACTCAGGCATCTGGGATGTGGGAAATAATTACCTTTTTTTTAATTTTATTTTAATAGACTTTCCATATTATTCCATCAAGGATATTGGCACTTGTGCGATGTACCGTGATGGTCTGTATGTAATTCTCCAATATGTGTGTGTATCTGAAGAATTAGGGTAACCAGCAAATCAATGGCATATAACAAACATGCATGCTATCCTTTCCATGCCGGTAAAAGTAAAAACATTTATAACAGGTGGCGGCATACCTCATCGCAGAACGGAATGTTTAATGAATAGTTGCCTCTTACAGGACACTCGAAAACTAGCGGAAATAATGGGAGCCTTATTATTTACCGGGGGCTCTACCCCTACATGTTATATTTCATTCATTCATATTCATAATTTTATTTCTTTATTCATAAAATATTTACTTCACATTTACCTGTATGTAAGTATATTCATACAGTCCTACCTTGTTATACGAACCTTTCGTAATCTATTATAATATATTATTATATTGTATACCGAATCTTCTCCAATAGTTCTCTCACCTGTGAGATAGGTACCGCGAACTTTTAAATATACTTGTGCAGGGATGAACTAACAAAATTTCAGCAATCGACATTTAATTATTTGAGTAATTCATTTATATTATTTTAGTATTTCCTACAAGTGGGAGAACAAACAGATTTACTTACTGCAAGCCTTCTTCTCTCCACTGTTGGATATAGGCCTCTTCAAAATTTTCCACACTTTTCGTTCTCGAGCAACACGATACCACTGTTATCCCAGACTTATAGCATGTAATAAGAAAGTCGACTTTTCCGTGCCGATTAAAATTTAGACACTCAAAATGGGTGGCACACTGCTTGGAGCAGATGACTGTCTATTTATTAAATTGATTAAACTTCATTCGCAAATATATAAATACATAGTTATATCTTCTTCTTCTTATGGGTCAAACCCGTCATACTCGAATCTCAAGGCCCCATAGCCATGAAATCGCGTCGTCCGACCCTAAACTAAGTGCTTGCAACATAGTTATTTTAGGAGTAGGTACTCTATATAACAATGTATCAAGGTAAAAAAATAGTGGCATAGTTACAGTCGGGCCAGTATAAGAGTGCACCTGAACCCCCTGCTACACGTTTACTCAACTTCCTTATGTCTCACCATCAACAATACATTTATCAGAGATTGTCAATCAGTTACTTTTTTTCACTTTGAAATAGAAAATTTCTTTTAACAGATAAATAAAAATATATACCTATTATATCTTTTATAATATATACCTACTATTCAGTTTTAGTTTGTTTTCTTTTAATTATCCGACGTTGTGCGACTAATAGAGTGTAATAATGTAGCTATTATAACTATTCTTTGTACGTAAATGCCTACTTCCAATTATTTAATATCCTTTTTAACCAACCTACTGTACTAATACGCATACTGGAAAATTTTTATATGTAATATTTTTTTTATACAAAATTTCCAAACAGGAACTCTTATATTAATGTGACAGAAACAACAAGCGGTAAGAGTGTATGGTCCTTGGTCTACACCGTAAGTCGCGCAGTGCGTATGCAAATAAAATATTCTATAACAATGCCTTTGGTTGCTGATACCTACCTATGAAAGAAAGAGACCATCATACCTAAGGTGCATTGGTATACTGGCCCGACTGTAGTTTATTGATTTACTCATTCTGTACTATACTATACCCTCATGACGTGTCCCAAGTGGGGTAGGCAGAGAGAATGGCACGCCAAACAGATCTATCTTTACACACTTCCTTCGCTTCCTCCACATTCATACAGTTTCTCATACACGCACGTCGGTCCCTCTAACTCAGCACGCGGCCATCCTTGAGAATTTGATCCACGTGATTAAGCCACGTGGTTCTCGGACGCCTCATTTACTCATTCTTTACTGTACAATTATTACAAATAATACCATAGAAGGATTACATTCAAATTAAATACAGTAGGTATGCGAGTATACTCGTATCGTAAAGACGCGATCTCTTCCTACTAATCCAAATTTACACTTTGTAGAGTATTTTTAGATTACTGATTTATCTTAAATTACTCAGATTTTGAGTAGATAGCCTTATTTTTTTTAAATCGTTTCATTTTTATGTACTTGCTCTTTGAGTAAAAGAAAATGTAAATTCTTAAAAAAAAATACTTTTAAATCTTTTTATCTTATTCCCAATTCGCTACTCTTCCAGGTGTCGGGATAAAGTTTTAAAGAAAGTGGAAATGTTTTTGAGAAGTTCCAATAATTAGAACAAGCTCTGGAGAACATTTTCTTCCACGCCACGCCTCTTCACGTTTATTTTAGCGATGAAAGGATAATCATTTGGGGCCGAATACCGGATAGTTGGCGAAATTGTAAACCGAATAACCGAATATTCAATGATTATTGTAGAAACTTGTAAAATATTAAGCGAATTGCAATTTTTTTAGTGGCTCCGCGGAGCACCCTGCAAAGACTTAGTCTTCCACTGTTTTCCGTGGAGCACCCTGCAAAGACTTAGTCTTCCACTGTTTTCTATGAGTTTTCGAGTGTCCTGTAAAAGCACACGTTCGAAATAATAAAGACATTTTACATCTTACATTTAGCAATGAGGTTGCTACCTATCCTGATATCTTATTTTTTGTTGTTAGTGGGAGGACGGCTTGCATGTTTATTACATACAAGCTGGTCTGCTGGCTACCCCACTTGTGGAATATGCCGTGATGGTATAGTGGTAATGTTTTAGCAGTTCATTCTGAGGTAATTTTATCGATGTCTTTTTCTGTTTTTCAAGAAATACAATGAATAATAGTCCAATTTGTTGTTTGATTGTCTTCTGTACAGTCTTATTTGTCTATATAACATTCATATCGGTTCGTTATCTGTATAATAGGATATTAACGACAAAATCGTAAGAAAATTTATTCTACAAATTCTATAGACTAAGGGATGAAATAGGTGTAAGTTAAATGATGACGTATTCTAGTATTTCTCGGTTTGTATTGCAATACAGTATTGTATGACTTATGGAAAAAGTCATAATATATACATCATTTGTTTATGTTGCCCTGGACTTCGTGCCTCGAAAGCAAGACCATTACCTTCGCGCCAAACTGGCCGATAAAAAAATTGAGCTACTTCCTGAAATCGGCTGGATATTTCGGATACCGAATAGATTCATGTCATCTATATTTCTTACCTTCATTTCTTCCTTCCTCTACGAGTATTCCAACTTCATTTGAGATAAAAAGAACCATTTGTTTTCATTCTCTTGAAGGATTCTTTTCGGAAATTTCTATCTATCAGAAAGTATCGACTCATCATTCTTAGCTCCTATATATATCTGATTGTAATAAAAAGAAATTAAAAGAAAAATAAAACAAAAATACAAAACGTTGTAATTAATCAATCAATGGGATAACTGGCAAAAAAATAAATATTGAAGGCAGGTGTTAAAAAACATCAAAATAATATAAGTATTTAACATCCTCAATTCAGCGATGAGGCACATTACTTATCATTAGTGTATCTTGAGCTGCAGAAGTTAGCCTCTAATGTATGTAGAAAAAATCAAAACAAATACAATGGGTAGAAAATAACTCAACAGAAAAAGCTTATCCCACAAGTGGGGTATTCGGCAGACAAGCCGCATGCAACGAACACGCAACCTGTCCAACAAAAAAAAAACATTGAGGATGGGTGGCAAACCTCATCACTGCCCTTAAACAGGGCATTCGAAAACTTAGGGTAAAGAGTGGGAGACTAATTCTTTGTCGGGTGCTCCACAGAATGATTGAAATTTTAGCTCAGATTTTAAATTTTTGTGATGTTTTTTGAAAATATTAAATTTTCCTTTGACTATAGGTTCATTCAATCTGGATACGGAAAAGGGTTATAAAACAAATAAAAAAACTATAACTTTTTCTTTTGGGGAACATGCATGTGTGAGGAATATGAATAAATGTTATCAATTTATATTAATAAATATACGCTGATCACGAATATCCTAATAAGAAATCGATAAAATAAAACTTTTCATTCATTATTTTCATTTTAAAAATCCATATTTTCTGTTATTATAATTAGTCCGGTGTGACGTCGCTAGGCGCTATTTTGTATTGCCACACGTTTCACTCTTAGTACTGTTTGTAGCGCCTGATATTGTCAAACAATGCTCCGCCACGAGTGGACCTTTTTGCTGCAAAGTGCGAAAATCGTTTTTTTAAATGGTGATAAAAACCTTAAAAATGCACATTTAAAAATATAAAGTGCACCATAATTTTTCTAATTTTCTGTACTATTTTTTGGGTTGAAAAATTTTTTTGTGAAAGTTCCCCATTCCGGCAGTAGATATAATATTTTTACATCACTCGATATTATGAAACGTAACTAGAAGTCATTAATTATATTTTTCTAAACGTCATATTCAAAATTCAAGACACAAAAACCCATATTTCATAACCTGTACCACAAATTACGGAGCACTTTAATAATCCATAAGCGGAATCTCTATCCCACTTGCACCATAATCTTTGTCACACTAATACTTCGGGGGTATAAAACATTTTGTACTTGGGCTAATAAATTTCTCCCGATAAGTTACATGACAAATTAATAAAATTATTAAAAAAAAATCACTAATTTAAATATTATCTTTCAAACAGGTTGTTATTTATTTATTTATAATAATAAACGGCTGAAACAGCCTTTACAAACATAATAACAAGAAAGAAAACAGTCAAGTTATTGTTATGATGACTTCGCCACAGCATATAATTTAAATTATATACTGTTCAAATAAATTATATTGTGCAATGGGCGAGTTTATCGAGGAAGCGATAATATCTTCCAACTTACCCACCCAATATAATATAATAACAATATAACATTTATAATACGTAAACCAATCAAGTCTCTACACATTACCTATACAGTAAGTACAAAACATCAAATAAAATTACAGTGACATATGATAATATTAATTTCCAGAGCGTACCAAAATTTATTTCTCTCGAGAAGCTGCTTAGGAAATTGGTTAATATACAAAAATATAAAATAATTCACATTGTCCATATTTTTGTTCAACAATAAGTAGGTCTACTTTATATTTTGTTGTCTAACTTCTAAGGGAGTGAACAGTTTCTCACTAAAATGCCAATTTGCAATACTATTCCTATATTTTAATACTAATTATGCCTAATTTCCTACTATTTTAAAGATACTTGTGGGGGGGGGGGGCAACTACCTATTTTTGTTCCCTCCTGGGTTCGCTCATTATCACGTTGCTTAATTTAAGATGTAGATTTTGTTATTCACGTTTATTACGAACACCTATCTTTTACACGACACTCGAAACTTATTAACTTAATTATATAAATTAAGAACGTATTCAAGTTAATATATAAGCACACAATATATGTTTAAACTTTTCATTGTTTTCTTATACCATTTGTTGTCTATCATTTGTTATATAATATTCAGAACACATCTGTTCATCAAATATGATGGATGTCTGAAGGACCTGGTACTCGGAGGGAGAGAGGGAGACAGGAATACTAATCATACTACCACTGATAATAAGAATAATAATACTAATCATACAGCATTCTCACTCTAACGTATAATATAAGATATCCCCTTCTTTGTCTTTTTCTGTAACGGAACATAAACTACACGTGGAGTAATGAAACCATAGAAACTTTCAAAGAAGTTTAGAAATAATAATAATAAGAAATCACTCGCAGATGATTTGTAAACCTTATTAACTTTACATATTAGATTTCGTTGTTATTATTACATATTTGTTCTTCAGTATTGGTTTGCAGTCGCTTTTGGCCCCCCTTTAATTTTACGGGATAGATCTACGTAGAGAACTGATACCAATAAAGATGGAGAGTCCTCTGCAGTGGCAGCAGCGTTACATGAACTTCATGTTTGACCTAGAAGATGCTTCCAACTTAACTAAAAAGCCACGGCGCTCTTGAGATGGTCACGGACCATGAAACAGCGCCAAATACAAATCATCTTTTTATTATTATTATTATTATTACGTAGAAAACAAAAGCACAGATAATGTAAGAAGAGAGAAAACTAGTTAGAAATCCCTGAAGATGGCCACAGCAGAGGAATCGAAACGTAATACATTAGTAAAAATAATTCGCAAAACATTAGTAAACTGTGTCGACATTATTTCCAAACCAATAAATAATAATTATATCGTATCACATAATATAATGTATGCAAGTATCTGTTATTTATTGATGATTTATCTTGTATCTGTACATTATATATGGACTAGCTAGTAGCCACCCACCATCAAAACGAGATTTCTACTATAAAGGGGTTTTATGAGATCATTCAGCTACCACAATGTATGTATATGTATATGTATATACTACATACTATAACATGCTTCTAAATAATGATGTGTTCACTCGGTATCATTCTAATTTAGTGATGAAATGGATATGCAGTGATATGTTGTATAACCGAATATCCGGGAAAAGAGGTTTAATGTCATCATTTAGCTAAAACAGTTAACTTAGCGATGTTGTTGTGCTCACGACTATTTACTGACTCAGTATCTATAGGTGTGTGGTAGAAATGAAATGAAAAATAGTTTGACTAATAGTTTGATAACAGTTTGGCCAAACCTACCTATCAGGGATGGCCAAACTTTTATACGTCGGGAGCTATTTTTTTAACTGAATTATGCCCGAGATCGACGTTTTTCAGCGTATATTTAGTAGATGAGGTCTAAGATTCCTTAAACCTAGGTACCGATAAATAAAGACTTGAAGGATTTTTTTTTATTTCCGAGTAAAATTACAGAAAAAATCATACTAGCTTGATGATCGACTAGTTAACACCCAACCTTGTGTCTTAATTTTATGTACGCACGGAGGGGACAGCTTATATGTTTATTACATGCGATTGGTCTGCTGGATAACCCATTTTTGGGATACGCCCGGTAGTAAAGTAGTAGTAGCAAATTCATCGATTTATCGAAAGAGTAAGATAATGCATTGATTTGGATTGTTTGTTTTTTTTTTTTATTTTAATATTAATTATGTCAATATCAATGAATTTTCTTCATCTTCGTCTTCCTCATGTAGTTGATAGCTGATCTGTTGCTGTTCCCTCTTGTTTCACTCAAGACCAGCTTTCCTTCCATATTTTTAGTGGTCTTTCTCGTGAACGTGAGCCAGCTGGTGTCTTATTTGCACCAATGCGGGTGATCCTGTTTTCAGCCATCATGTCTACATGATCTCTTCAGAATCGTTTCATCTTCCTACTCTTTCTCATTTTATTATCCTCCGTGTAACATATTCTTTTTATCTTATTGTATCTGATTCTATCTCTGAGATCCTTACCCGCGATAGCATGTATCTAATAATCAATTGATTTATTACACTATCCTTTGTCTGACTAACGGGCTGTTTCACCACCTCTGGATAAAGTGCCGGATATCCAATCCAACACAAACCTAACGGATAAAACGAAAAATGCGTTTCACGACTCCCTGACAGCGCTATCCTAAAGATAAAGTTTTAGATAAGTTATCCGGCGGATAAGTCTTAGATAGTGTTAAACTGTCAAAATTTGTTTACATGTGCGTTGCCTAGGAATATATCTAGACAACGCACGATATATTCCTACCTACGTGCATACATTCATGCAACAAACGCATGAAATTAAAACGTTGCCACTGCTATCTGGCGGATAACAATCCGTAAGAAATCTGTAGGTGGTGAAACGCTCGCTTCAGTTTATCTTGTACCTAGATAAATTTATCCTAAGGATAGTTATCTAGAACTTTATCCAGAGGTGGTGAAACAGCCCGTTAACCGGTTTTAATTTACTATCAGGAGTGTTATCCGTTTAATATTTAATATAGATATATTTAATGCAGTGCCACTATACTCAGTGTCGTAACATTAGTTATGGCCCATCTTATACCTGCTGCTACTACCACTATTATTATTATCATCATTGCATAAAATAGTTATGGAAAACATGTGTATTGGTAAGGTGACCAACTGTTTTACAGCGAAAAGGATAACATTTTCTAGTTATAGTATAATACTTTTAAATATTTCGCAATATCTGTTGTATAGATAAGAAAAATATTAAATATTTAATAGGTAATAATAATAAAACGCTTAATTGATAAAAAAAAATACATGAACAATTGGTGAGCTTATTGCCTGGAGGCAAAATCTTCCTGCTAACCTCAATAATGTGTGATATTATGTTGACAATGTGTGTCATTAATACTAAATGTAAGAAATAATAAAATGTACGATTTTGGTTCATAGTCAAGGAATTCATTTGATTTTCCACAAATTAAAATGCAATTTAACAAAATAAATGTCAACTCAATCAGGAAAGATAGATTAACATTTAAAATGCCTTTATTAACTAACGGCCTAAAATATTAATCATCATTCATTCATCTTGCCCTTTAAAACACGTTTTGGGAGCACAGGGGCAAAAACCAGCCTCCCCCATTCAGAGCGTCTCTGCTCTAATTGAGTCATTAATTCCCTCAACATATCTAGCCCTCTGGTGTCGTTGTCATAGGAACGGTGTATTGTGGAAGAGGGTCGTCCGGGCCGTCAAAACCTTTGTGGACGTAAGATTTTTCACACAACATTTTTAGCGCTCCGGTGTCGTTGCCATAGGAAAGATGTATTTATTTATTAATACAATGGACGGCCATAATAGCCTTTAACAGAAAAGAAGAAGAAATAAAAAACATATATAAAACCTAAAACACAAATAATAACAAAGTTTCCACCAATAGACCATTAAAGGTCACGTGGTCTTGTCTATGGATTTGCTTTTGCTTGGGGGGCAAACAGTCCGATTGCGCAAAATCATCCTTGTAAGATGTTATGCCACAAGAGAAAAAAAAGAAAGTCAGACGACAAAATAATAACAAAATCGACACTGACAGTTTTTTTGATTATTAGGTATTCTTTAGGCGTTCCACCTAATATTACACCGTAATTGTCTGTTGTGTTGGGATGCCTGATGCCCCTCAATGATTTTTCTGTGACGTCATCCTTTAATGGTCTATAAATTACTTAATACATACAATATCTATGTATTACTAATACAAGGCTTTGGAACAGACTCCCACATAAGGTTCGTACTTCTTCAACATTATATTCATTTCGTAAACAAATGAATTGTCTCTAGTCTTCATACACTTTTTCCGATTTCTTTTTTTTTACTTTTTTATGCTTTCACGTAATAATTATGCCGAGCAGATCCTCTCCTTTTACCCTTTCCCTTTCCCTTCCTATTCTTGTTGTATGTGTGCTTTTTATATTTTATCTTTTTTATATTATATATTTCATTTGTAGTTTTTTTTAGCATCTTGGTTTTATATACTTTTATCTATATGTATTTTCAATTGTTTATTTTTATTTCTTTATTATTTTATTTTTTTGGATTGGCTGGAAGAAATCGCATATGCGATAACCCCACCTTTTGGTAATTTATTGGAACAAAATCTTGTACACATTATATGTTGATGCCAATAAAGTTTTATTTATTTATTTTATTTATTTATTTATGTGAATACCGGGTTAGTTGGAAGACATCGCATCTTAGCGATAAACTCGCCCTCTGTACATTGAATTGTATAACTGATATTTATATGACACTGTTTTATTTTGTAATATTGTAACCAATGTACAGTGAAGAATAAAATAAATTAATATAACATAACATAACATACATAGACAATTCACACAGATCGAGCTAGTCCCAAACTAAGATGAATCTTGTATTATGGGTACTAACGCGACGATACACACATATACAATGCACTACACACATATACATGTAACACCCAGACCCACGACAATTTGAAAAAGGTTATTCTTCATTTTGCCCTGGCCGGGAATCGAACCCGGGACCTCGTGACTCAAAGGCATAAATAATAATATCATAAAAATACATTGTGGAAGAGGGACATTCGGGCCGTCAAAACGTGACGTATGTGGACGTAAGAACAGTACTATTTTTGGCCAACTATAATTAAGCATCGTCAAAACGTGGCCTTACTAAGATATTTATACATGGATAATATGGTTGAAACAGTTTAATATTCAAATATATTCAGTCATCATAATAGGTACCTACGTAATATCGCCGCTAACCGCGTTCTGCCAATTATTCCTACCGCCCGTCACCGTGACGAACATAAACGTGTCCTACTCAGCCATGTAGCTATCTAGCTAGCTACCGTAGTTATTATAGCTAGTTATAATACTATGCTTTGTGCTAAATCCCCATAGCCCATAGCACTCACCAACATTAATCTATCTAACTATAGTAGATATCTCTATGTGTGTAGTATTATTGAGAGGTATTTTTCATATTATTTTACGTAGCGAGCTAACGAATTTTTTTTTTTAATTTAATCAGCAGGGTTTTTTTTTTAAATTGAATCAGCAGAGATCGCAACTTAGCAATAAACTCTACCAATTTTAATTTACCATCACGGCATATCCGACAAGAGGGATAGCCAGCAGATCATATGCAAGCTATCTTCTCCGTCCCAAAAAAATAAATCAAAACAGGATGGGTGGCAAACCACATTGGTAATTTAAAATGTGTGATGTCTTTATTTTTTCAAACATCTGCCTTTTCTTTGCCAGAGGTACCCCAATATTATTTAAATTATATACCGTTCGCTCGCTAGCGACATAGCGATAAAATAATATGCCGATGGATTAACCCATTATAGTTTGTGGTTCAATATTGGTCACAATGAACAGAATATCGTTAATACATAACGCAGGCGTAATTTTCCAAACATTTTATAATTTAAGCTACATTGTTTCATTAAACTATTTGATACATTTACCAACTCATTATTAATAAAGTTGTGTATGCGATTTAATTATTTCTAACCCTCTTATGAACTATAAATATTAACCCCTTTCTGCATACGTGTTCATATATGAACATAATTAATTTATGTCTTATAAAACACATTTTGTAAATGCATTGTGTTTATTTTTTAATTTTATTTTAAAGTTGAAACATTATAGATTATAATAGTACCATAATTTATCAGAAAATATCGTTTTTGTCTGTACTTTTAGATATTTAAAGTTTGTAATCGGCCATTTTGTGTAAAAGTGCTGAAAGAGCATTTTCAAATTGTTATTGTTTCATAATTTTATGCAAATATATAAGTAAAAAACAGTCTAAAGCAAAGAATAATCTTCCTTTAACAAGTATAAGATACAATAATTTCGATTTTGCAATATTATAACATATTTTTTTACAAAAAATAATTATGTCCATATATGGCTTCATATGCATTCAGGTATACTTTTTTTTCCAAACGGCGGAACATTCAGTACATTATAAAACGATTGTTTTTTATATTATTTTTTATATTTCAGTTTAAATTTTTGAATATTTTATATTGGAAATTTCAGAAATAGATTTAAGTAAGATTTTTATGGAACATAAATTTTGCTAGAACAGCATCAAATGATAAGATTTGATCATCATCATCATCATCTTCGTCGGTCTCTTAATTCTGAGGATCGTGACCATCATGCCTTGTTCCATAGACCATCTGTCTCCACCTTGAGCAATCCTCCGCCATGAGAAGGTCCCCGTGCAGTGAGCTCTGTGTAGGCTCTTTAATTTAGTCGCTCCATTTTGCTGGTGCGCGGCCCCTTCTACGCCTCCCTTTCAGAGCACCAGTTATTTCCTGATCCACATCTCAAATGGCTCCAGCATCACATCTCAAACGCCTCCAGTATCACATCTTAAATGTATCAATCTTCGCACGCTTGCAACGTCCACGTTTCAACCCCAACAAAAATATGCTGAACTCTAAGAGTTGGTGAAAGGGTCCAATACAAACTTGCCTTACGGTCTACAAGGCTTTGATTAATATGGCACCTCGGTCACTTTCTGAGCTCCGTATTCTCAAAATACCTGCAAGTAGACGCCTTCGCTCAGCAGACATCCACCAATATGCTGGGGGAGATCAATAGAGCCAACAAGTCCTGCTTCTGACACTGGGCTTTTGGTGTCGCAGGACCCGTCAATTTGAATCGACTCCCCGAGAACCTTCATAAAAACAAATCAATAACAACGTTTAGGGGCAAGTTGAAGACATCGCTCTTCCAACATAGTTTCCCGCGTTCTTGAGATGGATGCTCTATTAAACGACACCAAATAAATCATCCAACAAACATACCAAGGTCAAGATTTGATAGTGAAGATAATTTATCCGACAACGAGAACTCTTGACAAATTCCAGTTCCAGAAAATGTTGAGATTCCAGAAATGGATGATTCAAATGGCTTAAGTTCGGAAGATGAAGAGACATCAATTCCCAATAGAAGGAATATATGGAAGAAAGATGAAATGTTGAAGACACCAAGTGAGACAGTTTTCTTGGGTAACTCTGACCTTCCTCCAGAATGTTTAGATATCGAAACACCTATACAATATGACAAAAAAATTTTAACCGATGACATTTTAAATGATATAATTGAACTCTCCAGGCTTTATTCTATGACTCAAAGACCAGAGAAGGCTTATCACTTGACAATAAAGACAGAAATTGTTCCTTATCATTTCAACAAAAGGGAACAATAATACTAAATTGTAGAGGAAAAAAATATCTGTTACTGCATGATTGTCCATATATGAACACAATTATTTTTTTTTAATTTTTCACTATAAAAAAATATTTTTTTGAAAAATAAAAAAATACGTGTCTGTTATTTTTATATTTTCTATCTTATACATTTTTTTTACCAAAAACAAAAAAATCATGCAGAAAGGGGTTAAAATTTCGATATTACATATTGACTGAAGGTACTTGTTGGAAGTCCATGTCAAGATAAATTGCAAAAAACAAAATATTTAGTTAACTTCAGAGATTTATTAAATTTAAAGTAGGTGCGTTAACGTTGTGAAAATTCATTTTAATACGCAAGGCGAAATGCAAGCCAAAGCGCTCGGCAATTAGAATTTAGTCTATATTAATTGACTAAATAATCATACGTGAAAATTAAACAGTGTTTAGTTTAACATTTTAAAACTCATATTCAGAGATTTAGTTAACTGTTGAGACTCTCGATTCCATTATCAGACGATTAGAAAAAAGTTTTTTTTTTTCAATTTACAAACATTAATGTTTACTAAGCCTTATACGACTTATACTTTACTATCAATCACCTTAGTAAGCTAGGAAAGCATTTTTCCTTTTAAGCTAGAAAGTCCGTCCGCAAGATTTCCAACGCCTTGGATGACACCCTCTTCCACAATTAACTGTTGCTATGATGACTGCATTCAACGGTTTAAGAACATTTAAGTACATAAGACAAACTATAACAATAAGTAATTCATTACCTTAATATATCTAATAAGTAACAATTTTTTTTTGTTTTTTTTTCTCACTCTCCAAATAGTAAAAAGTTAACTGGTATTAGGAGAGTAGGGACATATTAAATATAAAACAAATCAAATGCATACAAATTTGAAAACTATTTCTACAATCTATTTTTTTACAAATTAAATTATACCTACTATAATATAAACAAAACCTAAATAATAAACTTTAAGAAAATATATCCAATGCTAACACATTTGAAAGCTATTTCCAATTTTTTACAAACTAAGATTTACTAACCTGAATAATAGGTTCAATATTTATTTGTTTATATCAACGGCATGAAGCCTTTTACACAATACTTTACAAGCAATACAAATGCATAAAAAAACACACAATAAAACAACAATCACAAATAATGCAAGAAAAATTAAAAGTCAACGATTAAAAAGTAAAAGTAAAAATTCTTGAATTAATACCAAATTTTAAATAATAAAAAAAAAACAAATACAACAAATCAGTAATACCTTATAGTAATGAGTCATTCGATATTCGATATTCGTATTTTGTTTTTTTTTTCTGTTGAGATCGCCTTGGCCAAAATCTATTATGGTCTCAGTGCAGGATGACATTTTTGAGAAAATAATAATAATAATAATGGGACTGCCGACCAAAGATCAACTTCCTTACTCTATGCTGCCGACCAACTATGTATAGGTAACCTTCTTATTTCTCTCTTATAAACCAAAATTGTATCCCTCGCACACTATCCCAATTCTGTAGATTATGTAAACTACTATACTACTACTATACCATCACGGCATATCCCACAAGTGGGGTAGCCAGCAGATCAGCTGTATGTAAGAAACATACAAACTGTCCTCTTTGTGCCAGTATAAAATCAAGACATTCAGGATGGGTGGCAAACCTCAACGCTGAATTTAAGATGTAAAATGTCTTATTTTTTCGAACACCTGCCTTTTACAGGACACTCGAAAACTTACGCAGAAGAGTGGGAGACCAATTCTTTACCGGGTGCTCCACGGGATATTTAAACGGGATTATGTAAACCCATTTTATTTTATTGAAACAGCGCATATTGATTGTCTTCCATATTTTAATCAGACTTGGATAAGATTGTAGCTGTTTTCAGTGAAGAGTAGAGAACTTAAAAGTACGAGTATAGACATTATCAAACAGTAGATACAATATGTAATATATTATTAAGTAAAACTTTAAGGCCTTAAAGTGTTTGTAAAGTTGAAACCTTGTTTGTTTGTTAAGTAAGTAATAACAGTAAGTAACATACTACTGTTATTATTGTGTTTATTTATTCTCTGTGTCAACAATCAAACAACGTTTTACATCTGAGACTAAAGGGCAACACTCAAAATGGTATTAATCTTAAATCTTAATGAGTTTGCAAAAGACATTTAATATCTTCAATTCAGCAGTGATAAAGTAGCAGCAATCTATCGTGAATGCCTTAATTTTTATTGGCACGGAGAAGATGATTCTAGATAGTGCAGAAGTCTGTGAACTTCTACAATTTATTCGATTCTAATTTCTATACTAGCAAATTTGTCCACACAGAAGGTGGCATACTCGAATAGTGGGCAGCCAATTATTTAATGTTAAATAATATCTGTATCATGCCGTTAGTCCTCTGGCTACCGTGCTTATGGGAAATGCCGTGATGGGAAGAATTAATGGAAATTTAAGAAAATGTCATTTCAATAAGGAAGTAGACATCCTTGAAATTATAATCGTTGCGTATTAAAACCTGATAAACTATCATTGAATTTCCACAAAATATGACCGAGCTAAGATTTAATCACTCCTATTTAATAGTAACTGTAGATTATTTTCTTTAACTGTTGATAATTTCTTCCATCCGCAAGGGTTCCGTCGGCCCGGGCGTCCCTCTTTCTCAATACACCGTTCCTATGACAACGATATCAGAGCGCAGAGAATGTCGTGGAAAGAGGTGACGCAAACTCCCCTTTCACGACACAAGCTTTTAGCTTACTGTGAAAGGTGTATAAGGTTGTATTTGGGTTTATAACAAAAACCCAGATATATCTTTTTTTTATTGAGATAGGTGCTCGTAAAGCATCAATCATAAAATAATTAACATTTAATATTCAGCGATGAGATACGTCATTCATACTCACAAATAAAACAAATAGCTGTTCTTCAATTCAGCTGTCATAAAGTATGCCACCCTGAATGTCATAACTTATTTTTTATTGAACAACTAATATCCTGGCTACCCTTAAAAAAAAAAAAAAAAAAAAAAAAAAAAAAAAAAAAAAAAAAAAAAAAAAAAAAAAAAAAAATTGGCGCAGAGACGCTCTGAATGGAGGAGGCTGGTTTCTGCCCTGTGCTCCCGAGAGTAGCGTTGAGGGCGATGATGATGATGTAGATTATTTTTGAAATGCTCATACCACCTAACATTGAAAACTCCCTCCCCTACCCGAATATTTCAGAAGTTGGGGGACTTTCCTCTCTCTGTGTTCCTGGTTTAATCCTGCGGATTGGTTTGCAGTAAAGACTTCCGTCTTTTGTTCACCTTTATTTATCCCATTTTCTACATCGTGGTTAGATGGAAGAAATCACTTCATAGTGGTAATCTCTCCACTGCATATCGACCTAGTATTTTATTTTATTTCAAGCAAAACCAACAGTTAAACAGTATACCTTACAAAATACGAGTTTCATAATTAATAACACAAAACAGTTTGCAGTAATATTACAAATTTTTCTTGACACATGATATATGATTTAAAAGTGTGAATATATGAATCAAAATTATATTCACTGTGTCGGTGTTTAGGTAGAAGAATTCCATATCGAAATAAATAAAACAAGTGTTTTATTCTACTATTGATTTATTCGAGGAGAGAGACGTCTTTCGTCTTATTAGGACATTGTCAATCTTTTCGAAAATTATATTCCTTAAATATGTAGAAAAATTTCATTGAAATGCTCATGTATTGATGTTTTGATTTATAAACACTGTTATATAATGATGATGTGCAAAAATAATAAAATACATTACGTCTTCCATGTTTATTTCAAGACGATAAAATTTAATGTATCACCTTACCTGACATCTAATATCCACTGAAAAAGCTTATTTTCAAAGCTTTAATCTTCCGCACCTAAGTTTAGTTAAGAAAGAATGCGATAATATAGGCATCGAACAGGCGACATTTTTTCCCGATTCTGAGTCGAGACGCACTCCAAATTTTGTTCACGAATACTCTCTTTAAGAGTTAAGATTCAGATCACATCAGGGTTAAGCCAGGCCCTATTCTGCTTTGACAGAATATTACAACGGTACTGTCAATAAATAATTATTTATGCATGTTTATTTGATTGTTGTTTGTCTTTAGTAATACTCTTACAACATGTTTCTTATTGGGTTAGGGCATTAGGCATATCGCTAGTTCTAGTACGACTACATTAATATGTATGTACATACGGGGAATATTAAACAATTTACAGTATGCCCTCAAGCAAGAAGTCAATTAAGACGCTTTCATTAAATTTTGACAGTTTAAAAAACGCATTTATGAAGTCCTTAAACGAAATACGCCTCCTCTATTCTCACTACCTCTTTAATATTTTCTTTCATTTTGGTTTATGTAAAGATTTTTCTTATTTATGTATTTATATAATTATTATTTTGTGTTTAGTGTTAATATGACGTGGTTATTTGAAAGAAATCACTATAAAGTGATAATCTCGCCACTGCATAGCATCACATTTTTTCTGATGTAAATTGATTTGTTGATTTTGTTATGTGAATGATTATGTTTGAGAAGAATGATATAAATAAAAAATATTACATATTACTCATTTATATACACGTCCTTTACATTAATACAATTGCTTACACATGAACGCAGATTTCTCTTCCGAAATACACGGCCATCCTTGAGAATTTGTCAAACTAGGTAATTCTCGGATGTCCATGATTTCTCACATCCCTTCTTAAAAAAAACTGTAAACAATTTATAATACATAATTTTTTAATTACCTGTATTTCAAGGAAAGATTGTTTGTAAAAAAAACTTTTGAATTTAAGAGGTAGTTTATTTAACAAGATGGGCACCTGAAAACCGCGCCAATGTAACCTTACAAATTGAAGACGCAAGACAAAAAAAAGTTTTTTATTCGACTCATCCGTGGAATAGAAAAAGTTTATTTTATTAAAGAAACAAACTGAAAATCTTCCGGAAAGAAAAATAATAAAATTTTATATTATTTAGCATTAAACTTGGCCTTGTTCAGAAAAAGTCATTATCTACATGCCCGCAATGGTGTATTGTAGATGGCAAAATTAAGTATTCCAACAGTTATTTTTTCACACGCATCTTGGAAATGGCGAAAATATCAAAGTA
Source organism: Athripsodes cinereus (assembly GCA_947579605.1). NCBI lineage: Eukaryota > Metazoa > Arthropoda > Insecta > Trichoptera > Leptoceridae > Athripsodes > Athripsodes cinereus. The sequence continues at coordinate 25,033,043 of OX388316.1, forward strand.
GAAAATTTCTATTTTTGAGTTTTACTTAGAATTTTAATCGTTGTTGTCAAGGTTATTTGTCATGTAATGTCTTTGTCAAACTCTTATGAATGACAATAGTCTTGTGAAGAAATAATTACAATATATAGAACAGAATTTGGGAAATATGTTTGCGAGGGATGGAAGATGCGATAGGGACATTGAAAGAAGGAAAGTGGCCGGTGCAATTCGACCCATTGTCAGCAATGGCAATGTGTCGACCATGGCTAAAATGCTGGTGCACAATACCATTCTGGTATCGTCACTTACGTATGCAAGCGAGACATGGACTTGGCTGAAGAAGGACGAATGTGGAATAAATGCAGTGGAGATGCGATCGGATCGTTGAGAAGAATAGTTGGTAAAACGCTGCGTTATAGAGTGAAGAATGAGGATATTTAATTAGAAGAATGAGCGGATGCAAAAACAGTGTTGTGGACAGAATGCGCGTGAATAAACTACGGTGGTTTGGCCATGTTGAACGAATGAACGAGGTAAGAATAACAAAGAGGATATACTTGTTTGAAAGAGAGGGTGTGAGGAAACGCGGGCGTCCGAGAATCACGTGGCTTGATCACGTGGATCAAATTCTCAAGGACGGCCGCGTGTTGAGTAAGAGGAACCGACGTGCGTGTATGAGAAACTGTATGGATGTGGAGGAAGCGAAGGAAGTATGTAAAGATAGATCTGTTTGGCGATCCGTTCTCTCTGCCTACCCCACTTGGGACACGGCGTGAGGGTATAGTATAGTGAAAATTACTTTTCATGCATATTTCTACCTACAACTGTTAATAAAAGGCTTTATTGCACAAAAAAACAATAGTAGAAAAAAATATGACATGATAACATGAACAAATAAATTTGTGCAATGGACGAGTTTATCGCAGAAACGCGATATCTCCCAACTAACCCATTAAAAACAAAAAAGAAACTAAAAAAATAAGATATACATACATACAGTTACCAAAACAAATATACGCATACAAAAACTACATAAATACAAAAACAATATAAACAATTCAAGACACGACACAGATGTCGGGATACAGGGATAGAATGTTTTCTTTTCACACTTTCACCCACCCTCAATCATCGGCCAATCATTCAAATTCATTTTCCCCCACCCTACCACCCTCTAACCATACATAAATTTTATATTATGAAATAAAAATATGTTCTCTCTCAGTTTTCAAAGTGATCGTCAATGGCACTAACGTCTCGAAACCGGTCGCAAAATTAAAATGAATACTGATAATTTAAAAAATAGTAAGAAAACTCGTTTCTATTAATCATAAAATGTCTAGTCCAGCCACTGTGTACATTATGTGATAGAGATATTCAATATCTCCGATCAATCATTTTATAATGTTATATCCATCAAACTCCTCCCCCCCCCCCCCCCCTCCTCAAAGGCAGGTGAATAGACATCACATGGCAGGCGGTAGGCGGCATGCCGCGGCTCCACATCACATTACTAAGATAAACAATGAACAAATATATTGGCAGTGTTTTCAACCGTATATGGTTTCGTGACAACCTAACCCGATTGTTTTTCAAATACATTTTTGTACTAAAGTAATTTTCAAGTACCTACAATCTATATACAAGTTTATTTGTGTAGTTCCTGGTGAAGAATAGATCTTGCACTCTTTTCTAGAAGTAGTTGAGTGTCCTGTAAAAGAAAGTTATTCGTAAAACATCACGTTTAAAAACATTTAAAAATAATTAAATCATCACGTTTAAAAACAATTAAAAACAGTCTCACAAAACAATTAAATCATCACGTTTAGAAACAATCAAAAACATCATGTTTAAAAACAATTAAAAACAGTCTCACAAAACAATTAAATCATCACGTTTATAAACAATAAAAAACATCACGTTTAAAAACAATTAAAAACAGTCTTTGGTTTTGCTAACTATCCTCAAGTAATTTGTTGTTACGCTGGCTACCTCACTTGTAAAAAATGCCATAATTGAACGCATGGATTAATGAAATTATTTTGATAGATTTTTTCTACAGCAATATACCTACCTATTATGAAATAAATCATCATCATCGCCCTCAACGCTCCTCTCGGGAGCACAGGGCAGAAACCAGCCTCCTCCATTCAGAGAATCTGTGCCAATTGCGTCACCTCTTTCCACGACATTCCTTGCGCTCTGATATCTTTGTCATAGGAACGGTGTATTGTGAAAGGGGGACGCCCGGGTTGACGGAACCCCTGCGGACGGAAGAACAGTGCTCTTTTGGCCATGAAATAAATAAAATATGAAATAAATAAAATATGTTAATTTAGTTTTACAAGTAGCTACTTTATTAAAATGCCTCGAGTTTCGACATGACATGTCTTTGGAGTTTAAAAAAGATATAACATATCGAAACTGAAGTCACTGTAATAAAGTTCTAGTAAAATTAAATTTAAAAAAATCATTTATCAGCTCCTTTTCGTATGGCCCGGTTTATTGATAAATTTTAATCCATGGGAGCTGCGTCGTATTCTCTACAGTCTTGGCTCCAGCGCTGACAGCCAGTTAACCGTATCCAGTCCTGCTTCATGGGTGTCCTGCAGGTTCCCGCTGAATTTTATTGATTAATATGGAGATTTACAATATAAATACTTACCAATATAATACAGATGTTTTTTTTACATGTGGGATCGCATTGGCAAAAAATGTAATAATCCCACTAGATTTTTTTCGACCATGTAATAGTAAGATACGTATTTGAATTTCTTATTCATATAACTCTAATCCATCACTATCATATTAAAATAAAACGACACGGTGTCCTGTCGTCACGGCAATATATTAATATTATTATTATATAGGCATTATGTCAGTTTGTTGATTTTGTAGACAGTGAGAACGGACGGTTCAATCTGTTATGAAAAATTCAATATTGTCTTCGTTTATAATATGTAATATATTATTTTTTTATTTTTATATAATATTAGGTATTTATTTCTTAAACTTTATACAGGTTAACATATGAATAAAATACCAACAGTAAAAAACATTCTTCATGCTTTAATATTTACATTATCAATCATACTTCATAAATATATTTTTTATTTGACAATTCACACAGACCGAGCTAGTTCCATATTAAGATATGAATCTTGTGTTATGGGCACTAACGCGACGATACACATATATACATGTAACACCCAGACCCAGGACAATTTGAAAAAGGTCATTCTTCATTTTGCCCTGACCGGGAATCGAACCCGGGACCTCGTGACTCAAAGGCAAGAGCGTTAATAATATAACAATGATACGTCCATCTACTTGCGATCATTATCAAGGGAAACAGTATTTTGGGAAGTAGGTAGTATTTCCTTTGGATAGATATAACAATGATAGTTTAATAGGTAGCCAAGTATTGAGTGTTGTTTTAAAAAGTCGATTTATTCGTCTGGATAACCCCAAAAGCCGTATAAAAAACAAACAATATAATACAACATAAATTTTCAATTAATAGCGAAGCTCCTTGCCGCTCTGTTTTTGTTGCTTTCAATTTGCACGACCCTTTGTTTGTTTGTTTGTTTGGTTGTATGTTACATTGAAAGGATTATGGAATGGGATCAAAAGAAGGCCTGGGATCTTTCTTACAACAACTACACTACTACTACTGCTACAACTAGTATTGGACCTTCGTCAATGTATTGATAATTTTATCCCTTGTATTAATGAGGTGTTCAGCTACAAAGTGGTACAACTCTCACATTTCTTCGCCAATTTTTGTTCCTTTCTTGCTCCAATTGTGTTGTGAATGAGAATTATTTATTTATTTATTCATTCATTCTTTACTGTACATTGATTACAAGCAATAACATAAAAGGAAAACATTCATATAAGATACAATCAATATACAGAGGGCGAGTTTATCGCAAAGTCGCGATCTCTTCCAACTAACCCAAAGGTATAAAAACAAAACAAAAACCAAATAACAAAAGTATAAAAAAGCAAATCAGTTGAAGAAAAAAAATAATAATAATAATAATCTTCAACATTAAAATTCAAAAATCTATTATAATAGACACCTGTAATATTGTAAAAAGTTTTTGAACACAGATATTTCAGGCACAATGCTGGTATTTTGATCCCGCGTTCTGAGCCTAATCCATTGATATCCTGTATATCTGGATAGGTGATTTTTTCCCGGTATTAGACTGTTAAGTTTTTGTGTGATCATGACTGATCATATGGAGACTTATCTGGTTGTATAATGCTGAGAAGTGTGGATGGCAATTATGCCGCCGCATAAAAAATAATAATAAAAAAACACCCATATACAAATATATACACTACAATAATAATAATAAAAAGAAAATACTGTAAGGGAAGGATTATGTATTTTTTTTTCAAATTTAAAAATTTTTCAAGAGCAAACACTGTGAAAGTTCGTCAAAATTAAATATTTAGTTTTGATTAAATTAAAACACTGTGTCCTTCACTATAAGTATTGTATTTTTTCATAAGCTTTTCGGACTACGTCCATCCTCAGTGAAAAATACTAAGTAGGTACAAATTTTCTGTCCATTGTATTCAGTTTTAAGTATTTTTCACAGATAGACAAAAAAATCAAGTCAATCGGAGTGGGCAGCAAACCCCATCAATGCTGAATTTAGGGTTTGAAATGTCTTTGTTTTCCCTAAAAACTTCCCTTTAGAGGACACTCGAAAACTTACGAAAAAGAGTGGGAAACCAATTCTTTGGCTGTCGCTCCACAGAACACATTTGTACCTTTATATTGCACAACCTATTAATGATCTAACGAATATTCGTATTCGCATTCGCAAATATTCTCATATTTCAAAGTATTCGTATTCGCAAAAAAATATCCGAATATTTTGCGAATAATATTTCGGTAATAAAGTATCGGATATTCGGTAAAAGTACCGGATACTTACCCGGTACATTGCAGAAAGAGGTACTTGAAGAAAATGTTCTTTATGAAAACCGAGGAGTTTTAAATTTTTTAAATTCCTATACCATTTTGAAAATTCGGCGACGGGGGGGGGGTAGAAATTTTAATGATTGAGCAATATTGTCGAAATCTAAGCAAGTCAATATTCGCTATTCGCATTCGCGAATATCCAAAATCACACATTTGTTACATCACTACAACCTATTTACCCGCAAAAGCCCTAAAAGGAGTACTACAATAAAGAAAGAAAACAATGAATGCCTTTCGAGCTTAGTGAGTACTTACTTTGATTGATGTGACTACACAATATGAAATTATTGAATTTTGTTGGTATTTGTTTTGTAAAACTCCATATTAATCAAGTAAATAATAAATTTTACGCGGCGGCAGGATAGCCATCCACACTTCTCAGCATTATACAACCAGATAAGTCTCCATATGATCAGTCATGATCACACAAAAACTTAACAGTCTAATGCCGGGAAAAATTCACCTATCCAGATATACAGGATATCAAAGGATTAGGCTCAAAACGCGGGATCAAAATACCAGCATTGTGCCTGAAATATCTGTGTTCAGAAACCTTTTTACAATATTACAAGTGTTTATTATAATAGATTTTTGAATTTTAATGTACAAATTAACCGGTAAATCTAATTTTTGTAAATTATTTATTAAAGATTTCGGAGTTACCCCTGTAGCTGACATGACTAAAGGTATTATATAAACGGACCTAGAATGCCAAATATTTTTTATTTCTCCTGCTAGTTCTGTATATTTACGTATTTTTTCTGCGACGGTTGTTTGTATATTATGTGTATTTGGGACAGCGATGTCGATTAGGTACGTTATTTTATTACGTTTATCATGTAATACTAAATCGGGTCTATTATGATGTATTTGTCTATCTGTTATTATGGTTTTATCATAATAGAGCCTATAATTTTGATTTTCTAATACCTGTTCCGGGTTGTATTTATAATAAGGTATTACATTATTTGAGTTTAAAAGATTATGTTTAATAGCTAAATTTTGATGTATAATTTTTGCTACATGATTATGTCTATAAGTATACTCAGTTTGAGCGAGAGTGGAACAACCCGAAACTATGTGTTGAATTATTTTTTATAATATATTTTTATTATTTTTTATAATATATTTTTGATTCATAACCAATTTTTGCTACATGATTATGTCTATAAGTATACTCAGTTTGAGCGAGAGTGGAACAACCCGAAACTATGTGTTGAATTGTTTCCGGTTTGGCCAGACATTTCCTACACGAATCATCAATTATATTTTGATTTTTTATAATATATTTGGATTCATAACCAATTTTTCATTTTGAATTTCTAGTCTTTATTTATTTATTTATTTTATTCTTCACTGTACATTGGTTACAATATTACATAATGAAATAGTGGCATAAAAATAACAATTATAAATTCAATGTACAGAGGGCGAGTTTATCGCTAAAATGCGATGTCTTCCAACTAACCCGGTTACTAAAATTAAAATAAAATAAAAAAAACACATGCATACACCCTTACATATCAACAGTCATAAAAGAAATAAAAAGACAACACAAAGTAAACAAAAGAAAAGAAAAAGAACACATGCAAGCAACAATGCACTTACGGACACATAATAATAAAAGTATAACATATTAAATTGCAGCGTGCACATGCATAGGGAAAGGGAAAAGGATTGTCAGATGTCTTTATTAATTTGTCTAAGCATAATACATAAATAATCACAACGATATGCTGTTGCGATCCTTATAATATACTATTGTGAAACATTTGAGTTTTGTATTAGATGAGCTATATCACTTTTCTTTTGAGCAGCTCATTTGCTAAACAATTCTCCATGCCCAACACTCTCCGGCAATGCGAGGCTTGGGAGACGGGAAAACGTGAGGAAAAATCTAATGAAAACTTTACCCAAAAGCTATCAAAGTTACTTACCCACCTACCTACCTACCTACCTACCTACTTAACAGGATGGCCGAGTTACGAATTTAGGGATACGGCGATAGAAGACAGTGGCGGGACTAAACATTTTACATTGGTTAAATAATGAGTTTTATTTACTATGCATTTAAATTATCACTAATGAGTTTTTAAAAGGTTTGCGACCGGATTCGATTCGTTAGTATCATTCACGAGCAGATTTAAAATTAAGTTCAAAACAAAAATCATTTAAAAAAAATCATTAGTGATTTTATCATGTCGCGTAATTATCACATAGTTAATGCCAATAACATCGAAAATATTTTACATTGGTCCTAAAGATGTTTTTGTTATATTCATTCATTCATTCATACTGAAGTGATATTTATTTATTTATAATAATACTCGGCACCGGCCATTTGATACGTGCTATAAAGATATATGAAGTTTTTGTACGATATCATGCATGGTGTTGTTGATTCCTCTTACCTTAGTGGAAGTGTCTCGATTCGTGTGCCGTTGCCGAGGCGAACACGAAACAATGTTTTATTTCATGTCGAAACGTTTTCATCGAATTACACCAGAAACTCTGTTGTTAACCGGCTCTTGGAGACATACAACGATGATTTTGTCCACCTGGATATTTTCACAATGTCGCGGGGACAATTCGCAGGGGCCGTGGCGCAGACCATGAACGCGTGAATTTCGTTTAATTTTTGTTTGAACAGTTCCTTCATCTCTCTCTCTCTCTCTTGTTGTATTCTTGTTTTATATATGTATAAACACTGTAATTGGCCTTATATTTTTTTTGTTATTATGATTACATATTATGTGCTGTTGTGTTAATAAAGAAAAAATAAATTAAAATAAAATAAAATATGTTATATATTTATTATACACAACAGTAACTTACATTAAAAAATATGTATAATACCTACACGCAACGCAACTATATTGGAACAGTATGACAACAAATACAGTGAAATAATATGTATAATACCTACACGCAACGCAACTATATTGGAACAGTATGACAACAAATACAGTGAAAAAATATGTATAATACCTACACGCAACGCAACTATATTGGAACAGTATGACAACAAATATAGTGAAAAAATACAATTTCCATTTCAGGTAATATATAAATAACTTTGAAATATGTAAATAACATGAAAAATAGAGAAATTTAAAATTATATTATATAGATTCCATGCATATATAAGTAATGATGGACACCCTTTCTATACACAAGAATTTTGTCTTCCTGAAATGGTGAAAACTTATATATTGAAATGTATTTATATGTAATATTAAGTGTGAATATCTGTGTCTATTGTCTATACCAACTATTACTATTATTATTATTATTCATATGGATGGAGTAGCTTGTAAACTGCAAATAATTAAAAAGCAAATTGTCCTATCCGTCTTATTAAAAGTTGTGATATCCAGAGTGGGTAGTAAATTAACTCATCGTTGAACTGAAAATGTCAAATGTCTTAAATGGGGTGTTTTTTGAATACCTGCCTTTAAGAGAACATTCGAAAACTTGAAGTTAATTTTACCGACTCCGTGATTTTCATTTAATTCAATTCAAATATTTTATTGAGATAATAATAAACACATTAAAAATAATTATATATACAATAAGCACAATTATATAAATCTTTATATTATCTACTTAAGATTTAGAATAATTCCAAATCTTTTCATTTTCGTATAAAAATGACATGCCTGCAATTTTATAATACAATCGTTGGAATATTACACATGAAAAACACGCGATTTTAAGAGCTCGGTGATTTTTTTACATGTATGGAAAATACGCCACTGAAACAATGTATCTACTGTTAGGGTGCTTGCTTGTATAAGGGTGTAGGTACCTTCTTACATTTCTTTGTATCTATTTCAGAAATGTTTTTTAAAAAGGAAGAAAAAGTTTTATCCAAGTATGATTTCTTTTTATATTATTATTATTGTTTTGGACTAACTTTAAGCTCGTTCCGTGGGTTTTTCAGCAATTAAATGGTTTCTCATTCTTTTCAGTGAGTTTTCGAGTGTCCTACTGTAGTTCGTCGGTATCCTGGAGGTAGAGTCTCGGTCTCATGCACAAGTGATGCGCGGTTCGATCCCGTGTGCCTGCAAACTTCCTTTTCACGACACAATCATTTATCTTACTGTGAAAGGTGTATAAGGTTGTATTTGGATTTATAACAAAAACACAACACACTAGGTGCTCGTAAAGCATCAATCATAAAATAATTAACATTTAATATTCAGCGATGAGATACGTCATTCATCCTCACAAATAAAACATCTAACTGTTCTTCAATTCAGCTGTCATGAAATGTGCCACCCTGAATGTCATAACTTATTTTTTATTGAACAACTAATATGCTGGCTACCTCGCTTGTGGGATATGCCGTGATGGATTAGACATACAGGTAGAGATAAATGAGCCAAGATTCGTTCACGAAAAATCATCAAATTGATAATTTAATGTTATGAAATTAAAATAATGAAGCTGCATTACAGTAACAAGCAATTTTACATATAAATACAATTATTCTAAATAAAATCATACAGTCAATATACAGAGGACGAGTTTATTGCGAAAGCGCGATCTTTTTTACCTGTAGCGTATTTATTATTTTATTCTTCACTGTACATTGGTTACAATATTTAAAATCTTATGTTTAAACCTTACTAATGTAAAAGGCTTCAAAAGTCGTTGATGATGGAAATGAATAAATAAATCAAAACAAAATATCATAAAAATATCAGTTATACAATTCAATGTACATATCGAGGAGTATAAGAATTATTAATTATTTATTGAGCTACGTGATTATTTTATTGATTTTTATAATAATAATAATAAAGATAATTTGTATTTGGCGCCATTTAATGATCCGTGACCATCTCAAGGGCGCCATGGCTTTTCTTGAAAAGCAGTGTTTTCAGCTTACTCCTGAACGTTGTATGTAGATGTATACTGTTTTTCTTTGTCAAAATTTGGAATTTTATTGATTTAAATAAATGAAAAAGAAACTATGTAAATTGATGGTTTTTTCATCTTCATATCTCAGAATAAGTCTTGAGAGGGCTAGGGTTTTATTGCACTAAACAGCTCATATATTTTTAAGGGATTTTGTGAACAAAATGTATAAGGTAGAGGTGTAGATACATAATCTTTATATAAAACTAAACATATAAATAAAATTTACCGGATAACTTGGCTCTTTTCTATTTTATTTTATAATGTAATGTATAAGAATGGATATCCGTAATAATTTAGTTAGCGTGTTAAAATAATTCTTTATTCTGAGATATAAACGTTACAGGCTATGTTCATAATACGAAATTGTTGAAAATTACTAGGTATGTGATAAAAGTTCATAAATTCTATCTATCTTCTTTTTAAGGCAGCACCCACCAGATTTTAGACAGATAATGACACACACGCACACACACACACACACACACACACACACCCTCACACACACACACACACACACACAAACAGAATTTAATGTCTCAGTGAGTTCGTCGGTAGCCTGGAGGTAGAGTCTCGGCTTCATGAACATGAGGTCTGTGGTTCGATCCAAGATGCCGGCAAACTTTTCACGACACAAGCTTTTGGCTTACTGTGAAAGGTGTATAAGGTTGTATTTGGGTTTATAACAAAACCCAGATATATCTTTTTTTTCTAAAAAATCGAATAATACTGACCCGTGGGAGCTACACTCCATAGTAATTATGTAGATAGTGACCACACATCAAAAATTCAAATTCAAATATGTTTATTCAAGAATTCATATATATATTTTACAACATTAATATTTTAATAAAAATACACAGTTAAACATAATTGATTTCTTCAAATTTGAGCAGAGTTCGTGGTTTAAGGGATAATTTCATTATTAGATACACGTATATTTGCTCATAAAAAGGATCTTCAATTTATTCAAAGGATCTTCAGATCAAAATTGGTGTAGCCAAAAGACCAGCTGAATGCAATCAACATGAAGGTCGTCCTCAATGTGCCAACAAAAAATTAACTTATTCATGATAGGTAACAAACCTCTTCACTGAATTTATAATGTTAATGACTTTATATTTTTTTCGAAAAATATAATATAAACCTAATAAACGAGTAGGCATTCTATGTAAAATCTGAATGCATATTTTGCCCGCAACAATTACATTTCACATTACATACTAAAGTTTAAGAAAGACAGTCTATATTAGGGATGGCGAATCTATGGCACGCGTGCCACCTGTGACACGAGAGACGATTTTGAATGGCACGCGAATCTATGTAGAGAAAAAAAATAAAACTAGTTACAAAAAAAAATCAAAAATTTTTAGAAATAGTATAAAAAAATCATAAAAAGTCTATTTTTTATTCATTTCTTTTAATATTTTGACATTCATAAGTAGGTACTTAATAATTTTTTTCGATCTATTAATACTGTTTATATTAAAAATCTGAAGTAAGACGAATATTTGATGCATTTTTATTTCCTTGGCATATTGATTTTATTTATTTTTTAATATTATTATACAAAGGTATATTTTATATTTTAAATTGATTATTGTATTATTATTCACGAATTTGTTTTAATTTGTAATTCAAATTTGAATTCCTTTAATTATTATTATTGTTTTTATCTATTATTATTATTATTAATTTAATATTATTATCATATTATAAAATTATTATTGTTATGTGGTTATTGACTTCTTTCATTTTGATTTATTGAATAATTTTAAAATTTATAATGCATCTATTGATTTTATAATGATATTTTTTTTATTTTATTTCTTTTGTTTATAATTTCAATTGTTATTATAGTATTCCCTGATTACTGTTTGATCTTCGACACTATAAATTATTTAATATATTGTTATGTCATTGTTGTGTCTACTACATATGTATTTTGTTAACATGTAAAAGGCTTGTTGCCGTGTATGTTTAAATAAATAAATAAATAAATATGTGGCATGGTATGTCGATGTGAAACATCCAGAACTAGGGGAAATCGTCAAGGGATTAAGGCCTAGGAAGGCACCTGGGATTGACCGAATGAATGGTGACATCGTGAAGGAGGTCTGGAAGTACTGTCCGATAGAAATGCTGGCTCTCTACCAGGCCTGTTTGAATGAATGGGTTTTCTCAGAAGTTTGGAGGAGAGGATTGCTCAGGGTAATACCCAAGGGCAATGATAGGCCGCTGTCGGATCTATCCTATTATTATAAAAAAAAAAAAAAATTGGCACTCAGGCTCAAAAAGATTCGCCCACCCTGGTCTATATTATACAATATAAGAATAAGGATAGGGATAGTGAGAGAAAGGGAGAGATAGATTTCTATTTTACGATCTAGGACATCAGCTTAAGTACACAATATACTTAGTGGTACTGGGATATAAATCTTGTAATTTGTATAGAACGGAGTTCATTCTACCTAATACTGAATAGAATACTGCTCTTATAGTAAGTAGTATGAGTAGCAAAAGATTAGGAAATGTGGATTTATGTGGAATAATGGTTGTATAACCATGTACTATTCTTCCTATTATTCTCTCTCTCTCTTCCCCAATTCTGGTGGTACTGGTCTCCAAAACTTAAAGAGTATCCTGTAAATGGGAATCTCTTTCTCTCTCTCTCCAGTATTTCCCAGTATAATGGTAGTGGTATCTTTTCTGTTACTGTAATAGTATACTGTGAAACTAACCTCTTCCTATAGTTCCCAGTCCCTCTAGAGTGTTAGGTGTGTGAATTGTAGATTTTTTTTTCTCATTTTGATTAATGTAGAGATTTTTCTAATTATTTGTGTTTTTATTATTTTTATTTGTGTTTAGTATTAATGTATCGGGCGGGGAGTTCATTGATCCCAATGCCCTTGAGATGTACTTGCCGCACGTGGCGACTGAAACGGTAGTTACTATGTAGTTATGTACTAATGTATACCCACTACGTTAAGACATTGTACTCACAGCAGTGAGTATATAGGCATAATTCACTCGATGTCGGGTGCCTTGCCGAAAAGAAAAAGAAGAAGAAAGAAGAAGTATTAATGTAACGTGGTTAGATGGAAGAAATCACTTTATAGTGATAATCTCGCCACTGCACATCATCACATTTTTTATTATGTAAATGCAAACTGATTGGTTTATTTTGGATTGTGAATGATGATGTGCAAGAAGAATAAAATAAATAAATAAAACGAACGTGCTCGTTAAACTTTACGTATAAATTATTATTATCTTGAATCAGCGATGAGGTATTCCATGAACCTTGAATTCAAAATTCAATTCAAATTCATTATTCATAGAAAAATATTTACACATATTAGAAAATAGTACATTATCACATTAATTATTTTATTTTTATTTATTTATTTCCAAAATACTTACTTATCCATACTTAAATAACATGAAAACATCACAATGGAATATAATGCCCCACTAGATCAAAATCTGTTCTGGGGCAATACTAAGAAAATACTAAAAAAATATTACAATTTAACAACACAATTAAATAACAAGAAAAATAAGACAATTTAATAATTAATAAAGTGTTGTGTTGCTGTCCTACAAGATGCAATGCAGCTGTATTGGGGCTGATAACAAACAACATAAACATTAAAAAAACTTTGAAAAACAAAAGAAACAAGTAAAAAAAAAACAAAGAAACATTCAAGACTTATTTATACGCAGTTAGTCACCTGGCTACCCCACTTGTGGGATATGTCGTGATGGTATAGATAGATAGATATAACATGCAAATTCATGAAAACCTTCCATTTACATGACACTTAAAAACTTAAAGATGATAAAACCTTTCTTTTCCCGAAATTCCAAAGGGAGGTAAGTTTTTGAAAAAAAAAATAAGGGTTTACATAAATTAACATTTAGCACAGAGATTCATTAAAAGCTAAAACCAGTAGGTAGAAACATTATTAGATAATTTATTGGACGACAGAAATTTAGAAACTTAGTGACAACTTAGAAACAACGTCTAGAGGAAACAGATTGATTAATCATGAATATATATGTAACACTAACTGGCTGCTCTGACTTAGTCGTTGGAAACTTGTTACAGTTACGACACAACTACCATTGAGGTAGTTGTGGAAACGGATAATAATTTAATCGGGCAACGGATATGTGAATGGAAATGGAAATATAACTGTTGGACTTATTGTCGGCCGGTGTGGCGCGGAGGTAACGCTCTTGCCTTTGAGTCACGAGGCCCCGGGTTCGATTCCCGGCCAGGGCAATGTGAAGAATGACCTTTTTCAAATTGTCCTGGGTCTGGGTGTTACATGTAGGTATATGTGTGTAGTGCATTGTATATGTGTGTATCGTCGCGTTAGTACCCATGATACAAGATTCATCTGAGTTTGGGACTAGCTCGATCTGTGTGTGAATTGTCTATGTATGTATATAGCTTAGAGCGAATTACTTTTTGAGGCTGCTTTTAAATCCCATCAGGGTTCTTCTCTTGCAAGGCTCAGAAAGAATCTAAAGCCACTTACTCATGTCCTTGCAAACGCTTTTTGCTTCCATCACATGCATACAATATCTCATACATGATTTTCTGTTATTCGTACTAAGAACGTGTCGACTCATGTCGAGTTCCATAGCTCAACATGTAGAAATGTATTATATTCGAGAAATCGTAAATTTTTGTAATTTTGGTATATTTATATGATGCTTTAAATACACAACATAAATTGAAATATATATAATGGTATAATAATCACACCGTTAAAGACTTGCGTTCTCTAAGTTCCGTTTAATAGTTAAACAATTTGAAATATATATATTTCTGCTTTTGATATTGGTACATTATTTTTTATCCATAACTAAATATTTAATTAAGAAGGACATGTGAATTTTTATAGTTATTGGTTTGTGGAACTGAAAGATTGGCGTTAATTGTGTGTATCAACCAATTGAATAAATAAACCGTATAAAAAGTTGTTTTTATGTGTTGCAGTTTGCAAGTACCAAATTTAAGTGTAAAATATAAAATTTATAATTTGTAACCCTTATTGTTTAAAAGCATTTTGTGGTCTATTAAAAAAAGAAATAATTGAGTAGGTACATAATGTACTATAAAATAAATGAGCCGCTATCCTGTATTCGGTCGTATAACTGCCGGTTATCTGTTCTATCTCTAGTTAGTAGTTACATTACTGTCGGTAAGTAGATAATAATTCATTCATGTCACCAATTAGGTGAGAAGTTACTGTAGTAGTAGTAGAAGTAGTAGATAGGAAGTTATTTGAGATGAAGTAAGAAATAACATCATCTACTTTCAGTGTACATATTCCAACGAGTCACAGGAGAGAAATTTAGTTGTAAAGTTGAGGGTGAGATTGCATTAAATAAAACTGTTATTTGATGTCCAAGTTTGTAATACTTTCCAGTCAAGCATAAAAATTGATTTTTTTCATTTTTAAACACCAGTATTCTAAGACCTCAAAAGCACTTTATTGTGAAACTATTATTTGAAATTCCCAGCAATCGGGTCTGTCTTCTATTTGCCTCTTCTCTCTCGAAGATTTGGAGTCAATTTGAGCCAAAAATTGGAATCTGTGACACCAAAAGTTCTATTCCCAATACCCGTTCCGTAAAGTTGAGATGGCTCAATAAGTCAATATCTTGCTTCACTCTGTGCAGAGCTATGCGAAGCATGAGCTGACGTTCACCAATTTGTACCAAGATATTATTCAGTCAATCGGAAAAATATAAACAAGCGTTTCTTTTAAAAAATACGAAGTTGTACATATTTCCTAACATTTTTTTTCTTGCACATCATCATTCACATAACAAAATCAACAAATCAGTTTACATGCGAAAAAAATGTGATGATATGCAGTGGCGAGATTATCACTATATAGTGATTTCTTCCATCTAACCACGTCACATTAAACCTTACAATTAAATCATGATATATGTTTTATGTGTTAAATTAATATAATGAGATATTACCTGGATATGTAGATTTTCATTATGTGTGTATGTATGTACATTGTACATCCGTATGTTTGCAAATTGTTGGGGCTTCTTGGTAAGGAAATAAAGTTGTAGTTATTTTCATGTAAAGTTAAAGGTTCATTAGAACTTAGCAATGAAACCATCTTCCCTTAATGGAGTTTCCAACCAACACTATTACATACAAATAGAACTTACATACAAACTATTACTATACAGTATACATTCAGGAACGATCATATAAGTGGTACAGTCAGTTGAAAATAACATTTAGAGATTGAAAATGATTCTGGTATATTTCAATTTATTCAATTATAAACAATACCTCAAAACAGCAACTAAGGTTGCTGGTGTCAGAGGCGTGCAGTATTACAAATCTGGTAAAACAATTCATAAATTTAAATTATTTGATATTATAGTAAAATATAAGACACCAGAGCAAAAAATCACAGAACAGCAACACTATTGAAAACAAAAAACACAAAACACTATTACAAACATTGAGAAGTCATTACTAACTCTTGAATCCTCTTTCCAAACTCCTAAGGATTTTTACATTTCTTCAATTGGTCAGGCAAACTGTTATAAATCATAACAGCAGAGTACAAGAAACCATCTCGAACTTTATTTGTTCTGGGTATAATGTTTCTTATATTGTTTGAAGTCCGCGTGTTGTGTCCATGTACACTACTGTTAGTCGTCAAGCTCAAGTTTTTTAAAATGTTACCTAATTTTTCATTCTATTTCGTTGACGTATGAATCAATGTTTAAAATACTTCATGTTATCATTAAAAAACTGGAGTTACCAGTACAACATTTGTACAAACAACAAACATGCAGATTGTTTTCTCCGTGACAACCAAAAGACATTCAGTAGGGGTTGCATTCTCGTTAAAAGTGTTGTACGTAAGGTTTTACGAACATCCCACTCTTTTTCATAGGTTTTCGAGTGTCTCAGGTTTTGTCAAAAGCAGGTGATGGGAAATATGAATTTCTTAAATATTGTTTAAGTAACTATGTATAATTATTATATTTACATATATTATGTCTAGAAATGATTATACGTATAGTTAATGCCGAAAATACAAACAAAGTAAATTCTTACACCTTAAATTCAGCGATGAGGTATGCCACCCATCCTGAATGTGTTTATCCATTCAGAAACTTAATATTTAGTAATTTCCCTAGAAACATTACAAATTTGCGAGCCGGCTTTTCTTACATTTGCCTGACGACAAGGGTAGAAGCTTTCGAAAATAAATGAAAATACTTTTGATTTCTTATTATAACAAACTTCCACCAAGAGCCATCGGTCAATGTCTTTTAACTTTATTTTGATTATTTTTTTGCTGGCACAAATAAGACAGCTTGTAATATGTTTATTACATACGACTGGCTACCCCATTTGTGGGAAATACCGTGATGGTAAAGTAATTAAAGTAATTATATTAAAAGTAACAGTAAAATCACTGTTACTTTTGATTACATTTTCCACGTTGATAATAAATGTATCCCATAGTTTGATAGTAGGCACTGATAGGAGCATATTCTATGTATGTAAACTAAGGTGGGAGTATTCTACATATTGTCGGTAGATTCATGAAACCTCCTATGTGCATTTATCAAAATTTTACAGGAGATCAAAAATACTGTTTGGCAGGATAACATTCTCTAAGTTCCACATTCGTTACGTGGTGGAAGATATCCTAGATATTCTACAGTACATTGAATTACCAGGCGTAATTCAAAAATATTCCTTGAAAAAATCGGCAAAGATTTGGTCTCCCGTAAGTTTTCGAGTGTCCTGTTAAAAATAATAATAATAATAAACTTTACTGTATAAAATATTTAGACAAAAATAAAAGGATAACAACATGGTATATACAAATAATTTTGCACAATGGGCCAGTTTATCGCAGAGACGCGATATCTTCCAACTAACTTAATAAAATAAAACAGAAGACAAATTGAAAATAATTATAAAAACAAAATAAAAATAATAAAAATAAAGGTAGGCGTCCGGACAAAAAATATAAATATTTTATATACATCTGAAATTCAGTGATGAGGTTCGCCACCAACCCTGAACGTCTTAATTTTTTGTTGGCGCAGAGAGGCTACCACACACGTAGGATATGCCGTGATGGTATAGCAGTAATAGATATTTCAATACGAAATTTCAAATACAACATAAAATAATTCATTATATTAATATCATTCTTTTGTTTACATTAATATGTGTATGCTGTAGACACACTTAATTGGGGGGTTGGCCTGGCCGAATCAATGTATGTTGTTTTTATTTTTTGTGTGTATTTTGTCAACTTTCTGTTTGTGTCTCTGATTAATAAATGAATAAATTAATGAATAATAAAAAAAAATTGAAAACACTAGGACGATATGCAGGGGCGAGATTATCGGTATCAAGTGATTTCTTCCATCTAACAACGATGACGATACATGTAAATTTTCACGAAATATCGTAGAAAAATAAGCACGTAAGATATTTAATTTATCTTAATAACTTTTTGATGGATAACTCAGAGTACAGGTTATTTCATATGTACCTACTTACAATTTGGTATCAGTAATATTTCATTTTTGAACAAACTGACACATGGGATGTTTTACGGATCCACCGACGATATACTTATACATTCTGCAAAATAATAATATTAAGTTTGTATATATATATATATATATTAAACTTTATTAATTCCAAAGTTGACATTTCATAAATTATTATCACATCCTTTAACTATCTTCTACCTGCTACATACATACAATTACATACGTACAATATTATAAATTAAGTGCCTACTTTTATATTTAAATTTAGGCAATAAAATTAAAAATAAAACACTGTATAACTTTCACTAATTAATATTTTGCTTAGAAGCTTTTCGGACATACGTCCATCTTCAGTAATAAATATCTTATAAGATATCATGAAGATGGACGTATGTCCGAAAAGCTTTATAAGCAAAATATTAATTAGTGAAAGTTATACAGTGTTTTATTTTTAATTTTATTACCTAAATTTAAAAATGAGCTTTCATAGTGTTACCTCTTCAAAAATAGAAAAGTTTTTATATTTAGTATTTTCATAGTTGCTTTATTGATAGCGAGCTGGCCTTCAGGAACTTTCGCTCATCAGGCTCTGCAGAGAGGTTTGCCACCCATCCTGAATGTCTTAATTTTTTGTTGGCACAGACAAAACGGCTTGTATGTTTATCACACGCAGCTGGTATGTTGGCTACCCCACTTATGGGATATGCCGTGATGGTGTAGTAGTGGTAGTAAAATAAATCAAATATCCATAAGTACATAATTGAAAAAGTTCATAAAAAATGACAGTTCGAAAATTATATCAAATTGACAATTTCATGTGTTTTAAAAAATATTATATTGAATACATCCGCTGACTATTATAAAATGTGTGAAAATGCCGATAACAGTAGAATAGAAGCATGAAGAGAATGAATGAAGAGAAGAATGAACCATTTCCATGAATCACTTAAATTCTCACAGATTAAAATCAATGTAAAAAAAAAGATGAAATAAAATATCTGTCTTACCTTATACATCAGTACTTACTTAGATATTGTGAGTACCTACCTACATAATATCTAGATCGGTACGTATTACGAGTACCTAAGATCACCGGGTATAAAATAACGAATACTAGGAAATGAATATTTACCGCTTTTTCTTTAATCGCATTTCCTTTAAGCGAAACTTCTCCATACATTTTTTTACTCTTATTTCAAAGGCAGAATCTGTACGAGTATTAAAAATATTTTCATATAATTTCTGCTGAATAATATGGAATAAGTGAAAAGGTGTTCGGAGACGTGACTGCTTCAGAATCAAATGGCTGGATGATTCGGATAGGATCCTAAAGAAGATCTTTTCATGCCATTACGACAACTCCCATATTAAGGGAGGGGTCCCTTACAATTACTCCTGAATGTTTCAAGAATATCAAATATCATATCATCCAGTCAGTCTAGAACATGTTTTTTTTATGATGTTAGGTTATGTTATGTTATGTTATGTTATGTTATGTTATGTTATGTTATGTTATGTTATGTTATGTTATGTTATGTTATGTTATGTTATGTTATGTTATGTTATGTTATGTTATGTTATGTTATGTTATGTTATGTTATGTTATGTTATGTTATGTTATGTTATGTTATGTTATGTTATGTTATGTTATGTTATGTTATGTTATGTTATGTTATGTTATGTTATGTTATGTTATGTTATGTTATGTTATGTTATGTTATGTTATGTTATGTTATGTTATGTTATGTTATGTTTGTATTGTTTCTGTTTTTGTCTTTTCGATTTAAGGATATGTTATTTATCTTGTTCATTTTAATCAAATGTGTAGCATCATTTGATCGTTTTAATTGATCTCGTATAGCGATTGTTCTGCGAGGATAAAAAATAAAGATATCAATTTCCTTGAATCCTTACTTTTATCATAAATATTTATTAGTTTTCGTTTATATTCATATCTACTTCTGTGTATTCTTTTTTCATTATTATTGTTATTTTAATATGTATGACAACCGAATGGGCTTTGATTAAAATAATTAATTTAATATTTGAACACTTATAAAGAGGACATTGCATTGAGTACTTCTTTTCTTGTATAATATTTGGTTGTATTAGATATATGTATGTTTTGTCTGTAGTGTTCTGTTGATTGAATAAATAAATAAATAAAATAAATAAATGATCCAAGAGTGGGCTCAAAGTTGATCTTATAGGCTTCCCTCTGCAAACCCAATACTCCCTTGATGTACCCTTGGTGGAAAATCTTACAACGAGGATGACACACATATATACTTACACAATATAATATATAATTTTATAAATAAATAAATATAATGAAAACAAAATCAACGTCGACTCAATCAATAAACATAATTTTACGTCTTATACATAGAAATATATGTACATATCTTTTTTCAAGTCTTGATAGGACACTTGGAAATCAACAAAAAAATAAATTGTGAAAGAATGAATTTGACGACCGGTGTGGTGCGGAGGCTAATGCACTTGCCTTTGAGTCACTAGGTCCTGGGTTCGATTCCCGGTCGGGGCAAAATGAAGAATGACCTTTTCAAATTGTCCTGGGTCTGGGTGTAACATGTATATGTGTTCAGTGCATTGTAGGTATATATGTGTATCGTCGTGTTAGTACCCACCCATAATACAAGATTCATATCTTAATTTGGGACTAGCTCGGTCTGTGTGAATTGCCTATACATGTTACATAATATAGTGAATCTGAAATTCTACATTATTGAAAAAAATATATAAAAAGCCCCTTTAAGTCTTCTGGGCGTCGCGTTTTGTTGTAAGTATACCGTTAAAAACGTGGAGAAAAAAGCTCTTTTACATCTCTTCTGTTTTTTTTCTTTGTCTTTCTTAGTATATTCATCTCCTTTTCCCTTGACTGGCATGTCGTTTTAGGCGTCAATTACGGAAAATGAAAAACTGCAACTTTGAAAGTATCTACATACCTATAAACCTACTTTTTCGTACCCTAACACATAAAAAAGGGGGCGATAAATCCAAATTAGAAGCAAATATGTCCTAAATTTCACTTATTTTTTTACTTAGATCCTACTTCCGACCAGCCCCTTATCTTTGTAAATGTTTTTAATAGGTACATTCTGTCTTTACCATCACACCGTCTCCCATAAGAGAGGTATCTAATGTGGGTACTCTCTGCTTTTAAATTATCTGGAAAATCGAGCTTTTGTGATTTTTTTTATTTATTTATTCTTAACAGTAAATATGTACAAACAAATAAAAAAATTAACATTATGGAATATATTTCCCTACTGGACTAAGGTCTGTTCTGGGGCAATACCAAAAAAATACAACTTTTACATTTACCTACAATTAAATACAATAAATCAAAACAATTTAAAAAAAATAAAAATAGTGCATCATATGTGATGTTTAGAATATTTACTAATTTTTTTTTGTTTAACCGGATTTGGATGCAGATGACAAAACCAATCGATTTTTCTGGTTAAAAAAAAATAGTAAATATTCTAAACATTTGTTGCTAACTGGTCGAACTAGCAGCCGATAAAGTATTGAACTTAATTTTTCCAGCGCCATTTAGACGGGATTTCGCGATCTATTTGAGATCTGAAAAATGAGATCCCAAAAAGATGGTTGCTTCTAAGGTTTGCATAAAGCATCTCTCGATTGGTGGACCTTAAATCGTGACAGTGAGAGTGGTTGAATTGGTGAACGTTGTCCATTGACACTGAAAGTGATCACTTAAGCCAGCCTAGAGCCAATTCGTAAGCGTTGGGACACCTTTCTCACTTCTTCCGATTAGATTTTACGCAATGTTGCATTGTGTAGACATGGTTCTCTTATTAAGGTTTCTGATTGGTTTTGACATCATATGTGCGTCAAAAATAATAATAGATCATCATTATGTGCGTCAAGTCATTTAGTACGTGCGAGTTGGATTAACGAAAGAGTTTATAGTTATTGTATTATGTTCGTCAGATCTCTCTCAGACTCCCTTCTGCCCCTCTCCATGAGCCATTTCGTCACCTATTTGTTCAAGTTTTTCCCATTTGGAGTTGATATTTACTAGCTTTCTGTATATATTTTTGTTGTATATCCATATCTTTACAGCAACTCTCACAAATTGTGTAGCCAGCGTACTAATTGCATGTTATAAACATCTTCTCAGTGTCAATAAAAATATGACATTTAGAACGGTTGGCAAACTTATTCGCTGATTTGAAGATGTCAAACGTTTCAGAAGTGACCTTTCACTTATACTAAGTTTTTCAGGATTTTGGAAAACAAATAGGGATAATTTATATCGAGGGTCGGGTTTTTTCAGCATTCACGATTACTTTTTTGTTTGTTAATTGTTTAGCAAAGTTTTTGATAATATTTTTTCTGGATATTTTAAATTCGATTTGGGTGTTCAAAATTACCTGGTATGTTTACATTGCCTACCTATGTGCAGAACAGCCAAAAATACCATCAAGGATTAGGCAACATTGTATATTAATATTTTTGTACTGAATAAATATATAAACAAAATGTAAAAGATTAGGATAACCAAACAGTTTGTTCTTTCTACTTAATTATACGAGTTTGTAATGAAGCTAAGCAAAGCATGTTTCTAACTAGTACACCGATTCAAGGTGGACAAAGTAAGTTCTGGAGTTTAGTTCTGGAGAAAAATTAAAAGACCTTAGGCTTAATGTTTGTAGAATGTAAGCAAAATTGGTGGAAGGAATACAGCAAATCTAGGAGTGGAAAATTATAATGAGAAGCATGTGGCCAAAGATGGATTCAAAATAATTGAATAAGAAGAGGTAAAGATATATCTGGATTTTTTATACATCCAGATACAACCTTATACACCTTTCACAGTAAGCTAAAAGCTTGTGTCGTGAATGGGGAGTTTGCCGGCATGAAGGTATAGGTACCATTATGCTATTTTCTATGTCTACGACCGGTGTGGCGCGAAGGCTAACACTCTTGCCTTTGAGTCACAAGGTCCCGGGTTCGATTCCCGGCCAGGACAAAATGAAGAATGACCTTTTTAAAATTGTCCATTTTTGGGGTTTGTGGATGTTTGGGTATCTCGTTGGGAGCTTCTGCGTCAGCCGGGTTCACCCCCGTCTGACGTGGGAGTGTCGTAGGGTTGGTTTTGCCCGTTGTGGCGATGGTGCGTGTGGCGAACTCGTCTTTTTGTTGTGTCGTCCTGTCTCCCTTGGTGGAGAGTAGGTTTGGTAGGGATGTCCCTTTTGGGAGGGTTTAATGTTTCCACACCATGCTGGCGCTGGCGACTCTCGGGCTCGCGCCCTTTAAACGCCTAACAGCATGTCTCTGGACACCTCACCTCGGCCTTCTGTACTTACCAATTTGTGTATATATTTTATTATCATGTTTTATTTATTTTGCTTCACGTTTTGTATCATTTTGTTTATTTTTCTTTCTTTTTTTACTTATATATATATTGTACAATAACTCAATAAACATTATTACCGCCCAGAGGGGACATTGAAGAGAGAAGTAATATAAAAGATTCCCACGACGGCGGTTTTGGCCGGCCGGCTCTTCAGGCCTCCCTAATGGCCCGCCCGTGAGGACAATTTTGGTTTGAATGTGCGGATAAGTAGGAGCTAAAGACTCCTGAGGTATCCGGGTGTGTGGTGGATCTTTCTTCAATGTCCTGGGTTTGGGTATTACATGTATATTAGTGCATTGTATATATGTGTATTGTCGTGCTAGTACCCATGATACAAGATTCATTTCTTAGTTTGGGACTAGCTCGGTCTGTGTGAATTGTCTATACATGTTATGTTATGTCATTTTGGTATAGCTTTTCATTTCAAACTTCAAAAAATATTATTATGTACTAATGTGGGTATAATGTTAGTTAGGTATAAATTAAAATGCTCACGAAAGCTGTCAATGACATATATATGTAAGAATTGCCCTCTTAGAGTATAACTCATTATTTAATAAATCCTTTATCCAGGACTTGTTCTAGCAATAAAATAAATCAAACAACTGTCTAGGGTGTTAGCTTTAACAACTCCGTTAGGTGTTACGAATGTTTGGAGTTATAAACTTTACCAATACGATCTAATATTTTATTCTATACGCAGCAAATGGACAGGAAACCATTCTCAAGCACGATATTTGACTCATCTTTCTATTAAATCAAACTAGCGCAATGTGACATCAATTAAAAAAATAGTATGAACGATTCTATCCTGTTATCTCTTCACAGCTAGGCAGAATGTCAGAACACCAATTCGACCTGTCACTTTGTGCACTTCTTTCGCTTCAATCACATTCAAGCAGTTCCTTACACCTTTTGTTTATGTAACATTCTTTTTGACCAAATATTTCAAATTTCCCTTGGGGGATTCTTGTCCTGAGAATGACCTTAATTGAAAAAAGGCATGTATTCGTAAAATGTTACCTATATATTTATTTATTTCAAAGCGCATTACAGTTTCAAGACGTTATACATCTTCAATTCAGTGTGAGGAATGTCTAAACTCATATTGCCACAGAGATGATGTCTTTCATGTTTATTATTACTTGCAATTAGCCCGCAGGCTACCCCACTTGTGGGAGATGCCGCAATGATATGGATGTTTGTTTCAAGAATTATGGCGCTGTGTTTACTAGAATCGTTCCTGTTTTTCTACTAATAACATCGTATACCAGCAATAGAGCTGTCATTTGCAATGAGACCACTTAGAAACTATATCATATACCTAGTTATACTCCCACACAACATGTATGCTATATATGGGTGTATTATCGTCTCTCTTCTGACTAACTGCCGTATCTGACATTTTTGGCGAAAACGAGCTATGATCACCAATATATATTTAAATGTGCCCTGCATGTTCTCACTGAAGATCACACCTGTAACTGTTACCGTTATCCTGGAATAGCCTTCTGAGTTGTTTTCGTATTTACGAATTACTCTAAATAAAATGTTTTGTATCTACTAATTCCTCAAAATTTCATCACAAAAATGATTCTGAGATATATAAGATTAGATACAAATAAAATAATGTAATTTATTTGCACTGTATCATATACATAACTAGGAGAGACGAAAATATGCACGGCAAAACACAAAAAAACGCTCTCCTGAACAATTTACATTTAGGCAGATACGACTGTTTGTCAGAAGAGGGACGTTATGTAAGCACATATATCAACTAGGTACTTAAACTATGGAGCACTCAGCAAATAATAGATCTCCCACACTTTTTTGTAAGTTTTTCAGAGTCAAAAGACATTTTGTAAGTTTGTGTTTGAGAGTCAAAGACATACATTTAAAATTGACAGTTAGGTTTGTCACCCGTTTTGGATGTTTTATTTTTTTATTGGCATACAGGGGAAAGCTTTTTTATAACATGCGACTAATCTGAAGGCATTATTTAAAACGCGACGGCAGAATTTCAGATCAGTCACGATCACACAAAAAAAAAAACAAAAAATATGATTATTGTTATTGAAAAAGAGAGTATATTCTACTGGGTATCTTAAAGTTTTCGTCCAACGCGATCTCAGAGAAAACCAATAATTCACAACGGTGCTTCAACTTTCCTTACAAATTCAGCGTACGTTATGTGGAATATGCTAATATTCGAATCAATATTGTAGAACAGGAGCCTCAAAAATACGGCCTCCGACAGCCGATGATCAGTGTTTTAAATCCAGCTTTTTCCACTTTTTTCTGAAAGTTTTAAGTGTTCTGTATAAATCAAATGTTCATAGAACGTAAAAAAACAACTAACTCTAGAATTCAGCGAGAAAGCATGCCACCTGTACTACTCAGTGTCTCATTTTTATTGGCTGTATGTGCAGTGGTAGAAATATTTTATAATAAATAACATAACATAACATACAAAGACAATTCACACAGATCGAGCTAGTCCCAAAGTATGGTGAATTTTGTATTATGGGTACTAACGCGACGATACACACATATTATATTCACTGTGTCGGTGTTTAGGTAGTAGAATTCCATATCGAAATAAATAAAACAAGCGTTTTATTCTACTTTTGATTTATTCGACGAGAGAGACGTCTTTCGTCTTATAAGGACATTGCTAATCTTGACATTGGGATTGACAATGTCCTTATAAGACGAAAGGCGTCTCTCTCATCGAATAAATCAATAGTAGAATAAAACGCTTGTTTTATTTAGTACACACATATACATGTAACACTTGGACCCCGGAAAATTTGAAAAAGGTCATTCTTCACTTTGCCCTGGCCGGGAATCGAACCCGGGACCTCGTGACTCAAAGGCAAGAGCGTTACCTCCCCGCCACGCCGGCCGACTATAAGGCATTCGAAAACTAACAAAAAAAATGGGACGATACCCAATCCGTTCCGAGCCGTTTGTAAAAATATAGGTATGTGAATTTACGCAAAGTAGCAATAAGTGTGATATTTCACTGCCTGAGATGAAGCAAATAAATACTTGTACTTACGTAAGGGAAATATCATATATCAAAGTATTTGGTACAGTCAGTCGTCCCGTCATATGACCTACCTAGTTGTTGTTAGTAAACTGATATTTTTATTACAATAAAGTAGCCTTATTACAAAAATCACTGTTATTTATAACTTCGCTCACAAAAAATACATATTAATGTAAATTCAATACACGAAACTACCATATAATGTTTAGTCACATTTTTTGTAGTTTGGTAGAACCTCAACCCGCAACTCATTGTTTTCACGAAGTGAACTTTGTCTAAAGCTACCGGGTGAATGCTGAAGATTCCAATATTCTCTCTTATAAATTCCAATGACAGCTTCATGTTTAGGTATTGTTCTGGGATACCTAGCATGGGTACCGCATGCTGAATACTTCCGTGTGTTAGTAGATGGAATTGTACCTATGATAACCTTTCTACAAGGTATTTTACTACCGAGATCTGTCTATATTTTTTTTTTTGCAATGTATCATTGCTGTAGACTTTGATGCAATATTACATAATTATTATAATGGTGTAAAAATATAATCGATAAAAAATACATATTGCGAAAAAGACTTTATTTTGTAAAACTCCATTTTAAATAAAAATTAGAAATACTGTGTCTGTATCTTGAAGTGAAGAATTTGGGAGGATAAAAGAAGTAGGTACGATATTATTCAAGTTGCGGGGAAAATTCTATACCTGTATGTTGTATATACATGTATGTTTATGTTTTCAGTAACTTTGTTTGTTTTTCTTTGCTCTAATTTGATTTTAGAGTGAGTACCTTGGAATTAGGAGAAATCGCGTATTTGCGATAAAATCGCCCTCTGTGTATTGATTGTGTTTAATTTTGACGTGTTTCTCTATGAAACTATTTGTTATCATTGTACATTAAAGAAGAACTCCATTGCCACTTTTATCACATTTGTCAAGGTGATTACAAAATTTCAATATTTTTCACAGTGATTTCACATATTGTCCCTCTATATCTACGCATTATCTTTCTCTTTTTATTCACTCTTTTCGTGGCCTGGATATTATTATGAAATTTTATTTATGTCTAGATGACGCTGCAGATTTTCATCGTATGATTAATGGTGAAAGTCGTAGAAATCTTCTTGTCATAATAATAATTAGATTTTCGTGGAGCACTCGTTAAAGAATTGGTCTACCACTCTTTTCCGTAAGTTTACGATGTTCTGTAAAATGCGCGTATTTTAAAAATGAAGACAATGTACATCTTGAATTCAGCGATGAGATTTGCCAATGATCCTGAATGTCTTCTTAGTCAGCATGGAGAGGACAGCTTGAATGTTTATTGCAGGCGGCTGGTCTAGTTGCTACCCTACTTGCGAGATATCCGGTGATGGGATAGTAGTACTAATAGTAGGTAATTAGTTTTTTTTTTATAATTTGTGGTGCAGTCGATTCCGCTTAGTTGGGACACCGCTTAATCGGGACAGCCGCTTATTTGGGACAAATCTCAAAGAACAGAAATCAAACCAAGAAACCAATAGTAAATTTATATGTTTAATTGGGACAGTAAATTTAAGATAACAGCACATATTACGTTACACATATTCTCAAGAAAAAATATGTACGAGTACAAAGAATTCTCATTATTGCATTGAATTAAATTGTATGTACCTACTCATTTACTATTTAAATTATGATTTTTTTTCTTAAAAGTTTATATTACATATTTGTAATTTATATGATAATTTATATAAACTATACGTAATTTACAGTTTTCAAGAGTTTATAAAATAAAATTATTGAAAAAAATTGGTATGCATTGTTATTTTATGTGTGTATTACTGGTTAATGGCCTTAGTTGCCAAAATCAAATCAATTAATTTAAAAAAATGTGAACTTCGCTTAATTGGGACAGCTGCTTAGTTGGGAAAAAATACCCAAGTCCCGATGCGTCCCCATTAAGCGGAATCGACTGTATTTTTCGTGTATGAATATTTATTATACGAGATTATCTCCCACGGAGACATACAATACAATATATTTCCCAATACAAAAATATTCAAATTACTTTATACATAAAAAAACAAACCTAAATTACTACTATTACTACTATACAATCCAGGCATATCCCACAAGCGAGGTAGCCAGCAGACAAGCTGCATCTAATAACAATAACACTCTCAGTAACAATAAACCTTTGAACGCTAAAAGACGTATTTTGCGAAATTTTAAAAATACTTTTATGTTAATTGCAACAACTATATTTGTTTACCGAATAAAAATAAAAATAAGCGCTGACTATATTATACTTATTACACTTATACATACATATCGGTGTACGTGATACAGGGTGTATCGGGATGACTAGTCCCTTCGACAAATCGATGATCACGCCGCGATCACCGGTGGAGACTCTGCATACTGGACTCAAAACACCCAGAAAAGAAGAGGCTCAAAAAAAGGAAAGCGAGGAAATGCTCCTGGAATACAGGGGGCGAATAAATTCCATAAAAGCTATGTTGAACGAGGGCAAAGGAAAGCTGTCGGCATCAAATAAGGATTCTATAATTGAGGAATTGGAGTTCATGCATGATACGTTTGTGTCGGTTATGATAACAAACTCTGGAATGAGAGGTAAGGTGTCTGCCTTGAACCAGGTGGTGCAAAACTTTAGCAAGGAGAGTGACACAGAATACCCTGTAGCTGAACAACAAGCGACGAGTCATGCCTCGCTGAGGTATTCTCATCCGGGTACTGAGAGAGGATACTCTATTATTATTCGTTCTGTTGACAACCGGATGACTCCTGATGAGGTGGAAGAGCTCATAAAGAGGAACCTTAATGTAGCTTCACTTGGCGTTGCGGTGACTCGAGTGAAGAAGATGCTTCGGGGCAACTACCTGATCGTAACATGTCCTAGAGAAAATGATGCAGAATTACTAGTGAAAATGATCAACGAAAGATTCTCTAAACAAATTACAGCTGAAAAATTAAAAAAGAAGAAACCACTTATCATGTTAATGGGAGTTTCATCTAACTATGAGGTTGAGGATCTATTCACCGATATCCAGGCCCAAAATCCTGACCTTAGGGACTCAATCGGGCCTGATGACATGAAAATGAAAAAGATTGTAAGACTGAAACACAGACGAGATGAGGTGCACCTGCTGGTGGAGACCGCACCTCAGGTGCGACGACTACTCACTTCTAAGAAAAAACTATACATAGGGTACCAAAGGATCAGCGTGAAGGATGCGGATCCAGTGATGACTTGCTACCACTGTCTGGGGGCTGGACATTCATCGGTGTCTTGTCTAAGAAAAACGGAGCCCCCCACATGCTCGCATTGTTCGGGGGGACACCACCTCAACGAATGTGATAAAAAGAACAGACCTCCTGAGTGTATAAACTGCAGAAAATATGCAGAAAGAATGAATAAGACAGTTGATACAAATCACAGTGCCATGGACAGGCAAAAATGTGGCTACTATCTGTATAGGCTAAAACTGGCTCAAGAAAAAATAGACTACTGACTCATCATGGCAAAGTATCTCATTATGAAAATACCCTACCTTGAAATTTACGGCAATGATTATTGTGTACCTACGTGTATTGTTAGTTATATTAAGATATCGATTTCAGTGAATTCAGTGCTAATATTAAAATGCTGCTATGATGGTGTTAAATTATTATTTTTGTTAATATTAAAATATTGTTACAAATATGATATACTCGTACACTATCGAGTAGGTATTGAGTTTACAGGTTGTGGTGATAATATTATAATAATGATATTATTATTGGTAATATTGATATGTTGCAAATGTAGTATGTACTATCCACTATGTATTGTGTGTACTGGTGGTTGTTTTATGTTCTTTTGTACTACAGTGGAACTCTGGTATATGATACCTAACAATGTAACTATTTTTATTTGCATGTCTGGTGCGCTCAGAAATGATATTAACCATGATGCATTACTAGCGTTTGTGTTCTTATTAATGAATATTGGATATTATGAAAATCATATGATGAATGGTTGCGAATGTGAATATGAGTATTTGATGTGTTCACGCGCAATTAAGAATGAGTGTAGTGTCTGTATATATATGATAAATGTTTGTTTGACTGGGGCGAGCTGGAGTAATATAGCTCATGTGGTCCTGTGGTATTATTTGTCTTTATTAATGAATGTAGGCTGTTATGTAAGACACGTGCTGAGTGAGTGCGGATGTAAACATGAATTCTTTGTGCACCCATTCATAGTCATCGGCAAGAATGTCATATCTAACCTTTTGAAAATGATATATTACCGATATTTGCTTAATCACTGTATCTGTTTGTCTGATTGTAGCTTTTTCGACGGTATAATTATATGGCTGAGATTGACATTGGTTACGGTGGTACTATTGTACCTTTTACATGGAGCTGTGCGGGCACTCTACTGCGTGCTGATTGGTGTGAGGTATCTTATGGAACATAAACGCTATGCTGAGTGTATGGTAAGAGAATGGCTTTACTACAAAAGGTTAACGTGTTCCCGTGAACGATGCATAGTTGATTTGGTAATATTTGCTTACTGCGTGCCATCTTTTTCCCGTGTGAAGCCTGATTTGTGTTGTGCTCCGGACTACTATTGTCGGCACTCGTATGCATTTGCTATGATATACATTTTTATATTCGGCTACTATATATACATAGATAATATGGATATAGTACTATTCAACAGATTGTCGATTTCAGTTATACAAGATGATCATAATTGCTGTTATTTGCTTGTAAATTATAAACGGCGATTTTTTGTTCGATAACATAGATAATACATATAAAATAGATGAATATGTATGTGACACTGTTGAAGACTGTAACAATGCATTGCGTGGAGGTCATCACGACTTCCTAGTGCTGCAAATGAACATACGAAGTATCAGAAAAAACTTTGATGAATTTTTACTGTACCTAAATCAATTGGAGCCGGCTCCGGGTTGTGTGGTGCTGACGGAAACATACACTAATGAATTGGAGTGCAACATACCCTGCTATACGGGTTACTGCACTAATCGCATAATTAATAAAAACAGCGGTATTGCGGTGTATGTGCATAATAGATATTCTAATATTATTGTCAAAGAAGATACTAATATTGATTTGTGCGATTGTCTCCGACTACAGGTTGACATCGGTGGGTCTTTAAGGGTACAAATCATTGCTATTTATAGAACTCACGGTTCTGCTATGAGTGATTTTATTACTCAACTGAGACACAGCCTGCTGAATACTCATAATATCATGACAGTTATTGTAGGCGATTTTAACATAAATATAGCTGATAACTCTGTTTGTAACCTGAAGGATGACTTTCTTAGTATGATGGCTGAGCAAAACTATAAATCGTGTGTAAACAGCTACACCCGGGAGGTCCCTGGACAGCAGCCTTCTTGTATAGATCATGTGTGGTGTAACGTCAAGCATACTGAAATAGTTAGGAGTGTTGTATGGAGGATAAATGTTACTGATCATTATGCGTGCCTCTTTAGAATACAACTCAAAGCCACAAAAAGAATAACATATCCAACACCTAAAGAGATTACTAAAGTCAATTACAATAATTTAATAGAATATGCTAAACAATTAAATTGGAGCCAATTGTATAATACTACCGATGTCGACATTATGTTTAGGTATTTTGAAGATATGTTAGCACATTGCGTAAATCTTGCATCCCATAAAACGGGCTTGTCTTGCAATAACAAAACTAGACGGCTGAAACCATGGATCACGCGGGGATTGTTGGTATCGGTTAGGCATAAACAGAAGACATTCATACTTACCAAAAGATACCCCAACAATGAAGGTCTACTAAAATATTACAAAAAATATAGAAATCAATTATGTTTACTAATTAGAAAGTCAAAAAACGAATATTTTGCTGAAAAGATTAGGTATTCCCAAAATGATAGTAAAAAGATTTGGTCGACAATAGATGAGGCGACAGGTAGAGAAAAGAAAAAGGTAGATATAAAATACATCAACGACGGAGTTGTTCGTATTCATGTGTCGGACAGGCCGGAAGTAGTAGCTAATATGTTTAACAAACATTTTTCTAGTGTTGGAAACAATCTTGCTGAAAGAATTCTCTCGGGTGGTGCCTCCCCTTCTGTCTGCCCGACGATTGCTGACAGCGGGGCAAATTGCTCGATTGCATCTTTTGAAGAAGTAACACAAAGCGAGATCGAACGTATAATCACAGGTATGAAAGGGGATTCTGCTCCTGGCTTCGACGGGATCACAAAAAAGATACTAACTACAATAAAACCGTGTATCATTGAACCGTTAACATATATCATAAACGTTTGTCTAAAGACTGGAATTTTTCCTCAAAATTATAAAACTGCAATAGTTACACCCATTTTTAAATCTGGTGAACGTGGAGAATTAAATAATTATCGTCCAATCTCGCTTGTCTCATGCATTGCCAAGATTATTGAGAGGATCATTAAGAACAGGTTATTGGATTATCTTACCAAGAACAATATTATAAATAAGGGGCAGTTTGGTTTTATGCCCGGCCTGGGAACTAGTGATGCCATATCTGCTTTTACTTCTGAGGTTTACGGTGCCCTGGATGCTGGTGAGAAATGTGCGGGAATATTCATCGACCTGAGAAAAGCTTTCGATAGTGTATCACATAACTTAATGATTGCCAAATTGAAAAACATCGGAGTTACGGGTAAAGCTTTATCACTCTTTGAAAGCTATCTTAAGGATCGAAGGCAGGTTACTAAAGTCAATAGTACTTTCAGTCGACCGGAGACTTCGGAATACGGGATCCCACAAGGGACGGTCCTGGGACCGATTTTGTTTGTCATTTATGTAAATGATATGTTCTCCCTCCCCATTAATAGTAGAATAATTGCTTACGCGGACGATACGGTGCTTATTACTAAAGGTAAAACATGGCTTGAAGTTGAACACATTGCAAATAGTGATATGGTTGTATTAAAAAGTTGGTTTGATCGAAACCTCTTATCATTGAACACGGAAAAAACTGCGCTTGTTCCATTTGCCGTTAACCGATCCGGTGAACCCTCAGGTCTAAGCGTGTGTGTCCACTCATCGCAATGCGGGAACACCCAGTGTGACAGATCTTGTGCGAGACTTAGTTCACTAAAAGAAATAAAGTACCTCGGAGTTCATATCGATACTAATATTAAATGGAAAACACACATTGAGAAAACCGTTAAAAGGCTGAGGAAACTGATTTACATTTTTCTAGAACTCAGAAATTTTCTCCATGAGGCCCACTTGAGATCTGTGTACTTTGCGTTGGCTCAGTCAGTGATCCAGTATGGTATCATTGGCTGGGGGGGAGCATATCCGACCAACTTGGCACCACTGTGTATAGCTCAAAGGCTGTTATTAAAAATAATGTTTAAGAAGCCCATTGACTACCCGTCGAGAGAGCTATATTCAGAGGCAAAAGTTTTAACGGTCGACAGCTTATACGTGCGGTCTGCGATACTTCAGGTGTTCAAGGAACATAGGACTTCTCCTGTGAGACGAGAAATATCAAACAGTAGAGTCTTAAGACTAATAAATAAATTGCCCATACCGTTGTGCAGGAAGGATATAGCACAGCGGCACTATTCATACCTAGGAATAAAACATTTCAATGAACTACCCAGTGAAGTGCGATCCGTTCTTTGTTATGAGAGGTTCAGGGGATGTGTAAAGGAATATGTTGTAAAGACAAATATGAATACAATGTGAAATGCGATTGATAGTGATGTGATTCTAGGGTGGGAAATGATTTATAAGAAGTGAAATTTTGCATGTCTTGTATTTTTTGGTTTATTTTTTCTGATAGATATGTGTGTGTGTGTGTGTGTGTGTTTGTGTGGGTGTGTGAGGGTGTGTGTGTGTGTGTGTGTGTGTGTGTGTGTGTGTGTTGGATGGTGTGTTTTTGGGTTAGAATGAGTTGTGGTATGTGTTGGTGAGTCTTTGTGAATGATGGATGGTGAGATAATATAGTTAAGTATAGTTATAATGTGTAGGTTATAATGGGTATATAAATAGATAAATATAAGTAAATGAAAAAGTATATAATGTTTAATAGGTGTGTTTTAATTGGTTTATACTCCCTCCCTATACACGAGATATCTCTAATAGGGAGGTAGTTGTAATATTATTGTGATTGTTTTTCATTGTTTATTGAAAATAATATTGTATTGTGTACCTACTTTTGAAATAAATATATTTATTATTATTATTATTATTATTTATAATAAACATGCAAGATGTCCTCTCCGTGGTAACAAAAAATGAGACATTCAGGATGGGTGGCTAACCTCATCGTTGCAATTAAGATGTACAATGTCTTAATTTTTTAAAATACGTGGATTTTACAGGACACTCAAAAATTTACGGAAAAGGGTGGGAGTGTTCGTATTAGTGAATGAATTTATAAAAATAAATAGATAAAATATTTAGAAGTTGGACTTTTAAAATCATCTCTTGTTCTGGAATACACTTTAATATGGTTTTTCCAGCCGCTTTAAATTAATCTAGCTATAGAATGTCATAATACTTACATACCGCGTCACCTCGCTTTTAAAAGAGCGAGCTTTTATTAATATAATACCAAAGGTGAGCTTCAACTCGTTAATCGTTAATAAACGTTTAAAAATATGTTTATTTAACAACTTTTAAGTTAACCTCAATAGTTGTTATTGTGAACTTTTGTTACAAAAGCTCCCATTCCTAATGTCATAATGCACCCTGATTTGTTGTCATCATAACGGTGTATTGTCAAAGAAAGTCATACAGGCTATCGATTACCTTGTAGATAACACAAAGTGCGCTTTTTAGCCAATTAAATATTCAATCTATCTATCTAAACCACCATGGCATATCCCATAAGCTCTTGGTGCCAAAGTCACCGGGAATGGTAAAATTTAATTGTTTTATACGTGAGGTTTGACGGACATCTATCTTTGACAGGGGATACTCAAAAACTTACAGAAATGACCAATACAAAGAGTACAAGACATCAAATACATACATAAAAGCTACAAAACATTTCATTATTAATTGCATTACAATACTTGAATATTGTATATTTTTCGTAACAGCTTTTGCAGCCTTTTATTGTGTAAAAACGAATAAATACTAAAACAAATTAAAGACGAATTATGCTCTTTTTAGTTAATAGAATATAAGGAATAACAATGTTAAAATTTTGATTAACTGTATCCATCTCTGATTAAACTTTATGCACGATAATAATAATAATAAGATAATAAATTTTGCCTGAAAAATCTTTCCCAAATACCAAAGTTCACATCAACATGTGGAACCAACATTAATAAAATGTCCGACAATGTAAAAGTTAGGGATGTCAATGATGAAAAACATTTTTTATATTATTATTCTTACATCGAAATTTAATTAAACAGAGGTAACACTATTGCATGTTAGATGTTAGTCACAAGATTCCAGGTTTAATTCTTAGTCAGAGCAAAATTAAATCACTTTTTTTCAAATCTTATAGGTGTTACATGTACCTAGATATGTATGTATTTAGAGCATTGTATATGGCAGATGTACAAACCAAATGCATCGATGGGGTTTATTCTCTAGTTCAGAGTGTCAATGTGTCTCACAATGACCGAGACTTTAACCATTTTGTGAAGTGTCCTTTATGGCTTTGAGTTTGGTTGCAGGTACCTACATGAGGTGACAACCGATGCAGCCAATTGGCTGAAAAATTTCCTGTTGAATCTATAGGGTCCGAACGCCAAAAGTTTTAAAAAATTAGCTATAGTGGTATTATGCATTAATTTATCTATTTATTCAGCATAGTTTGGTACACAGTAGATAAAAATTTTCCCATAAAAAAAATTGACAGCCTCTTCGACTGTCTTTTACGGTGTTGAATTTTTTTTTTGTTTTGAATATTTAGTTTTGAAATTGGTAATAACGATGGATGACTCAGTCCTTCGGCGCTGTTTGAATAACCTTCGGCTGTCTCAAGGGTGCCAGTGAAAAGGGCAAATTTCTTGTTTAATCGTAGGCCAGCCCTTCAGGTTGTCCACTATGGTATGTTCCACGTAGACGAATTTGCTAAGACCAATTTATTTAAATTCCACTTTCTGCGTGGGTTTTTCAATGGAACCACAGATAGGAAGAGTACCTACTCCACAACACAGTACCTGTAACGCCGAAAGTTCTATTTATAAAGTGTGCGGTTTCTGGTTCAATGGGAAATTACGCGATTGAACCAACCTATGAAATATTTCCATCAAATATACATTGCCAGTTTGCGGTCATTTTTGGTTATGCACATTTTGACAATTTCAATATATTTGATTGACGTTTAAAATATTATTTCATCCCCAGCGATGTGATTATTGATTAACATATAATACCTGTCATAGCTATACACAGGGGAGAATAAACTAGAGCAGTTTCACTCCTCCCTCTTTAAAAATCTCAAAAATAATAGAAAAACAGAGAAAACTAGTATTAATGAATAGAAAAAGTATTGAATATTGGTTGAAAAATTAAAAGATAGTAAAAAATAAAGAAAAACGAAGATCGTGAGTAATTTGAGAAAATCTTTTCTCAATTCTGAGGATCGTGACCATCATGTCTCGTTCTATTATAGACCATCATCTCCACCTCGAGCAATCCTCATTCATGTACAGGGCTCCATACAGTGAGCTATGTGTGGCCTCCTTAATTTGGTCGCTTTATCTTGCTAGTACTCGGCCCCTTCCACTATTATAGACATAGAAAACGCTGAATCATCTAATATCTGGTGTAGGAAACTGCCGTGACATAAGAGAACAATGGAGCTCCCTACAAGACGAATCTGTAGCGTGTGACTGTGGTGCAGCACAGATCATGCCACACTTGTTGGATTATCCATTGTGCCCTGTAACATGCACTTTGGGGAATATTTTTGACACATCTCCACCTGCTGTGTGTTTTGCACAGTACTGGAGATCAGTTTGATCTTTTTTTCTGGATTTCGACACGATACATTATAATTATTGATCTTAATTACTACACCAAACTAAAAAGTTCACTACAGGGGAGTACATTTTTATTCCTTGCTGTTGCCCCTTTAGAGATAATGAAAGTTACGTCCTTGGCACCTGTTGATATTAAATTTATTAATATTCCATTAAATTTTAATGTCACGTATAATGAATAACAACAATATTATCATGAGAATAATGTTTAATTAACTAAATATCAGTTGACATTTAACAAATAATCGTATTTATGAGTACAGTACCTACTTTAAAACAGTATATGTTCTGTTTAATAAATGTCAAACAACAGCTGATGATGAAGTCTTTAACGCCTTCCAATAAATAATATGTATGAAATAATTTTATGATAAAATATTCATCTACGTGGGGCGGGACTATATTTGTTTGTTATTAATTGTATTTTTGACTACTCTAGAGGATTAATTTACATTCATTTATTTTCGAAGAGTGTCCATTTTGCCCACACTGATAATGGATAAACATCTACACTTCTAAGCAAGTAAAAATCCAGTATACATTATCTGATTGTGTTTCATTAATTTTATAATGGTCATGTAATGAATACTTGTCGCTGATGACCGATATGGTGAAATGTTGAAATATCTTTATTTCTCGGATATTTCAGGAGTCCAAGGACTCCTATTTATCCGTTTAGGTGAAGATTTTTTTTATTATTTGGACTCTCTCTATTCTAATACAACTATGCCAGTGTTGGCATCTCCGATCCTACCACGTCAGTGGGCGGGGGACCCGGTTGAATCAGCAGATCCCATCTTGAGACCCACACATCCACGAATGTCTTAAAGCGTGAAGCGTTTGTGGCATTTAGAAACACTTCCCCAAACCAGATGGGACGAGGAGTGTCAACAGTCATACCCAGAATCATTTCCTCTCTTGCATATATCATCAAAGGACATTCCCAAAGGATATGTTCCGCATATTGAGCTCCTGTCCTACATGTGCACCATGGATTATCGGTCAGTGCTAGCTCAAAAAGTTTACCTCTTAACTGCCCATGTCCAGTGATAAACTGTACGGAAAAATGATCAAGGGACAAGAAGCTCATTCTCAGTCTTTCACGGACATCTGGAAAGAACTTGTAGACAAGTCTACCCGTTCACGATATGGTGAAAAGGTAAAAGCGTTATTTTAAGACCAATACAAGATTAAGATCGTATTAAGACTGTTTCAAGAGTCACCCTGCTAGGTTTGATTCTCCGCCAGGGCAAAATGAAAAATAGTCTATTTTATTTATTGCGACGTCAATTTTGTAAAACTCCATGTTTATATATATGGAAAAAACACAATTGGTTTTAGTTTTAGTAAAAGATTTCAATATGCAGTGCCCTGGTTTCGACTTATAAAGTCATTGTCAAACTGATCAGCAGGGCTACTCTCGACAAAACTAAACACGATCTTAATCTAGTCTTGATCTTGATCATACGACGCACGAAGTGACTATTGGCCAAAAATACACGCAAACCGATCGCGCGTTAGCGGTAGCGCGATGTTTTTGACTATAGTCCCTTCGTGCGTCGTATGATCAAGATCAAGACTAGATTAAGATCGTGTTTAGTTTTGTCAAGAGTAACCCTGCAGTTAAAATCTTTTGGTAAAACTGAAACCAATTGTGTTTTTTTTCCATATAAAGAAAAATAGTCTTTTTCGAATTGTTCTGGGTGTGGATGTTACATGTATAGGTATGTGTATTAGCCCATTGTATGTGTTTTAAAATATACAAAAAAATCAAAATAAACAGCATGAAAATTATCTCCCCCTCACGCCGCGTCCTTTATGGGGAAATCAGAAAGGACGGAATACCAATTCAATATATTATTTCATACTTCTTTCGCTGCCTCAACATTCGAGCAATATTTCATACGCGTTTGCTTATTTCTTTGACTGAACACGCGGCCATCATCTGTTGCAAAATCATTCCTTAAAGAGTGTGTCTTGAAAATTTTCCCTAAATGATAATAATAATCAATTATTGTGCCGTTGTATAGGAAGTAGAATTCCATAATAAAATAAAATAAAAACAAATGTTTTCTTCTACTACTTATATTTTTTCATATTGAGAGAGACGTCTTTCGTATTATAAAGACGTTGTCAATCTCTTTGATGAGATGAAATTGACAATGTCGTTACAAGACGAAAGACGTCTTTCTCTATAAAAAACAATATAGTAGAAAAAAGAAATGTTTTGAATTACATTTAATTATACTACCGATGTTTTGTATACCTATCTATGCAGAGTTAAACATCCCTAAGATTCCTCTCCATTCATTTCTCACACTCGGTTTATCTCGCACAAATAAATTGAAATCACATAAATTTAATCTGGAGTCGGAATTATTGCAAAATAATTTCATCCAGCTAACCTTTAGCAGTCATAATACCATTATTATTATTATTGCAATAGGGAAAATAAAAGATATGAGAATATCATTGCGTAGGTAACTGGTACCTATTGTTATTATAAAACAGAAAGTAATTTTAGAAAGGTTTAAAAACATACATACATACCATCACGGCAAAACCCACAAGAGGGGTACAGCCATACGTTACAAATAAGCAAGTTATCCTCTAAGCGCTTATTGAATAATAACTGCTTGTAATAAACATTCAAGTCATCTTCTCTGTGGCAATAATAGCTAAGACATTCAGGGTGGGTGGTATACCTCATCCCTGAACTGAAGATGTTAAATGTCTTAAACGTGATGTTTTACAAATACTTACCTCTTACAGGACACACTTAGGCTTTTTTTCTGAACCCAAAAGTCTTTTTATGCAGGAAAGTTCTCTTGTGGAGGTACAGCTGTCTATCCATCGTTTTAGGAGTATTCTTGGTGATCGCCGTCCCTCAAGTAGTACGTTTAGGACAATAATTGGGATTCTGGCACTGTTCATCCTTTGGACATGTTCGCACCAATATCTCCACCGTCGTCTTCCCCATCTAACAATATCTTGGACCTCGCACATCTCTCAGTATACAAAATTTCCGCCACGGTCTTGTATGGGTTTTCCGCCAATGGCTCGCAAAGTTCGCATCTCTGTGATTCGACTTTGGATTTTGGTCGTTTCTACCACTGTTTCTATACCAGACGTAAATATTGGGCGCTCAAATGTCTTATATATTTTATTTTATTTCAATCAAATATATCTACTACTGCTTGACAGTTTTTAACGTAATTGCTGGACAGTGGACAATGCTAACCGTACAGTCCATTCTCATGTCTTTGTTCCTTCAGTTATCCTCTTTCAAACAGCGTGGGGCTCCACTGTGTAAAAGTATAATGTTACCATGAAAAATAATATTAGCCATCAAAATAATTATTATATCATAACAAAATTGTCCAGTTTCATATTACGTATGACGTCTGTTTTTTCTTTAATACTGTAATTAAAGTTCACCCAAATGTCAATTTTATTATTCTCTTATTTTTTTCACAAATTCAGTGAGTATAAAAATATTTGACTGTCCAGTTCTAAAACTCTACAAGCAGAAAATTTCGAAAAATTGCATTTGATTGGTAAAACGCACAACCAACGCCACTTTTTCAACTCCATAAACTAAAAACCATAGAAAATACACGGTAAATTTATTCATTATAACTTATTATATAAGAAAAACGTTTGTATTTTCAATTACACAAATCATTATTTCGAATTGTGTAATTATTGAATGGAACAAAGTCATCGTTTGTTTCAAACAGTGCGATTATTATTTAGTATAAGTATATCACTTTCTGTTGTGTTTTCAATACACCAAAATAACAAAAATGGCAATTTTTAATAAAACAAAATCTACTTGTTGAGAGCTATGGAACAAGATAGTTGATCCAGATTAATCACTCCAATCGATCACACTCATCCATTTTTTTCAACCTATTTGAATAGGTATTAACAAGGTAGGTATGTTGTATAGGTATGATACACATACATATGTGAACTTCCTTAAGGAATGTACAACACAGAGTTTCGACGCTTATGAATCGACTTAGGCTTGGTTAAGAATACTCTTTCAACCTAGGTAACATTCCCAATTCCTCAAGTCCCAATTCCCAAGTCATGCTTATCACATGACTTGAAATTTTTGAAAGTTGTATATATGTTACAACACAATATTTTTCCATTATTGAAATCAAATTTTATACGATTTCATACAATTTCTGTGCTTTCAAACCGGAAAGACATCTATTGCAGTTCAATGGAAACAACATCGGAAGCATCCATCTTCATACAAGCTCGAATGCGTAGTGGAAAGAATTTAATATTATTTTTATAGTTCGTATTCTCTTTTAAGAAAGACGAATAAAAGTGACAACGATAGTCTGAAAATGTCATTTCTCGAATACTTGCACGAGAACGAAACAAATGGAAACACGTCTTACAGTATCCGCAATAAAATTCACTTTCATTGTATACTGTAAGTTTTCGAGTGTACTGTAAAAAGTGGATTTTCGTAAAAAGTCTCTTCACAAAGCTTTCTATAATATTAAAAAAACAGCTTTTCTTAAAATAAAGCACATTAAAAACATGATTCTTCTTCATATTTTTTTTTATGAATTTCATTAAAAATATAAATATTGCAACAATATTAATGTATACACCAATATGTACATTCTTAAGGTGATGTCATATAATACAACTATAATACTGTCATGTAAATGTTGAATATGACTATTCTCAGTTTCCGCGGGATTCGAATGCATGTATTTTTGACTATAGTCACTTCGCGCATCGTAGAGTTTAAGATCAAATCAAGATTAAGATCGTATTGAGATTTCCTTGATTTTTGATAGTTATATTTATACATGATATTCAAGTGCTTTTGTAATTTGTAAATGTTGAGTTTTGTTTGTTTATTATGTATGTTTTTTTTTGTACTTATTTTTATTGTGAAAATATTGGATTTATATTGCAGCAATGATTTTCTTAATGATTTTATTTGGATATCAGCCATAATTAAATTTTAATTTTGAATGATGAATGAATTGATTATTTTTGTTTAGTGTAGTGATGATGAATGAATTGATGGATGTACTGTGGTATTGTTGTTGAGTGTAATGTTGAAATCGTGAACTATTGTACCAGGTGTGAATTTTTATTGAATTGTTTGTTGTTTTATACGAAGATTGTTGTAAATTTTTCTTATTAATTATTGAAGATCTTTTTTTGTCGTTGTTATATTGTTGTTTGTATCTGCATGCTGAGTGTTTCATTTATGTCTTGCATATTAAGGGTTTAAAAGTAACGATTTTTTTTTTCATAACGTTTAAGTTAACTGAATTTGTTCCGCACCAGCCAACCTCTACTGTATGTATTGTGTACGGCGTGTAGTAGATTCCTGTAATTTATTATGGGACTACTTAGCGCGGAGACTTTTCTTATGCGAAAGTAGCTGGATGCGCTCGGATATGCAGAAAATATTATGAATCCGATGTAAGGTAAATAATGTATAATAATCTATATTTTTGTTGAATGGTATGTACGACAATATTAACGGTGCTAACTGAATGGCTGCACTTTGTTAAGTGATTAAATTAGTTACAACAGATGTTAGAAAATTGCACTGTTTTTGTTGAAATAAGTTTTTACCTATTACTGTTTGTGTATATCATTGATATATTTATTTTATTTTGTGTTTTTCTGTGTCTAGTTTATCTGTAATTTTTGAAATGATGTTTGTTGATATAGGTATATTGTTAAAGGCTTTGCCGTTTAGATGAAATAAAGAAATAGAGATCGCGCCATGAGTAACCCTTCAAATAAGAAATGCCGAGGGTTTCGAATAATTATTGCACATTTATAAACTTGTTAGTCATTTAAGTAATACATACTTCAAGTAATTTTGGCACTATATGAGATGGTAGGCCCCACTGTTGTCAAATGTGAGATTTCATAGCAAAAGTAATATTCACGAAATTGTTGCCATATGTAGAATTATTTTTTGGTCACCACGTTAAATTATTTTTGGACATCAAGTTTTTTTTTATTTTTGCTATCTAATTTGAATATGAACTTTAAGAAATTCGTATTTGAGTTAGATTTTATTTTTGCTGGTTTTATTTTATTTTTGCCGGCAAAAATAAAATAAAACCAGCAAAAATAAAATCTAACTCAAATACGAATTTCTTAAAGTTCATATTCAAATTAGATAGCAAAAATAAAATAAAACCGGCTAAAATAAAACCTACCTCGAATATAAGCTTTAGGAAATTTGTATACGAATTAGATTTTTTTTTGCCGGTTTTATTTTATTTTTGCAAATAAAAAAGAAGAAAAATATTTCGCCAAAAAATCCAAATAATATTATTGTAGCAACAATTTTCCTGCATACAAAACTATATTTGACAGATATCTGACATTGGGGCCTACCATCTCAATGAGTTCCGTAATTTTAAATTGTTCTCCTCGTCTGCCAATGTTCTTGTAGGTAAGTTTCCTAATGCAGGTGAGTATTATTATAATTAAAATGTAATATATCTACTACACGCTTACTATACGATGATGAAAACTAATGACAAAACTTGTAGCGAAAGTTCAGAGATTGCAACGGAAGTTCAAAAGTAATTATACTAACAAAGTATGTATATATCTACTTTCCTACATACTTGTCGTTATGCAATGCAGGACACCAAATCAGGGTGTTAACGATTAACAGAATAGGTGAAAGGATCTACATAATGTAAACTGTC
Source organism: Athripsodes cinereus (assembly GCA_947579605.1). Lineage (NCBI taxonomy): Eukaryota > Metazoa > Arthropoda > Insecta > Trichoptera > Leptoceridae > Athripsodes > Athripsodes cinereus. Next base: position 25,077,735 of record OX388316.1, read on the forward strand.
TTATTTTTTTATTTTTTTTAAAAGATATATCTGGGTTTTTGTTATAAACCCAAATACAACCTTATACACCTTTCGCAGTAAGCTACTAAAAGCTTGTGTCGTGAAAGGGGAATTTGCCGGCACCTGGTATCGAACCACAGACCCCTTGTTCACGAGGCCGAGACTCTACCTCCAGGCTACCGACGAACTCTTATTATGATCTACAAAGCTTTGAATAATATGGCGTATCTGTCATTTTTTGTGCTCTGTGTTCTCAAAACATCTGCAAGTAGGCCCCTAAGCTCAGCAAAGACATCCACCAACATGTTGAACGATAGCAGTATAGCCAACAAATTCTGTTTCTACGACACTTCTTCAACACTTCTACAACACCTCTACTAGAGGGTAATTTTTCCCGGATTATTTTCGTTCACGGGAAATTAAAAAAAAATATTAAATTTGAGGTAGAAGTTGTAAAACAAGGCTTTTGGTGTCGTGTTTTGTCAGCATTACTTATATTGTTTTATATTATTAGTTGTATTGTTTTATACGTAAAAAATAAGCAGAATGTATCGTCGTGTAAGTACCCATAAAACAAGATTCATATCTTAGTTTGGGGCTAGCTCGAGCTGTGTGAATTGATTGTCTTAACTTGTTATGTTATGTTACGTTAATGTATGTTAACGAAAACACACAAAGCTCAAGTATTATTACGTTTTTATAATAAAGCTGTAAAACTACAAGCCAGATATATTCATTCCGTTATTATTTTCAAACTGGGAGGGTGGGGGGATCCAAACGATCAAAGAACTGTAGGCCTAGTCAAAACACATTTTAGAGTTACGCTTTCGTTTCGTTTTCGTTCGAATGCAGATGAGGTAGCGGGAACGTGTAGATTTTCGTAGCTACGAAAATTGATACGTTCTCGCAACGTCGTCTACATTCGAACGAAAATGAAACGAAAACGTAACGCTAAAATGTGTTTTGACTATGGGCCCTGTTACCCATTCAGTTTCGGTAATCGTCAGATTAACCATAACTTGAGAGTTACGTTTTCAAAAATTAACGCCTTTACTATTAATGAACATAATGTTTTTAGATTAAAGATTAACTTAGTTAAATTTATGATTAATGGTTTCCAGTTCTGTACAGTAGTATAAAAACAACACACTGTATCATGCATACAATTTAGTTTCATGAAAGTTCGCTCAGGTGTTACCGACGGATCCTGGGAAGAACGCTTCAAAAGATTCGTCGCTTTGTTTAAGACGATTGTTCGAATAAAATTAAGTATAAAATCTAAATTTTAAGTGTTTGGTAGTATGGTGGTAGAGTCTGAAAATTTTTCAGTGGTTCAAATCTTTTTATTGACTAAAATATCACACATAATGTGAAATAGTATTTTGAAATATCGTTACATTTTACATCTTAAATTCAGCGATGAGGTTTGCCACCCATCCTGAATGTCTTGATTTTATATTGGCACGGAGAAGACAGCTTGCATTTTTTATATGCAGCTAGTCTGCTGGCTACCCCACTTGTGGGATATGCCGTGATGGTATAGTAGTAGTAGTAGTAGTTGTATTTTTTCTTAAATTCTCAACCAATAACCAAAGAAGTTGATATTTTTGTTTGATTTTTTTTTCGATAGATGTCTATCTACTTGAAAATTATGCGAAAAAAATGTTAATCACACATTTAATATCTCATTAATACCACCTTCATATTTTTCACACGTGAAAAACTCAGTATATTAACTTCATATATGTACATATAAGCATATAAGTCGCCTTCTCTGGGCCAACAAAAGTTGCTACATTTAGTATTAAATTGAAGCCGTTAAATCCACACAAATGTGTAATTTTTAAATCCATGTAATTTTTCTCAAAATATTTTGCGTTTTTCTTGTTATCGTTTTTATTACAAATAGCACTTTGAAAAATGTGTTTAAAAAACGTGAATTTAAAAATATTTCAGGTTCGGTGTATTTTGTGAAGTAATCTTCCTGAAGTAAAAGATTTCCTCAACAAACAACTGTTGCTTTGAAATTAATTGCAAACATTATTGTAATAACAAAACACAGTCAGTCTTTAGTTGTAGTGTCTTGTGTGTGTTGACTGTAATATCATTCTATATTGCAAACATTGTACAATTTCTACTAAACAATAAATTAATGAAACTTGTTCTGCCCTTCTGTGAATCATAAAGCCAGAAGCACATCTCCACTGCATACCGTAAATACATGACATAACATATGTGTGGATAATTGCGATCAAGATAGACTTAAAGTTAGATATGTATCTTGTAATATGGGTGCTAAAACGATGATACATTATATACTAAAAGTAAACATAATATTAACATGTAACACCTAGCTAGACCCATGTATCATTGAAAGAACCTCTACACACTCGGACATCTCAAGAGTAAAGGACTCCTATGTATTTATCTGAACTTGCAGACACTCTTTTTCCTTGCGAATGGCCCGAAAGACAGGCTGATGTAAGCCGCTTCGTAGGAATATTGTTGAAAAACAATTAAAAGCCCATATGGGGAAAAATAAAATGAAATAAAATTCACTTAATACCTACGTCTGTGACAGGATTCAGGTAAGAACTTACAGGTAAGAGCCTTACCTCTGCAATCTGCAACATACCGACACAGTAAACATGAAATCGCATTTCGCGAATGTAAATTTTGAACTATACATAAATGCAAAACCGCAATCGAGCTACAGAGTTTGCTTATCATCAGGCGTATGCTCCATTCAAGTATTGACCGTGCCCAATGTTGTTTAATTATTGCGGTGCGGTGGGGCGAGAACCAACGACGAGTTTAATTTACTATTTTCCATTTGAGTTTCTGACTTTTTAATCTGTTCATTGACAATTTAAAAAAAAAAATCTCAAGGATAACAATAATTGATAAAGAATAGTTCTCCCACTATTTTCTGCATGATTTTAAGGTCCTGTAAAAAGCCAAGGCTAGTAAAACCTCACGTATAAGACAATTAAAATCTACACTTCAGCTATGAGGCATGCCATCTATCCTGAATATCTGATTTTATAATCTGACATCGTAGGATTAAGACCGAGACAAGATTTTATAATCTGACATCGTAGGATTAAGACCGAGACAAGATTTTATAATCTGACATCGTAGGATTAAGACCGAGACAAGATTTTATAATCTGACATCGTAGGATTAAGACCGAGACAAGATTTTATAATCTGACATCGTAGGATTAAGACCGAGACAAGATTTTATAATCTGACATCGTAGGATTAAGACCGAGACAAGATTAAGATTGTATCAAGAGTAACCCTGCAGTTCTTTATAGGGAATTCCATGAAACCATTTTCTTGTAAACATGTTTTTATTAAAATAAATTTGTACAGTAAATAATAAAATGAATTATGGTACTCTGGAAACAATATCAATTTAAACCAAGGTGTTTACACAAGAAAAATAGAATAAAAATAACAGTACAAACAAAACAACTACCAAATTTAGAATATACCACATTATTTTTCATTAAAAATAAGTTATTTGATCCTCCCGATATATTTTTTAAATGTTCTAAAAAATATTTGTATAGAAAACCACCTACCTACTCATAGGAGTGATTTCCTTTAGTTTATTTATTTGAATTTAGAATTTTTTATAATGGATGTTTATACTTGAAATAAAGCAATCTGTGTTTTTATGAAATAATATCAAAAATTTATTAAAAACATTATTTAAACTAAAGAAACTAAATAATACTAAACATAAAATAAACAATAATAAAACAATTACCTGAAATAATATCAAAAAAACAACATTTAAAGTCTTTATTTCAGGTCTTTCAAAACTAACACAAAATTACAAACAAAATTACTTTACCAACTGTCAAAACAAAAATTCTAAATTCAAATAAACAAACTAAAGGAAATCACTCCTATGAGTAGGTAGGTGGTTTTCTTTACATATTTATTATCTCATCAAAATACTTTCTAAATATTATGTTTTAATTCCCACTCATGGGTTTTCCATGATAGCACAAGTCTATAACATTTATATAATTTTATAAATATCCCATTAACGGCAGACAGTGGTAAAACATCGCTTTTATTAAATAACAAGAAATGTCCAAGAAAAATATTGTATTGATATATTTTTTTCAAAGCCATAATTATTTGTCATTTCATTGATTTTTTTAGTTTTGAAGAATTGTTTCAATTTGACAATCAAACAGAGATTCGTCGGTAGCCTGGAGGTAGAGTCTCGGCCTTCAAAACAGGGGGTCCGTGGTTCGATCCCAGGTGCCGGCAAACTCCCCTTTCACGGCACAAGCTTTTAGCTTGGTGTGAAAGGTGTATAAGGTTGTATTTGGGTTTATAACAAAAATCCAGATATATCTTTTTTTTTTTAAAAAAAAAAAATGTCTATTTAAAATTATTTGTAGAAATCTTACGGTCGTGAAAAGGTTAATCGAAATATAAGAATCATATTTGCGTTACACAAAACAATGAATTTTAATAAATCATCTTTACTCAGAAGAAAAGGAAATCTTATTAATATTTTAATTCGTTAGTATTTATCTATGTTTTGCATCAAATTTTCAAGGATCTCCACGTGTTCAGAGAGAACAATCATGTATGTAGGTATGTGCACGAATGTGGAGGAAGCGAAAGAAGTACATATGTAAGAATATAATAACACAGCGTTCCGTTCTCTTTGCTTACCTCACTTGTGATATCACATTTGATAGATATATTTAATTTATTTTATTCAATATAATATGTAATATTTTTTAAACTTGAAAAACTATATGTATCTTGGTATATTTAGTTTATTTACGCTTAATTCCAGATATTAAATATCTTATACATTCCAAACACCTGCTTTTTTCAGGACACCTGAAAACTTACAGAAGAGTATGGGAGATCTATTCTTTACAGAGGACCCTACGAGAGAACTATAATTCTAAATTCTCCAAGCAAATCCGGGTTAAAAAACTAGTATGTACATAATGTAAAAGAGGTTTGAATAATAAAAAAGGGTTAACGTACACATAAAAAGTTTATTCAAATTTTCCAGTTCACTTGAAAAAATCTTAAATAAAAAGGTTTTTTTTTTATATCTTATCTATAATTCTTACACAGCAACGAGGAAATATTCTTTCTTCACAGATACGCAGTTTCTAAAAAACTATACAAACAATCTTTTTCAAACACAAATATCAAAAATGTAAACAATTTTCATACTCCGAATCCTCACATTAAAAAACTAAATTCTTGTGTATGTGTACTCTTAAGCTGTGTCCCGATATTTCTATAATAGATTCATGATGGTGTATGTGTGTTTATTCAATTCAAACGGTTTTTGAAAATCGAATCCAATCGTTCGGTTTAAGTGGAACGAATTCTTATTACTAGGTAGGTACATAATAATATCGCCATAAGTACAGTATCTGGACACAAAACTACGATAACTATTATTTTTTGGAATATTTAAAATAAAACTAGTCAAATTTGATTTGCATCATTCTTTACATTATGTGAGATAGGAATCCGATCATTTTATTTTATTTGTCATACAATGAGTGAGGGGTGAAAAAGCAATGTCACATCAAACAGTATATTAATTTATATTTCTACTTGAAGCGTTTTTGATTCTTAATTAGTTTCATAGATATCAGTTATTTTAGAAGGATTAACTATGTAACAGTTACGAGACATTTTGAATGTTTTTTAAGTATTCTACAATGCACATCCGTTACTTGATTATTTAAATCGCGATCGATTTCGGTAAACCTATACCATTGACGAGCGATATAATACGAGCCATTGTATTATATCGCTCGTCAATGGTATAGGTTTAGTGAAATCGATCGCGATTTAAATAATCAAGTAACGGATGTGCATTGTAGAATACTTAAAAAACAGTTACATAGAATTGATTTTGTGGAGGATAGAGGCGTATTTTGTCTTAAACTGTAACGTAGCCAGCGAAAATACAAACATTTCTGCATTCATAGTTAAATATTGGTAAAAAATGGATCGATGTTACTTTGTTTTTTTACTCCACAAATATCAATCAAGCATTTTAATACAATGAAAATATTATAATTATTTTTACGTGCTTTTGATTGATAGCTTATTTACTTTACGTTAGCCTGCTTAGGAAAATGGAGTTGAAAGCCTTCTCGTGAATAATAAAGTCAAGAGAAATTAGGTACCTACTTAACAAAAGTGTTTTAATTTAAAAGATTTGACGTGGATTACCACCAAGTACCGTCGGACAACAAAATAAATTATATTATGACTACGTAGATTTTACGTACGGAGATTTTATGACGTGTGAAATTAAAATATGAAAAAACTCTTCGATGCGGATTAAAATATTGTGACCTGGGAGTGTACTTATACCTGATGCAAAGGATAATCAACTTTATCACACTCAATACAATATTCAATACTCCGTGTACTCACAGTTCATTTTCCTTTACAGCTTAACAAGAACATAATACTTTTCTATTATTACGATATTTTCCTTCTGTTGAATCGTATTGGTTTGTTGACAATTTTCAAAACCTGCTATGTGCAATTTTTGCATCGTAATTCTGTTATACAATTTTGATATATTTTTGCCCTTTTTTATCCCCGTGTTAGAGTTTGTCTCCTACTTTTTTCAGGAAGTTTTCTTATTTCGTGTAAAGGGTTTTTTTTATTTTATTAATTATTACTTTTTGTGTAAAAATTAAATAAATTTCTTGCGTAAACACCTTGGTTTAAATTGAAATTGTGTCCAAAGTACCTACCATAGTTCATTTTATTATTTACCATAAATATTTATTTATTTTAATAAAAACATGTTTATAAGAAAATTGCTTCATGAAATTATCCAGTCTTACTTTTAACAACAATACGAATAAGACTTCAACATCCACAATTCAGCGATGATGTTTATCACCCATTCTAAAAAGAAACAGCGTATTTTTAAAATATTGTGGTTGATCCGCATTGTGAGATGTACCGTGGTAGTATGAAATATCGTTATAAGATTATTTAAAAATGGAATATCAGATGCGCAAATGGGTATTGTGTTCTATTTTAAATAAAAGTTATTTGAAAAAAGTCATAGACAAAACAAAGTTTTCATTTCACTAATGCACATAAATCAAGACAAATGTTTGGAATGAACAGCTTTGCTTATAAATTACTTATCTCAACATAGTTCTTACCACCGCTATGTAAGTAAGGGAAATATGTTTACTTTCCCAGTATTTCGCCACTAATGCTAGTTTATGTACCTTTTGATGACAAAACTTCAGTTGTTGGGTGGAAAATCAATTGGCTGTATGACTGCTGTTTATTTGATTGCTTGTAAATACCTATATTATACCATAGAGTAGCTACATCATAGACTATACGTCAGTGGATTCGGTAATAATATAAAAAGGATTAATCGGAGCGTAAAATATGTAACATTCAACTCACAATGTTTGTAGTGTTTTCAATTAATATTAGGTATAAAAGAAATTGTAAGCTAAAACGTATATTTTTATGCAACTACTAATTTATTGGGTGAGAATTAGCATTAGTTTTGAATATGCATCACAGTTTTTTTTATAAAAAGTCGTTAGAGATACAGTTTACAGCAATTATCAATGTGTGCACGAAATAAATTAATCTATTAAATTCAAACATGAGTTATAAAATCAAATATTGAAATGAGATCTACCTACAAAAACAAAAAAACAGGTTTCCCACTTTTTCCGTAAAGTAGCATTCACATTGCTTCACTTTGGATGATCATCCAGAGTGTCAGGGTCAAACCTGTTCATCGAAAGTGAATACGTCTGTTCACACTTGTTCATCCTATGCTTTCACTGCCATGTCAACACTCTCAGTCATGTTGTATGATTGTAATTTAACATATTTTCGTACAAAAATAATTAAACAAATTCAAAAATGAAAAATAACACATAAAATAAATTAATATAGCTCTCGACTGCATAATAATTTTGTACATGATTCTAACATTCAATACAAATTCATAGAGAATAAAACAAATAATAAGATAAAACTTGTTTATGGTCGTTTCAGTGAAAGGGTCTTTCATCAAAATTATGACGAGTGGTAATCTCTTTCCTCCGTCATAGCTAGTGATCACTATTGATGAAACGCCCGTTCACACCTATTCATCTTGGAGGATCATCCGGAGTGATCACTGAAAGTGAACAAATGTGAACGACCCTTTAGCTTTCAAAAGTCTCCTGTGAATGACAGGTGTTCGAAAAAATAATGACATTTTATATCTTAAGTTCAGCGATAAGGTTTGCCACCCATCACGAATGGCTTAATTTTGTTGACACGGAAAGGACAGCTTGCATGGTTATAACATTAGCTGGTCTGCTGGCTGACCCACTTGTAAGAAATGTCGTGATGGTATAGTAAATGTTTTTTTTTTCGGTTACTTTGTTATTATAGTTTGGTTTTGTACAATTATTGCGTTAGTTGGAAGAGATCGCACCTTAGCGACACTCACTGTATTAATTGATTTTATTTGATTTGAATGTTCACCTTCTTTGGAATTGTTTGTCATTAATGTACAGTAAATTATGAATAAATAAATAAATAAATGTCACTTCATCGTCAGTATACTACTAAATAGACGGTGGTCTTGGCTGGGTTTCGTTTTGAGAACGCTTTTTTTATAATTCCAATGATAGTACCTTAAGATGTATTTTATAAGTATGGACAGCGATGATAAAAAATATATGAAATGGAAAAGAAAATAGAAAGAAATCATATATAAATACCAGCATGTATATGGTTGATATATGTTATGTAAAACTGTATTGCGTTGTCCATTGTGTAATATTTACATAAGAAAAAAATATGTAAAAGCTTCGACCGTGTGTAAAATAATACAATACATAAATAAAATAAATATACACATGCACTATAACCATACTGGCTACACCACTTGTGAAGGATATTGTGATGGTGTAGCTTTTAGAGGGATTTTCAGGAATATAAAAGGAAACATTTTATATGAAGCGTTATGAATTTCAATTTTCCCGTCCATAGAGGAACCTAAATAGATAGTACGCCTTAACTACATACATATGTAGTTATATTGACCAAGTTTTTCAAATAATCTAAAAACCTTCATCCCTTCCAGGTCATCGCCTTTGTTGTGTGTATTTGTACCTTCACCACAACGAAATATACTTATGTAGGCATATATACTATACTAAACCCTCACGCCACATCCCAAGTTGGGTAGGCAGAGAGAACGGAACGCCATATAGATCTGTCCTTAAATACTTCTTTCACCTCCTCTGCATTCATGCAACCTCTCATGCACCCACATACAGCTGTGTGTTGAGTGAGAAAAATCACGAATTTGATCTAGTATGTTTATCATACAATATTTTTCTGTCGCTACCTGCAGGGCTACTCTTGACACAATCTAAATACGATCTTAATCTAGTCTTGATCTTGATCATACGACGCACGAAGGGACTATAGTGAAAAACACCTCGCTACCGCTGTCGCGCGATCGGTATGCGCGTATTTCTGGCCAATAGTCACTTCGCGCGTCGTATTATTAAGATTAAGATCGTGTTTAGATTTTGTCAAGAGTTACCCTTCTGACGTTCTCGCTGGGCACGACAATACACCATTAGTCTCGTTTTTCGTATCTAAACTCGTTGGAGTCTCTCGCAATAAGTGGGTCTGAAGCTCCTTTTTGCAAATTTAGAGATATTTGCTCTATTGAGTTCCACGAGTTTGTTGTTGACTGACAGCAGCAGAAGCTCACTCTTTATTATAAGCTTTCGAGTTAGTTGAAATTAACCCAAATATTCTTAAATATTTCTTTTTGCGGATAGTAATAATATTATTTCCTCGAACTATTTAAGTCAATCTCATGAAATGTTATTAGAATGCTCTAATAATAAGCAGATGAAGAAAGTGCTTAACGAAATCCTAAGATTTGGTTCTATTATAGTATAAATCAGAATACGTATTTCTCCACTCTCCTTATTTCTTCAGCTCGAAAGAGCAGAACGTTGTCTGGCTGGAAGGTAGGTAGGTAGGTAGGCGGGTATGCGGTGAATTTGATTATGTACTTGGAGAGGGATTTAAAGGATATTAATATCGAAAGATTAGATTAGACGGCATTCAACCTTTTACAAGAGGATAATATAAATTTTATAGATAAATATTTTAATGTGTGCATGTTTTCTGTGAACTTCTTCTCTTTTCTACAAGTTTATATCCTTTCTGCAGGTATTCTTAAAATATATCTAATTCATATTTTCAAAAACCGAAGCCTTTAACAATACAATTAATCTAACAGTTGCATGGTAGCCATATCAAATAAAAATTATATTTACCTTTCATATTGTACAATTATTATTATAGCCCAGTACAGAGATAACAAAAAAGTGCATGTGTCAGATCACAATATCAGGCTGCAATAGCACTTATATCACGTGAATGATATGTAGCTGATGATATGGATGATAGTTGATCTCTGAAAAATTTACGTTTTTTTTCTGTACTTTATATAATTATGTAGTTATTGTCTGTTTTGTGCCTATAACGAATAAATAAATAAATAACAGATATTATCTATCTCAAGAGCACCTTACCTTATTGTAGCACTGGCTCAATCAAGAGTATAAAAAATAATTTCGAGAACATTTATCTGATTACATAATATAATGAAGTAAAATTACAATAGTATACTAATTGGAATTGGAGCAATCCTTGACACTCATTACACTTGGTAATCTCACAAAGTGAAAGACAATAATTTCGAGAACATTTATCTGATTACATAATATAATGAAGTAAAATTACAATAGTATACTAATTGGAATTGGAGCAATCCTTGACACTCATTACACTTGGTAATCTCACAAAGTGAAAGACAATAATTTCGAGAACATTTATCTGATTACATAATATAATGAAGTAAAATTACAATAGTATACTAATTGGAATTGGAGCAATCCTTGACACTCATTACACTTGGTAATCTCACAAAGTGAAAGACAATAATTTCGAGAACATTTATCTGATTACATAATATAATGAAGTAAAATTACAATAGTATACTAATTGGAATTGGAGCAATCCTTGACACTCATTACACTTGCTAATCTCACAAAGTGAAAGACAATAATTTCAATCTTAAACAATCATCAAGATTTAGATAAGTAAGCTGAGATTTCATTTTAGATTATATGATGTTGATTAAAGGTAAAAAAGACATTATTTCACGGGCGCACACAAATTGGCACAAGGTTGGAAAACCTTGATCAATATCAAGGGCGCAAAAAGGTCCGTTAGAAGTGTGATGTCAGTTTGCTCCTGATTGTTATTATAGATTTATTTATAAAAGTTGTAGATTCTCGGAGAAATGATTCAATCTTAATTATGGGTCCTGCGATACTAAATTTACAGTTTGACGTTTGTAAGATATTAGACAAAATCGGCGTCGAGTGTACCTAATATATTGAAGGCAATGAGCAGTAGGTACTACTAAGGACAATCATACCAGGATGTTGCCAGGAACTTCTTGAGGAAATTTCAATTTCCCTTCTCAAGATATCAACAACATAATATAGCAGTACACACGATAGGATATTCAACGGAAATAAATAGTAAATTTTGACTATATATGAGCATATTATAACCGTATGTTAAAATATATGACTTTGATGCGATATCTCAGGAGTGTTTGTTTATTCATTCTATTTGCACAACATCATTCATTATACAGCAAAATTCACAAAACAAAATAAAATATAAAATATTGAGATGATAAGAAATGGCGACATTATCACTATGTAGTAATTTCTTCCATCTTACCACATGTTGCTCATTGCTCCATAAAATACATAATAATTGTTTGTAACCATTTTTTTTATCCGTTTACCAGACCCTTTTTGTGTGGTGGGACATAACCACCTCTGGAGCTTAGTCACGCTGTAAATTTTAGGATACAACAATCTTATTTTATAGAAAATGTTTTAGTACCTATTTTTTTTTATTTAGGTACTTGTTAAAGAAAGTAAATGTTTCATCGTTCCTACCCAAGGATGCATATTTCCTCTATGAATAAAATAAAATATCTACTCTTTGATGGTGGAAAACAAAAAACCAGTTCGCCAATTTATGAAATTTAAAAATAATCCATGATAGGCAATATCCCATCATCTGAAAAGCCTCTAAAATAGAATCGACTGAAAGATTTTATGTCATCCTATTAACAAGGATATTACTTTTATCTATGGAGATGTTGTTTCTGGCTTCCATAGATATCTGGAACTGTTCCAACAGTAAAGATATGTTTTATAAGATATTATATACTAGAATATCAAAGTTTGATATACGAGTAGTTTATTGATTGTAAACTACGTATTTTATTGCAAATCAATTTCCTTCTTAATATCTATTCTTCTTTCTCGTGGTCCCTCATAACTTGACCTCCAAATTTCGCAGTCATTGGTTCGCGTCGCCCATTAGAGCGAGTAAGTCCTGAATTTCTTTGCTTACGAGCTACGGCTTATCCAACAAGTGGGACAGCCAGCTAACCAGTTGTACGTAATAAAAATGCAAGCTTTCCTTTGTGTGCCAACAAAAATTAAACATTTAAGATGGGTGGCAAACCTTATCTTGTGTTCAAGATATAAAATGCATTTATATGTTGAATTCAACAATGAGGTTTACGGAAAAGAGTCGGAGAGCAATTCTTCACCGGATGCTCCACAGAAGTGCTAAGAATTAAATAAATAAAAATAGCAAATATACCTTGTTTATGGATATGATTGAATTAAAGTTTGAATATGTCAGAAAGATTTCAAATAAAGAATTTGTTCGAATTGTGTGACCGACCGATTTGGCGCGGAGGTAGCGCTCTTACTTTTGAATCACAAGATCTTGCGTTCGATTCTCGGTCAGGGCAAAATGAAAAATTACTTTTTACAAATTGTTCTGGGTGCTACATGTATGCAAGATGTGTTTCATCGCATTAGATCCATAATATGTACAAAATTAATATTTTAGTTTAGGACTAACTCGAGTTTTGTGAATGACTAAAATTTTAAAATACAAAAGGTATAAACTAATATTTACGTTCCATTTTCAAAACCTAATATATGATTATGAAATGTGTGACGTACAACTTTAAAAAAAGAACAACAGAAAACCCACACAATAACAATAATTAATAATTAATATTGGAGCAAAACGAGAAAACAGTAAAAAAAGGGATATAATAAAACACTTTTATTGATCATATTGTGTCAATACAACGGTTGTAATAAACAAGAGACCAAAATAATAATAATAGCCAAGAGTAAAGCAATGTAAGTGGAACGAATAAAAAAATAATGTAACATTACCGCCCGTATTGACTCGCCACCCTGGGTGTTTACTCTGTTGGCCCTCTCGCTGAAACCGCCCCTGTATACCGTATACCAATATTGACATGATTATTAGGGTTGTGAGTGGTACTACATTACTGTTATTACGGTACCTAGAGGATATATATATATACAATATGTCGACGCCAGATAGTTGAATTAGCCTGTTAACTGGATGGCTAGGCGGTTAAGGGTTGTACTCTCCCTTACTCGTGGATGTTTTAGGCTAGACGGTTAGTAAAACTTCTATAGTTATATCATATGTCTCTGGATAAAACAGTTCGTGATAAATGAGTTCGTCGGTAGCCTGGAGGTAGAGTCTCGGCCTTCAGAACAAGGGGTCCGTGGTTCGATCCCAGGTGCCGGCAAACTCCCCTTTCACGGCACAAGCTTTTAGCTTAGTGTGAAAGGTGTATAAGGTTGTATTTGGGTTTATAACAAACTCAGATAGGTATATCTTAAAAAAAAAAAAACATTTATTAATTATTCATACTGTCACGGCCTTTTCTATAATGGGGTAGCCATTAGTGGATCATGTGCTTGTAATAAACATTGATTTGGAAATAGAGCATTTAGTGTTACTGCAGAGCTACTCTTGACACAATCTTTAAACAATCTTAAGGTTGTCTTGATCTTAATCATATGACTCACGAAGGGACTATAGCAAAAAATACGTTCATACCAATACCGCGGTGGTGCGGTATTTTAAATTATTTTAACTATTTTTACGCGGCGGCAGAATTGCCATCCACACTTCTCAGCATTATACAACCATATAAGTCTTCATATGATCAGTCATGGTCACACAAAAACTTAACAGTCTAATGCCGGGAAAAATTCACCTATCCAGATATACAGGATATCAAAGGATTAGGCTCAGAACGCGGGTTCAAAATACCAGCATTGTGCCTGAAATATCTGTGTTCAAAAACTTTTTTACAATATTACAAGTGTTTATTATAATAGATTTTTGAATTTTAATGTACAAATTAAACGGTAAATCTAATTTTTGTAAATTAAGTTTAGTATTAAATGTTCATATTTAGTATTAATAACACATTGTCAACATAGAGTGTCCTCCAGGCAATAAGCTCGCCAATTGCTTATGATTTTTTTTCCAATCAATAAAGTGTAATTACTATAGTCCCTTCGCGCATCGTATATTTAAGATCAAGACTAGATTAAGATCGTATTGTGTCAAGAGTAGCCCTGCTGGTTGTGAAATAGAGCACTTAATGTTAGTGGTAACTAGGTCTGCGAAAGGAGGCGAATGGAGAGGCTTCAGGACGAATCAGAAGACACTCCGATTTTGCACGAGTTTTGGTCGACAGTCCGTTAATATGACGCCTTTGAGGTCATATAATGAGTAAACGGCTCGTTACAAATTGTCCATAAACGTTAAAACATTCAGAAAAGGTTGCATAACTCATCACTGAACTGAAAATTTGAAAAGTCTGATGTTTTATGAATAACTGCCTTTTACAGGACACTTGTAAACATATAGAAAAGAGTAAAAGTCCTTTGCTGTGCTTGAACTCTAAGGAGCAATATAAAAAAAAAACATTACTATTTGAAACCAATTGTGACATAAAAATGGCGAAACAGCGAGAAAAAAATTACAAAATTATATTATAAACGTGTGATAAAGATGGAATTGTATAAACTAAATGACAATAAAATTTCATGTGAGTGTAGTGAGATCAATGAAACGATTCAATTTTATTGTTATAATCATAGTTTTGCAATCAAAAAGGAAATATCAAAAAGATATTGCGTAAAGAACGTCAAGTGTTTGAAATGTTCCTTTTGTCAAGAATTCTAAATGCTCTTCAAATTTTATTATTATACATGTTTTGTGTAGGTACGGAAAATATTATCGAATGGCACTTTTGTTTTAAGATGGATTTTGTTCTGTAGAAAAAAGGTCTCTAAAAAATAAGAATTTAATTGAGGTTTGATGTGAGGTATTTATTTTGCTCTTTGCTTTAATGCTCCCTCGGGGCAGTAATTTCCGAGCTATAGCTACATAATAATGTGTGTGTCGTTAAGTAAATCCTTTTTTCTTTCTCTAAGTACGGCAAGAAGTATTCGGTTACCGCTACCCTTAAAAGAGATTAGTACATAGATGTTCATGTTTTTTTTTTCTTTTCAGAAACCCAAGGGTTGGGCAGGAGTACGAGCTTGGTGTGTGGCGTGGTGGCATTCTGGAAGAGAGGACTACGATGAGGAATGCGAAGATCCATCTGATATGGGATACGCCACTCCAGTTTCAATCGAAACACCTTTACAGAGTTCTGTCTCCAGGTATGTAGACTTTTAAAAATAATTACTTCAACTTCTACATCATTACGGTATATTCCACAAGAGGGGTAGCCAGCAGACCAACCTACCTATCCAATCTCTGCAAATGAAACATCTAGAAATATTAAAACCATACGTAAATTATATTCAAAAGTTCAGTACCCTTGATACGATTTTTTGTATTTACAAATAGTAAATGAGAGATATTATTTTCATATGAAAATGTTCTAGCATCCCTGACGAAAAACATTATATGCTCCAAAAATTTTGACGGTACTTTCATGATTAAAAAGTTAATCTAAAATGAAAAGAAACCCTTCTTACTTATTTTCCATTCAAATAGGTGACTTCAGACATCGCCTAGCTATTTTTTTTAAATCAAGTTTGCAGGACTACAGCCGTCCCCCATCAGTAGGTATATCAGAAGGAAGCCATCATTTCCCTGAATTGTACCCCATTTGCATTTAAAATTCTACTAGGCCCACAGAACTTTACTTGCGTTATTTTTTAAACTTGTTTTTCTTTTCTAGATGCACATCACTGAACGTCATTAGGGACCCATACGCCCGAGGAGGTCCACCTTCAGTAGTAGGAGTTGTCAATGAAGGTGGAACATCACCACATCGTCCACAGCACAATCCACCCCCTGCCTCAGCACCAAGGGACAGTCGTAGTCTTCCAGCAGCAAGATCCATGTCCACAGATTCCATCTACACAATATTAATTCGCCTTCCACCAGATAACAATCCACAAGCAGGACCAGAAAGAGCACCTAGTATAAAAATGATCGCAGAAGATCCAACACCAAGTCCAGCAAATAATAGACAAGTCAGAACTCCTCAACCGCCTCATAGAGGGGACAGTGAGTTTAATCTAACACTCTCCACACAAGGACATAATCATAACAACTTAAACAGAAGAGCTTCCCATATTCCTGACATAAGAATACCGCTAAATGCTAAAATTATACCAAAACAACTGGCTGGAAAGACAACACTTTTAACAACGCATACGAAACAACAAGCGAAAAAGAAGAAAAAGTCACAGGAGAAGAAACAAGAAACTAAAGCAGCTAAAACACTTTCAGCCATCTTGCTCTCATTCATCATCACATGGACTCCGTACAACATTTTAGTTTTACTCAAACCTCTAACAGCATGCACTGGATGTATACCCGAAGAACTTTGGGATTTTTTCTACGCACTTTGCTACATTAATTCTACAATCAATCCAATGTGTTACGCCCTTTGTAATGCATCTTTCAGAAGGACTTATGTTCGTATTTTGACATGCAAATGGCACAATAGAAACAGGGAAGCTATGACTAGAGCCGTTTACAACTGAATAAACTGAAAAAATACGAATGATCATGGCTTTAACTTTATTGAATTCAAAAGTTGTCGAAACTATTTTGAATTTAATGAATTCTTCGATGCGGAGCTTCTTAAAAGAATATTGAAGATAGAAAGACGGAGGGAAAAAGAGTTTATAGTTCACGATGTTGTATACTGGTTCTAGATATAGAACTCATACCAAACTTCATAAGGAACAATTAAACTCTGAAGTTATATCATCAAAATAATGCTTGAAGCTTTTTAAAACTCAAAGCTTTGGTACTTAAAGAATATTTCACATAAAATATTTTTTGAAATTTTCTTGGAACTATTCCAAAATTATTAATTTTGAGATACTTTTGAATAATGCCAATGACGATTAAAATAATAATTGTTTTTCGATTTTTTAATAATGATAAAAAGTTTTAGGTTTAGATTTGATATTTTCCTCAACGAAATCTTTTATTAAAAACCCAAGAGACATAAAAACTGCACAAACCTTTTTAAGTATATAAAATTTATAGATTTTTATATTAAAAAAAAACAAACAATTATCTACAAACGTACCGACATTTTTTATGATCCTTTTAGTATTTTACTTGCATAGATTTTTTTTAAATCACGAACCCAACATATTCGCGTCAGTTATTTTTTTGTTATTTTTTTAGTTATCAAATACTACCTTTTAAAATTTCAAAATCATATAAAATAATAAAATGGTAAACCATCGCTTTTCTAATAATATAATAAATTAACTCGAATATAATTCTTATATTTTTGTGAATTTTTGATTAAGTTTCTAAAATAAATCCTACTTAAGAGAAGGACGGCCGATATTTCAATGTACTCTTAGTGTGACCCTTATTATAAAGTTTTTTTATCCAGTAAAATAAATAAATAAATAAAATCTGTCATTACTATAATACACCATTATTTGAAGGAGAGATAGAGTGATATACTGTATTCTCACGCCGTATCCCATGTGGGGTAAGCAGAGACAACGGAACGTATATTAATCAATATTTCTATTATACTTCTTTAACTTCCTCCGCATTTTTGGCAATTTTCATACATGCATGGCGATTTCTCTTACTCCAAGAGCATTTAATTCACGTGCTTTAAGTTGCCACATAATCATTTAATTGTATCCATATTTATCTTGTAACACTTCATTTTAAAGTATTTATTAAAATTGATAATAGTTTATATTCACTACCGGTTTCGGATACATGGTCGCATCATCAGGCGCTCATATTTTTTTTTTTGTTTTTATTATTATTTAGGCATTCCACCCAGTGATGAGCGAGACCGACCTTGTTTAGTTAATGTACTCAAATAAAAAAAAAACAATAAAAACACAATAAAAAAAAATATTCATTTATGCATCTTATCACGGCAACTCCCACAAGTGTAAAAGCCATCATACCAACTGCTTGTAATAAGCATGCAAATCATCCTCTCCGTGCAGGATGGGTGGCATACCTTATCGCTGAACTGAAGATAATATATTAAATGTCTTAAAGCGTGATGTTTTACGAGTACCTGTATTTTATTTATTTATTTATTCTTCTTGCACATCATCATTACATTACAGTGTTAACATAATAATATAAAAAATTTAAAAACTAGGACGATGTGCAGTGGCGAGATTATCACTATAAAGTGATTTCTTCCATCTAACCACGATTATTTTACAGGAGACTCGAAAACTTACAGAAAAGTGTGAGAGGTCTCCGCGGGATACATAAACAATAATAATATATTATTCATTTTATTAAATAGGTGAAAATTATTCTTGCTTAAGTTGTGAATCTCATTATAAGGGTCACACTAATAGTTCACTGAATTATTGGACCAGAATGTACTAAAATACGAAAGTTTTTTTTAAAGTAAGATTGCAAAATCGTTGACTGATTGGATTAGAAATTTTGAACATTCTACATTTTTACGATTTATTTTTACGACCCAAAGGTGCATTATTATATTTATTATTTATTTATTTACATATATTGTTAAAGGAAATAATAATTTCGTATTTTATTTCCCCAAAATTGTGATATAAAAATCCATTGAATATTATTTTATTATAAAATTATAATTTGCCAATTTTTATAGTTATAAATTTTATTTCAATATAAAAATAGGGGTTTTAATTTCAGCTATGTTATACAATAAATTTTAAAAAAATGTAAGTAATTTTGATATCAAATAATTAAAATTAATTTTTATGCTGTACCCCCCTGATGAAAAAATAACCTTATGATTAATTGATATGATATTTTTTTTTTTTCATAATTTAAAAGATTGAGCTTATTTGAATAAAAGAGATGTTCATTAAGGAGATGTATGGACTAAAGAAAATAAAAAAAAAAACATTTTAAAATTATTATTAATATTATAAGTTTTTATCATAACATTCATTATTGTTCTTATTTTAAAATTTAATTTAATTTATTTTATACAATTTAATCTAAATAAATTTAATAAAATAATTATTATATAAATTGTGTACTAAAAGATTTAAATTACGGGTATTACTCTAAGAACAACAATAATTATATAATTGTATAGAAAAAAATCATTTAATATTGTGTGTCGTAAATACATTTCATTACATTAACATACTATTTATTATATTAAAATAATATATAAAACTACATTTTGACGTAAAAAAACCATTCTTAAAATTAATTTAATTTATTTTAATTTTGCTTAATTTATTACAACGATTTAATTTTATTCGAACATGTATTAAAATGTTTACTATTTGCTGGTTTTTATGTATTTAAAAACCGATAATGTTTATTTATAAATACTTTTTGAATTTTTAACATGATGTGATGAATTATATGAAGACATGACATGCCAAAATCCGAGTTATATACAAAAAAAAACACAAATCAGTATTTTTAATACTAAAATAAATATTTCGGGTTACAAAATAAATGCCGGAATGAAGTACAATTTTCCCTGATTTTAACATTTGGTTGTTACAAAAATTAATTAATACAAATAAATCCTAGAATTTATTTGATTTTGTGTGCTTTTTGTGCAAAAAATTACTCACGTGAATAATTAATTATACATTTGACTTTGTATTACTTTCTATTAAATTTTTCATTTTTTCTCACTAAATATTCTTAGCGATGCCTTCTATGTCCATTTCCTAATTTTTTATATAAAAAAATCATAGATATTTAAAGAAAATATTTAATATTCAATAATAATAACTAAATCATAATATGTGTGTTTTTATAAAAATTTAATTATAACAATACAACATTTTATCATGTCCGAGATAAACATAGTTTTAGAACGGTGTTTTTAAATAAATAAATAAATAATAATAAGTAGGTTTTAGAAAATAAAAATACATATTTCAGTATAATGTGTACTTTGTATCTATTTATATATATTAATGTGGAATTGATGTATTAGTTGTAATATTTATATAATACTTTGACGCTTTGCCACATTTTAAATTAGTGAATGAAATAACTACAAGTTTTAATAGTTAATTACTTTTTGTTCAGCCCTCACCCACACATTCGCCCACTACACATGAAGATACAAGTTTGGATTTCTTTTACGTGCAAAGTTGCCTTGCATCGTGTATTTATTTTTTTATTTATTGTCTAAGGATACAAACAATTTAACATCATATAAATATCAATATAAAATCTCATCAATGAACAAATCAATCAAGGTCCCACAAATTACCAAAGCGTATGACGAACACGTTGCAAGCAAAAAATAACATAATATAAATATTTTTTTTTCATAATTAACAAAAGTCATGAAAAGTGTATTTAACGATTTTTATTTTATTTATTTATTTATTTTATTCTTCTTGCACATCATCATTCATATAACAAATAAAATAAAGCAATATACACAAGAAAAAATGTGATAATGTGCAGTGGCGAGATTATCACTACATATATAGTGATTTCTTCCATCTAACCACGTCACATTATTTGTCTTGTTATTTTTGTCTTGTTAAAGTGTATTTGAAATGTTGTCAGTTTTCTTAGACACTTCAAAGAGAAGCACAAATCCATTTCTTTAGCTCTCTACAATATTATGTATATTGTTTAGGCTTTCGAATGTCCCCACTTCAATAGTTGTCCACTACGGCGAATGTACAGCTGGGCTTTGAACTTTTGTATACACTGAATTACTTTCAGTTCCTAGCCCACTTGAATTTTACTATTTAATTCATGACGAAAGGTGTGAGTAGTCCATCGATTTATTAGAAAACGTAAATTTGATTATTTTCTAAATAATTAGATTAATATATAAATCTAATCAAAATATTCGAATAAGAAATGATACATATAAATCGGCAAACTTCCTTTTTACAACTTAAGCTTTTAGCATACTGTGGAAGGTGTATAAGATTGTAATTGGATTTATTATAAAAATTAAAAATATGTGGGGCGCTACATTTAATCATTTCAAGTCATTTTACGTTCGAACATAGTAACGTGAACTCGTGATCACTTTTCAGATATTAAATTTAATAAAAAATTATTTTATTTAGAATAATTTTCTATTACTTTAATTCTTGTTTATTAAAAAAATGAATAAGGAAAATATCTATGGTATAAAGCACAAAAGACACATGTCCACATTTGACAGTTAAGAGAAAAGAGGTTTTTAAAGTTTGAGATTCTCAATTAATTCACTAGCTTCAAATTAATGCAGAAGGTGTTGAAAATCATAATCTTTTTTCTTTTGTAATGTCATTTATTACTTATTTTTTATTATATTTTTAACCAGAATGTCAAGAATTAGCATTTTTAGATGATGGTCATGCACATGTGTTTGGAAGTGTGATGAAAGTGCCACTGACGGCAACTATTGGGATGCGTTTATGCGTGCACAGATGACACATGTCCGTCGTAGATGGACATTTGTTTTTTAGAATCTTCATATCTTATGTGACATGTTACATCTGTGCACAAAACAAAGTGCATTTGTGGACGTGTGACATTTGGTTTTTATTAAATATTTTAATAATGATATTAAGATTGTTGGTAATATTTAGTCAGGACATAGATGGCGTTGTAACCGATCTTGTACATGTATAAACTCATTTTACCTAAAAAGTGGACATGTGTCTTTTGTGCTTTAAACCTATATTTAATATTTAATATTACTTTTACTTTAATATGACTTTTTAGCTTTTATATGCAAAATCACTCAATATTGGATGGAAAGCTTAAAGAAAAAGCTTATATACGACACATTACTGTTTCTCTCTGTACCATAAATAATAACACCGTGATTAGATTAATGAAATCACTATATAGTGATAATCACGCCAATGCATATATCATCACATAAAAAAATCAACAAATCAGTTTCTTATGTAAACTGATTTGTTGATTTTATTATGTGGATGGTGATGTGCAAAAAAAATAAAATAAATAAATATCGTTTTCAACTGAGCAAAGCGTATAATTTATATAAATATTATCAAAAAGTTCAACTCACTAAAATCTATTGTTCATATAATATTTAAGTCCATTTAATCAAATATATATATGGCTATCTATATAAATAAATATATATGATATATTTAGATAGGTATTCAAAAATTATTATTTTTTTCATTATGTATTATTTTTTATTTTCTTTTCAACTTTTTGCTGTTTTCATTACTGTATATTTATTTTCATTATATTAACTATATTCTAGTCTTCCAGTCACACATCAGAATCTGTATTATATATGTAATAAAACAACAAAACATGCTATCAAATAGTTTATTATTATTCGTAAATTTATTTATTACTATTGTTAAAATAAATTGTTTTTTATTAATAGAATAATGTGTTGTAATAATTATATCTGCCAAATGTTTATTAATGTATTTTGCTGTTTCTTATCAATTTATTACATTAAATTTATTTTGTTAAATTTTTATTTCGAAGCATAGTTATTTATTAAAAAAATATATTAAGAAATAATATTTATTACATTATGTGTGCCAAATGTTTATTATTTTTATTATTACTGTATTTTCCAGTTGCTAAAATTTATTGTAATAAATTTAATTTTATGAGATTTTATTTGGAGAATATATTATTACTACTAATATATTGTAATAAATAGGAAGATTAATATATTCCAATTTTGGTGTTGTGATTTAATAAATTATGTGTTTTGTATAAAATACAAATAAATAAATAATAAAATCATTATTATGATTAGTTCGTAATTTTTATATGTATTATTATCATTATCATAATGTGTGTCCATGTATGTTTTATTTATTTATTTGTTTGTTTAACGAATAAATAAATATTTATGTAATAAAAGTAGATAATGCATATTATTTTTATGCATATTTTGTGACCATTATATAATTTTTCAATTATTTATACATTTTTTACTATTATTTGTTGACTTATGAATTAAAATTATTCATCAATTCATTCATTTGATAACAATTCCTTACTATTTATACCTATCTATGTCTGCCACCAAAACTTTATCCTGAAGTGGGGTAGTCAGTAAACTCATTCCATATTATTCTTTTTGTTTTACATTGTGGGTTCAATACTAGAACTCAAAATCAAAAGTTTTGAGGTAATGGATAAATCATGATATTACACTCAGAAGGATAGTAATTAATATTATATAAATTATTGAAACACTTTGATTACAGTATAAGGAAACCTCTTAAATCATAATTATTACTATAAATTAAAAATAACATTAAAGGCAAACATCTGAAATATAATTATAATTCAAAACAATCAAATTTGAGTTGTCTAGTTCTAGCATTGAACCCAAGATATACAGATATATAAAATTTGCCTTTAATTATATGACTATTAGATTTTTTCTTTTTAGATGTGTATTTTTAGAGGAAGCAATATAACCGTGTCTTTAAAGTGAAGTAAAATGGTAGCGATATTTATAAATTAGGAGACCTTGTCATTACCGGGAATTCCGCGGTCACTAAATATTTAATTTAAATCTGATATTTTGCAGTATTTCAGTACATGTACATAATATTATATTTGTGTTTCTATCATCTTTCAATGGTACTTATAAATTTTAACAGCGGCGTGTCTCCATATAAACCGAAAACTAGGCTTTGCCTTAGTTAAAAATTATTTAAAAATTTTGAAATTACTTACAGTTATTATCAATACAATAATTTTCAATTTCGCGCGCACCGTGTAAGTGAATTTGATGCGATTTCGTCAGCAGCATCGAACAAACCTCGCTACATGCTGCTCTACATCATACACACATTGTTTCTTATGAGCAGTGTTCTCGAACGACATTGTCCAATATCGGTAGAACTAGCCGCTAAAATCGGTATAAAAGGTATATTTTGTACCCAAAATCGGTATATGGGGTATTTGTACCGACGATGGTCAATATCGGATACTTTTCTTTTCAAGAAAATTTCTACCCACCCGTCGCCAAATTTTCAAAATGGTATAGGAATTTGGAATATTTCAAAAACTCCTCGGTTTTCTTAAAGAATATTTGCTCGAATCCATAAGTATCCGGTACTTTTACTGAATACCCGGTACTTATCTACCGATTATACTTACCAGCCCACAAATGGTAAAAATCGGTAGATTTCTAGGGCATTTCGGTATTTCGGTAGGACGCGGCACATTTCGGTATAAATACCGAAAAATCGGTAGGTTCGAGAACACTGCTTATGGGGCATATCTTTTGTCTTACTCAAGTTTCCTTAGCGTACCGATGCTCTCTCGCTTTACACTATTTATTACTATCCATAGAGTTACATATTATCTATATACGAAGTTGTATTGAAAAATAAGCATGGCTTATCACAATTTATATTCCAACGATACGTGATAAACACGTCACCTCTCGTCCGATTATCAAAGCTAAGCATCGTTGATAGTTCTCAGCTCTTGGATGGGTGACCAATGTGTATGAATACATTGTAGTAATTTTTTTTTTTGAAAAAAGATTCCGAAAGTGATCACTCAAGCCAGCCTAGAGCCAATTCGTAAGCGTTGGGACACCTTTCTCTCTTCTTACGATTAGATTTGCACAATGTTACATTGTGTAAACATGGTTCTCCAACCGAGATGTCTCATTGGTTTTGTATTATTTTTTTTTGTAATACAACTTCAAAGTTGAAATAGAACCAATGTTTTCACCTTACACCTATTTGATAACTTTTAATTGAGATTGGGCTTACCTAGCATGAAAACCTTGGACACGCCACTGATGTCAATATCGACAGCCTAATCCGCAAACAAAATAACTCCTTTTTTTTGTCAAATTGATTTTATTGCGCTAACAGGTTTTATTAGATGTAACACATAATCCTGTAAAATGATAACTCCCAAATATTTTTAAAAACTAACAAGAAATAAGATAGCTCCGTGCAAACATCTGGCAATTTGGTAAAAACGCTAACTCCGTCATTTTACCGCCATTTGTATGACGGCTGTCAGTGTGCAGTGACGTTTTTGTTAGAAAACATGCACCCATGAAACTGAAATAAAGCTAACTCCATTGAAATTGTATGAAAATATGGTTAGCAAAAATGTCCTTTTTTAGAAATTTTTTTGAAAAATTACGCTATTAATACTACATTATTATTATTTATTAATGATTTTGAACTTAAAAACAATAAAAAACAGCAATGAAAAATCATTTTAATATATTTTTTGATATATGATAAGGTTTTATGTTGCTCCTGAAAAGTTTGGTTTAAGGAAGTTATCTTGTTTGCGGATTAAGCCGTCGATATGGATTAAAGTACCTAAGATGTAAAGGTACTTCCAAGTTTAATGCATAACTGTTAAACTTTATGAGTCAATGCAAGGAGATGCGCTCTAGCTTGGAAATGAACCTATTAAATTAGATATTAAAGTCAATACATGAAAAATATATAATAAAAGTTTTATAATGTAACAAAATTATCTTTAAATGAAAGCTTTTTAACCATTTAGTTTTTGAGAAAAACTCAGTATTATATTATTTTAAAGTTGTACGCCGTTTTAAGCTTCAAATTCTGGCGAATATTTTATTCTTGATATTCGTATCTATACTATCACGTAGCCAATGAACTAACTGCATTTAATAAACATGTTGGTTGTCCGCCCTGTGCTAGGCTAGCTAAATGAGATTTTCTAAATAAGTGGCATAAATCATTTTTGAATTAAAGGAAATTGTTTAAATTAAAGGTGTTTAGTTTCTTATTCGTAATGTTTACCGAAAAACTGCTCTTTACAGGACACTCGTATACTTTCAAAATTGAGTGAAAGAAGAGTGAACTCTATTTTTATTTTTTTTTAAAAGATATATCTGGGCTTTGTTTGTTATTAACCCAAATACAACCTTATACACCTTTCACAGTAAGCTACTAAAAGCTTGTGTCGTGAAAGGGGAGTTTGCCAGTACCTGGTATCGAACCACGGACCCCTTGTTCACGAGGCCGAGACTCTACCTCCAGGCTCTAACTCAACTATATTGTGATCAATTTTGTAAATTCCTGTGTAATTTTCGTAAAAATGATCTTTTAGTTAAGATCATTAATTCTCATAGACAAAAATTAAAGGCACCTTTACATTATTTTAAAATATATATGTCATATTTAATGAATCAACAAGTGTTCCTTTTTCATCATGTTTCAAACATTAACACACCATTTATTTATTACTTTATTTGCTCATATTATATTTGACAATAAAACATATTTTTTTTGAAGTCTCTAAATTAAGTTAAATATTAAATAATACGCAACGTTTTTTAATTTAATATTTATTTACTTATATAAATTACGATGTATATAATTAGATTATTTTATTACTTTGGTCACAAAAGAAAAAAAATCACAAATATACATCCATAAAGAAATGTCAACATTCAAAAAGTATTTTGTCAGAATATCAGATAT
Organism: Athripsodes cinereus; assembly: GCA_947579605.1. Lineage (NCBI taxonomy): Eukaryota > Metazoa > Arthropoda > Insecta > Trichoptera > Leptoceridae > Athripsodes > Athripsodes cinereus. Next base: position 25,104,694 of record OX388316.1, read on the forward strand.
CTATTATGGTATATTAATTTATTAAATTATTTACTTTGGTTATGACATCAATAATACTACAAAGTATAAAAAAATTATCAGCTATACAATTCAGTGGGCGAGTTTATCGCTTGATTACGGTATCTTAAAATTATTTTATGCAAATAAAATACAGACCGACTTCCATCTGGATATTATTATTAATTTCAGATCTCAAGTGGATTATTAACTCCCATAGTCCCATCAAAATGGTGACAGAAGTCAAGTTTTAATATTTTTTCTCCTGTTACTTCAACCGTCATAACTTTGCCCTTACGTGGAATAACAAGTGAACAGAATTTATGCAGAACTTGTTCCCATTTTAATAATTCACAAGAACTTAACGATCCAAAATATTTTCCAAATGGATGTGCAGTTTGTATGAAAACGAAAATATATTCATATTGTTAATAATTTATCATAAAAAAATTGTAAAACAGTATAACTTAGATAGTCCATTTCGAATTTGTGTTCATATGTATATTATACAATATTGACACAAAAATTATTTTGAATGTTCATTCTTCAAAAATATTTGATTACATGAATACATAATAGGTATAAGTATGTGTAATAATTTTTTATTAAATGTACCCCTGATTTATAAATTAATTTATTTTTTAGACGCAATGTTATTATTACTATAATTATATAGTTAATAAATAATAAATAAAAAGTGTACCCCTTTGTATATTGTCATAGAGATGAATGTACGTTTTGTAGAATACTATACATAAATAAATAAAATATTAAACATACAATACAGCATGATTGACAGAGCTGGAAACTATTAATCGAAATTTAATTAAGTTAACGGTTAATCCGTTTACTAAAACTTCGTTAATTTATTGAAAATGTATCGCATGCCCCAGTTAATTTCAGAAATCAGTTAAAGTCAAGAGCTTGTATAAAAAAGTTCTGCTCGGCGATTTTCCAAAAGTCCCTGGAGGGCCATTTCAAAAAAGTAAGTTACTAAATTTGTCAGAATTTTTTAACAAATTCTAACGTTAAACGTAATAAAGTTGAAATTTATTTCATTACAATTGTAACGGAAATGAATTAACTCGTTAATTTGTTAATCGTTAATGCCCAGGTTCCCTAGACAAACCGCACTTGGCGATCGACTACTGACGAACTTTTCGATAATCTACCTGCGATGCACCGTGTAATTATGCGTTACTGTTGCGGTTATTGTCGAAAAGTATATTTGTAGTTGATCGCCAAGTGCGGTTTGTCTAGGGCCCCAGCTCTGTTTGTTGATAATATCTTATTAACAAAAAACGAAAAAGTGTATATTATGATTATGATTATTTAATGATTTTGAAAATAAAAACAACCCTAAAATGAATAATAAATAAATACATTTGTATATTTAATATTAATAATATTATAAAAAAAAAAACCTGATAATAAACAAATGAATAAAGTTGTTTTGTACATATATAATTATTACTGATATAAAATGTGGTTTTGTATAAAATACTAGTTTTATTTATATACTAGAATAGTTTTACCCGAGTCCTTTCATGAAATAAATAACAAACCGTGATTTTACGAACGAGTTATCTTACTATGTTTTAAATATAACAATAATTTTTCAATTCAGCGACCGATTTCGACACGTTAGTGTCATTAACAAGCAGTTTGAACTTCAGAACATTCGAGAGTGGACCGGGATGAGAGGTGTGGAGGAACTTGTTCGTGCTGTCCAGAACAGACAAGATTTCTTCCAGGTGATCATTAACGTCGGAGGGACCCGACAAGACGCGTAAAGAAGAAAAAGAATGAAAACATAGTAATTGTCTTTCGTTCGTAAAATCATGTCGCGAAAATAATATATCACAAATTAAATGCCACTAATATTGATAATATCAAAATGTCAAATTAGTACTTGTAGAAAGCATAAGTCCGTTACTAAGAAATGGCAACAATTTGAGGAAATTATTTGAAAACTGGCAACACCATGATTTAAAAACTTTTGACAGTTCTATGTTCCATCATGATATTAACGATATATTTAATTTCCATACAAATCTGATAACACTTATACGAGTATCTCTGTCAATAACTAAGATACCTAATATGAAAGTGAGTGGTCTAGTTCCCCAGAGACAAGAATTTTGTGTAAATACAGATAATTATTACTTATTATATTGTTACATGTGCGATAAAAATGTATGAAATAAAAAATTTAACAACATACTGAAAATTGATCGATTCATATCATGACAATTTTACTCCCGATAAATAGATACCTATAATCTTTGTTTTTCAGATACCGTCAACTATGGCAACTTTACCATATTTTTTTATTAAAAATGTTGATAAGCCCAAAAAAAATAGTTTTGCGGGAGAATATAAATACAGTCGATTCCGCTTAATTAGGACACATCGGGACTTAAGCATTTTGTCCCAATTAAGCGAAGTTTACATTTTTTTAATTAATTTATTTGGTTTTGGCAACTAAGGCCATTAACCAGTAATACACACATAAAATAACAATGCATATTTTTTTTCAATAATTTTATTTTATAATCTCTTGAAAACTGTAAATTACATATAGGCAATATAAATTATCATATAAATTACAAATATGTAATATAAACTTTAACGAAAAAAATCCTAATTTAAATAATAAATGGGTAGGTAAATACAATTTAATTCAATGCAAAAATGAGAATTCTTTGTACATATTTTTTCTTGAGAATATGTGTAACATAATATGTGCTGTTATCTTAAATTTACTGTTCCAATTAAGCGGAATGTTGTCCCAATTAAACGGTGACAGGAAAATTATTCGAATTACAATTATTCGAATTTACAATTATTCGAAAAAACAATTGTTCGAATTTACTTTTTTTCGAATGGAAATTATTCGAATTTACAATTATTCGAATCCACAATTATCAGAAAACACAATTGTTCGAATTTTTATACGTCATATTGGTAACAACAATTATTCGAAATACAATTCTTCGGATTTTTACTTCCTGTCCATGGAAGTATACGTTTACTTTTTATTATCAAGACAATAACTGCTCCTATTTTTGTCAAAAGTGAACGTGCTTGGCGAAGAAATATTATTAAATACGACTCAGTTTGCAATCGGTTTATTTAAATAGTGTCAAATGATAGGAAAAATAATTTAAATATATTTATAATTAGATATGAATGCAATCGCCTCATTTTCTTAAAACACTAAAATAAAATTTGTTCCATATGAACTCGTCCACAGTTGGATGAGCTATGACTAGAGTTTTGTACTAATATGAAAAGTAATATAATCGTGTCAATATGGCCTTCTAAAGATCAAAATTAAATTAATTTAGGTTTATATAAAATGGTTCAAAGAATCGGGTTTTCGAACAAATGAAATTCGAACAATTCACTTTCTTTTAAATGTAATTCGAATAATTGATAGTCGAACAAATGTTATTCGAAGATAAGCTAATTCGAATAATTCTTTTTTCGAATAAATGTAAATTCGAACAATTGTATTTCGAAAAATTTTCATGTAATCCAATTAAACATATAAATTGGTTTCTTGGTTTGGTTTCTGTTCTTTGAGATTTGTCCCAAATAAGCGGCTGTCCCGATTAAGCGGTGTCTCAATTAAGCGGAATTGACTGTATTTCAAAATGATGCATTATAACAATAACTAGTATTTTCATACCTTTGCTTACCTCATAATAAATCATTAATTAAAAAGTTATTTATAAAAATAGATCATAGGTAAAGATGCCACTGTTTGGGTAACTTTAATAACGTTGAAATTTTTACCAGCTTTGAAAATCAGTATCTCACCATACTTTATAAAAAAGTAATAAATTTCCAAATATAACAGTTTCGCCAACAATTTTTTTTCTGAATATTGCCCGATCTTTAAAATGCATAATCACAAAGAATTAATCAAATCAATGTTAGTACTACAGTTCTCACAATTTCAATTTTTGTGTGACTCCACAAGGTAGGTAAAGTTGATCATGATAGGTAAAGTTGCCATAGTTGACGGTATCATTTTAAACTGCATCAGAAATAATCTCTCAGAAGTTTTACCTCATTAATCCTAACTCAGAATTATTTAAAAATTTAAATCACACAATAAACAATGAGCAAACTGGATTTGCCACAACATCAGGCACCAAGTACTGCTCATAACCATTGCGGAAGGCATGACCCAAGACAGTTATTGTAGAGATCCACCAAGAGACGCCTACATGGAACAAGTGATGAAGGACACGTAGTGAAGTACATACGTAGAATTAAAGAGACTGGCAGAAGATAGGGAGATACGGAGAAGAAAGACCGAGTTTGTGCCAGACCAGTCCTATGGATTGTAACTAGAGGATTCGATCCCGGTCGTATTTTTTTCCGGAAATTTTTGGGATAAAATTTGACGTATTTCGAGATTTTCGGGATTCATACAATTTTTAAATGTCAGGAATTTGGGACTCATTCGCATTAATGAAACACTGACAGCTGAAACTTGTGTTCGTATCTTAAAAGAGCACCTTCCGGAGTTTAATTGTGGCAATAGTCACTGATGGTCCAAATGCTGAAGGCCGGAAAACTTGTTAATTAATGCAGAGCACCAAGTTTGTTTTGCACACGGTATTGACTTAGCCGTTTTTGGGTTATTGCACAGAAAAATAAAATAATAAATATATATTGACAAAAAATAAATAAAAAACTGATTTTAACATGGTGTACCGACTTTCTTTACCACTTTTAATATAAGCAATTAATACAATCCCGGGATCAACTGTAGATAAACTCGAAATCCCGGGATTAGAAAAAAGAGCCTTGATCGAATCCTCTCATTCCTCTAATCCTCTAATTCATAAGACACGACCATACTATTTGTTTTCAAATATCACATAATTTAAACACCCTTTTTGTATGTTGTGTAAGCTTATTTTCTTTGACGCTCTTTCATTTTTCTTTCATAATTATCCTCACTTATAAATTTTAGTTGGTAGTTCATATCACTTTTTCACTTTTCATTTCGTCAATGTCATTAGCATCAGACGAGTTCTCCCGCTCTGCCATTTGTTGTTCTCGAAGCATTCCGGCGGCGTGCCTGCTAGCTTTACTGGCTGAAGCTATCCTGTTCTGGAGAATCTGAAAGATAAAAAATGTAAAAAAACAATCAATTATATTTTAGGGACGTATATTTTTTGTGGATCAGTTGACATCAACAAAACAAATCCATTAAAAAAAAATTATGAAAAGAAATTATAAATTAGGGTTTACTGTTTTTTTTTCCAACATACATATTTCACAATTGGTGAACATTTAGTTGTATAAATATAGTAAGTGAAAGTTAACAGTTTTTTTTATTTATTACTACTTCTACTACTATACCACCACAAGTGGGGTAGCCAGGAGACCAACTGCATATAATAAACATGCAAGCTGTCCTCTCTGTAACAATATAATATCAAGACGTTCAGGATGGGTGGCAAACCTCATTGCTGAATTTAAAATGTTAAAATGTACTTCTCTCAATTAAAAACCTGTATTTTTTTACAATGAAACGTAGAAATGGAATTGTCATAACCTTACTGTAAACAGGTTATATCTAGGAAGATTGCTAGTTAATCGAGTTTTGTATCTTTCAACTAGCCATTTATTGTGACTATAATATATACCTGCTGTCTTCTCCTTTCTGCAGACTCTAGCTTCTCCTGCAACTCTTCCAAGGTTGGAGCTTGTTCTGGAGGATGCAGGCGCTGCAGTCTCAATGGAGGACGAGGAGGATGTTTCTTTACAAGACCATCATCATCATCTTTATCAGAATCGAAGTTTATCTCAAATGCTAGAGCTGAAAAACAATCATTTGCATTATTAAGTTTGAATGCCCTATAAAACTTAAGTATTCATAAAAAAATAAATGTAAGACGTTTTACAGCGATGAGACACGTCACGCATCTTAGATGTCTAATTTTTTGTAGCATGAAGAGAACAACTAGGATGATCATACAAACACAGAATCCAACTGACTACCCCACTGATGCCACATTTAGTTTTAAAAAACTACTACTTCTATTACTATACTATTTTATTTTTATTTCATTAGCACATCTGCAGGTTTTACACAAATAAAATATAATGTACAATCATATTAACCCAAATAAATAAAACAAGCGTTTTATTCTTCTATTGTTTTATTCGGTGAGAGAGACGTCTTTCGTCTTATAAGGACATTGTCCATCATCTTTTTCATCAATCAATCCATATAAGACGAAAGACATCTCTCTCACCGAATAAAACAATAGTAGAATAAAATGCTTGTTTTATTTATTTCGATATGGAATTCTAATACCTAAACACCGACACAATGAATCATATTAACCCATTTACAGATTGCACATTTGTATTCGATCACGGCATATCCCTCAAGTGGGGTAGCTAACGAACCAGCTGCCAACTTTTCTTTGCCCACATAAAATTATATACTTAAGACATTCTGGATGGGAGCAAAACGTTTGATTCAAGATTAAAAAACTCTACCACCTTTTTCTTTTCTGCTTATCAGATAAATAAAAAAGTTTCGATGATTTACGTTTTACTTCTACAATACTCATTATTATTTTAGTCATGAAACACAGAGTGATTTATCCGGATAATGATATCCGGCACTCGGTTGCTATCACGGCACGTTGTTTAGTTTCAGTTAATTAATGAATTAGTTACCATATAAAATGAACAATTAAATTCGAAAAAAATAAGATAATTTTACACATTAAATTCATTGATGAGGTTTGTCACTCATTCCGAATGTCTTAATTGTTGATTTACCACAAGCTTGCACGTCTGTTGAATGAATAAATAAATAAATAAATATCCCATCACGCCGCTTCTCTTGCGCTGTGGAAAAAAGGATAAAATACCACTTAATCTTAAACTTGCATACACTTTTCGCTTTCGTCAATGTTATTCAATTCCTCATGCATTTTCTCCTATTCAATTTGCTCAAAATGTTGACGTCTTGAAGGATTATGTATGTTTGTGTGATCTTGCCATTGAATCCGCGGACTGCCACATCTTCGAGTACCATTGCACTCAGTCATAAATCAATTAATCAATTCAGTTGCGACGATTTCATAAGTTTGTGTTAATATGAAGACTGTGTGATATAAGCTGAATATTAAGTATCTCGTCGTTAAACTATGCCAAAGAAACCAAATACAGGATATTCATTTCATCTCATCTCATTGTACATTGGTAGTTACAAAAAAATGATGGTACCATTTTGATTAACGGGTTGTAAAAAACAGAAGTACTTAGCAGTGGCGTGCATTGCATACCTAGAAAAGTAAAAATATGAGATAATATATGACAGGGTGTAGAAATTTGAAAAGTCGGTTTTTTTTTTTAACTCCTGTACTAAATTGTGAAATAATTACATACCTCATCATCATCGTATGGAAGCGACCCCTGCGCTTGCATACGATGTTCATGATAATCAATTGCCTTTGGCTCATCTGATAAATCTGCTCTATGTCCCCGACGAATATACTTGGAGAAGCAAACTTTCACAATATGGATTATTGTTTTAATCTGGTCACATCCACATAATGGGTAATCTCTCGCAAGTGGAGAAGATTCAAGTTCTGTTAATTCTCGACCATTGCTCCCTTGAGAAATTTAGCTGGGGGTCTTTGGTTCGGATCTGCTATAAAATGCCTTCATCTGGGTTTTGAGTGTTCCATATATTTCACTAAACCTCATTGATTGTGTTACTCAACGAGTCGCTTTCCTAGTTGCCAAGACATTAGCTTGATTTGCGCAGAAGAGAAGCAATAAGAAGGGAATAATCCAAATATACTGCCTAAGAACAGACTGAAGTCGAGGCAGTAAATTACAAAATATGTGTGTATTTAGATTTAAGATAAAATTATGTTGTTTAATAAATTTTGTAGTTTTATTAATTAATTAATGTTGCCATACGATTACATTACTACAGCTTGACCAAAATAAAAGAACCGCCACTGGTTTTTGTGGGTGGAGGATTGGTATATCATTCAAAAATTCACTGATTTCAATCAAAGTACAAAAGTTTTAAGACAAAGAATTAAGAAGATTTAAAATTTAATTAGAACTTTCTTTAAGCGGAATAGTATTCGTACTTCTGCTACAAGGAAAATGGCAGAAATTTGATTGAAAAGGGTTAAAAGTTTAAAACTAAAAATTATTAAGAGCTTTTCATTAAGATAATAATTCTAAATGAATAAAAATAGATCATCGCTTATAGTTTTTATTGAATTTTAATAATAAGTTTAAAGTTGAACATGAAAAATGTATTAAAATCATCAATATATATTGTATATAATTATAAAGAAGTTGAAAGGAAAAATTGGTAATGCGACCAAACAAATTTGTGTTACAAGGCTTGTAGAGCAGTGATGACTTTTTATATAGCTTTGTAAGATATAAATATAATAGTCGGCCGGTGTGGCGCGGAGGTAACGCTCTTGCCTTTGAGTCACTAGGTCCCGGGTTCGATTCCCGACCAGGGCAAAGTGAAGAATGACCTTTTTCAAATTGTCCTGGGTCTGGGAGTTACATATATATGTGTGTAGTGCATTGTATATGTGTGTATAGTCGCATTAGTACCCATAATACAAGATTCATCTAAGTTTGGGTCTAGCTCGATCTGTGTGAATTGTCTATGTATGTTATGTTATGTTAATATATTATTATATTACTGACAAAAAGACGATTCTTACAAGGGTCATTACAGCTGAAGGCCAATGCGATCCCAGAAGAAAACTTTAAACGATATCCAAACGATAACACAATTACAATATTATATCCTCGATTTTTCTTATAAATTTTTCCTATAGATGTGCAATACTTAAGTATAAGTGAGAAAGAGACTCTTTAGACCGTAATGCTATGGAACGAAACAGCATATTAATATTATTATTATTAATTTTGGAATATCTTTTTTGAGACAATTAGTCTATATCAATAATATTACTGATCAGTGATAAAAATGGAAAAAATAATTCATCAATAAATTATTTTTCAGAAATATATATTTATTTTGTAAAGTAATAATGAGTTATAGATGTTTTTTGCCTATCTATCTAAGCCATCACGCCACATTCCAAAAGTGGGGTAGCTAGCAGACTTACTGCATGTAATAAACATGTAAGTCGTCCTCTCCGTGCCAATAAAATTTAAGACACTTAGGATGCGTGGCGTACCTCATCGCTGAACTGAAGTTGTTAAATATTTTAAATGTTATGTTTTCTAATACCTGCGTTTTACAGGACACACGAAAATTAATTGAAAAGAGTAGGAGACCTATTTTTGGCCGGAGACTTCACGGAACTATTAAGTTTCCCGTTATGTCAGACAAAATAAAGTTAGAAAATGACTACTGAAAATTAATTTCCCCAAAATTGAGATATGTTCTTAATGTAGACCTAGCAAATAAACTTGAGAGACACAAAACTTTGGTATCCGTTTTATTTTTAATCTCAAAAGGTCCGATCATATCTCCCAGTATCGGCATACTCTGAAATGGCTAACAGTGTGTCAAAGACGTGAACTTCATATTTTATCTCTTGTTCATAAAACACTTTATTCAACGTCTTTTCCTTACTATTTGAAAGAAAAATTCGAGTATCTAGCGAACCATGGTCTACCACTGCGTTCCAACAACGAGCGTCTTCTGGCAATTCCTACACATAACACCAATTTCTTTTCTCAATCATTCTCAGTATGTGGTGCTCGTTGCTGGAATATTCTCCGTTCTTCTCATAGAATATCTCAATCTTTTAATGGGTTTAAATACGCCCGCCGTCAAGAAGTATTTATTGTCTTCTAACTCAGCATCCGTCCCCTAACTCCTTCCCGATCCCTTTGGAGTGTTAGGTGTGTGGATTGTGGTTTTTTTAATTTTTTTTTCAAACTAATTTGTGTGGCTATTTTTTTTTTTAATGTTTGTGTTTTTGTTATTATTATTTCTATTTCTGTTTAGTGTTAATGTGACGTGGTTAGATGGAAGAAATCACTATATAGTGATAATCTCGCCACTGCACATCATCACATTTTTTCTTGTGTATATTGCTTTATTTTATTTGTTATATGAATGATGATGTGCAAGAAGAATAAAATAAATAAATAAATAAATATGAATTCCTATGTCTTACAACTTGTATACTCACGTGGTTTAAGAGGAGCTACTTTAGAATCAGGCAGCACCTCTGTTGGAATATCGTCATCTTGATCAGGATTCGCCCTGACTCCAGTTGGTGCCCTGGGTCTAACTGCTGTCGCCCTGCCATTGGTTCTGTTCTGACCCTCTATCACACTGGAGGGCGCTGATGATCCACAACCCATAACGAACTATAACACTATGGTGTCTGAAAAATATATTATATGTTTTCATTGAAAATAATAAAATACGATGGTTTGAAAATAAGAAGAGAATGAACGAGAACAAAAATGATTAAGAGAATATATTTGTCTGAGAGGAATGGTGCTCGAAGACGTGGCCTTCCAAGGATCAAATAGCAAGATCATATTTTTATATTTTATTAACATTTTTACACGGCAGAGCCTTTTACATGTTAAATAAAAAAAAAAACAAAAACAATTTGACAGACGATGACAATAAACCAGATCCCGCAGGATGGACACATGTTGAGCACACTAAATAGGAGAACATGCATGAGGAATTTTATAACTGTAACGGGAAGAAAAGATGTATGCAAGTATAGGAGAAAGTAGCGCTCCATCTTTTCTGCCTACCTCACGAGGTAAGTGGTATAATGGTATGTATGATGATTATATTTCATCTATATATACCATCACGGCATCATCCACAAGTGGGTTAGTCAGTAATCAAACTACATATAATAAACATGCAGGTAATCCACTCCACGACAGTAAAAATAAGATATTCGGCAAGGGTGGCATTTCTCATCAAGATTGTTTATCAATATTCATTTCATAAAACTCCATATCGTTTAATAACAAATAAAAGATGTTTATAAATGGAAGAAAATACAATTGGTTATAGTTTTACTGAGTTTTGTTTGAATGTTTTTTGGTTTTAAGCAAAACCATTTGTGTTTTTTTCTTTCATATATTAACATGGAGTTTAACAAAATGAACGTCAATTTAATCAATTAATAAAATATGATTTAAAATTTTACATTTTACTTTATTATAGTGACCTATTATTCTACATAAATGATGTAGATATGTATAAAATAATTGGTCCTCTTATTCAACTAGAACACAGGTGAATTTTTTTGGATAATATACCAATGTGTACTGCCAGTATTGCGACTTATGGGGCAGAAACTTTAACACAAACTATGCCGACTATCAAGAAACTCCGAGTAGCATAAAGGAAGCATTAAAGAGCGATGTATTGGGGAGGCTTATGTTCAGCAGTGGACAGGAGTAGCTGCATAAGTAAGTAAGTATAGGAATACATCTGTTATTTATTTATTTTTATTTTTACAAGTGACAGACAGTTACAATAGAACGTAGATAGTCTACTACTACTACTATACTACTATACCATCACGGCATATCCCACAAGTGGGGTAGCCAGCAGATCAGCTGCACGTAAGAAACATGCAAACTGTCCTCTTCGTGCCAATATAAAATCAAGACATTCAGGATGGGTGGCAAACCTCATCGCTGAATTTAAGATGTAAAATGTCTTAATTTTTTCGAACACCTGCCTTTTACAGGACACTCGAAAACTTACGCAGAAGAGTGGGAGACCAATTCTTTACCGGGTGCTCCACGTAGATAGTCGATAGATAGAATATAATTTTCAAGTACCTACCTACCCACATTTTCTACATAATTATTTTTATCGAATCGATTTTTACCATAGCATAACAATTATGATTCACTATATTTATATTTTCCTGTCTGATATCCATCAATTATTACCATTAGACATAATATGACATTTTGTCTTGAATCCCACACCTTATGTGTGCCGCCGAGTTTCGAAATCAACTATAACACATTTTCACGAAAATTGAGTTAGCTATATATGTCGTTGAATTCATAATTAAATATTCTATAACTGTAGAAAATTGTTAATTTCAAATCATTCACCATTTGTACATTTTTTTTTAAATAAAATGATGATGATAAAAGAATCCCGCTATATCCCTTTCTGTGATAGGCGTGTGATTTCTGATATGATTTTGTTATTTAAGATTGTGAGAGGACTGTTCAATTGCTTTGAGTTGAGCGGGATGATCTCATACCATGTTCCGACAAGGGTCACTCGCCAAGCAATAACTTTTCATAGTGACGTGGTGGATACCAACTATGCATATAATTCGCCTTTGAATAGAATTCATAGATTGGGAAACATTTACGGACACTTGTCGGATGTTTTCGCGGATTCCCTGTTTGAGTTCAGGCAGAGAATGGCGGAGAATTTTAAAGCCGTAATATAAATACTTTGTCCTTTTTTACCTACCCTTCCCATTTGGTTAATCTTGTCTTTGTGTTGTAATTTGACATGATACGATATGTTTTGGTTTTAATTTGTAATTTTATATGATGCAATGTGTTTTGTTTTTATTTTATGATTTGATATGATGTAGTATGTTATAATTTTATTTTATTTTATAATTTGATATGATACGGTGTATTTTTATTTTTTTTATTTTATAATTTTATGTGGTGTGCTGTAAATTTATTTTATGGTTTGATATGATTCAATATGTTTTATTTTTATTTTATGATTTGACATGATGAATGTGCTGTAATTTTATTCTATAATTTGACATGACAGTGTGTTTTATTTTTATTTTGAAATTCGATGTGATGCAGTGTATTGTAACTTTATTTTATGGTTAGATATGATACAGTTTTTATTTTATGATTTGACATGATGCTGTTGATATGTTGTAATTTTATTATGTGGTTTATGTGACACAATGTGTTTAATTTTTATTTTTATAATTTGAAGTGATGCAGTATATTTTGTTTTTGTTTTGATTTTAATTTGATACGATGGTGGTGTTGTACAATTGTTGTTTATAACTATGTATTAAAGGCGTAAGCCGTATGTATTGTTATAAATAAATAAATAAATAAATAAATGTGTCTTTTAATATCCTCTATAACTCAACCGACCAATAGGAGCTATTTTTATGTAGGTATACAAAACGAATAGTTTATTTTTATTCAATAGCAAAATTGATTTTAAAATTGAACCGTTGTAACAATATTATAATTAACAAACTTGTTTGACTTCAGGAAAGTACGTTTAAAACTTGTATGATGGTTTTTATCGAATTTCTTCGAATCACAAAAAAGTGTTATAGCGGGTTTTGAAACTCAGCGACACAAATTATGTACTCATATAATCATATGATATAGTATGAACATATGTACTGCATAGGTAGATATATGTACAATACCTGAATTATTATAGTTTAATTTAAATTATTGATAGTAATGTGGGTCATGATACGTGCTATATATACTATTATATTCATAGCACATAAATATATCATTTAGTTCGAATAGATACGTCACCGCCCGGTAGTTAGATCAGTCAGATATCAAATGGCTATCACATGGATCCACAACGCTTTAAATCGTGGAAGTAAAAACCTAACTAGAATGATCACTCAAGAAAACGTCTACACCACAAGATCAACATTATAGTTAGTACCATATTGATAAATAAATTACCATAATCGAGAAATATTTCAAGGAATTATATCAGAATAGGATATTATTTTTCCTCTTTGCTCGAAATATGTTTCATTATGACCACTCCAGTTATGTCATATCTCTATGCACTAATAAAATAACGAGAAAATCTAATTTATCCTGGCTCGTGGTAGCGATTGTAAAACAATAAAAATAATACTGTGAAATAAAAGCTTAATGAATGAATCCTAGCAGATTTGATCACTGATCTAGTAGGATATTATATTTAGATCTGGTCACCCTGAGTTTTTAACACGACCAGGCGATGATTGGCTCGTCTGAACAAAGGCCTTATGTGGTGTTCTCACTTTGGCGAATATCGCCAGGCACCAAAATATCGCCAGGCATTTGAACCGTGTGAACAAAATGACAGCTAGTTTGAAACGATAAAAACCAGTAGAAACGATATCGTCTCGAGTTGACCACCTTCCAACTTTCTCGGACGATTGAACGATTTGCACATGCGCAGATATGCGCGGCGTTTGTATCTATGGTAAAAGCTTTATAACCTATAAATTTTATAATGTTTCCCGCTTCGTGACAGCTGTTATCTTTTTTGTTGGTTTGTGGCGTTTGTTTCCTTAATTAAAAGGCGCCTTATAACCTCTACTATAACATTTTCGACTAAAAATAAACACTTCGCGATCTCCATCTCGACGCCATTTTGAAAACAGTGTCAAAATCAAAGCGCATCTGACAGATCGTTTCTATATCGGTGGACTTGTGTGAACAGGTGTGACGATCAATGGGCGTACGGCGAATTTTGTTTTTTCGCCTGGCGTTATATTTTGAAATTCGGCTGGCGATATTCGCCAAATGTGAACACCCCATTAGTGAAATGCCGGGATTTAATTGAATAGTTAGTCGTTTCATTGAATCACAATGACGCGACAAACGTTCAACATTTTACCTGATCGAGGCTAGTCTGGCACTGTGGCGCTAGGATTGATAGTGTCTCATTAAATAGTCTGAATTAAAATCTGTTAGTCATTCGATTGAATCCCGGCGTTTAACTAAATGCCTAGCTATTAAGTTAACTGGCTAATTCAACTATCTGGCAGCAACATAATATACACCGTTTAACCAGGTGTAGTTTACTTCTTAAAATCAATTCATTTTAATACTTGAATGTTAAAATAAAATTAACTGTTTCCGTCATTCATGTCGTAGTCAAAACACATTTTAGCATTATTTAGTCGTCCGACTATAGTCATAAATATACCTACATTAACTACGTAACGCTAAAATTTGTTTTGACTACGGCTGCAGACCTGCCCAATGAGGACATTTTACTTTGAATATGCGTATAATAACATTACTGAGAAGTGTTTTATTTACCCGTGGAGCACCCGGTAAAGAATTGGTCTTCCACTCTTCTCCGTAAGTTTTCGAGTGTCCTGTAAAAGGCAGGTGTTCGAAAAAATTAAGACATTATACATCTTAAATTCAGCGATGAGGTTTGCCACCCATCCTGAATGTCTTGTTTTTATATTGGCACGAAAAGGACAGTTTGCATGTTTCTTACATGCAGCTGATCTGCTGGCTACCCCACTTGTGGGATATGCCGTAATGGTATAGTAGTAGTAGTTTTATTTATAATTAATCTACAACTCAGGAATGTCCTATTTTGAATTAGTATAGAGAGAACGATCTGCATGGTTATTACTTGCAATAATCCGGCTGGGCCGCTTGTGGCACGTGATGGTATAGTATAGTATATTATTTATTAAAAACAAAAATACAACATATAAAAATAAGAAATGTTTGACTTGGTATACTAGAAAACCATTCTAAGATTTTTATTCTAAGATTGTTAATAATGAAACAGCTCATTAATACCATCTCGCATATTCTACAAATGGGGTAGCAAGCGCACCACAGTAATAATCAAACAAAATATAATTATTATACAATACACTTACCGATTTTTTCCAGTGAATAAGTAAATCCATTTTGAAATTTTCCTAATATTTCACTAGTGAACATTCATTTTATTTAACTCACTAAACTGTCAGGTATAAATAATTATTAATATTACAATTCACTGTGTTCTCGAGCGGAAAATCAAAGGAAAAAAAAGTCTACGTGAACTACAACAAATTTCGCAGTTGACACAATTGAAAATTATGTTATATTATTTTATTTATTCTATAATTATATTGAAAACACTTTTGTTTCAGAGTCACATTTTTTAAAAATTAATTACTTACTCATACATTTTTTCTTATTATAATAGGTATGTGTAATGATCTCACTTTTTAACATAAAATTCTACAACATGCAAAGCGGGGAACAATTTTAAAAATGAATATAGAATTTTATATTTATTTACACTTAATTCTCACAAGTCGTACACAATATCAAAAATCATCAAGAATTATACAATATTCAATGGAGGACAAGTTATTCGATATATTCAAATATTTTCCAACAAACCTGTAGGTACTCAGTTTCATAATAATTGATTAAAAATAAAAAACAATTAAAACCATTTTTTCACTATTTTTACAAATACAGCCATTCGAAATAACTTATTACACATTAAAATTTATATAGTTTTATATTTTGTTTTTCACTGCACATTCCTCAAAATATACACTGTTTTACAAAGCAGTATGAATAAAATTATTATCAACACTAAGGACAAGATTATTTTATGTATTGCAATATATTCCGACCTAGTCTAGAGTTAATTAATATATTAATAATTCTTATATCAACTAAAATATACAATCCTTTCAACACATTGACAACTAAATAATATTTATTCGATCGTTTTATCTATATCATCACAACATCTGTCTGAAGTGGTGTAACCAGGATACTTAACATTTTATTTATACAATCCAATTTATTTAAATTAAAACATCGACGTCATCAACAAATTTTAATTTAATGATTTTCCATTTCATTCAATCACTTTTTTCATTAATTATAAGTTTATAAATATAATTTATTTTTTTAATAGAAATATATATTGTTAGTATAAATGGTATTGAAATTTACGGACTGGTCGTGTAGTTTTCCGATATTATACTGATGGCTAAGCTCCCATAGTTTTTCTTTACCATCTATTAGATACAATTTAATATATTATAGAGATGTTAAGGATTTCCGGCAAATATCCGATATCCCTTCTATCCGGTTTAAATTATACACTGTACTATACATTGCCCTCACGTCTAGGGTCGATGTCAGCGTTCTGGATCTCTTTTATTTTTATTTTTTTTATTTAATTTTACATATATTCACGGCCAAAGCCTTTTACATGTTAAATCCCTGTATACTTACAATACATGTATACAAAGGTACGATCACTTTAAAAAAAGACACAAACAATTAGGTTAATAAAAAGAAGAGTTTAAGAGGCCCCTTTAGCAAAAACGATAAAACATTCAATTTTCAACAAGTTTGGTACACAAACTCTCAAAGCTTGTTGACCCTACTTTAATTTGATAAAATATGAAAACAAATAATAAATACCATATCAAACTTTAACTTTAAAAAAAACTCGATTTCAGCTTCATAGTATTCGTTTATAAAAAAGCATATTTCTAAAAATCGAATTCGGGGGTGTGTTTGGTACATAAATGCACGAGAACCCTACAAATTTTCATATATTTATTTTAATATTGAGAATATTTAGATAGCTATTACAATTATAGAACAAAAAAAAATCTATTTTTTTTGTTTTTTTCATGGATATTGACCGACTTAAATTTTTTTTTTTTTTTGATAAAATTTCTCATATTTTGAAACCAAAAATCACCACATGAACAAATTTTTTTGTATACCAAAAAAACCTTGCTAAAATCTATAGTATTAATATGCTTGATAGGATGAATAAAAAATATATATATTTTACAAATAATTTGTATTTTGATATAACAAAGAGTACCTACCTAAATAGATCTCGTCAGTCTGCGATTTATTTATTTTTTAGTAAAAAACTAATATTGGTAATAAATATTTGATTTTTTATTTTATCAAATCAATATGTTCGCAAGGGTCAACGAGTTTTGGCAGTTTTTATATCAAATTTGTTGAAAATAGAATATTTCACCGTTTTTGCTAAACGGGGCCCTTAACATACAGTTTATTCCGAAAGACCCGATTGTGTTCCAATTTTGCAAAATACTGTTACAAGCTTGGCTCGAGTACTGAAGTAACGCCATCTGTGTGCGTAACATGCAAACGCATCAATATTTTAGTACCAGTTTAACTACAAGCTGAATATTAATTGCAAACATTACTGATTGTTATATAAGGCATTATTTATTTATTTTATTTGATTCTTCACTCCACATTGTTTACAATATTTCAATTCAATACAAAGTATCACAAAAATATCAGTTATACAATTCATTGTATAGAGGTCAAGTTTATCGCTATAATTCAATGTCTTCCAACTAATCCGGTTATCAAAATTAATAAATTACTGGTTTATTATTGTATACGTCCCGAAGGCGGGGTAATTGTAAAGTTTATTTTTTTTAATATTGGGATGATATTCTACGATTCGTAGATTTTTTAAATATTTTGTAAATTAACGCACGTGTGATTAACACAAATTAAAATTGTTTTCTTAAAAGTCTGACAAACTCCTGTGGGTATAAATTCTATAAAGAGCTAACAAAAAGTCCTCCAGTGCTAAAAAGTGTTGAAAATGAAGATCATGATGAATTTGCATGTCATGACCATGAACAAATGTTCAGTTTCCGGTTTAAGACCTCGTCAGATATTCGTTATCCGGTATCCGCCAAAATCATTATCTATTACATCTCTAATATATTGTACGTTTGTACATACAACCATAAACTGGCATTTAATGTTATGGTAGTTTTTGTCTGCCATAGAATACACATATGGTATATAGTGTGATGTGTACGTATGTGTGAGTGTATGCTGTCAATATAATATGCCAGTTAAAGGGAGTGATTGTCATCGCGGAAGAATTAGACGATTGTGATTAAAAAATAAAATCATAACTTAAACATATTTGATATTAATAAAAACACTGTTTACTTTTCACTATTGATTTATTACTCGAGTACTTTCGTCAAGTAAGCTTGACATTTTCAAGAGAACTAATGTCAAGTTAACTTGACGAAAGTTTGTATTCGAGTAATAAATCTATAGTGAAAATTAAACAGTGTTTTGTAAATATCAAATATGTTTAAAATGTCTTTTCACAATGTGAACAGACAAACCCTAGGGTCTAGATCATTAAAATCACAACTTCTAAAGAAAATTGATAAGCCTAAGAGAAAGAATTCTCAAAGATGCGGTGGACTGTCATGTCGAAACTGTCGAATCAGATGGCTAAACCATGCAGTCAAGACTACTAAAGATGTCTGTTAAGTCCATTGAACAAGAAAGCATCATGGAGAACTTTATAAAGGTAGTGAAGACGAAAACTTAGTTAAAATAACTCGGAGAAAATGGTTTAAAATAATATAATATCCTGGGATAGGGGACTCAATTAGCACAAATCGTTCTGAGTAAAGGTTTCATTTCTTCCCATAGGTATGAGGAATCTACGAAAATTTACTAGGTACATATTTTTTTTTAATTTAAAAACACATCTAGGTACATTGAACAAAATTAAAATCTAATCTATACCATCATCAGACCTCTGCGCTCTTCGGAACTAGCTGTGAATAAGTAAGTCTAACTTCTATGAGAGGGCTTTTGGTGTTGTTGGGCCGGTTACGTGGAAAATTATCAATGGCTAATATAAAAAAATATATATCAACATATCTATACCCTTACGCCACGTACAAGGTAATAAATCAAAATTTGATAAATAAATTTAGTAGCTATTATAGAATAGTTGAATTTTATACACTCGTTATAGGTACCATAGTCTTACCTTTTTAATAAATCCCAGGTGTACACCCTCCTTAATATATTAGTGAGGTTTACCCAATACTCAATACCTATGAGAGGGTGGCAGGTGATTATTTGTAGGGGTAGCTATTTCTACCCTGCTACCCTTTTACTGTGAGCATTTTTATATTCTACAGTCCTATCTACCCCTAAATATATCTACGTCCATATGTAGTTTGGTTTCAAAACTGAATGAATCCATTTGTAGGAAAATGTCAATAGAGTCCAATAACTATTAAGAATTTAATTGATTTTCATAAAAACATTAATATTTACCGCAATTTTGAACGCAAGATTCATAGAATTTGACTGTTTTAGAAAATGCATATTTTTAAAACTGAAAGAAAACCCGGCAAAGAATTGATTTCCCACCCTTTTCCGTATGTTTTAAAGTGTCGTGTAAAAGGCTGGTGTCCGAAAGTAAAGTGAAGTATTTTTCAATGAATTAGTTAAATAAAAATAACAACTAAATTTGAAAAAATAAAGAACTTTTACATCCTTAATTCAGCGATGAGCTTTGCCACCTTTCCTGAATATTTTAGGGTTTTGTTGGTACGGAGTGGACGATTTGAATGATTATTACATGCAGCTGGTCTCTTAGCTACCCCACTTGTGAGATATCCCGTGGTTTTTTTTTTAATTAATTTGATTTCATGGTCATTTTTAACTGCCAGTTTAATACAAAACACAGAAAAAGAAAAAAATGGTGATGGTGTAGTAGGAATACTAGCAGTTTTTAAAACTCTTTTTCTACTTCTTAAATTTTTGTTGGGTCTGTTCGTGCAGGAAGGTCCACTTGCAATGTGGAGGCCCAGATGTCCTTCCATCGTTTTGGGCGTCTTCCTGGTGGGCGTCGTTCCTCAGTTAGTCCGTGAAGGACAATATTTGAGACTCGAAGAATGTTTCTATATACCTACTCAGTGAAAAATTGTTAATTCTGGATTTTTTCTGTTTTGATATCAAACACTTAAACGTATATATTAAGTATAACATATTACTAATATAGTAGTATATAATATCTAGTGGTATTAAATATGATGTTTTTCATGCATTTGTTGTATATAATGTAACTACCAATATGTATTCCGATAACATAACCCTCTGAGCACCAAACTCAATTGGAGAGTCGTGGAATTTTTTCTTATATTACATACCATGAATATGTGTAGTTTTTGTAAAAGATTTTTCAAATACCACTTACAATTTTTGAAAAAGATACCCATATGTTTATAAAAGGATAATTATCGATAGTTACTGTATATGGCAAGAAAGAAACTCTTATCTTTTCATTCACAAAATATTGTTAATATAAAAATTGCCTAGATTTGACACTTCAGTATCAATCTTGCAACATTGCGTCTTTGGTGATTCTTGGGTAAGTTGGAAGAAGTTGTGCCCCCGCGATAAGCTCGCTTTCTGTATATTGATTGTATGATTGCAATCAATTTAAATGTTCTGTATCTATCTATACCATCACGGCATATCCCACATCTAGGGTAGCCAGCGAGCCAACCCCATGTAATAAACACGCAGCTGTCATCTCCATGCCAACAAAAAATATGACATTCAGGATGGGTGGCAAATCTCAACACTGATTTTGAGATGTTAATGTCTCTATTTTTTCAAACACCTGTCTTCAACAGAAAACTCGAAAAGTTACGGAACAGAGCGTGAGACCTATAATTTAAATGTGTATATTAAAAGTTGCTTATAATAGTTGCTTAATATTTTTTATAATTATAAAAAAACTATAAAAAATAATAATGTACCAATTTTCAATATACCTAAGACATTTGGGTCAATTTCTACTATAGGTTATCCAATAGTATCCAGTTAGATATCATTGTTATATTTATTTTTATTATATTTCACTGTACACCGTTACAAGATATCATAGGGCATCCAGGTATGAGTACTTGTTGAGTTATAGAACTAGACAGTTTATTTATTAATATAAAATATAAAAAAACACTGTTTTATGTTTCACATTAATGTATACCAAAGTATACTACAATTACGCCTAGCGCTTTCACCAATATATTGGCATCATCAGGGCGGAGTATAAACTCACCCCTCTTTGGGGTTTATACTCCGCCCTGATGATGCCAATATATTGGTGAAAGCGCTAGGCGTAATTGTAGTATACTTTGGTATACATTAATGTGAAACATAAAACAGTGTTTTTTTATATTTTATATTAATAAAATGTTGTTTCACAATGTCAACACTGAAACATTAAATTTAATTAGTTTATTTATTTATTTTTAATACCTACACAATTTTACCCATATTCCTATTCATTAATCTTATAATCAAAGCATCTATAAAATAATATTTCTTTATCAATACTACTTAATTCCAACCCTCCCCCTACGCCATCTGACGAAGCATTAAATTAAATAATAAAATAAAAATTGTAGAATTATAAACCTCTTTTATTAAATTGAATTACGGTTAGACATTTTGTACTACAAACCTGAATCCCTACTTTCTACTGACAATCAAAACGGTATTTTTAAATTTTGGTAACCTACTGAGCTATTTATGATTTTATGTGTATTATTTATAGAAACAGTCCTGTAGATCAATTGCTTTATTTCTTTTTATTCATGTATTCTTTCTTTGATGTGCATTAAATATAAACAATTTCTTAAAGTAATTCGTTTCAATTAAATATAATCAATAAATACAGAGGTCGGGTTTATGCAAATACGCGATTTCTCCCATTTAACCCAAAGGAACAAACTCTAGAATCAAAATATGTATAATGGTGAATAATAATTAAACAAAAAAAACTAGTGAAATATTATATGTACGCATTGTAAAAGAAAATACCGTATATTGATGAAATAAATAACGGCTAAAATATTCTGTTTTTTCATTTTATTTTATTTTATTGTAACGTAAAGAGGCAATTTTTGAAAGGCCGTTCAACGTCATCCATGATATCATAGAGATCATAATCTAAAACTCTAAATGAATTGGACATTAAAAAAATTGTGTCAGTCTACATTTAATTCACACCATCTATTTACAGGCCATAAATATTTACGAAGGCTGGTGTGGCGCGGAGGTAACGCTCTTGCCTTTGAGTCACGAGGCCCCGGGTTCGATTCCCGGCCAGGGCAAAGTGAAGAATGACCTTTTTCAAATTGTCCTGTGTCTAGGTGTTACATGTATATGTTTGTAGTGCATTGTATATGTGTGTATCGTCGCGTTAGTACCCATGATACAAGAATCATCTTAGTTTGGGACTAGCTCGATCTGTGTGTGAATTGTCTATGTATGTATGATTATTAAAGTCACTGTTTAAAAAAAATGTAAATAGCTTTATAATATATAGTATATATCATTAAATATTTATATCAAAACTCGCTTCACTCATCTTCTTTTGCCTTGTATACAGTTTGCTGATATACTTAAATGCATATTTCCAATCAATTTTTTTTACGATACGAATACAGAGAAAAGTTTCATAAAATCATACACAGTCAGACCCAAAGAAGCTGAAGGAAAAATACGTAAAGTCACATTGTTAGACGGAATTTCAGTACATACAACATAAACTTTATATCACCTAGGGAGGTGGTTGGTTAATCGAAGGTGTCTTTGATTAATTAAGCAAACAAAAGCTTCGAGTTTTATTGATTTGGCGGCAACGACAGTCTTGTATAATATGTATTATGAAGGTGGTAAAGTAAACATTCTCTACTAGGTACTATAAAAATGTTAGCAGACAAACAAATTCATTATTATTCTTGTCTAACAAACAATACAATCGAATGCGATACTGAATTAATAAACTAGACCAGTGTGAACAGGGCCTAAATAAATACTTATTTAATGGTATGTTAATAGTAAACATGTGAACATTCTTTAAGACTATTTGGTTGGTAGCACTCTACTTAAAAATTTCCGAAAATTATTAATTAATTTTACTTCGATATTGATTTCCTACTTTTCTTACTATAGTTGCAAATTTTAATTTACACAACCACGGTGTTTCCCACAATTGGGGTAGCCAGTAGACTAACTGCACAAAATAAACAAGAAAATTGTCATCTCAGTGCAAGTAAAAAATAAGACACCCAGGGTTCGTGGCATATCACATCACTGACTTGATGATATTTTTTTTTTATTCACAGGCACAAAACAGACAATAACTGCATAATACATTATTACAGAAAAAATGAAAATCTTTCGAAATTCAGCTATCATTCAACACAAGTAATTTAAAAGATACCTAATACTCCGATCATCTTAACATGCCTTCATGCACACAGTCTCACACATCACACTTGTACAACACACAAGTCATTAATATTACAAAATTGAGGGTAAAAGGGAGGAGGTGATTAGTGATTTTTCTGAATATCTGCCTCTTATATACAATCAGATGTAATCCGAATATGTATCTAGAAGTCTGTCAGAAAATTATTGCAAAATGATGTATGTAATTCCATTTTTTAATTTATGTATTATTCGTGATGTTCTCCGAATGCTTGCCTTTTACAGGGCACTCCATAACTTACAGAAAAGAGTGTATGTACCTCCATGGACTTAGATATCTTGAATAACAGAGTATTTTGTTAATGATATACATAGATAAAATCAACATTTTCCATCTACCCATTCGTTTCTCATGGCTACCCCATACAATGTTGCGACGTACATGCAATAACAATATTAATAAATATCATTAAAATATATTTATATCATGCAAATGCACTATGATCACGTGATGGTCTTGCCTATAGCTGATGACTTCCTGATTTCTATACAGCATAATATGAAAATTTTATAACTGTAGGTATTATAGATTGACTGATGACCACTCGAGCAAAGATAAAATTGAAACAAAATTTGAAACTGTTTGTCATTCCTTATTTCCAAGAGGAAATCGAAGAATGAATGCGAAAGATAGTTTTTTTTATTTTTTTCATTCGCCTTTCAACTCTCCTCTCAAGAATACAAAATAGAAACTAAACCCCCCCTCCCCTCCCATTCAGAGCGATTCTACGCTAGTTGAATTAAACATCTTTCTGCAATATCGCTCTAGTGTCGTTGCCTGAATATATTGTTGAAAAAATCGTGTGGAAAGTGTATTCAAACCAGCCTAGGCCAATTCGTAAGCATCGTGACACCTTTTTTTTATTTCGTACTAAAAAGAGATTACACAATGCTTTTATTATGGTTGTTTTTATATTTACTATGTTACTTTTATTATTATTATAGATTACATATGCTGGTGGTGCAGATGAAATGTATCTTGAGTAATATTCTTAAGATCTTCGTTTTAAAAACTAAGTTTAACAAACAAAACCAGTGTTTTTTTAGATTTTGTTTTTTTACAACCAAGCGTTATATTATTTTTTCAATTTCACACTGAAAGTTGTGACACCCTTGCAATGTAAGCAGAGAGGACTGAACTAATACAGAAATAATAATTTAACAGTTTCATTATTGTTAAAGAACAAAGTCATCAAAGTATAAAGTAGAGCCAAGCACCGCGACATGACCCAAAAAACGATTAAAAGAGTTAGGTGTTATATTCTTTGTCAATAAATTGCTTAATCATTGGATCAATATTGGGACATTCACCCCCCATGCCAAATAGGATTGAATGAATTTGATACCTACTACACACACTGACGCGTATTTTGAAAATATACAATGCCAGTACGCATTCATAGTGTTCTTGAAATTATGTTTTCAAATTGTGTAACGAAAGATAGTCTCAGAAAATATACACGATTCCTGCGTAATTGTCGTGTATACTTTTTAAAAAGAAGAATTTATTTTGTGGAACGCCCGACAAAGAATTAGTTTCCCACTCTTTTCCATAAGTTTTGAATGTAAGTCCTTGTCCGGAAAAACGACTTTCAAATATACAATAGCCTCATTAAATCGGTGGCCATCTAAGGTTCAGAATATTGAAGTACGATCCTAAAAGACCAACAAAGTCTTTTGAAAAACTTATCTCAGGAAAATATTAGGTCTACGACCGGGTATTCCAAAGGGACCCTGGAGGCTTAAAAGCAATGAAGAAATACGCTCCACAACAAACCAACCTTTCATCACAAGTGAAATCAGATCCCGAAGATTGGCATGGATCGGTCACGTCTTCGAAGAAAAGGCGACGAAGGCAGAAGACCTTTAGGCAGACCAAGATGAAGACTATAAATAACATTAACCGAGATCTAGATAGAGGAGTTAAATGCGACTGGTAATCCATTGCTCAAGATAAAAAAGCCTGGAGATCTATTGTTTTGGAGATCAAAGCTCTAAAAGAGCTGTTCGGTTATTAGAAGTGAGTAAGTAATAAGCCTTCTGACTTCCTTTTTTATGAGGAATCCCGTGATATGATTGATAGAAAAATAGCTGGATATTTTTTTAAAGGTTCACGTTCTAGGTACATTGTTGTAAATAAAACAAAAATAATATATTAGTACCTATGTCGTAATATGAATTTAAATGCATCGATGTTTTGTAACCATCAAAACATAATAAATGTAAAGCATGCTAGATATACCTATTACTGACCATAGCACAGCACATATAATAGCATACAGCATGCTCGGACACGCATAGGAGCAGTGCTGTGCACATTACACAAATATCTACCCAATAGTCTATCATCTATTCTGTGCCTATTAGATGTGGCTCAAAATCACAGTCACAGCCTATCATTATAAATATAAAAAAACCAACCAGAAATTTCAAATGGAAAACCATATTTACACAATGCAAAATTGTGCAGATTCTAATAATATGAAAAAACAAATTCCTACAATAAAAAGTTCGAAGCACAAGGTATAATTAATAATTCCTTTTCAAAGTGTTTTGTGACAAACAGGACCTTCTTCCCACAACATTTCCAAAAGCGCAATATTATACCTATTGGTATCTAATTTTCGCACAATACCAGTGAAATGATTTTTTAACAGATATGAACTGATTGAGTTGGAAGATATTACAACAGAGCAATAAACTTGAAAAGAGTACTATTGAAACCATTTTTTCTAAAATGAATAATTAAATACATAAATAAAATGCTGCTTTATGCTTTTCATGCCATCTTCATTATATTACTTCTATTCCATTACAGCATATCCCACAAGTGGGGAAGTCAGCAGACCAGCCGCACGCAATAAAGATGCGGGAAATCCTCTTCATGTCAAAAAATAAGGCATTTAGGATGGGTGGCAAAACTCAATGCTGAATTTATGATAAAAATGTCTTTATTTTTTCGAACACCTGCCTTTTACAGGATACTACGAAATCTTCATTATAATGTATAAGAATAAACTGGAAGGTAATAAAATACCTACATTAATCGTCAAAATCAAATGTTATCATATAAAATATCATAAATACCAATAGTTAAAAAATTAGCAGTGATCATATTGTGACTGTTGTTTTTTTTTATATTTCCTCTTCTCCCCTATGTCTATGATGAATAATAACATGTCTGATATGATAACACTATCTGCTATTATTTTATGACTAGATACATACATAGATAGATAATTCTGTCTGTATGTCGTGATGAATGAGGGGATGCAGTGTTTTTACGCCATGGCGACAATAATCCATATATCGCGTGCTATAAATATTACTATTATGAAACCAGCTTTTAAACCCGCAATCCTCAATAAATAGTAAAAAAATTGAAAAATACATGTCAAAAAAATTAGGTATTGTATAACTAAATAACCATATTTTATTTCTTGATTAATATAGAGTTTTACAAAATAAAACCGATAAAATGCAATAATATACGAAGTATACATTTATTTTTCTGTAAAATAAATATTTGTTTCAAAAACCTTTAAATTTGGACATGGTTTCGTCAGGTGGAACCTTAAGCGAGCCTGTCTAGCAAAATAATCTTAGAAAAGTATGGATAATTCGAAGTTCTCTGATTCTTCAATACTGAGACGAGGCATACCACCCATCCTAAATGTCATTACTTTTATTGGTACGGAGAGAATGACTTCTATGTTCATTACAAGCAGTTATTCTGCAGGCTACCGCCATTGTGAGAGAAGTGAAGATGGATGGAATATTTTTGTTCACGTCAAACTGTCAAAATTAAACCGAAATTCCTACGAATTACATATATAATTTTCATACTTTCTATGACGTCGACGGGCGTCGAGAGAATTTGTGACATCATAGAAGCGAAAACGAAATATCGTTTCGAATGAACTGTCAATATGCGGTTTTGTCTACCAAATTGGTACATTGTCGAAAAGTTCCCTTGTAGTCGATCGCCAAATACAATTTGTCTAGGGCCAACTGGACTCGAAATCTAGTAAATTTATAGCGGATAAACAAACATACATACATGTGAACGGGCGTAAATATTAATTCAAAAATTATGATTTTATTATTATTGTATTATTGTTTTACATGTGAATTTAATTTATCACCCTCTGCAGGCGACTGACACCTCATGATTATATTTTATTTTACTTTATTTTATTGACAATAAACTCGATTTATTTATTATTTTTTATGTATCACTTGTCCGCTGGCTACCCTTCGTGCAAACACAATAAAGGTAAGTATCAAAATATAATAAAATAAAACAAATGTTTTTTCCTACTATATTAATTTTTATTGAAAGAGATGTCTTTCGTCTTTCACATAGATTTTTATATATAATATCTAGATGGAGTACTCGTATGTATTTCATTGTAATAAAGTGAGGCACCATTTTTCGGCACTTTTGACAGATCGGTTGGCGAAAAGAAGTGTGGTAAATTGCTTAAAACGTTGACAAGAACTTCAAAAAATGTCCAATTACGTTTTTATAAATGTAAAAATGATATATTTTTATAAAAGTGCGAGAAATACTTCATAAAATGTAGGAAACACCACACGCTTTCGCCAACCGTTCTGTCAAAAATTCATAGATTTTTTGCCTCACTTTTGTAAATGAGTCAGGGTTCTAGGTTTTGTATGGAATTCTGTGGTCTATCAATGACATTGTCTATTCTATTCTTCTCAAGACCATCCACTCGTTTGCGAGTGATTTAGAATGACATTGTCAATCCAAAAATATTTTTAATTTCACTATGGAATTCTACTGCCTAATCACCGACACATCGAATAAATCGACAGCTACTACTAGTAGTACTACTATTCCATCACGACACATCCCAGCTGCATGTAATAAACATCCAAGCTGTTCTCTCCGTGCCAACAAAAATAAGAGATTGACAATGTACTTATAAGATGAAAGACGTCTCTCTCAATAAAGAACATATTATAGTATCTAGAAGAAAACATTTGTTTTTTAATTTCATAAAAAAAATAAAGACATTCAGAATGGGTGCCAAACCTCATCGCTCAATTAAAGTCTTTATTAAACAGTTTATTTATTTTTTGTATATTTATTTTATTGAATATAAAATGAAATACAGATATAACAATACATAAACTATTTGATTAAAACTTAAATCTGAACGTTCTCCTTATAGAAACAAGTATCGTGTAAAGGAGGGAATACAACATGTTTATTATATTATATCTACAGTCAATTTAAGTCATCGCTACGCCACTTATGGGATATGTCATGTGTACAAACTTGTCTGTCAATCAAAATGCTCATCAAGAAGCTAATTACATACTTAAAGAGGTGTTTTATATAGGTAAATTTAACAGCTTTCCTAAAAAAGTTAATAGGTACCGGGTACCCAGTACCCACTCCAACTAATTATTTGATGATAAATTTCAAAGTTTTTAGGGTGACAGTCAAGTACAGAAACGCATTGCATTACATATATCAAACACATGCAAAACATTTATGATATGCCGCTATAACTAAAGTAACAAAAATAATCTCTCCCCTACATACATAATGTTTTATACCTATTATCTGATTGATATCCACTCCACTAAGCATCATTAGGTAGTAAGTATTGGGCAGTCAGGTTACTACAGTATACACAAACTAATAGATAGGTTGATACCAGGCAGTGGCGGAACTATTATACCTTTTTTATATTATAATGGTAGGGGTATTTCACTAATGGCTTTGTAAAATTATGTTCAAGTTGTTTGTATTGATAATGTATGCATTTACTTGGTTAGGTTAGGATTTAAGGAGGTTCACATAATTTTTGTAATAGTTCTGTTTAAGTCCTGCGTTCCCTGATCACTCGTAAACGAGTGGATGGTATTTGAAAATAGAACAGAATAGAATAGAAGTCCTGACTAGTTATTCGTACGTTATTTGATAGATTAAGAAAAAATATGAAGATTCTATATATTATGTATATATCAGGTTGAGTCCCTCTTGGTGCAAGATTTTGCTCATAAGGTTAACCTCCAACCCACTCTTAGAGCCTATGCCTAAATGACTGTTTATTTTGCTGCAAATAAATAAATATTGGTTGTACTTTAGTAATGATTTTTTATTAGGTATTTAAATCTCTCTCTCTGGTTTCAATCCTGGGATTGGTTTGCAGCAATTATCTCTTTAATTCTTCTCCTCCACTCCTCCCTGTCTTGTGCGGTTCTTTTGAATTCTGCATATGATGAGCAGCGCATGTCCACCAGCAGGCCCCCTAGTCAAAACACATTTTAGCGTTATGAAGTCGTTCGACTACAAACGAAATTACGACAATCTACCTACATGTACCATATAATTATGCGTTATTGTTGCAATTATAGTCGTAATTTCGTTTGTAGTCGAACGACAAGTGACGCTAAAATGTGTTTTGACTAGGGCTGCATGTCCTCCAGGTACTCTAGGCGTGGGCGTCCCCTAGAGTATAAATTTTATAAGATTATTGGACTTTTCTCTTTTAACTATTGAATTTCAGGATGTTCAAAATAACTTAAGTATCTCATCACTGAACTAAAGATGTTGAATTTCATTGAATTTGACAATAACTTTGTAAGTCGAAACCAGTAGGTTACTGTGCCTATTATTAAATATTGTAAACCTCAAACAGTTTTGTTTTTATGTCTTAAACGGGGAGAATTTGAATTTAGTACACGACATTTAAATAAGATAACGATATATTCGTTTTTGCAAAGGAATTTTAAAAACAGATCTTATCTTACCCAGTGTGAGTTAGGCCCAAGAGAAATTATGTGATTCAGCATGCAAATGTCAAGGCATACGTCAGAATTTTCCATGTAGGTATTAAAAGCACACTATTGTAGGCATGCGTTACTTTTTTGCATTCATGGAAACTACGCCACTGATACTAGGTATGTAATAATTATCACTAATCACTGTACTCAGCTGGCACACACCACTCACAGTGACAGAGGGGACAGTTTGCTGCCCAGCGGGCTGTAATTATATCCTTTATACAATAGTAGAGTGTGGAGAACTAATGACTAGGCTGGAAGTAATCATTATAAGGAATCATAAACAGCAACAAACAATTTACCTAATAAGTTCTTCGTACTATAGGAATACTAACATAGGGAATAAATTGGGATAATAATGGAATGTAAATAAAACAATAAACTTTGTAAAGTTGTACGATCTACTTTTATTTTAGTGACCAGGTTTCGACATACGTGATGTCTTTGTTAAACTCGATTAGTTTGACAAAAGACATAATTTGTCGAAACCCGGAGCCCTAGACAAATTGCATTTGGTAATTGACTACAAACGAACTTTTCGACAATGTACCATAACATTACAAGTATCGCCAAATGCAATTTGTCTAGGTGGGCTGGTCACTAAAATAAAAGTACATACATCGGAAAATTTAACAAAGTTTTTTTGTTTTTATTTACATTAAATTATGGAGTTTTACAAAATAAACAGTAATGATGGAGTCCATCTGGCTCTTTTTTTTTTAAAAAAAAGAGATATATCTGGGTTTTGTTATAAACCCAAATACAACCGTATAGGTACACCTTTCACAGTAAGCTACTAAAAGCTTGTGTCATGAAAGGGGAGTTTACCGGCACCTGGTATCGAACCACGGACCCCTTGTTCACGAGGCCAAGACTCTACCTCCAGGCTAAAGACGAAGTCATTTGATGATGATGATGATGATTTTGGATGATTTTATTTTATTTATGACGCCGTTTTACAGTCTCTAGATCGTCTCAAGGACGCCAGTGAAGAGTTCAGTTTTTAATTTGCCTCTGAAGCTAGTGACCGTCTGACCATCTCTCAGCAGCACTGGTAGGTGATTCCACATAACTGGTCAAACAACACCAAAGGCCCTCTTGTAGAAGTTGGACTTACCGGCTCTATTGGGCTCAATAAGTCTATTCACAGCCAGTTCCATAGAGCGCAGAGGTCTTCTAGTGGTCTAGTGGTTCTAGTGGTCGAGTCAAGGGGACAAAGCTCTGTGAGGCACAATGGTGCCATTTTGTTAATAGCCTTGTAGACGGCATTTCCCATAAATGAAGTAGTCAATGGACTACATATAATAAACATACCAGTTGTCCTCCCTATGTCAAAACAAATAAAGGACATTCAGGATGTGTGGAAAAATTCAGTGCTATTTGTGATGCTTTAAGAATACCTGCATTTTATTGGACACTGAAACACTTACAGAAAAAAATGAGAGACTTATTCTTTCGTATCCCACTCTTTTCCGTAAATTTTTGAGGGACATGTAAAAGTTCAGAGTTCGAAAAAACGACATCTTAAATTTGGCAATAAAATTTGCCACCCTTAGTGCCTTAATTTTTCGTTGACACATGGAGAGGACAGATTGTATGTTTATTACATGCAGCTGGTATGCCGGCTACCCCCCTTGTGGGATATGTCGTGATGGTTATTAGTAGTAAGGTTTAAGATGTTTAGTTGCATTGATTTTTCTAGTATATAAGTTAGATATCCGAGTGTGCGGAGGGTCCTTTCAATAGTAATTAAGTTTGATATTATTGGAAACAAAAAAATCTTTCTTTTGCCATTTGTCTACAATACTTCTAATTTCTGCTCATTCCATATACAATAAGCGTTGCTAATCTCAGTTATACCCTGTTAGATCACAGCATGACTCTTCATCAGATACAAATCGACCATATTGTGGGTGGTCAATAATAATATAATTAATCTGAAACATTAGAGAAATATCTTGTTTATTTCTGTGTGAAAAAGGAAAAAGGGGATGAATTGACTGATTGCCAAATCGAATTTCAAGCATTTGTCACTAAATATTATTAGTCCTACTCTTTTTCGTAGGCTTTCGAGTGACCTGTGAAAGGCAGTTGTTAAAAAATAAATGTATTTTACATCTTAAATTCAGCGATGAGGTTTTCCACCCATCCTGAATGTCTTAATTTTTTTTATATGCAGCTGATCTGCTGACTACCCCACTATAGTAGTAGTAGTAAAATAAGGTGAAAAACTGTTCACCCATAGTGCTCAGAATCACTCGTAAACGAGTGGATGGCCTTTGAAAATAGAATAGAATAATGCTCAGAGATTTACTGTAAAGTGTTTTTGTGATAGCACGTCTGCTCAACTTATTGCATAAAATCAGGAGTGTCGTCCATCTTCATTGACTTTTGTATAAAATACGTCGCATGAAATATTCGTGTTACAACGATGCGTCAAAGAAGCCAAACTCATAAAATAAAGAAAATGACAAAATATCTCCATCAAATTCATCACGCGTTCTTGCTTCCTTCTTTTATACCTGTGTTTATAATACCTGCCTTTTACAGGACACTGAAATGTTTACAGAAAAGAGCGAAACACTTACTCTATTCCAAGGATTATCAGACAGATTATCAGACAAAATCCAGAGTCAATTTTTTTTCAAGCTCTTCTCTCAGTTACCGTGGCATCATTTTTGGACATGCATAAATTGTTCTCTAGTATTTTAAAATTTTGAACATGATTCACTTTAGTTTTACCTATACAATCTAATTGTCTTGTCCGATAAATGTGCAAATCTTTGCAAATTGAATTATTAAAATGTTCCATAAACTCCAAGTGCAGCACGGTCCAACATTGGCTACACGCCAACAGAATATTTTCATACTTAGTACATGTATTTCAACATTTTCGTTTTTGTTTAAAATGCATTTTTAGAAGTAATAATATGTAGAGTTGTAAGGGATAGTTATTATTACAGAAACCGGATAACGGATTTCCAGTAAAATCTTAATTTAATCACGAATTATCCTCGACTCATCTCAGCGTACGAGCACTTCCTTTTAGATCAATAAAATTAATTTATAAATTTAATCAAATTCCTGACATAAATAAAATATTGTAAATAAAATATGATTTCAAGAGTGGAAAAATATTGAGTTGTAACATAGCACTGGAAACAGAATATGACAAAGAAAATAATGGAGATGATATCTTAAGAAGTGAATTTGATAATGCCTTATCAAAATTGAAAGACGGCAAAGCACCAGGTATTGACCTAATTCCATCAGAGCTGCTTAAATGCGCAGGAAGCGGCATGCTTGACACTTTGTATAAGCTTGTCTGCAAAATATATAACACAGGAGAGATACCTGAGGACTTCGCCAAATGTCTGATACGAGCGCTACCTAAGAAAACAGGCACGACAAAGTGCGAACAACACAGAACATTAAGCATGATATCACACGCTTCTAAGATACTCACCAACATTATAATGAAAAGGGCGGAAAATAAAATAAACGAAACACTTTCAGAAGATCAATTTGGATTCCGCAAAGAGACAGGTAGAAGAGATGCAATTCTGAGTCTAAGACTTGTTCTTGAAAAGAGAATAACAGTGAATAGAAACACGTATGTAGCATTCATCGACCTAGAAAAAGCATTCGATAAAGTAGAATGGGAACAACTTTTTAAGACTCTAAACCAGATAGGAATGAGCTATAAGGACAGAAGAGCAATCTGGAGCCTATACAAGAATGAAATGGCTGTAATTAAAAACGGAGAGAGCTGCGCAGAAGCGAGAGTAGAACAAGGTGTAAGACAGGGATGCTCAATGTCGCCAGCACTCTTTAACTGCTATATACAGCAAGCTATTGATGAACTCAGAGAAGAAATGAAGAATTGGACAGGAGTAAAAATAAATGGGAAAAAGGTTGACATGATTAGATATGCTGACGACATAGCACTGCTCGCAGACTCCGAGATGGAGCTGAACGAAGCCTTAGGAAAAATGGAAAGTATACTGTTGTCAAAGTACAACATGAAAATAAATAAAGATAAAACAAAATGTATGGTCGTTGGAAAGGAGGAAGCGACTGCGAACATTGCCATAAATGGAGTGAGCATCAAACAAGTAAGAGAATTCGTGTACTTGGGCAGCAGAATAAACCAGGACGGACGCTCCAAATCAGAAATTGTGAGCAGAATAAACCAGGCACGAATTGCCTTTAACAAAAAATCCAAAATATTAGAATCCCCTAATATTGATCTAAGCGTGAGGAAGAATCTCACTAAAGCCTTTGTGTGGAGCATTCTGTTATATGGGTGCGAGACGTGGACCATCAGTAAGAGGGAAAGCGGACGGTTAGCGGCATTTGAAATGTGGTGCTATAGACGCATGCTGAAGATTCATTGGTCGGAACACGTCGAAAACGAAGAAGTGTTAACCAGGGTTGGCGAAAAAAGGCAACTCCTCAAAAGAATCTGCCAACAACGAGCTAATTGGATTGGCCACAACATCAGGCACCCAGGACTGCTCATCGCAATCGCAGAGGGCAGGACCGAAGGCACAAATGGCAGAGGTCGACCGAGAGACGCCTATATGGACCAACTGAAGAGGGACATGAGCTTTGGCTCATATATGGAGTTGAAGAGACTGGCTGAGAATAGGGAGGAGTGGAGAAATAAGTCAAAACTCGTTGCAGACCAATCCAATGGATTGTAACTCATTATATATATAACATATATACATACAACTTTCAAAAATTACAAGTCATGTGATAAGCATGACACAGAGGAATTGGGAATGTTACCTAGGTTTAAATAGTACTCTTAACCAAGCCTAAGTCGATTCATAAGCGTCGAAACTCTGTGTTGTGCACTCCTTAAGGAAGTTCACATATGTATGTGTATCATATACAACATACCTACCTAGTTAATACCTATTCAAATAGGTTGACTATGGATGAGTGTGATCAGTTGGAATGATTAATCTGTAGTTGTTCAAAATATGTTTGATAAATAAAATTGTTTTAAGCATTTGACGTAATATCGGACATTCAGAAAATAAATTAATCATATGGTTTCCTAGCGTTAATTTTGAATACTATCCATAAATTCTCTATCAACGAAAAGGCCTCCCATTTTTTTCTGTAGGTTTTCAAAAGTCCCTTAAAAGGCAGGTACCTATCCATGAAACATTACCTTTGCTGATTGAGTTGGCGTATTTTATAGATTACTAGTTTAACAAACTGACTTTGTAAGTCCAAACCAGGTCGCTATATTATTAAAAATAGTAAAACTTGTATCATTTGCGTTTCTTTACATAAAATAAGACATTTAACATATTCAATTCAGCGATGGAGTGTAGCACTCATCCTTAATGTCTTATTTTTATTGGCACGAAGAGAAGAAACTTCATTTCCATTGCGTGCATTAAACCTCTGGTTACCCTATTTGTGGCAGATGCTGTGATGCTGTATAATAATATAGATAGATTTTTTTATATAAAAGTAGATAGGAATCTACAAAAAGATAGAAGTTTGAAATAGAGTAATAGCATTATGTAATTTATTAAAACCTTGTGCTTCGGTACATCAAAAAATTGTACGAACATTAATAACACACTCTCCGGTGGGACAGTAAATTATGGCCAGACACCCGGATACTGGATACCGGATTTATTTTATATAAGTATCTTTAATAATATTGTACCTTGCAACAAATCACATTAATATTTTGAAATAGGTCAATCGTCTTAAATTTACAACCGTTTTCATAACTTTATTAAATTCTTGCAAAGAGTTTATCTATCACCTTAATCGAATTTAAACTTTACAGTAGATACTTGGAAAGCGGATATGAAATTTATTAATGACTAGACTACTCGCAACGTGAGACTATATTCAGGGCATATACCCGTCCATTGAGTGTTTTACTTATTATATAGGTAAACATTTATGGAAAATCACATCGTCTTCTTTTCGTGTCGGTCAGCATCAAAAACAATAAAAAACAAATATTTTTCTCCAGAATCCAGAATCTCAGAACATCCATGTTTGATAATTTGTGTGAATTTGCTGATTTTTACTGATTATGTAGGTATATTGAACATCTGTAATGTGCCTTGAAATAAATAATTAAAAACATCAAATTCTTATTCCCATTCCCTCCGAGAAAGCTACGAACTCTCTTGCAGCGCCCCCTGGATAAATTTGCTCCACGAAGTCCTCCTAGTGACACTGTCTGGCATTAGACATGTCAGGAAGTGCCCGGAATTTGTTCCTTTCCACAGTCACACACCACGCTCTCAGCCAAACTCCATCTCTGAAGATTCTTCTAAGTACGTCGCAAATTACATAAATGAAGTAGGTATGTAGAGATAGGTTAATACGGCGTTCCATTCTCTCTGCCTACTCCACTTGGGATATTTGGAATAGTAGGGCAAACTGAATGTTTATTACATACAATTAATCCGCTGGCTACCCTACTTGTGGGATAAACCATGATACAATAGTAAAGGTGGTAGTAATTTTCTAAATATTTCAATATTTACAAACTCAACATTGTCCTTGGAAGACTCGACATAGGACAGATATTCCACTATTTTCTGTAAGTTACTTAAATTCATCATTATCATCGCCCATAACGCTCCTCTCGGGAGCACAGGGCTGAAATCAGCCCCCTCCATTTAGAGCGTCTCTGTGCCAATCGCGTTACCTCTCCCCACGACATTCCTTGCCTTCTGATGTCATTGTCATAGGAACGGTGTATTGTGAAAGAGGGACGCCCGGGCCGACGGAACCCTTGCGGATGGAAAAACAGTGCTATTTTGGTCAAATATCATTGGACATTCTCAGAACATGACCCAGCCGTCTCTCCATTTACTTAAATTACGAACCCGACAACAAACTACTCCAACTTCATTACTTAATATGCACCTTCTGACTTAATGTGGGGGTTTTGGGGAAAGGGTAAACGAATCTTTTATTCAAATTTACCTCAAACATCTTCAAAATGAGTAATTTACTGTAATAGTGAAAGATCGGTTAGTCAGTGGCGAGATTTGAACACAAGATTTTCCAAATGAAAGTCCAAGACATTGCGTCACCATCGACCTCAATATATATATAAAGAAGTTGTTTTGTTTTCTATAGATAGATATAATCATTTTTATCGTCTATAGGTCAGTAGTGGTTAGTGGTATTGACATGAATAGATGGGCACTTCCATATCTGAGGGCTTTGACTAAACTTGGCTTAATGTACACATACTACACTCCATACACCGGCCATCCTTGGCGGTCATTCATTCATGACATTCAGTGTTAAGGCTGGATGGATGTGCTGTCAATGAACAGCCATCCATTTTAGGTAGAGACTGATCAATGAATGAAAAATAATGAAAATGAAAAACTGTTTATAGAAATGTCTCTCTTTACTTATACATATCAATGGTTGGCCAAAAATAGCACTGTTCATTCATCTGCATGGTTATACCGACGGCTGCGTTTTATACAATTATACATCCTTCTTTCACAATACACCATTCCTAAGAAAACGACATTAGGGCGCTAGGAATGTCGTGGGAGAAGGTAACTGGATTGGCACAAAAATGTTCGGAGTGGAGGAGGTTGGTTTCTGCACAATGCTCCCAGGAAGACCATTAATAGGCGGTTGATTGATACTTAGAGAACATTTTTTTTTATTGTATTGGTGCACCGTGGAGCATCCGGTAAAAAATTCTCAAGTGTCCTGTAAAGGGCAGATGTTCCAAAAAATAAAGGCATTTTACATCTTAAATTCAGGGAAGAGGTTTACCACCCGTTACCACAATGTTATAAGTATATTTTTTGGTATGTAGAGGACAGCATGTATATTTATGAAAATGACCTTTGAAGTTGAAAGACGTCTTTCTTGTATTTGTTTAATCTATAGTAGAACGAAACACTTGTTGATAAAACATTACATTACATTACATTACACCATAATATATTTCATCATCATTAGGTAAATAAGATTTTATATCATATGATATTTTATTTCATTGTATCTAAAAACAACTAAACGAGAAATATAGGCAATCAAACCTATATTATAACCATCTGAAAATAATTATTAAAAATATAATATATAGGTATTCAAAACTGTTGAGGCATACCATATACCACTCATTCTAATGTCTTAATTTTTATTGACAACGAGTGCACAGCTTGTATGTTTATTAGTTGCCATGTAGATATGGATAAATATATATTTTTACGCAATTTTTATAATTGTATTTTTTTGTTACCAATAATGTGAGTAATCGTTATTTTATTAAATGACACAAAAATAATAAAATATTTTTTTCATTTATTAGAATTCGTATCACGGGTACGAAGCATTACCATTTAATAATAATAAAATAATAATATGTATCTAGATATATACACATATAATAAGTGGACTAACTAAATAGGTCCATTTTATATAATTCGAAATAAGCAACTGCCTAGGGTTTCAGATTCCTTGAGTTCTATTTTTCTTCGACAACGATTCCTCGGTGATTTTTAGTTCATTTAGGTTCCCCCATTTTTACATTAAATTTGACAAACACATTATACTTGGTGTTGCTCAATAATAGTATTTGGAATGGGGGGTCTTACCTTTATTTAATATTTCCCCTATGACTTGACTGAGTTTCTGCTCGCATCATAAGGCTCTTGAAAGCTTAAAACTCACAGTGGAAGTAAAAAAAAAGTGTTTTATTTTTATAATATTTTAACATGAACTTCCAACAAGTACCTATACCGTCAATCGACAATAAAAACTACATCAATTTTTTTATCGCTTTTCAATATGCCTCCCGGGAGTACAGTCCCAGCCTCCTCCATTTAGAGTATCTTTGCGCCAATTAAGTCATCTCTTCCCATGAATCCTATGATATTCCTAGTGTTTATTAGATGTCGTTGTCATAAGAACGGTTAATTTTGAAAGAGAAACGTCTTACTTACTTACTTTACTTTTCGTATGGCCCGGTGTTGATGGATCTTAACCCATGTGGGCTGCGTCATGTCCTCTACAGTCTTGGCTCTAGTGTTGAGAGCCAGTTCACCGCCTCCGGTCCTGCTTCGTGGATGTCCTGCAGATCCACGAAGAAACGTCTAAACCGTAGGAACGAACGAAATATGAACGAAAAAACAGTGCTCTTTTACTTGTAATATACTCGTAGATGAATAACATATTTCGATTAATTAATATATCGATGGTTTAAAGCACAGAAGACACATGTCCACTTTTTAGGTAAAATGAGTTAATACATGTACAAGATCGGTTGCACCGCCATCTATGTCCTGATTAAATATTACCAACAATCTTAATATCATTATTGAAATATTTAGTAAAAACCAAATGTCACATGTCCACAAATTCACTTTGTTTTGTGCACAGATGTAACATGTCACAAAAGATATGAAGATTCTAAAAAACACATGTTCATTTAGGACGGACATGTGTCATCTGTGCACGCATAAACGCATCCCAAAAGTCGCCGTGAGTGGCACTTCCATCACACTTCCAAACACATGTCCATGACCATCATCTAAAAATGCTAATTCTTGGCATTCTGGTTAAAAATATAGTAAAAAAATAAGTAATAAATGACATTAAAAAAGAACAAAGATTATGATTTTCAACACCTTCTGCATTAATTGCATAGTGAATTAATTAAGAATCTCAAACTTTCAAAACCTGTTTTCTCTAAACTGTCAAATGTGGACATGTGTCTTCTGTGCTTTAAACCATCGATATATGTAATTTGTTAATTAATATATGATATATAATTCGTTCGTCGGTAGCCTGGAGGTAGAGTCTCGGCCTCGTGAACAAGGGGTCCGTGGTTCGATACCAGGTGCCGGCAAACTCCCCTTTCACGACACAAGCTTTTAGTAGCTTACTGTGAAAGGTGTATGAGGTTGTATTTGGGTTTATAACAAAAACCCAGATATATCTTTAAAAAAAAAAAACAATAATTAATTAATGTATAATAAATAGTATATTATATAGTTTGATCCACACAGAATAAATAAAAAATAATGCGTGATCGCCTCTGATGTAGGTAGATATATAAATATTGTTGTTGTATTGCATATTATGTATGTCCTTAATACCGGGACCCCGACTCCCGTGCTGACTCCTTATTTGTACCATGGACTGTCCATATTTGACGAAACACTCGCCACGTCTTGGCACGTTCTCTACTAAGTATATAATAATATGTAGTTATATATTACTATAAATAAATACATAAACATGCTACCTTTATATTATACATATATAGTATGTATATATACCATCTGTACAATACAAATAATAATGCAAATAATCATATTATGTATCTACTTATTATTTTCCATGGATCACCTGGCAAAGAATTGGTCTCCCACTCTTTTCCGTAAATTTATGAGTGTTTTTCAAACGCCAGGTGTGCGAAAAATAAAGATGTTTTGCATCTCAACTTCAGTAATGTGGTTTGCCACCCATCCTGAATGGCACGTAGAGGACAGCTTGGATGTTATAACATGCAGCTGCTCTGCTGACTACCCTACTCGTGAGATATGGCGTGATGGTATAGTCGCGTTAGTACCCATTATATAAGATTCTTATATTAATTTTGGACAAGCTCGATTGTAATGTTTTTAGGTAAGTATATACTTACTTAACTTACTTACTTCCGATAGTCGAATAAAAAAAATAGATCTCCAAGCCTTTCTATCTCGAGCAATGGATTGCCAGTTGTCTTTAGTATTTAGCTCCTCTAGATCTCGGTTGATGTTATCTAACAATCTTTGTCTTTGTCTATAAAAGATAAATACTGGAAAAACAGTATATCGATCCTCCAATCCCATAAACAAACAACTCAAAATTCTAATAATTCAAGATATTATGTCACGTTAAAGTTTTAAAAAAATATTAACTTATTTATTTATTAACCAGAGACACAAACAGAATGTTGACAAAATAGACACAAAAAAATAAAAACATACATCTGCCCTGTCCAACCCTATACGACAAACCTCTCGTATAGCGTCTCTGAACCCTCTCCAATGCATCAATATGCACCTCATACGTGGGGGACTATATCAGCGAATATTGTATTCTAGAGAACTACGAACTTAAAATAATACAAAACTGTCTGCTCTTTTAAATTTATGCGAAATGCAACTTATAAATCCTAGTTTCCTATTCGCACGCTTATAATATGAGCGTATTATGCTTCTTTTAAAAATTATTCGAATTTTATTTATTTTTTGTTTCTGGAAGTGAAATAATTTTACATTCTACATGTACTAAGTCAAAAATAAAGATTTTGAAAAATTTCTAGTCGTTGGCCATTGAAACTGGATCATCGATATGTAATATTTTTGTATTCAATCCACTTTGAGTAAGTCACAAAGGAATATGAAGGATATTATGAATACATAAGATGTAGTTTGTTTATGATACATATTCAATTTTACAAGTTTCCTCAAAATACGTCAATGTATCACTATATTTTATCACGTAGAAAATTGGTATGAGCCAATTATTCCCAAAGGGTTATAGAAAGGATTGATACTGCGATGCTGGAAGTATAATTACTCTGATACGAGAAATATGCGCGTTATTTAGGTTTCATGAAATCTTCCACGAGTGAATTCTTTCAAAAATACATCAACCCGTATAGTGAACTCTGTGGCCTCCTTAATTTATTCGATCCATCTTGCTGGTACTCGGCCCCTTCCACGACTCCCTTCTACAGCCCTAGTTATAATTATTACTCTTTCCAGGTTCTCAGGCTCTCTTCTCGCAATGTGCTCGAAATATCGCAAAACGTGCTCTCTGCAAATCGTTGAGAGTCATGTAGAAATGTTTAGCCCTTATTTAGACTTATTTAAATTTTGGTATTGTGACTAGGTAGGTACAAACACATATTTGATTTCCCTTTATCTGAAGTCTATTCTGCAGGGCTACTCTTGACACAATCTAAATAGGATCTTAATCTAGTCTTGATCTTGATCATACGACGCATGAAGGGACTATGGTCAAAAACACCCGCGCGATGGGTATGCGCGTATTTTTGGCCAATAGTCACTTCGCGCGTCGTATGATTAAGATTAAGATTGTGTTTAGATTTTGTCAAGAGTAACCCTACTGCTTTTCCAAAGGAGTTTTTTAATCTGAAGCCCGTTCTGCTTTTTCAAAGGATTTTGTATAATCTGCAAATAAAGAGTTCGTCGATTGATCTTTCAGAGCACAATATGATAAAATCTTTCAGAAAAAAAAACCCTCATAATATATATCGCAAGAATGCAGTTTGTACACGGTGCAATAATAATACGTTATTTTAAAGGTGTGTCGTGTGTCTCGCGTAAGAATTTCATCACTACAACACGATACGATTCTTATCGCTGGACATATCATCAATATTAACAATATTGTTGCCAATATAAAAAACGTGTTATGTGAGTAGTAGTAGTAGTAAAATAATGAAAATCGAAAGAAAATTCGACCAATCACGTGCGTCTCCCTACCATAGATGGGTGTAACTAGAAGCCCTATTTGGATAAGTTGGAGAAGTAGGTATGACATTATGGACATATGGCCCCATACTATCTGCAATATCGTTGTCATGTACCTATAGGTACTCAATGCAGACATCGACAACTTTTATTTGAGAATCTTCTTTAGCGTAAAATTAAGTATCCAGTTTGAAAACTATGCTCAATTGCTGTTCGATATTTGCCACCTTTAAGACTGAAGCGAGATCTATTATCTATCCTTCACAACATCACAATTGAACACTTACATCGTAAAAGGATTTCCAAATCTTTCAGTGCTTTGATAATTATGAATACCTAGAACTATCCGCTTACC
This sequence comes from Athripsodes cinereus, assembly GCA_947579605.1. Classification (NCBI taxonomy): domain Eukaryota; kingdom Metazoa; phylum Arthropoda; class Insecta; order Trichoptera; family Leptoceridae; genus Athripsodes; species Athripsodes cinereus. Next base: position 25,148,311 of record OX388316.1, read on the forward strand.
TCACATCCATTCTGGGGTGGACAAAGAAGACGGAACACCAATCCAACCTGTTCCCTTGCATTCATCCAGTAGGGTTACTCTTGACAAAATCTAAACACGATCTTTATCTTAAACATACGACGCACGAAGTGACTATTGGCCAAAAATACGCACATACCGATCGCGCGGTAGTGGTAGCGCGATGTTTTTGACCATAGTCCCTTCATGCGTCGTATGATCAAGATCAAGACTAGATTAAGATCGTATTTAGATTGTGTCAAGAGTAGCCCCGCAGTTCTTTGAGTATATGGTCCACACGGTTAAACATCGTGATTTTGTGCTCTCTTACACTTTTTCTTTTAAATATACTTACCTCGTCATTTTTTCATCATTCATTCGAAAATCGAGAAGCTTGTCAAACATTTCAATTTTGTATACCTACCTTTTAGAAAATTCTGCGACGGGGAATTAGAAATTTTGATCGGAAGGCAAATTATAACTTCGTATTGGAATTTTGTTTGAAAATGGTTATCGTCTCCACTGATAACGTGGTAGCGATAATACTTTTTCAACATAATTATCAGATAATTCTATAGTTTGTACATTCACAGAGTGAAAATTCGTACTGATGTTAGTTTTATTTTTATTAAAAAAACACAGTTAATTTTTCACATAAAGTTTATTGAGAAACTTCGAGTACTTTTGTTAATACTGTATATATCAATTGACATTTTCAAGAGAACATCTCTTCTTTATATATTAATGAAAGTTGTAGAGATTTCTCAATATATTAAAGTTAAATATTAACTGTGTTTTTTTTAATAAAATAAATATAATTATCAAACATAGTTTATTTTGTTTTTTTGTAGAAACCCAAAAAATTGCTCAGCCCGATAAAGATGGTTTAATTTCCCTGATGAAGGCAATACTATGTGTAACGTGATAAACTTCCATATTAAAATCATACATTTCCAGATATTATACAATAGTAGCTACACTGAATGTTTGTAATAATATAAAGGTAGGTACTATTGAGGCAGTACCTACTCTGCAGTACTTATGCAAGTTTTTATATTAATGCAGTACTAGGTACTTATAGTTTATCTTAAAGAACATGATTGTCATAATACCAATATACACATTTGCTACACCTTATATACTTAGTAGTATTCTGGAACTATTTCTTATTGCCAATACTTACAATCGTGGAATAATTATTATTCCGACTGTTATGCTTGGCTAAGTGATTTCTTATTCATAAACAGAATACGTACTCGAGGATGATAGCGGATTTTCATTGCGTATTCTATTTAACACTACTGTATCGCCAGCAAGTGGAGTGGATGATGATGATGATGATGATTCTGAATGATTTTATTTTGACGCCGTTTAACAGTCCCTAGACCATCTCAAGGGCGCCGGTGAAGAGCTCAGTTTTCAATTTGCTTCTGGAGCTGGTGACAGTCTGAATATCTCTCAATGGCACCGGTAGGCGATTCCACGTATCCGACCCAACAACACCAAAGGCCCTCTCATAGAAGTTAGACTTACCGGCTCTATTGGACTCAGTAGGTCTATTCACAGCTAGTTCCGAAGAGCCCAGAGGTCTTCTAGTGGAGTCTTCAGTAGAGGAATAGGCTTCTCAATCTTTTAAGTAAACTTTTGAGTGTCCTGTAAAACGCAGGTATTCATAGTTTGTTCGTTCAAATGTTTGTGAAAATGGATCGATGAGCCTTTGCATTTGAACCCCTCATATTATTATGTATTCAGGAGTCTATCGAGAAATATTAAAAAAATTGCAGTCATTCCGACTGACTAAAATTATTTCCGACTTTCAATTGTTTTTAGCCCATCCTGAACATTGGTAAAATAATAACCGTCATTTTGAAAAACTAAAAAATAAAATTAGAGATAATTTATGAAATATAAAAAAAAAAAAAAAAATATTCCTTATATTAATAGGTGGATGTGAACTAATTTAAAAATAAAAAGTTTTGATTTATGCAAGGATAACTCTATTCCATTAATAACCGTGGCTAGTAAGCCGAGTTTAAATATGCATTTTGTTTGAACACAGGTGTTAATACCAATATTCTACAACTTGTTACTAACGCAAGCTTATCTTTTGTAAATAAGTATTGTATTGGCTAATTAAGGAGTTGTGTTTACACTGCAGTCTACTCGTATAATATTAACTATAATGTTGTAATTGTGGTGTATTTGCGAGACATAAAGACGACAAAATTACCGAGTGAATATCACGAATAAGAGATTTTTAATTTTAGTCAATCAGCGATGAGGTTTGATACCCATTCTGGAGGGTTACTCTAAACACAATTTAAATAGGATCTAAATCTTGTATTGATCTTAATCTTTCGACGCGCGAAGGAACTATAGTAAAAAACACCGCGCAACCCCTACCGCAAGATTGGTATAATGTGTTTTTGACAAATAATCATTTCACGCGTCGTAGTATTATGATTAAAATCGTATTTAGACTGTGTCAAGAATTACCCTGCTGAATTTATATCCACCCATCTTTTTATCCATCCCCTCACGCCGCATCCCTTGTGCAGAAGGCAAAGAGAACCGAATGCCAATTTGACTTGTCACGCTTTTCCAAATTCTATGAATGTCTCAAATAATCTGACTTTTTTTTAATCTTACTTATTTCTGCTGACCCAAAAAATATATGTAAATTTAACACATGAAACTACCATAATAAAGCTTAGAAAAGACAACGTCACCTTATTCGGTAGTGCCCCACTTGAACCCGCATCCCTAACCTTGTCGCGAGGAGTGCTTTGTCCAATTAAGCTACCGGGCGACTTGCCGAAGGCTTCAATATTCTCTTATAAACCCCGATGACAGCTTCACGTGTAGGTATCGTTCTGAGAAAATATATCTCCAAGTCTTTCAATGGATCGCCAGTCGTTTTTATTATAAAGCTCCTCTAGATCTCAGTTGATGTTATCCAATTGCCTTTGCCTTCATCTGCATAACGGTTTTCTTCAATCTTGGAAAACAATAATAAATATTCTGATTCTGTAGGAATTTATAGACGAAACGTTTTATCATAATAATTTGATTAATATCCATTGTCTAAACGGTAAATACCCAATTGTTTAATACTTATTACATTTGATTCTAAGAATGATTATGTCTTTTAATTCAATGACAATATATAATTATTAAAATATTGATTGTTAATAATTAATTTATTACTATCAATTCTTATTATTTATCGCTATTAGGGACAATATTATTGAAACATATGGCAGTGGAGTATTTTCCATACTTGCAAAAAAGCACCGCATATTTACAATAGCGTGTTTTTCAAACAATGCGAAATACTAATAACATAACATGTATAGAAAATTCGAATAGATCGAGTTAGTCCCAAATAAACATATGAATCTTGTTTCATAGGTATTAACACGACGATATACAATGAACAATGCACTGAACACATATACATACATGTAACACCCAGACTCGGGGAAATTTGATAAAGATTATTCTTCATTTTGTCCTAGTCGGGAATCGAATCCAGTAGGCCTAGTCAAAACACATTTGAGCGTTACGTTTTCGTTCAAACGTGGACGACGTTGCGAGAACGCGTCAATTTTCGTAGCTAAAATACACATGTAGCTACGAAAATTGACGTGTTCTCTCAACGTCGTCCATGTTTGAACGAAAACGTTACGCTAAAATGTGTTTTGACTAGGCCCACAGGGACTCGTCACTCAATTCGTATATCCCATATGCACGCCCAACATAAATCGTTTGTGAGATATTTAAACATCTTCAATCTTATCTCATCGCTCAAGCGATGAGATAAGCCACCCATTTTGAATATTTCATCTTTGGGTGGCACAACGAGGGCAATCTGTGTGTTCTTTATATGCAGTTCGTCCACTGGCTACCCTACTAGTGGAAGATGCCGTGAGATGCATGGCTTAAAAATCGCATTCATGATCGAAAATTTTCTTAAACCAATCAAAAATTCTAGTGCCGCCACTGCAAAGTACCTGTAGGTACCTTAACGCGTGAGGCGATTCTTAACAGAGTTTTTCATTACAAAGTGTTTTCCCAAAATGGTTCGTATTTCCTGTCTAAGTGCGTATATCCGTTGTGATTCTACCTACATATTATTATCTAGTACCTACCTACATACTTACCTATTAATATAAATTTACTAATTAGGTATATTGTTATTAATTGTCACAATGCATGTATCTACTTGCATGATATCCTACAAGGAATCCTCGAGTTTATTGCAAATTTATTATGCAAACCAGCCTGAACCGATTCGTACTCATTGAAATATTTTCCTGATTTTTCCTGAAGAATTTTGTTAATGCCGTGAAATACCCGTTAAAGAATTGGTCTCCCACTCTTTCCGTAAATTTTCGAGTATTCTGTAAAAGGCAGGTGTTCGAAAAAATAAAGACATTTTACATCTCAAATTCAGCGAAGAGGTTTGCCACCCGTCCTGAATTTCTTATTTTTTATTGGCACATAGAAGATAGCCTGCATGTTCATTGTATGCATATGTTCTGCTGGCTACCGCACTTGTGGAATATGCCGTGATGGTGTAGTAGTAGTAGTACCTAGTAGATTTTGTTCATTATGCTACGTTGAAGATAATTTTATTTTATTGAAGAAGTATCATACACATTCCGTGGGGTCCCTGCTAAAGAATTGGTCTACCAATCTTTTGTGTACATTTTGGAGTGTCTTGCAAAAGGCACGTATTCATAGAACATCTCGTGTAAAGCCCTTGTCATTAGGTTAACGTAAAGTTTTCGATGGTAAAGAAATCGGAAATTCTGAAAGCTCTGGAAGTAGGTACTAAATATAATATTATTATTATTATAAAACATCACCCTGCACTGAGACCATAACAGCTTTTGGCCAAGGCGGTCTCAGCAGGAAAAATGAAAAAAACAAAGAAATGCCAAGTCAAAAAAAAAAGATCTCATCAAAAAGAGAAAATCAATATGTAAGCGTTTTATTTTTAATACTATAACGTAAACTTCCACCGAGTGTCGTCGGTCGACAACATCGACTAATTTGCGTGTTAATTAAATGCAGTTATTCGCTGATTTCCCCACTTGTGACCAATCCGTGATATTATGAATGTAGAAAAAAACTTACATCGCGCGTATTTTATTGTTAACATCCGTCCAATTTTTTTATATCTAGGCCTGAAAAAGTTTAAAATAAATTATTACAAGATTTAAAATAATGTATTCTGTATAAAAAAGCCTTAAATTCCATTTTATAATAATTATTATTAAGTATGTACCTGCCTGTATTATTAGTTTCCATAAAGTTTACTAAAGTGAATGTAACTTTTAAACCACTTTCTAACACCTGTTTCAAAAAGCTTCTACTTTATAAAAACAACCTTATTTCATTACATCTGAAAGGTTTTTGCACATGTTCACAAACATTATCTGTGTTTTAAAAACCTACATACACTGAAAAAGCTAGTCTCGCTTTTATTCAAATATATTTTTAATTTATATTACGTCTTTTTTTGTTAAGTATCTGTTTTTTTTTGTCGTGTCTACTACAAAATGTTAATGTTGCATTATACTATACAAAATAATATTTACAAACTTTGCTGGTTTACTAATTGTTATTGATTTGTCTGTGTATTGTTATTTATGTTATAACTGTTTGTTTGTGAAAGAAAAATAAAAAAAAAAAATTAAAAAAAAAAAAAAAAACTCCCAAGTCCTACCATTTTATTTTTATTTTTTAAAGCCGCGTTTAAATTGGAATTGCGTATTTAAACTTGGCTAATTAGGCATTTTAAAAATTAAGCATGACTAAATGAAAAGCCTTACAAACTTCTCACTTTCATTATAATTTTTCGTACTCTTTTCATACTTTTTGAAGATCTGCCCCTTTAGCCCCCTCCAGAGATGTCCATGTCAACGACAGCAGAATTTCAGAAATGTCGTGGCAAGAAGTGACGCATTTGAAGCAGAGGCACTCTGAATGCAGGAGGCTATTTTCTGCCTTGTGTTCCTGAGAGGGGTGTTAAATTATGATTAATTGTTTGAGAATACATAATTCTAAAGTACCTAATTAAAATATACACATTTTATTGACTAGTCACATAGGCTTGTTCTCTGACCTTTGAAAAACGAGGAAATAAAAATATGTCATTGAATTATTTAAATAAAATATAATAAATAAATATTATTTCAATAATTAAGTAGAATAGATAGATGATAATAATAATTTATGACGTGTAGCTGTTAATAGCTGTAATAATATTATTATTTATATATTTATTTATTTTATAATGAACATCAACTGCAGAAAATATTAATAATAATAATAATGGTATTTAATATCTACCTGAACATCCAAATATGGCTGCATAAGTGACCATTGTGACTTGGAGAATGTGCATGGAAATAATACGTAGACATTTATTAGTAATATTATTCGTAACGGACGATTAGTTCTTTGGCCGAATACCTACTGAAGAGATATCTACAAAACCTTTTTCCTAGTACTACTATTATACCATCACGGCATATTCCACAAGTGGGGAAGCCAGCAGACTAACTGCATATAATAAACATGTAAGCTGTCCTCTCCGTGCCAATATAAAATCAAGACATACAGGATGGGTGGCAAACCTCATCGCTGAATTTAAGGTGTAAAATGTCTTTTACGAACGTCTGCTTTTTACAGGCCAGTCAAAAACTTACCGAGAAGAGTGGGAGACCAATTCTTTTCCGAATACTCCACGGCGTTCCCTTCTTTTTTTTTATTAAATAGTGATATCTACCAAAAAACTGAGTATTTTGAGCCAAATTAGTAATCATTGGGTGCGATAAAATAAGTCAACAAAATGCACAAAAATAAATAAATAATAAAATAGTGACGTAACAACAATATTACAATACAATTTTGTACGATCTAAATAAAAATATTTTTATTTTGTGGGAGTTCAGAGATAATGAGTGAGTCATATCAAAAGGTCGTTCTACGTCATCTATGATATCATAATATGTAGAGACCATGGTCCGAACGAATCGGACATTCAAAGAAACGTGATCCAGAATCTCTATATTTAATTCACACTCGCAGTGTTCTCTAAACTGGTAATACCAGACCTGTGAAGGTGAGAAACCACAATACAGTGACCTAGACGTATTCTATAAATTAATGAAATTCCAGTTTTGGGGTATTTACAATTATCAAACCACCTTTTTCTTCAATGACTCTACATCGTACCTCGTCTCCAGCTCTTTCTGTCTTTCGATGTGGTTCTCCAGTCGATCATCTGTAGTATCTATAGTACTCATCCATTAGTTCTCATCGACCCGAATACCTAGAAAAGTCTCTGGACATCTCAACTCGGCTTTCTGCTGATTTTTTTGTTTTATTTAATTGGTCTCCAACTCTTTTTCGTTAGTTTTCGAGTATCCTGTAAAAGGCAGGTGTTCCATAAATAAAGACATTTTAAATTCAGCGATGAAGCTTGCACGCCCTCCTGAATGTCTTAATTTAACTATATAATTAATGTTTTGTTAGCACGGAGAAGACAACTTGTTTATTCATGCAGCTGGTCTGCTCGCAACTCCACTTGTAGGAGATATGAGATGCAGTCATAAGATAAAGATGAAATAATGACAATGTAGCCCATCCTCTACCTGCCGATAGTACAGACGACATTCAGGACATGAGACACATACCATCGCTGAAGTGAAGATGTCATGTCTTAAATGTAATATTTTACGAACAAACTTTTTTATAGGACACTCGAAAACTTCCGTCCAGGGGACTCAACAGTTCATAATAATTTTAGTGGCTCAATATCCGGCCGTACCTATGTCCATTTCATCTCTTATTAATATTGAAATATAGATATCTCGTATTTATTAGTTGGGTACTTTGGTAATAAATCAAACTATCTGCGATTACAAACGGTTTTATCCAATTATCAAACAATCGTTAAACTTTAAAATCCTTTATACACTACTGAAATAGGTGAGCGAACCTCTAATTCAGGTATTGGTGAATATTTACTCTTTTCAGAATAGAATAAATTTCTATCAGGAAGAGATATATGTATTTTTAATTGACCAAGAAACAAGAATTATCAATATTATCAATCCATGCAGAAACAATTTTACTACTGCTGTCTACTATAATACCCTCACGCCGTATCCTTAGTGGGGTTGGTAGTGAGGAACGCCCTACAGCTCTATCTCTTTTTCGCTTCTTCCACATTTCATACTTATAGAATTTTCTTACTCAACAAACAAACAACCTTCATTGAAAATTTGATCCACGCGATCATATGCTGCGTAGAAAAATTTTCAAAATCCAATCTTTCATAAAATATTATCCGTTGGGTTTCCGGCAAGGAATAGGTCTATCGCTCTTTTCTGAATGTTTTCTCTATAAGACATTTTACATCTTCAATTATTCTGTGATGAGGCATGCCGCCGCCTATCCTTTTTCGGCACGGGGAGGACGATTTGCATGTTTAATACATTCAGTTTGTCCGCTTCTTATCCCACACGTAGTAAATGTGCATGATTGTGTGTAAGAAATGTCAGATTTTTGTGCTTGACCAGCAGAAACAATTTTTGGAGTTGGCATTTGTGGGAATTTTGCGGGGTCCATGTATCAGGATAACATAATTTTTTCCTCATCTTTGTAATCATCAAACATGTATCACCGCGTCACGGTACAGAATCGTTCGCGTATCAGGGTAGCATATCTTTCAAAGGGTTATTATGTCCAGTGCGACCAAGATCCAAACCAGGGATGTTGCGGATGTCAATTTTTACACATCCGCGGATGTGAATGCGGATGCGGATTTTTGAAGGCTCACATCCGCGGATGCGGATGCGAATGCGGATGTTTAAGATGTTATAGAAAAAAAAGTAGGAACTATCTTAGTTGGTAGGCCCCACTGTCAAATATGTGACGAAATTTTTGCTACAGTAATATTATGGATTTTTTGGCGAAATATTTGCGTCAAATACTTTGCGTAAAAATGCGTCGGATCTTGTCACCATTATTTTCGTTCCCATTGGTTAATGTCGAGTGCAAACGGCACGCGCCATTCGCCGGCCCCGCCCCATTTCTCTCTTGTCGCAAATTGTCTTACATCCGCATCCGCATGAACATCCGCATCGATTATTGCGGATGCGGATGCGGATGCAGATGTCCAAATACATGCGGAAGCTCCGCATTTGCGGATGCGGATGCGAATATTCGCAACATCCCTGATCCAAACTAAACTTAGCAGAAAACGCCTTGTTAGCAATCTAAAGTATTAGGGAAACATAACGGCCAATGGGTGATATTTTTATTATTTTCAAAGCAAATTTTTCTAGGCATTTTATCCAGCTGAATATGATTATGCATGCCACAAAGCTATTTTGACGAAGAAAATATTTTTTTTCAACATAACATGTAAAAAAACTAAGAAAACATTGATTAGCATAACCGACAAATAGAAGAAAAGACAAAACTTGATTTTCGTACTCTAAGTACGAAATATTTTCTTTCAATTTACAAAAAAAATTATATACCTATTATGTGTATTTATGTTAGTGATGTAACGAATATTCGCATTCGCATTCGCATTCGCGAATATTCGCATATTTCAAAGTATTCGCATTCGCATTCGCATTCGCAAAAAAATATGCGAATGTTTTGCGAATATTATTTTAGTAATAAAGTATCTGGTCTGTTCCGTGTTGGCCACATCTGTTGTATTGTTTCCTGTGTTCGTTTGCTTGATGATGTTATTATTATTAGGAGAAATATGCATTTGTGGAGATTTAATTTATATGTTTGTTTTAAGTATTACAACTGCTATGAGTATAGGGCCCTACAATAATTTTATATTCTATTTAAGGAATATTTATATCATACTACAAGGTGAACCACACTAAAGTATTCTCTCAGAATTTTCGGGGCTTGAAGACTAAGATCGAGGAGTTTAGAGCAAACTTATTTGCAAATAGTTATGATATAATTGTTCTGACGGAAGCTTGGCTAAATTGTGGCATATTTGACAGCGAACTTTTTCAAAACGAATATACAGTTTACCGCAAGGATAGGGATTTCATGTTGAGTGGTAAAAGGGATGGAGGTGGGGTCTTAATTGCTGTGGATCGGACACTAGGATATTCATCCACTCTTGTTTGGGATGATACTGGTGAAAGTTTTTTTTACCAGTATTCGTTTTTCATCGGTAACGCATGAAAAAATGCTCACCGCTACTGGGTGTAGTATATGTATATACCGCCTTCCGCATCCTTAGATACTTAAAACATCTTTTTTTTAAAGTATATATCTGAACGTTTAATCAGCTATTACGGCAAAACGGATATTTGTCTTATTGGAGATTCCAATATCCCAACAATCCAATGGAAAAAAGACCCCGATGTCGATTCAATCTTTGTTCCGTATTCTTATTCGTGTCCTGTTGCGCAGTATTTGATAGAATTTATATCTTTTCTCAATATGTTTCAGTCTAACGGAGTTTATAACAGCAATCAAGTTATCTTGGATTTCATTCTTTCAACTATTCCGTGTTCTGTTACCAGATGTGACTCTCCACTGGTTGGTAAGGATTCACACTATCCTTCAATGTTGATAGATTATGAGTTTGAAATTGCTGAGGATTTGTCTCAAAATATGATCCAGAAATTAATATACTTTTCGGAAATAAATTTTGAACTACAAAGTGTTGATTGGGTCAGTGTTTTGGGAAACGGACCGGTGAATAAGATGATTGAATCTTTTTATGGTTATGTTTTGCCAATAATTGAGAAGCATACACCTACATATGAAGAGAGTGTCACCTAATAATTTTCCCAAATGGTTCTCTAATAGAATTCTGTTATTGTTTAAGAGAAGTCTAAGGCTTGGCGTAAGTTGAAGATGAACCGTAATGATTCTGACTATAATTTATTTTTTCAACTAAGAGCTCAGTTGAAGTTGTCGCAGAATCACGATTATAGGTCTTTTATTAATAACACTGAGAAGTCACTTAAGGGCAATGTCAAGTCTTTCTTTTCATTCGTGAATTCCCTTAAAGAATCTAGAGGCTATCCAAGGGTAATGGGTGACGGTGACCAGACTTCGAGCGATCCAGAGGGGATTGCAAACTTGTTTTCGACGTTTTTTGGTTCTGTATTTTCACTGAATAATTTGCATGATTCTAATACTAAAGAATTGGAAAATATTTTAACTAACTCATGTTTATCCATGGTTAATATCTTGAAATCTGATATTCATAAACGTTTATTAGGTATAGATGAGACAAAAGGAGTCGGCCCTGATGGTCTAGCACCAATATATTAAAGAGATGTGTAAGTCATTTAACCAAACCATTGTATCTGACATTTATTAGAACACCTTGCTGCAGGAGGCAATCTAGACTATGGGACATGGAAAACCCTAAATCGACTGAGATCTGGTGTAGGAAACTGCCGCGACAATAGAGAACGATTGGGCTTCCTACAGGACGAATCCGGAGCGTGTGACTGTGGTGCAGCACAGACTATGCCACACTTGTTGGAGTGTCCATTGTGCCCTGTCACTTGCACTATGGAGGATATTTTTGACGCATCTCCACCTGCTGCGCGTTTTGCGCAGTACTGGAAATCAGTTTGATGGGTTTTTTCTCTGGGTTTCGACACGATAAATAAATTAGGAGTTTACAAGAAGGATGCTTTCCATGCAAATGGAAGATGGCTAGTATTATTCCTTTGCATAAATCTGGCAGCAAATCGGACGTTCGTAACTACAGACTAATTTTAATTCTATCACCTATTTCAAAAATATTTGAGGGTATGGTTCGTGAACAAATTACTTTTTTCCTGAAGCCGTATCTTCTTGTAGAGCAGCATGGATTCATGAGTGGAAGATCGACAGTAACAAATCTGATTTTTTTTCTCAGCTATGGACAATCGTATACAGTTGGATGCCATTTATATCGGCTTTCAAAAGGCATTTGATAAAGTAGAACATCGACTTTTTTCAACTAAGGTGGATTGACTCATATATTTCTGATAGATTGATGACAGTTAAACTTAACGGTTACTCATCTGGCAGTGTCAGTGTTACATCTGGTGTCCCTCAGGGGTCTTCTTTGGGTCCTTTACTTTTCACGATATTCATAAACAACATAAAAAAGTGCTTTGACCGCTCAGAGCTTCTATTATTTGCGGACGATTTAAAAATATACTGTCAAATTCAATTATTGTTTGACTATGAAATGCTTAACGAGGACTTGGAAAGACTACACGAGTACTGTAAAAGAAATAACTTGCACTTGAATCTGGAGAAGTGTAATCTGATCTCTTTTACCAAAAATAGAAACAAAATTCGATAAATTTACAATATCCATAATCATGATTTAAAAGAAGTAAATAAGATTAGAGATTTAGGTGTGGTGTTTGACTCTGAGCCTCACTTTGATGATCACGTGAACAAAATTATCGAAGAGAGCAATAAAATACTGGGATTTATTCTGAGATCTACAAAGTCATTTAGGTTATATGAATCGTATTTGTACTTGTACTTATCGTTGTTTCGCTCCAAGCTGGAGGACTGTTCCTCTGTATGGAATCCACATTTTAAAAAATATGTCGATCAAGTTGAGATAACTCAGTCTAAATTCATTCGTTTGGTTAGGAAGAGATTGCATTATCCTGTATTTATTAAAGATTTGCCTAAATTGGAATTGTGAAGAGTTTTGCTGGATGCATGCAACCTGAGAAAAATATGCTAGTCCGAATACGATGTGCCTAATATTTTAGATACGATTAACTTTAGAATGCTTCCTTTAACAAGATCTTGTTTTCCGTTCTACATTAAAAAAAAAACAAAAACGATTGCAGACTCAAGAAACCCTGTTTATAGAATTTTAAAGTGCCAATTACGTCAGGTTTGTGAGAAAGGAGAGTTGAGAGTAGAATAAGATGAAATAAATATAAAAAAAATGTATATGTTTGATAAAATGTGAAGTGTTTGGGATAGTATTAATTTTTAGACTGTTTTTTAAATTTTTGATTTTTCTTTTTTAAGAGTTTTTTTGTATTGTTATTGCATACATTAGTGAAGTGTGAATGTGTTTGTGCGAATGAATGTATTAGGTATGTGTGCAAAATTGGGTGAGCAGCGATTTGTAATAGGAATGGGTGATTGGATGTATTGTGAATTAATACCTATATTATGTGTAAGATTTTCTATAATTGTTTTGTGTGTTATTGCTGAAATATGCACTGTTTCGATGTAAGACTATTGGAATGTTTTTGTCGCTTACATGTTTATATTTATATGTCTTTCATCTGTTGTGTACCATGTAAATGAAGAAACAAATCAGTAATTCGGTGAATGTACCGGATACTTACCCGGTACATTGTGGAAAAAGGTACTGCAAGAAAATATTCTTTAAGAAAACCGAGGAGTTTTGGAATATTTCAAATTCCTATACCATTTTCAAGTCAATATTCGCATTCGCATTCGCATTCGCGAATGTCGGCATGAAATATTCGCATTCGCATTCGCATTCGCGAATATCCAAAATCAGACATTCGTTACATCACTAATTTATGTATACCTAATATCAATATTAGTAGGTGTCTAAAACATATAAATTGTCCTCGCCTATACAAAAAAGAGTGGGCATCGAAAACGGATTGAATATTTTTGTTTATATAAAAAAGTGAGATTGGTAATGTGCTGAAAGACATGAAATAATTTATTTCAATTTCAAGTAGTAGGTACTATAAGTCGATTACCAGTTAAATTATTTCGTCTTTCTGCATTGTATAATTATATTATAATAGTTGGTATTGTGTTATGATGTATCCCGCCATTGCCGCCGCCATTTTGTCGCAGTATCACTTATGAATACAAATTGCAAATGGCGTACCATGTTTGGCGCGCGACCGGCGTGCGTTGTTAAAATACTGATTGCTCAATTCCATTTAAGACGACGTCAACAGGTAAAAAAAATATCACATGCGTAATTATAATAGTAGGTATGTGGGTACTAAAATTAAAATACATTTGCAATGGTAAACATTTAATTATAAAATCACGACATTCTTTTGAGCAAACACGCAAATAATGTTGCATATTATAATGCTGGTTTTATTATAATTTCATTTTATTTTTTTATCGCACTGTAACTATGAAATATAATATGATTTAATCCTGTGATAAGAAACTTTGTCTCTATTGCCCTCTTTTCATGATTTTAGAAACCTATGGGGGTAAAGTCAGTTTTCTGCCATCATCCATGTAGAAAATATGTTTAAAAATCATTAAAATTAGTTAGTTTTTCCGTATTTTTTAACTAAATGACTCACTTTTAGGTAAATCCTGTTTTTTATATTTTTCTTCCTTCAATGCTCCTCTGAGGACCATAGGAGTCTGCTCTGTTTAAAGCAATTCTTGGTTAATTGAGTCACTTCTTTTCATCAATTTACTGTTAGTGGAGTAGGTACAAAGATTTATTATCATTTGTAATGAGAGGGCAGTTCCTATGTCTATCGGTACGTATTGTTAAAGTGCAGACGACCCAGAGTGGATTTTACAGAGCACTCAAAACTTACAGAAAAGAGTGGGAGACCATGGTCCAAATTTTAACGTGTCTTTAGGGTGACATTTATCCTAACTTAGCCTTTAATTTAGTTAAATTTGAAGGATACAGGTTAAAATCAAGCAATGTCACATTTTTATATTTTTTTTCCTGACAATGCCATTTTCTACAGTAAACTTAGTAGAACAAAATGCCGAAACACACATTACAAGAAAATGCATAGTTACTGAGCAATCGCCAACAATAATATTGGCACAACATAAAAACCAGGGAAGATTGAAGTCTTGAATTGACATTTTCTCAGTTCGTTCTTTCTGTGAAAGTATATTCTTCACCTGTGCCCTTCATTTGCTTTTGCATCTGATAGATAATCTTCAACATTTCACAACTATTTTACAAACAACATGTGAAAGATAGATAAAGTGATTCAATCTCAGTCATAGCAGAACTAAAATAAATCAGAAAACATCTGTAACATGTATGAAATAAAACAAAGAAGTTTGTTTTCGGATAAAAACTTTATTTTGTATTTTTTTGACTAGCATAACAAAACCATAATAAGTATAAAATTATTCTTAATATTAAATGAAATAATATGATGACCGTAACTGTAATAAAATAATGAAGCTAGCGTACAACAACAAAATGAACATGTGAAGTCATTGAAGCAGACCCACCAACCAACCACGTGGCAAGTGCAGAAGTCTGGAGACTTCCATTTATCCGAAATCAAAATGAAATCACATTTGAATATGTTTAATGATAAATATTATCTAGAAATGTTTTCGGGATCTACGTATTGCAGCTTTTTATTTCTTAGGCCGTAGTTATCGGGTTAAAGTCAATAATGGTGATAGTGCGTACGCTCACTGAAAGCTCGAGATAAAATAAGCTGCTACATGGAGATCTGGAAAATCATTCTACACTTAAAAAACCTTAAGATATAATTTATGATTAAGTTAAGTTTTTATTAGGTAAAATGAACAAATAAAATGCTTCAAAATATATTACGACTGAACATTACGTATGGAAGTTACAAATTATCTACTTTTTCTTGAATCGTGCTATGAAACATATTTATTTATTTATTAATCAGAGACACAAACAGAAATTTGACAAAATACACACAAAAAAAATAAAAACAACATACATTGATTCGGCCAGGCAACCCCCCAATTAAATGTGTCTACAGCATACACATATTAATGTTAACAAAAGAATGATAGAAAAAAATAAAAAAAAACCAATCAAACAAAAGCAGATCACAATCACCGCAGGCCCAGTACAAACTGAACCTGCACCAAACAAGCACCGATCAAAAAAACAAAAAATGTAGAAAAGATACCAAAGTTGGAGGCAACACTCCTTCTGAACACCGTCAGTGAATGACAAAAGACATCCGCACCATCCACGCAATGTTAACATAAAATATCATTTCATAATATACATATTATTTCAGAAACTGCTAATCGACATATAAAAATGGGGTTTCAGTTTTATATTAACAGTAAAATAGAGAAATATGATAACCTATTGTTAAAAATGAATATAAATTGAAATATACTTATAATCCCAAACAGCCGTACTCACAAACAAGAATTTGTTATTCCAACTATTAAAATTGATTAAGTAACACTTTAATCACTAACATACATAAAAATTGTTTCAATTTTACGCCTGAATAAAATTATTTTATTCCCAACAATTGTGTGATAAGTATATTTTTATATTACAAGAAACAGACAGATTTTTTTTATTAAAAAACATATATCGTCATTACATATTAAAAAAGGGGTATGTGAATTTATGATTGTTTTGACATTTCTAGAATAAACTGCTTAAAATGACATCATAACCATTTTATAAAGTGATTCTTAGTATCAAATATTAAAATTTAATACTTAAAGAATAATATCACATACAAATAAAAAGTCCAAACAACAATTTTAATGCCCTAACAAACAGTTTTTAAAGTGTGTGCCTAAATAGAAATATTCGCACATACCTCTTTTTGAATACACAACGACGACATCTGAGTTTTGTTATAAGCCCAAATAATATATTATAACCTTATACACCTTTCACAGAAAGCTAAAAGCTTGTGTTGTGAAAGGGGAGTTTGCTGGCACCTGGGATCGAACCACGGACCCCGTGATCACGAGGCCGAGACTCTACCTCCAGGCTACCGAAGAACGAAAGTTATATAAATACATGAAAGATCTTTAATATAAACCACTACCACTATATAAACCAGTAAAGGTCCCACAGATTAGCAATAATTATATAATTTAGTATGATTAGGTACAGCAAGGTTTTTCATTTATTCAAGCTTATTCAAAAGATGTTTAGTTAAGTTCGAATATTTGTGACTACGGCTGAAAGAAATTAATTTGTATGTTCTTTATAAATAAACCACATACATACTGATAGCTTAGAATGCAAACTGTCCAACTAAATTTAAAAAATGTTTCTTTTTTATACATTACCCATCGAGGGCAAAAAAGAGAGTCAAAGAAGTGTTTGAAGAACAAAATCTTTTATTTATATCTACATTCTTCTTACAAAACACTGACAATATTAAAAAATGTAAATAGGTCTATTTTTAAAAAAATATTTGAAAACTTGCATTTTTAGGCATTAAATAATAATATTTTATAATGTTAGGTATGTTACACAATGAAAAATTAAATAAAACTGCGTATTCTTACATTTAAGTTTTACAAATAATCATAAAAATTACAAGCTAAGTGAAAATGCTACACTATATACTTACCTACCTAAAATGTTATTTTCATCTCATACAAGCACCAAAATATGTGTTTTTATTAATTTTATTTTATATATCTCATTCATTCACAGTAACAATAAAACTCACAAAATTTTATTTATAAATTATGTTATAGATACCTAGTCTTTAAAGATATTTTAATAAGGTGATTTGAACATGATGAGAGAATGAATGATGAAGAAGTAATACTTTAAAGTATCTGAAAAAGGATTTGCAAAGACTAGTGATTTCTTTTCAACTTTGGAAATTTTTGTTTTTTTATGGAGAGTTTCAATTATCTCAAATACCCCCTAAACACCTTTATAGTAAGAAATATACTTGTGCAAATAGGATCGCCAATGATAAAAATTGAGTCTATGATCTCTCGATTAAAGTCGAGACTTTGGCATCAGTTTTCCGACAATCTCTATTTTACATGGATTGTCAAGCAGTCTAATGATAAGAGTATCGGACTTCTTATCGAAAGATCCTGGGTTTGATTTCTATTTGCTGCTTACCTATTCCACCACCACAACACAAGCATATTACTTTCTGTAAATATTTCAAAACCAAATGCATTTAAAAAGCTATCATCATCGCCCTCAACACTCCTCTCGGGAGCACAGGGCAGAAACCAGCCTCCTCCATTCAGAGCGTATCTGTGCCAATTGTGTCACCTCTTTCCACGACATTCCTTGCGCTCTGATATTGTTGTATTGTGAAAGAGGGACGCCCGGGCCGACAGAACCCCTGCGGACGGAAGAACAGTGTTCTTTTTGGCCAACTATCATTAGGCATTCTCAAAACATGTCCCAGTCAGGACCATCGTCTCTCCTGTATTACGGAGATTACAGGTCTCTGCTGGGTGCGCCGGCGCACAGCATCATTTGCAACATGTTCATACCATTTGACATCCAAAATCCTTCTAAGACACTTGTTTTCAAAGCTTAGTATCTTCCGCTCTTGAGCCTTGGTTAAGTGCCAAGACTCACAGCCATATAGAAAGCTATATGGCCATTAAAAAGCTATACAAGTATTTATCTAAAATGTACAGTAATGAATATTAATGGGGTAGATCTTAGAATCAAATTATTATATACTTATTAAAACAACTAAATATGTAACTATATTAAGTCTTAAGGAGCAAGCAAATAGATATAGGTTTAATTCCAAATATAAGTCATATTTGATAAATTATCCGGGCTGTATAAGCACAACTTAAATAATTTTTACTCTAAAATACTTAATGATAATTTAAATGCATATAAATAATACAAATTATTTGTTAAAAGTACTGAACAAAAACTAGAAACATTTAACACAATGGTTTTTGTAGCATTTCCATGTACGGTCAATTGCCTGAATAAATTATTTCCACCTGAACAAATAATTAATTACGTCTTCAGGTAATTTATAATAAAATATTCCTTTGTCTTTAAATGAATTATAAACGAATATAACAATATTGATATTTATCTCATACATAATAATTATATATACCCTTTATAATTTCCTTAATATGACGACAATTATAAATGACAAATTGCTGCAAAAACTCCTAAGAAATATAATTTATAACAACATGCATAGTAGAGTAATGAGGAGGTAGAATAAATTTAAGATAGTCAATAGCCTGATAGCAGAGTCTAAGGCTTTCAATTGAAAGAACCTGTGTTCGTTTCTCCTGTTGCTGACCTTCTTCCCTTTCAATATAAAAGTTACAACTCAGTGTGAGGGTGTTCTAGGTGCAATAAAATATACTAAAAGTCCAGATTCATCTTTTCGCTACCTTAATGCAGAACTAGCCTAAGTTAAAATTTTGGTCAAACTGAGTTAAGTATTAAGAAACAAGTAATGATAATAATAGATACAAGATAATTCAATGAATGAGAGTTATTGGATTCTCAAATAATCATGCTTGTCAAAATTTACTTTAGATATTTTTAATATTTTTTTTTATTACAAAAACAAAGGTTTAAACTGCTCCTTTGAAAAATCATCCTAAAACACTTAGACTAGCACGTTGTAAGAATGCCAAATAATTTATCAGGATGTTTGGGGTTCAAATTTTAGTACCGACCTATAAGAATGCCCATTTGGGCTTAAAATATAATAGGCTTAAAAAATGACAGACAATATTACAGTGATAATCATTGTCTTAATATTTTTTAAATTCAAAGAAAATCAGCTTATTCATTTCAAAAACGATTTCCTTGTTTTTGGTTCAAATTCTAATACACAAAATAATCAAATTGTAAATTCGACAAAGGGAGGGTAGAAATTTCGCATGTACCTATACCAAATTACTAAATTGTTATAACTAAGACTAAAACAAAACGTCCACACATTTGATAGTTGCTAACATGTCCCCCCCCCCCCTTGACAATATCCTGGGTACTACGCCCGTAAACAGGATATCATCATATGAAAAAATTGTAGTCAAATAAATAATAATAAATAAATACATTGCCAATAATAAATATGTACTTGAATATGTCATAAATGGCAGATGTGCTTTGATAATATCAAGTAAGTATGTAGTTTTGCATAATAAGTAAGTAATATCAACCATACTTCAAACAAAGAATAAATGTTATTTTAAACATTAAACCTGGCTCAGAGGCATTGTTCCAACTTAATCTATCCATCTATCTACACCATCACGACATATCCCACACAAAGGGTAGCCAGCAGATCAGATTTATATAACAAACGTTCAAGCTCTCCTCTCCATGCCAACAAAAATGAAGACATTCAGGATGGGTGGCAAACCACATCACTGAATTTTAAATTGTAAAATGTCTTTATTTTTTCGATTACAAAAAATGGGAAACCAATTTTAAGCCCGGAGTTCCACAGTTTAATGCAAGACTAAAATAAATATATTCCATAGAGAATCATCATCATCATCGCCCTCAACGCTCCTCTCGGGAGCACAGGGCAGAAACCAGCCTCCTCCATTCAAAGCGTCTCTGCGCCAATTGCGTCACCTCTTTCTACGACATTCCCTGCGCTGCGCTGATTCTGATTCCATAGAGCACTCCTACTCTTTTCTGCGAGTTTTTGAGTGCCCTGTAAATGGCAGATGTTCAAAAAATTAAGACTTTCTACATCTTAAATTCAGCGAAGAGGTTCACCACGCATCCTAAATGTCTTAATCTTTTTGGCACGGAGAGGACAGCTTGCATGTTTATTACATCTGGTTCATCTGCTGACTACCCCTTTGTGGGATATACAATGATAGCATAGTATAGTAGTAGTAGATATATATTAAGAAAGTGTAGATACTGTAAAAAAAGTACTTTCCGAATAAGGTTTTGATAAGGATAAAAAAAAAAAATTTCAGTAAAGTTTTTGATTAGCCATGGCTTAAATTAGACATATTTATTTAGCCAAGTCTAAACCCGTCTATTCTTTGTATGTGCGGCTGTATGAAACAAAGTGATAACGAATATTTTTAATTAGTGTATGAATACCATAAGGAGATATGATTACATTATGACAATGTATATTTTATATTGACAATGTATACAATGAAACATTCAAACAAAGACTTGAGTGCAACGAATCTACAATAGTTATTCAAATCAAAAAGATAAAATAATTATATAATGCGCTAAAGAAAAACATGTTTTTTATTTTGTATTCTACCAAAAGTGATTATTTTATTCCAATTATTAGTTCTATTACTACCACTTTTCTTTCTGTACATAGTAATAGAAGAATTAATAATCAGGAACCATTAGGAACGACAGGAAATAAGTGTCGTATTTTGAGTAACTGCAATTTGAAAATAACTAAGAAATATAAATGAATTCAAATAAACTGTGTTTTAGAAAGTTCTTTGTGAATTTACAGCAGTAATGTATAAGAAATTGCAATAAAGAGTAAAGTTTTTGAACATACAAAGACATCAAGTTAAACCTGTGTTTACAAAATATTTCCATAGATGGCAGTGATATGTTGGTTTTTCATTTTTAATGTTTTAATCCTACAACTAGTAATGCCACAAGGATTCTACCAAATTCAAAAACATTGTGTGCAACCACAATTCATTTCTTGTCACAAAATTAATATTCTTAAAATATTTCAAACTACATATTGAAAGATTGGCAAGATTGTGCATATTTTTCTGAAAAAAATATCCAGACATTATTGCATTTTATTGCTTTTGGCCCTGATCACTCATAAAGAAGTGATTAAACTTTAAATTTAGAATAGAATTATTGCATTTCAAAAACTTTACAGTTCAACAAAATCTATAAAATTATTTTAATTCTCTTCATAAGCATTCACCAATCATTCCAAATATTAAAAATATATAATAATAATAGTTTTTTAATTATTGCGAATTTTGTTTAGTTCTTAGGTACATAAATTCTTAATTTACAAATAAAAACTTACACACTATGTATTATTTTTTTACAAAATATTTGTAAATGCTTACATTTAATGTTTTGTCGTTAAGCTCTAAATCTTAATTCTATGATTATAGTTTTTTTTTTAATACAATTGTAGTAATTAGGTTTATAAAAGTATAATAAACATATAAAACTAGTAATTTACAAATGAAACACAATATATACCTATTCCACTATTAACTTTATTAATTTTGCGAGCTGGCTTTCAAAAGCTTCCGCTCTCATCGTCAGACAAAAAGAAAGTGTGTTTACAAAATATTTCCATAGATGGCAAACTTAACTCTTGCCTGACGATGAGAGGGGAAGCTCTTGAAAGCCGACTCTCAAAATTAATAAAGTAAATAGTGGAATATGTAACTATATAATAATAATAATCTGGACAATTTATTTGTCGCCGTTTTGTGGTACAAACCACCGCAAGGGCGCATTTTCAGTTTTATTTATTTATTGTTTTTTTTTCAATTTTTAATATATTTTATAATTTAATTTAACTCTTAAAAAATTTTAATGCATTTGTAATTGTCTACGAGCACCATCCACCGACTATATATTGTGTTTCATTTATAAATTATTATTATGAGCTCCCACCAAGAACCGTCGGTCGATAAATTAAATTTTATATTAAACTCGTTTTATTTTGTCCAATTTAAATAAGTTTTATCCCGTGGAGCACCCGGTAAAGAATTGGTCTCCCACTCTTCTGCGTAAGTTTTCGAGTGTCTTGTAAAAGGCAGGTGTTCGAAAAAATTAAGTAATTTTACATCTTAAATTCAGCGATGAGTTTTGCCACCCATCCTGAATGTCTTGATTTTATATTGGCACGAAGAGGACAGTTTGCATGTTTCTTACATGCAGCTGATCTGCTGGCTACCCCACTTGTGGGATATGCCGTGATGGTATAGTAGTAGTAGTAGTAGTTTATTGAATGTTATACTGAGATTTCATGTCTAAGATCAATCTATCTATACCATCACGGCATATCCCACAAATAAAGTAGTCAGTAGATTAACTGCATGAAATAAGCATAACGCCGTCGCATATTCAAAATGGGGTGTGTAAATTTATAAACGTTTCGACATTTCTAAAATAAACTGCTTATAATGACATCATAACTATTTTATGAAATGATTCTTAGAATCAAATATTAAAATTTAATATTTTAAGAATAACATTACATATCAATAAAAAGTCCTGTCAACAATTTTAATGCCCTAATGAACAGGTTTTAAAGAGTATATAAAATAGCATAGCATGGCATGTATAGACAATTCACACAGGTCGAGCTAGTCCCAAACGACACATGTATACAATGCACTAAACACATATACATGTAACACCCAGACCCAGGTCATTTTTCAATCTTCCCTGGCCGGGAATCGAACCTGGTACCTAGTGACTCAAAGGCAAGAGTGTTACCTTCGCGTCACACCGGTCGCCATGTTCGCATATACCCCATTTTGAATATGTAACGACGATAATTAGAAGAATGAGTGGATGCAAGAAGAGTGTTGTTGATAGAATGCGTGTGAATAAATTGAGATGGTTTGGCCATGTGGAGCGAATGGATGGTGTAAGATTGACGAAGAGGGTGTATTTATCTGAAAGAGAGGGTGTGAGAAAGCGCGGACGTCCAAGAACTACGTGGCTTAACCACGTGGATCAAATTCTCAAGGACGGTCGCGTGTTAAGTAAGAGGAATCGGCGTGCATGTATGAGAAACTGGATGAATGTAGAGGAAGCGAAAGAAGTATGTAAGGATAGAGCGACATGGCGTTCCGTTCTCTCTGCCTACCCCACCTGGGACACGGCGTGAGGGTATAGATAGAGAGGGTATAGATAGATAATATAAACATGTAAGTTAGCCTCTCCATGCAAATAAAAAAATAAGACATTCAAAATAAAGAATGATAAAGTGAAAAGGAATATTCTGGTTTGAATCTTGTTGCTGGCCTTCCCTACTTGAAGAATGTTTTACAAATAATCTTTTACAGAAGACTTACACAAAAGAGTGGAAGTAAAAAACTAATTCTTGACCCAGGCATAATTTTTTTTTTTTTAAAAAAGATATATCTGGGTTTTTATTATAAACCGAAATACAATCTTATACACCTTTCACAGTAAGCTTAAAGCTTGTGTCGTGAAAGGGGAGATTGCCGGCACCTGGTATCGAACCACGGACCTCATGTGCACGAGGCCGAGACTCTACCTCCAGGCTACCGACGAACTCGTATTATATAAATTAATATAGCTAATGAAATCTCAATATTTTTCATTTAATTTTTCTAATTAATAGATTTCATTTGTGGGCCACGACCATATGTACGTCCTGGAAAATGTTAATACATATTGATCACTCAAAATTATATACCGACAAATAAAAATTTATCGAATTTGAGTTTTTAACTAAAAATACCCATTGGCTATGTATTGAATATCATTTTCTTTCAATTCCACAAACAAATGATTAAAAAAGTTCTCTGAAATTTTAAGATTATAAAAAACAGGATGATCGGCATAACGCAGATTCTTAAAGTCTAAGATCTTATATTAAGTTAATTTGGTTTCTAATAATAAAAATAACAAACAAGTTGTCTAATTTTCAATGTTGGCTCGCTCCCCTGACAATGTGACAGTGGGGTTATTTATAACCATCTGCGAGGTAAATTAATAAGTAGGTACTACTGCTTTTTCTTGGAAAGATCTTGCAGTCCATTGTGGTGATGCTGCTGGGAGTGCGACTGGTGATGTGCTTGTTGCTGTTGTTGTTGGTGTTGCGCCGCAGTCACTGTGGTTGTCTGCGAGGCTGCCGCAGCGGCCATGGCCATAGACAATGGGATGGTGATGAACTGCGGTTGGGATGAGCCGGCTGAAAATATAATTAAAGTGTTTAAACACATTTTGGAGATTATTTTTTACTTAATATGTTGTTTCTCAAATGAGTACTAATTCACGGAATAAAAATCAAGATATCACTATCAATACCATGATGGCATCATTCACGAATGAGGTATATCATAAAGCCATAATGCATATTATTTTTATAATAAATAAAAATTGTTTTGTTACCTTGTTCTTGTGCCTGTGCCGCTGCGGCTAAACTCAGTATGACATTAGAAGGATAAACTAATTGAGGAGCTGAGCCAAATAATCCTTCATTATCTGCCCCACCATCTCTGCAACAAATAAAACCACCAAAATATTATCTCCAAATGTGATCATAAACACTCTCATAAAGGAATATTTAACATCTTCAGTTAAGTGATGGGGTGTTCCACCCATCCTAAATGTCTTTACTTTTACTGGTACAAAGAGGACAGTTTTTACGTTTATTACAATATGCAGTTAGTCCGCTGGATACCCCAGTTGTGAGAAATGGCATGATGATATGAATGTATGGAAAGAGAAATATTTTTCAGCATCAAATTGATAAATACAGTAAAAAATTATATTAATTATATTAATTATATTTTTTACTGTATTTTTTGTATTTATTTTTTTTTTTTTTTTACTGTATTTACTGTATTTTTTTTACTGTACTAAATTTTTTTACTGTACTAAATTTTTTTTTTTTTTTTTTACTGTATTTACTGTATTTTTTTTTACTGTACTAAATTTTTTTACTGTACTAAATTTACTGTATTTATCAAGATATTTAAAAAAAAAAAAGATATATCTGGGTTTTGTTATAAACCCAAATACAACCTTATACACCTTTCACAGTAAGCTAAAAGCTTGTGTCGTGAAAGGGGAGTTTGCTGGCACCTGGGATCGAACCACGGACCCCTTGTTCACGAGGCCAAGACTCTACCTCCAGGCTACCGACGAACTCAATATCTATCTATACATTCACTGCATCTCCCCTTTGGGGGTCATCCTCTCAGTGACATTCCAGATGGGTAGTATACCTCCTCACTGCTCAATTGATATTAAATGTCTATCCAATGTTTTATTTAGGAATACCTGTATTTTACAGAACACTAAAAACCTTATAGAAAAGAGTGGGACCCCTATTTTCTACTTCAGGGATTTTATGACAAGGATGACTTTATATTGGCAATATTTAGACAGTCTTTGGACTGTTTTCGACAGTTTAACAGTCTTTAGACTGTCTTAAAAAGTAGAACACCTATTCTCTATTTCAGTCTCAAGAGCGTCAGTGAATAGTACAATCTTTCATTTGCTTCTTAAGCTCGTAACAGGTTGATGGTTCCACCATGACGCCGGTAGTTTTTCCATAAATAATATTTCATAGGTAATTAAAGAACGAAGGACAACAAAAACAGATGTATTTTACCTATTGTGATTTAATTCTTCTGGTGAGACACTGCGTCTCAGTCCAGGGGATTCAGGTTCACTTCCAGACTCATCACCACTCTCCTCACCTCCCGAACTCATCGGAGATCTGTCACCCTGCAAAAAGAAATTCAAACATCATAAATAAGAGAATATTGAAATCTAGGAGAAAATAATTCAAAGAACACATATTTGAATGATGCAGTAGGTTGGGATTATTTTTTAAGGGGAAACTGGATTGGTGTCTTGATGCTTACGAATGGGCTAAGTCTGGTTTAAGTTCATTTAGCCATGACACATTGTAGCTTTGAGCCATTATTTTATTTATAAATTTAAAATATCCATCAACATGCTGGATGAGATCAACAGAGTCCAAAACAAGTCCTACGTACTTTTACAGCAGGGCTTTGGTGTCATCTGCAATCAAATCCCTGAAGACTAATTTTTCTTGTATCAATATCGCTATTTATTTTATTGTCAATAAAAACATAAATCTTGACACTTTGTATTATAAATATTTCAGCTAGTAATAATATGCTAACTAATGTGTACATAGAAGACTTGATGATGACAAGGCTTTGTTGAGATATTCAATATAGAAACTTGATGACATTGTATGCTTTATACACACATAACAACTGCAGAGAAACAAATAAAACATCTTTGTGATAGAAATAGTCTCTAATTATGTGAATTTAAATTTATTATATGTACTAAAATGATCAATATACCAGTGATTCCTAACCAGTGATCCAGAGTTAAAATATGGTTTGAAAAATATTTTAAATTTTTATTCTAATGCTGGATAAGCCGCAGAGGAAATTTAGGAATAATTTGTTTTATTAATTTGAATACATTTGAATCTGATTCTCTGAAGCAGTTTTGGTATTAATAAGTAATTTCATACCAGCGACGTATTGAGCATAGACTAAAAATTTAAACAAACATTTGGTAAAAAACATATTGGATTTCAGGTACAAAATGCTTTCATCTCAATCAATCTTAAACCGAATATTGGTCTAATGTTGTGAAACAGTCTATTGTAAGGAAAAAGGGAATGATTAACAATGTTTATGACAAGTGGGAGTGAAATGGCAATGGTATACTCATATTAATGAAATGGTGTGAAATAGCAAATATCTTCTTCACGGGCTTCTCCCAACTTTCTTTTGTTCAAATCCTATAAATACTGTTTGTCTCTGTATCTTATTTCACTTTTTACTAATCGCCTGATGATGGAGTCGAGAGTCTCCGAATACTAGTACGCGAAGTTAATAAAAGTCATTTGGAAGTTAACTACATATTGTGTTTTTTTTTTCAATTTATCAGCAAATATCTATTGTGTTGATTTTAATTTAGGAATCCTGAGAGTATTGGTACAACATTTCTGGTTTGCATGTTGACAGAAATATGGGTGAAAACACGCTAAAATTCGAGAAATCACCTTTTGCTATCTTATTATTTACTGTGATTTTTGCTTTGATTGCAATCAAAAACAAATCCATGGATTGACATTGTCAGTTTTAAGATGAAATTGAAAATACAGATACCTAATTTAATCAAATGTGTTCAGTAAGTAATAAAACATTATTGCAAGGCATTGATTGGAATTATTTGATAAAATTATTCTTCTTATTTATCATTGTGGATGGAGTAACAAATAATAATTACTATGTCTGTGTGTTGTGGAGACGTAAGGTCTGGTGTAACTAGTCTTCCATAATTGGACTCTGCCCTTCCATATAAGGGACATTGGGGCTCATATGCAACAGAGACTATATGACTGCTGCTATCAAGTAACATGACAGTAAGTACTTGAATAGAATTACTTGGCAAATACATAATTACTGTAAAACTATTTATAATTAATAATAATTAATAAATAAATTAAATCAAATCCTACAGGACGGTCACATGTTGAGCACATTGAACAGGAGAGCATGCATGAGGAATTGTATGACAGTGACGGAAGCGAAAGATGTATGCAAAGATAGAAGGAAGTGGCGCTCAATCCTTTCTGCCTACCCCGCGAGGGAAGCGGCGTGATGGTATGTATGTATGTAATTTTTCAAGAAATCTAGAAATATGGTGTCAAAATTTACTTAGAATCCAACAACTAGCATTTAGATGGAGGAAGCCTCCGTTCAGTGGATTAAAAAGAAGGAGTAGATAAAGCCATCTTAAATATTAAAAACTCCTTCCCATAACCACATACTTCAAAAGTAAGAGGTCTTCTACTTTTTGCTCTACTAAGCTGGCTCCAGTATGTGGGTAGCCTAAGAAACTGGGCTGCCAAAATAAATAGCACACAAAATTTATTCAAAGAAGTATCAGGTGAAGACGGGTGAAGAACCGCGCTCACTGATTGTCGCGTAAAATTTGTAGTTTTCGGATCAGTTGATTTTTGAATTTGGTACCTTTTTTGTCTCGCTTAGTTTTTGTCTCAATTAGATTTCTATTCCCTTATCGCCAAATTTTCAAAATGGTATGAATTTGAAATATTTCGCAATCTAATCGGACAGTCAAGACTCATGAGCAAAATTTGATTTGTGAAAAAAGACGTTCGTCGTGGATAACCCAAAGGATACGAACGTGTAGATTACGTAAAAATACGTAAACTGAGCAACTCTGTGTATTAGGCAAACATAAATTAAATGGATAAGATATTATTATTTGACGCGACGTACCGCGGAGAATTTGAAAAGTATTTTGCCTACTTTCTCAAATATCCGCCGCGTTGCGCTGCAATCACTGAAATTATCAGGCGAACATAATTGGGAAAGGATTTAATCACGTCCAGTGCAAATATGGAATCAAGGATGTCAAATTTGATAATACAGGAATGAGTGAAAACGGAATACATTATTTCTTAAAAGTATTGTAATTTATTTAAAAAAAATGTAAATAATCTAAACAGGTAAAGTTCGCGTTAAAAAAAATCGTTCTCTTATTTGCAAGTTTTCATGTATCCAATGTTCGGAAAACATTACGAATAAAAATGTACACCTTCAATCTACAATTCAGCGATGAGGTATAACCCTTAGTTAGTTAGTTATCTAACTAACCCTTGCCTTTGAGTCACGAGGTCCCGGGTTCGATTCCCGGCCAGGACAAAATGAATAATGACCTTTTTCAAATTGTCCTGGGTCTGGGTGCTACATGTATATGTGTTCAGTGCATTGTATATATGTGTATCGTCATGTTAGTACCCATAATACAAGATTCATATCTTAGTTTGGGACTAGCTCGGTCTGTGTGAATTGTCTATACATGTTATGTTATGTTATGTTATGTTATGATATGTAATGAAAGTATAAATAGAAATATATTTTTTAACTACAAAGAAAATTCATAGCAAAAGAAGTTAGTTATAATGCAATTTTTTTTTAATTTCTCATTTGCTTTCTTAAGTTCTACATAAGTACATTTTCACATGCGTAGTATTTTGGCGTCATTATAATGATACTACATAATAACATTAGCCATTAGCAATATATAATGTAATGGATAGTGCAGTACAGTGGCCTTTATAAGTCGTCGCTGATTAACCCTAGTCGGCTTACACCATTGAAATTGATATTATTATTAAAAGCGATTGTTTTTATATTAGGTATTACTATTATTATTAAACCGCGATCATCAGTCCTATCCTATCCTATCCTATTAGACCGCGTGCGCTACAAGGAGATAAACACTCATTGTTCTCGGCTTTCGCTGCTGTTGCTGCTAATAATAATAATAACAATACAACAGAAATTGTGCATCTATTTATCTCCAATAACTATAATGTGTATGTACTATCATTGTTTATCTTTGCATTATTATTATTATCATCCTTTAGCTTTGTTCTCTTCCTTCCACTAGATACAATAACGCACAACTATTCCACGATTATGCTTCGGTTTGAATATTCCTACCACCTTTTTTAATCAAATGAAGAAAATTAATAATTAATTTCACAAAATATAGCCATGGACTACTACTACATTACTACTACACCATCATCGCATATCCCACAACTGGGATAGCCAAGCAGAACTTGCACGTTAATTGCAGTATGTAATTAACGTGCAAGCTGTCCCTGCCGTGCCAACAAAAAAGTAAGATATTCAGAAAAAAAATAAAACAGGTGTTTTATTCTACTAAAGATTTAATTTGTGAGAGAGACGTCTTTCGTCTTATGAGGACATTGTCAATCTGATTTTAAAAAAAATGTTTTTTTTTTTTTAAATCAGATTGACAATGTCCTCATAAGACGAAAGACGTCTCTCTCACAAATTAAATCTTTAGTAGAATAAAACACCTGTTTTATTTTTTCGATATGGAATTCTACTACCTAAACACCGACACAATGAATAAGATATTCAGGATGAGTGGTAACCTCATCGCTGAATTTGAGATGTTGTAAAATGCCTTTATTTTCTCGAACACCCGCCTTTCACAGGACACTCAAAACTTACGGAAAAGAGTAAGAGACCAATTATTTGCCGGTAGCTCTACGGAACACACGTTATAAAGGCGACATATATTATCTAAATGCAAACACCACGTAAAAATATACGATTCATAAGTGTGCGGGCCTCACATTCTCCTAAAAAGTTCGAGGAAGAGTGACAGACCAATTCTTTTCCGTGTGCCCCACTGACCTCATGGAAGTCACGGCTTACCCTCTTTCACAAAAGACATTATTGTTCCTATGAAATCAATATAAGAATATCGTAGAAAAGGGTAACTGAATTAGTGGAGAATTATCTTTTTGAATAGATGAGGTTCATCTCCATATTATGCCCCCGTAAAGAGCGCCAAATGATGAATGGAAAAAAAGATGAGCTACAAAGAATTAATTTTGATAGAGAATTCTTTTTACTGAAAATTTAATGTTTTTTTGTTGGGATACATTTCGGGGGATGGATTTAGGCTTACATCAAATCCATATTATTCACCTTTTAAAAAAACAATGTGAGTAGAAAAACAGTATTTTTTGGCCAACATCGCATCGGTCAATCTCAAATTGTGACCTAACTCAACCGTAGAAATTTTCCTAATCACTGAGATTTTATAGATAATAATAAAAAAAAATTGCTTGTTTATCTTTTTAGATTTAGATTAAACAAATGGCGTAAAACGATGTTGAGTGTATCCTATTTACTACACCGCCACTAACTATTGCAATTCTTCTTCTTGTGAACTAAATACTATTATTATTATTATTATTAAGTATTTCTCTATTCTAATTAAACGTATCGCATTAATATTAATCGCGAATTAAACTAAAAAGGATCGGACGCATTATTTTGCGGCTTTAACATATTACATACTTAAACCAATTGTATTGTGGAGATTTAATAATGGATGATTGTTCTCAAAATGTTTCTTGTAAATAAATAAATAAACAATTTATATTATTTCTTATTGTTCAAGTATTGTTTTATTTTTATCTTCTGTAAATCGATTTATCTTTACAGATAAGTAATACAAAGTAAGTTGTCTTTTTAGTTTATGTTAACGTTAAGTTAGATTTAATTTTTCACTGGCACTTTAAAAACGTCTATTACACAATTAAAGTTATTTTTTATACAACAAAGACATTTACATGCATACATCACGACATTACCCACAAGTGGGGTAGCCAGCGGCCTAACTAGGTGTAATAAAAATGTAGGATGTCATATCTGTGCCAATAAAAGTTAAGACATTCAAAATGGGTGGCATACCTTATCGCTGGATTGAAGATGTTAATTGTCTTATACAAGTTATGTTCTACGAATACCTGCCTTTTCAAGAACACTCGAAAACTTAAAGAAAATAGTGGGAGACCTATTCTTTACTGGGGACTTCACGAAATAAGGATTTTATAATTTTGAAAAATCACTTTTTTGAAATGTTTTTATTTTTATTCTATTTTGATCATATTAACATGAACTTTCGCAAAGTATTTCCTGATACAAAACCCAATTTTTAAGTTTGCTGATACAACACGATTTATCTACTCACGACTTGTCTACCAAAGGTCCATGATGGAAGTACACTGCATTATAGTATAATTACTTCTATGATAAAAAGTGGACAGTTTAACGAGTAGCTGGATCTTATTTAGAGAATAATATTATGTTGTGATAATTGGATGGCGGACAATTTTTTCATCCATCAAGTTCGTCCAGCTCGTCTGTAAACTCATGAATAAAAAAAAATGCTCTTTGTGGCCTACTGTCATCAGACTTTCTCAAAACATGCTTCAGCCAGGACCTTCGTATTACAGACACAACAACAGAACGTTAAATGACGAAAGAATTAAACTAAATCATAGGTATCTTTCTTGTCACGAAGTATTTGGAAGAAGAGATAAAAATGAAGCGCTCTACAGTAATAATTAATTATGTTTGGGTCCTGAAATAGTTTGATGATCTCTGTTTGTGAATTATGAAGGATACCCTCTGCGTTATTGTATTTTATATTTAGATCTGACTCGTTTGTTTTTCACATTGTTTGATTGTAGTAGGACTGTGAATATTATCATTGTCTCCGTAACCGTCACATATCATGGGATGAAAATTATTTTAAGAAAATAATTCAGTAGTCCCAAGAGGAGCGTCAAAGGCAATTGGATCGGACAATCTATGTAACGGTAGCCAGTGGACTAACATGGAAGTCGAAGTTCCTAGTAAAACTCTTGAATACATTTTTATTTATATTTTATTATGGATCATACAGTTGAAACAATAAATTGAAAAATTAATTAAACCTAACAATGATCAAACCAATCAAGATCCCTTCCTTATCAAATAATGAACAGAAATTTGAGGCACTACTTTATTTAACAAAAAGATTAAGAAAAAAAAAATATATATACATACAAAAGATGTAAAAACAGATATAAAAAAATATAAGTATTAAAAAAATAAAAAATATACTTCCACAAAATACGCAAATCCAATCCCTAAAATTTTTCATTTAGCATTAATCTAGAAGTCATTCTCTTCGTGCCAGTAACAGTTGGAGACATTTAGGTTCGGTGGCATAGCTAATCACTGAATTTCAAACGTTAAATTTCTTGAAACAAACGTTTTCCTATTAGCTGACTTTGTCAGGAATCTGAAAAACTTACGTGATAAAGTGGGAGACTTATTCTTTGCCAGGGACTCAATGGAAAAAAAAAACTATTTACAATGCCGTTATATTGGATACAGTGCATTACTTTATAAAATGTTGCGTTATTCTTGTATTGTTGTTGAGGAGAACATTGACTCCAACTGCTGGCTATAATATAATTATGTATTGTACCTACTTCTGTTACTTTAGGAGAGGACGATGAGTCAGAAGGTTTCTCCTGTGCTTCTTATTATTATTGTTTGTGGCTCCATTAGATCTATGTATATTATCGTGACCGACAATTACTTATATCATTATTCTTGTATACAATTTACATTGTATGTAATTTTATATAAATTATAAAAAAAAATTATACACAAACACTGTTTACTTTCACGAAATTTATATAATCGGCAGAGGTCTTTCGGACTTGGTCCATCTTCAGTGCTACTTAATAACTCTCACAGAGTTTGTGTTGAATTTTTTTTTTTATATAAATACCGTTATTATCGTTACACTTTTTTGTCGGTAGGTGCCTACATTATTACTCTCTTTATTATCGTTTCTCTCCAAAACCTATACCATCGCGACATATTTCAAAAATAAGGTAGCCAACGGACTAACTGTAGGTACGTAATGAGTGCAGATCGTTATACAAATAAAGCACTAAAGATGGATAGTATCTATACATCTTTACAAAATTGAACATAATTTATTTATTTATTTATTTATTTATTCTTTTTGCTTCGATATTTATTCGATAATAAATATCTTACTTTTATTTCTCACTCTCTCAATCAAAATTCTTGTGTATGCAAGCGAAACTTGGACACGGTTAAAGAGCGACAAAAGTCACAGTCAAAAAGAAAGTTAGAGCGGATATACTTATTTGAAAGAAGGGGTGTGAGGAAACGCGAACATCCGAGAACCACGTAATTTGATCACATGGATCAAATTGTCAAAAAAGGACGTGTGTTGAGTAAGAGAAATTGACGTGCGTGCATGAGACATTGTATGAATGTAGAAGAAGCGAAATAAGCGTGTAAGGATAGATCTATATTGCGTACCGGTATAGTAAACATCTCAAACATTATGTTTTGCGCACACCGAATTGTATGTAATCTTATTTACTAACAAATATATTATAAATGGCTGACTACCCCATATGTGGTAGGTGCCGTGAATGAATATTATGGATTATGAGAAAACATTCCTAAAAGTGTGGTATTTATTACTCCAACGTACGTAACCAGCGTGAATAATTTGAGAGCTTTTTCGATAGATGGCAATGTAGGCAAAGCTAGTATGTAAATTTATACATAAGTAACCAGCCAGTAAGCAACAACGTATAGACATAATGTACATAGATTGTTAGCACACAACGATCATCAAATAATATTGCAAATTTATGTAAAATACGATGCTGATTACTTTGCGAGTAACAGCTCCACTGTGGGCACTCATATTACATAGTTGCGGCACTCTAGGCAATCACGCATTATTATCAACGACACCGACATAGCAACTCGTGCTTATCTACTTTGAATAATATCAACAACACCTTCATCGATAATACTGGTGTTAATTACACGAAATTGGCACAACCCTAAAAACATAAAGTAAAAATTATGAGGAACAAACAAGAACTCTTTGAAACCTATTAGGTGTTATGGTCTCCTAATAACTTGATAATTTAAAAATAATATTGGGGGTAATAAAGTTCTCGGTTCGTCGAGTGATTTTTTATTATAATGCGACACAAGACAACGATCATTTTCTCATCATGTTTTTTTTTCCATTCTATTGTATCATAACCACCATTGCTTCTTAAGCTTTTCTTTCGATTTTCAAATTTATAATTTTTATTATATAAGTAGGTATTTCGTTTTTCTTTTATTACTTTCTTTAATTTCTCATATTGTGATTATCAAGTTACATGCATTTTTCATTATTAACCAATAGATATACAGTGGACCCCTGGTAATCCGACCCCTGTCTAATCCGGCACCCCCTGTAATCCGACATGACTATTCAAATTCAAATTTCTTTATTCATAAAATATTTACATCACATTTATATCAATAATACCACAATATATTACAATATATTATTGAATATTTTTTGACAGTCTTCGCTAACGTCAAATAAACTTCAGAGTACACATAAAATCTTATCATTGGATCTGTAATTTGCCGGATTACAAGGTACCTACTCGTTTGTAAAAAAAATCCGGACTATAGGGGGTCTTCATCATCATCATCATCATCATCGCCCTCAACGCTCCTCTCGGGAGCACAGGGCAGAAACCAGCCTCCTCCATTCAGAGCGTCTCTGTGCCAATTGCGTCACCTCTTTCCACGACATTCCTTGCGCTCTGATATCGTTGTATTGTGAAAGAGGGACGCCCGGGCCGACGGAACCCCTGCGGACGGAAAAAAGGGGGTCTAGACCTCTATAATCCGACAAATTCGATAGTTCGACACTGCCCTGCAAAACGTCTGTCGGATTACCGGGGGTCCACTGTATGTAAATTTATTTTTCTTTATTTGTTTGTATCTTTTGTTTTTCTTCTCTAGGTGTATACTGTCTCTAAATTTATTAATGAATGTGCTATCAGTAAGTGGACTAAAAGTTGTGTATTAATTTAATGTAAGTAATTTTTTTTAAAGATATATCTGGGTTTTGTTATAAACCCAAATACAACCTTATACACCTTTCACACTATACTTAAAGCTATCGAACTACGGATCCCTTGTTCTGAAGGCCGAGACACTACCTCCAGGCTACCGACGAACTCATAATATTATTAATATTTATAATATTAATATAAAATCTGTTGATAAACCAAATAAAAAAAATAACATTTTACCACACACGCAGTCAGCATTGCTTTTCTGACAAAGCACATTAATGTAATTTGATTTCATAACTATTTACCAAAGATCAACAAGTATTATTACTAACTCAATGCTATTTACTACAACTAAGTCGTCATCGTCGTCATCGCCCTAAACGCTCCTCTCGGGAGCACAGGGCAGAAACCAGCCTCCTCCATTCAGAGCGTCTCTGTGTCAATTGCGTCACCTCTTTCCACGACATTCCTTGCGCTCTGATATCGTTGTCATAGGAACGGTGTATTGTGAAAGAGGGACGCCCGGGTCGACGGAACCCCTGCGGACGGAAGAACAGTGCTCTTTTTGGGCATTCTCAAAACATGTCCCAGCCAGGACCATCGTCTCTCCTGTATTACGGAGATTACAGGTCTCTGCTGGGTGCGCCGGCGCACAGCATCATTTGTAACATGTTCATACCATTTGACATCCAAAATTCTCAGGTTAGCAAATTCAGGTAGGTAGGTACCTGGGAGCAACCATAACGCCAGAAGGTGATCTCCGGTCGGAATTACCAATCCGCATAGGAGCAGCTAGCGGGGCTTTCAATAACATGAACCAAGTTTGGAAGGCGTCTGGATCAGGACAAAGTGCCGCTTGTTCAATGCGTGCATTTGAAAATGAAAAGTTGATACATAAAATGAAAAGTTGATAAATAATTATACAAAATGAAGGAGAAAAAACGCACAATATCGACGAGTTTACGAAATTGTGCGCGCCAATTCAATAAAATCTTTACTAGTGCATTTATGATATCCTAATACTTCGGATAAAATATGCATGTGATTCTCCAATATTTTGTGTAATTAATTTTCTCTAGTGCAGTAGTTGTCAACCTGTAGGAAGTCCATTCCCCACCACTCCACCCACTGGTGGAGTGGTGGGGAATGGCGGAGTTGCCAGGTGGGCAATTTCATACTTCAAACAAAAATTAAAGGTTCAAAAATGTCACAAAAAAGCAAAACGTATATCTACGTACTAATAAACACTGCATAGGTTGAAATTGAATTTGTAACCATACCGATGCTGCGGTGGA
Source organism: Athripsodes cinereus (assembly GCA_947579605.1). Classification (NCBI taxonomy): domain Eukaryota; kingdom Metazoa; phylum Arthropoda; class Insecta; order Trichoptera; family Leptoceridae; genus Athripsodes; species Athripsodes cinereus. The sequence goes on from OX388316.1 coordinate 25,185,401, forward strand.
GAATGGAGAGTTGGCTCACTAAAAATGGTGAATTGGAGAAAAAAGGTTAAGAACCACTGCAGTCACTAGTGGCTTTCGTGCAGTTTTTTCTTTTCCGCATTTGATTTGGTTTCGAGTTCACCAGCTTATTAGGAAAACATAAACAGATGAAGATGTCGACAATCCAAAATCAAAATAACCCGATCCGATCATCGTAGTGAACATAATTATTAGGGAAACATAAAAAGAAAATAGTTACACCAGTCAGTAATGCAGTGCCGAAAATCATGATTCATGATTTCTAAAAATATTACGCCATTTGCAATACACGACGTGTATTAGGAAAACATAACATCGAATCGGTAGATCACAAAGCTAGAATTCACACCGCACTGTTTGGAAAATAATTTTATGCATAATGTCGTATTTTTCATTTCAATATTATCTTCTTTATAATGTGCCCATGAGTAGTGATGTGAGTAGAGAAAATTCTCCGGAGAAATTTCTCGAGAACGAGAAATTTCTCCGAGAATTTCTCATCTGAATGAAGAGAAATTTCTCTGATTTTTTCCCATGGGGATTCCCCTATTATTTATTGGCGATAATGCGGCGGAATTCCCCTACAAAATATATGAAAAAATATCCGGTATTGACTAACTTTAATTGTAGCAATATTGGTGATAAATTGTCTCAACATTTGTACATTGTTATTGATTGATTGAATAAAGTACTGATTTATTATTATTTTACTGTTAAATAAAAAAAAAAAATTCTCGGTAAATTCTCTACTTCGAGAAATTTACCGAGAAATTTCTCGGTAAATTTCTCCAAAAATTATTTCTTGAGAATTCCACAACAATACCCATGAGGTTTGCTCTCTGGTTTCAATCCTGTGGATTGGTTTGCAGCAAAATTTGCATCTTTCTTTCCATTGCGTTCTATCTTGTGCGACCCTCTTCAGCTCCTCGTACGATCTGCGACTCACATGTTCGCACAAATCGTCGAGGTATTTGGCCCGCCCTACGGTTTGTCCTCTCAGTCGTCTTTTCTATTATTTCCTGTAGAAGCATTTCGTGGAGCATTATGTGTCCAATCCACCTGGCGCGTCTTTCTGATATGGTTTTAGAGCAGGCACTTTCCTCTCCATCTCGATCTTCGATCTCTATGAATATGTATAGGTCTATCTTATGAATGAGTGTTCTTACAGGGCAAATGGATAGACAGAAAATGTTTGATAAGGATAATAATATGAATAAGGAATCTATCTAGGTTCGCGTGAAAATCTCATGGTTTGCCAACGGCTCTGACAGGATTAGAACCTAAATAACAGGGCACAGTCAGCAACACCACAAACTTTAATATAACCATACTAGCTTTAAACTCTTTCATCATCTGTAGAAAAATATTCAAAAAAATATATGTTTGAATTGGCGCAGAGAGAGAGAGGCAGCCATTGAAGGGCCAAATTTTTTACAGAAAAAATTGGTTTCTATGTTACGTGCCTGGTTAAATAGAACTGATAGAAAGTTGATAATTTTGGACGACTTGTTCCTTTTGGTGCTGTTTTATGATCCTTTGGCCGTCTCAAGGGAAGCAGTAAAAGAGACGGCTTTAGTTTTGCTTATAAAGCTAGTGAGTTTCCCTGGCAGACAGCCTGTTCAAGGACCCGTCAAGCTGAAGGATCTGTCATGAAAGTGTGTGTTATCCTGTACCTCTTGGACTCTTAGTTTTTTTTCCATGGAAGGCATGATTTATAGAAGCCAAATATATAAACACACACTCACACATATTAGAAAATTAAATAAAATATTTCTACAGGGATTATGTACTCAATAAACAGCTGGGTGAACAGCGAGAGACCGTGATATGGCAATATCAATAAGAGATAAAACCTACTGAACATATCAACGTAACTCGTGATCAATATTCAAGCCCAAAGGGTACTTACTGGGCGGAAGACACCTTAAAGTATGAATACTGAATATGTACATAATGCATCCGGTTAGTCGGAAGATGTCTAACTCCTCCGTACTTTTATAGTCTCCAGGAATTAAATAGTTTTCCAGCTCTTTTATAAGTTTTGGAATATTATGTCTCTTGATGATTGTGGTTATGTTGAGGTTTGTTTTGATGCGACGGTCTCGTATCCCTTATTTTTTTATTTTGCTTCTGTATTTGACTGCTTATGAATGTCATGTATCATAGAATAATTTATTGTGATTTTTTTGTGTATGTAATGGTAATATTATTGTAATATATCCAATTTGTACAATTGGGATTGGCTTTTAAGCCATTATAGTAAACAAACAAACAAAAATGTCTTGTTAAAAAACCCCTGACAAAGAACAGTCTTTATGTCTTTAACACTTTTCTGTTAGTTTTTATGTTCGTAAAACATCACGTACTTATAATAAATAATATCTAAAATTCAGCGATGAGACATGCAACCAATCATGAGTGTCTTATTTTTTTATTAGCACACAGAGAGGACAATCTGCTTGTCTATTACCTCCAATTAGTCTGCTGACTACCATACTTGTGACTACCGGACATGCCGTGATCGTATGGTGTTGGTGGTGGAGATATTATATCGCAGATATTATCTGAGAGATGGTCAGACGGTCACTAGCTTCAGAGGCAAATTAAAGACTGAACTCTTCACTGGCGCCCTTTAGACGGTCTAGAGACTGTAAAACGGCGTCATAAATAAAATCATCCAAAATCATCATCATCATCACCCATCCTGTATGTTTTCATAGCACTTGAGTACGACATTATATCTACTGATTACCCTACTTATGAGCTAGGCATTATATCAATTACATTAACAATATCATTATACGGATAATGATTGCAAAAAAAAACATAAAAAAAACAATAACAGTTTCATAAGATCGATCGTGAGATGTCGCTACTGTATGTTGCTGCCCGAGGGAACCATCAATGGATCATTGGATCGAGACTGGATCCCCATAAAGATTAACATAATTCGCATTCGAGTGTGAGAAATCTGTGTGAGCACGGTGTTTAGGACAGAACAAGGTGTTAATTTGGAATAAGTAAGTAAGTAGAGTGTACTAGTAGAAGTTGTTAAGTATATAAAGGTGTTTGTACTCTATCCGTGCAATTGATCGCTATAAAATAATAATCGCTATAACGACAGAATACACCACTTTAAATAGCAGAGCTGGACTAACTTAATGTCCTATTTAGGTAGGTATCTACATTTATCATAATTAGATTTATGTCCAGATGACGTGGTTAGGTGGAATATATCACTGCATAGTGATAATCTCGTCACTGCATAATCAATATTTTATAATCCTACTAGCTGTCCCGGCAAACGTTGTTTTGCCAAATACTAATATCGCTATTAAAACATAGGAGTTGATGGTAGAAGGGTGAAAATTTAGGGCTGTATGTATTTTTTAATGCCCCACCATAAAAAAATAAAAATAAAAATTCGGAGTGAACCACCCTTAACTTTTAGGTGTATGAAAAACAGATTTTGGCTGATTCTCAGACCTACCCGATAAGCACACAAAATTTTATCAAAATCGGTCCAACCGTTTCGGAGGAGTATAATAACAAACACCGTGACACGAGAATTTTATATATTAGATATTGTTTTATAATTCCTATTGAATGATAATCATGTGCCAAAAGAATAAATAAATAGTGAAATAAAAAGAAACAGTTCAAAAAAATAAAAAATATTGTAGATTTAATCGATAAAGTCTACAAGCTAAAATGGCGATGGGCTGGTCATAATATTATAGCAAGAAGAAAGGATGGCAGATGAATGCCTACATCCTGGATTACAGAACTGTGGGAGGACAAGGGAAGCATAAGGAGACCTCAAAGAAGATGAGCGGATGACATTGTTCAAGTGATGGGAAGGAAGTGGGTTCGTGTTGCTCGTGACAGAAAGAATTGGAAAAATATTGAAAAGACTCCTAACTGTATCCAGTAGAGGAAAAATGAAGACAAGCAGCAGTAGTAAGATTTGCAAACATTTTATTAATTCATTAATCCCTACCATCATGGCGTTTTCCACAAATGAGGTAGTCAACAGACTAACTGCATTTGTTAAACATTCATATTGTCCTCTTCGTGCCAATAAAAAAAGGACATTCAGGATAGGTGGCACGCTTCATCATTGTATTGTCGATTGTCGTAGATGTGAGATTTTACGAAAACTTGCCTTTTTTACAGAACACTGGAAAACTTGCAGAAAACAGACAGCTGGGATCAGATAGGAGCAACCCAGTCATTCAAAATTATTTATTTATTTTATTTTATTTTATTTCTTCAAACAAACAGACAGCTATAAAACATACCTACATAAAAATATAACAACACATTTTATAATTTACAAGCCAGTGAAGTTTGCCTTACTTTTTCTATATTAATATTAATAATATATTATTATACTTGTACCCTGGGTACATAGGTATTACTGGGTATATTGTATACTGGGTATATGGGTATATAGATATGTATGTATTATTCATATTCGCGTTTATGTTATTCATTTACTTATTTATTTCACGGTCGACATATTCCTTGGACATTAATAATCTTTTTATACTCATAACTGATCAATACACGAATCTTCGATAATATGAACACATGTAATTAAACTTACTATTAAGGGCGGTTAACTCTCAAATCACTGCAACCTTATTTCTCAACAAATTGAATACAGAAGAAAATCTATACTTATGTCAGAAAGATATTCACACACTGTGACTTCTGTTCAAGGTGTTATCGAATCAGGCTTCACCACTTTATCTCAGAGAACGCTTTCAATTTGCCTCTTTATATTATTGTCTACCACTAGAGTCAGTACACAATTATTATAATCTTCTTAGAATTCTCTCTCACTATACGGATTTTTTCACATCTTCATTTACGGTCCATGGAGTTAGGCTAAGAAACCAACTCCCTTCGGAAATTCGCACATCTATATCATTTTTTGTTGACAAAAATAAAATTTGCGGTTTTAAGGGTTCTTAATTTTTTTATCTCTAGATTTCCTTTCTTTCCTCGTCCCCTCTCCTTCTTTGCAGAGAAATCGCATTTGTTTTACTTTTTATTTTCTTACTATTTATTCTTATATGCTCATAGCACGAGCCCTCCTCAATTTTGAGGGCATAATATGAATTATAAAATAATGTATAATTGTGTTTATTGCTTGTATAGGATTTATGTGTTTACTATTGTCTGAATAAAATATTTTAATATCTCTTTTTATATTTTATGTATCTGTATATTTTGCAAATTGATTTATTTTTATTTAAGTATTTATTCTTTTCATATTTATTTATTCTACTAGATCAGTGTTTCCCAACCGGTGGTTCGCGAACCCCTGGGGGTTCGCTATGTCTACAAAGGGGGTTCGCGAAAATAATAGCGTAATGGCGGGATTTTAAATGGCCCAAGAAAAAGAAAAGAAAAAAAAAACAAAAGCAAAAAAAATAAAAAAAGCACATCAAATACAATGCAGATTGCTCGCTGTTGTTTCGAACGTATGCATACTGCCTATATCTTATGCAGCATATAAAGAAAATTTTATTGTTTTTTTTTGCCTATCATTAACGACTACATAGCGGGTTCGCCAAATTCTGTTGGATATTACTTTTGGTTCGCGACGAGAAGAAGGTTGGGAAACACTGTACTAGATCATTACTTTTTTTATTTTTCTCTTTCAAATGGTTGGCTGGAAGGCTTTGCTCTGTAACAAGTTCACCATTAAACAGAACACTGTTTGTATTATGTGTGAATATGTGTATTTTTATATATACAGTCAATAAAGTTTTATAATTACTATGAGTAAGGTTCATGAACAAGAGGAAAATAAAGGCAATATTCAAATAAAGAACATAAATTAAGTATTTTTTTTTATTCAAAGGTTTGAACAGTTATTCAAAGGACACTAGTTCAGTAAAAAAGTTTAAAAGTTTGGTATCCGATTTTTTGATTGATGAGGGTACGGTAGAGATAGATGTAGGGAAATGTTTTCTTTAAAAAATAAAAAATAAAATAATCTTTATTGTGAAATAAACAATATAACACAAATGGCGGGTTTATTGCCTTTAGGCAATTTCTTTGTTGGTTTAGAATTGTTAGTGTTCTTGTCTTTTATGTTTCCATGTCTTATGTTATTTGTTTCTATCATCTTTTTGTACTATTGTAATGTTTATGTTGTTTGTTGTTAGCCCCAATACAGGTGCATTGTATCTAGTGGGGCAGCAACACCAACGCATTGTTAATTGTTACATAAATAATGTGGTATTATTGATATAAATGTGATGTAAATATTTTATGAATAAAGAAATTTTATGAAAAAAAAAGGTAATAATAACTTAAAGAGGGTTGAGGGTCTGAAAGAGTTATGAAATTGTAAGCAATATATGACATGATTTTGTATATGTTAACATTCCTAAGAGCAAATTGTCATAGTTTTTGTATGAAATATTTAAAATTCACATTTTGAATGTTTTTGCAGCGCCCTGAGACGATGACAATATCTTTTCATTACGGCCGGACGTTTTACTCTAGAATGACGAGTGGCCAGAAAAAAATACCTTCTTCCGGTCTTCAAAGTTCTTTTCAGGTACTCAGAATGTAACTGAGCACCTTCTGTTTCTTTTCTAGCGATTCTGCGCCAATTAAGTTGCCTTTTTCATTCATACATTATTAATTCATACCATCACGGCGTTTTCCACAACTAGGCTATCCAGAGGAATAGCTGCGTGTATGAAACATGCAGATTGTCCTATCTATGTCGATAAATCAATAATAATAAGACATAAATGATGGATGACAAACCTCATCGCTTAGTTTTAGATGTCATAAGTCTTGAATGTGAGGTTTTCCGGACACCTGCTTTTTACAGAACACTCGAAAATTTACAACGAAAGGAGAAGGAAACCTTTTCGTTACCTGGGACTTCACGAGAACAAATCACGATCTATCCCATCAGGGCATATCCCACAGGTGGAGTAGTTCCCAGACCAGTTGCACGCAATTAAACATGCAAGCTGTCTTCCCCATGCCGACAAAGTCATTCAGGATTGCTGGCACACGTCATCACTGAATTTAAGATGTAAAGTTCTTTATTTTTTCGAACACTTGCCTTTTAGAGGACACTCGAACACTCAATGGAAAAGATTTTTTTTTTTATTTATATTTATGAAAAACAAACAAACAGCTATTTACATGTTATAATATAATGTAACTTAAATATTTGCATGTTTCACAAGCCAGGGAGATCTGGGGTTCAGAATGGGAGATCAATTCTTTGCCGGGTGCTCTACGAAATAGAATCCTAGAAGATGTAGAAATTCTTATAGAAGGGTCTAAAGAGAAAAAATTATATCTGTCAAACAGTATGGCCTGTTTTTTTTACGCCACGGTATAACAGGATGGTCCAAATATCTAAATAATATAAGAACCATTTCGATCAATCAATCGTTTGATATTGTAATGAAACGATTCGGTCTGAAATGAATGTTCGGACTGGCGCAGCAAGAACACAATCAATGTTACCTCTGCTACTGGCCGTCATGACATAACTTGAATTATGAAATCAAAAAATAATCATCATAATAATATATTGATATTATTATTAATATATTCGCATTATAATCATATTCGATTCATCTTCAATGCGACCGCATCTCTAATTTGTTTTACTGAAATCAAAATGTTGTTGGGTAAAAAGTATCCGTGAATCGAAGCGGTTCATTATCGAACCGAATCCATCTGCATTCGATTGAATTTAAAGAGATATATCATAATATGTAACGCGTAGATGATCTTTTTTCTTAATACACGTATGAATTTTCTTTTAAGAAATTTGGATTTGAAATAAACTTCAATAGACTCCGGACTCACAGTATGCAACCTACTCCTCGTTTACAACACAAGCGTTTTGGTAACATATTTATCACAAACCCAGAAAAACATCTATCAATAATTTCACGCCGTGTCACAAGTGGGGTAGGTTCACATATTTCTTCGCTCTCTCCACATTCACGTAATGTCTCATAGAATACATAAAAACCGATTTCTTTCACTCAACACGTGGTAAGATGGAAGAAATCACTTTATAGTGATAATCTCGCCACTGAATATCGTTCTAGTTTTTTAAATTTTTTATATATGTTTTGTTAACACTGATATATAATGATGATGTGCAAAAAGAATAAATAAATAAAAGACGATCGTCCTTAAGAATTTGATCTACATAGTTCTCGAACGTCCAGACTTTCTCACCCCTCCCCCCCCTTTCAGACAAATACACCCTCTTCGTTATCCTTTCATCACAAATTCGCTCCTAATGTCCTCCTTCGATTTTTAAACAAATCATTTGTTCCTATCGATTTGTGTTTAGTTTTGAGTTATGCTGTTTAATATTCATCCCGTGTGTCGGGTTACATCGCTGAAACATTAATAAAAGCGCATAGCGATATGAAACAATAATAATAAATACACAGTGAAAAACTGTATCAAACACACAGAATCATCACAATCAATGTAATAACAAAATAGTCTATTCGTATATGTGTTTAAATATATGTACGTCATGGACAGAGTAACTAGGCAAGATAGAGGGAAAATAATACACTCTGTACGAGGTCTCATACTCTAGGCATGTTTAAGCTAAAAATATTGTACATATCTTATTTATTGACAGAGATATTACAGATTATATTATGACAACATGTCACCAAATTTTGACACTAATTGATTATAATTATTGTTCTGCATGTTTTCTCAATGCAGAATAGCGTGTAGTTTGTTCTGTAGAGTTCCCAAAAAAAATAAGTTTCATACTCTTGTAAGAGTGGCTTGTTAAAGGCAGCTATTCATAAAACATCGTTAATGAGACGTTTAAATTCTTCAATTCAACGATGGTGTATGTGTCACCCATCCCAAATGTCTCATTTAATAAGACACGAAGAGGACAATCTGTTCGTTCTTTACATGCAGTTAATCTACAGGTTACTCCACTTGGGAGATATGCTAAGAATTGATATAGTGATATATAAAGTATGAATAGATACTTTGATACAGTAACTAGGCAAGATATAGGAAAAATAATACACTATACGAGTATACATAGTCTCATCCTCACTAGACAGCAGGACTACTCTTGACACAATCTAAATACGATCTTAATCTAATATAATAATCATACGACGCGCGAAGGGACTTTGATATTCAAAACATTATACATATTACATTGTTGACGGAGATATTAACAGTTTATATGAGACCATGTCATCACGTTTGTATGGAAATTGAATATACAGTTCTGACCACCTAGACAAACAGTACTTGACGATCGACTACAAACGAATTTTTGACAATAACCACAACAAAAGCGCATAATTACACGGTACATTGTAGGTAGATTGTCGAAAAGTTCGCCAGTAGTCGATCGCTAAGTAGGGTTTGTCTGCGGCCCCTGCATGTTTTGGTAAAATACAACATTTTATTTCAATTTAATATAATTATACCGAGATGATAAAAACAATGATTTAATATCTTAGTATATCTATCTATCAACCTTTTTTACGCTCACGCCGTATCCCAAGTGGGGCAGGCAGAGAGGACGAAACGCCAAATTAATTTAGTTTTTGTATTTATACAAAAACATTACAATTGCAAAAAGTAGACGCTAAACCATTGAGCAATAAATGATGTATTATCACAAATTATACATCAGAACTGTCAAAAATATTATAATCATGGCGTAACCAGTTTATAAACAATTTCTTCAATTTTCGGCATCTATCAGGGAAGTAATTATGATATAGTCAATGAGGCATGCCATCCATCTTGAATGTCTTAACGGAAAGAACGACATGCGTATTTATTGAATGCAGTTGTTGAGCTGGCTATTACATTTGTATTAAATGGATAGTTGGAATGGAATGGATGAATCAATAGTTAATTTGTCTATTTAATGTTTTTTTTCATAAAGGAAACCGGGTAAACTATGCTAGTAAAAATACACGAAGAATGAGATGATGATTAGTTGTAACGATCCTCAGCAATGTGGAATGATGTTATTAAAAATAAATACCAGAGATTCGTATGTCAGATACCTACTAAATATTAATAATGCAGTTTTTGTCATACACTTCAAAATTATTATTAATATTAAAATCAAAACATTTGTTTAATAATTAGTTTTTTTTATTAAATCTTAATACAATGTAGTCTATCTATATCGTCACAGAATATTCCAAAAGGGGGGTATTTTAATTTGCCCTAACAGTTCCTCTCAAGATCTCAGGAGGATTTTAAATACAAGAAAACAAGTTCATAATTATAATAAAAACCACGCCCAGACTCTACACACCAGCGAGATGAAAATGTTCAGATGGGCTCGTGGTGTAACAAGGTTAGATAGGGTTTAAAAAATTACCATATCCGTGGTAGTTTCAAAGTCGCTCCCATCAGCTAAAAAGTGACTGGAAACAGATTAAGATGGTACGGACAAATTTTGAGACTACCACAGGATAATATGATAAAAAGGACAATTGACATAGAAGTAGGATCCAAAAGACATGGTAAACTAGTGACCACCTAGATGTCCACAATGGCTAGGGACCAGAGGCCTGAGTCAATAACACATTTTCACGTTACGTTTTCGTTCCGTTAGCGTTCAAATGCAGTCGATGTTGTGCCAAAGTGTTAATTTTCGTAACTATTGTGTATCTTAGCAACGAAATTGACACTTGCTTGCAACTTCGTCTATACTCGAACGTTAACGGAACGAAAACGTAACGTGAAAAAGTGTTATTGACTCAGGCCCCTGAGGGAGGCAGAGCTGCGTTCGGAGTACTTGGAGGATGAGGACTGAGAGAGCCGACCCCAAATAAATGAGATAAAACTGAGGGAGAAAAAGAAGAATCTTTATTGCGCAAAATATATTCAATAAAATATATACTTAATCAAAATTCCGTGGAGCAACCGGCAAAGAATTGATCTCCCACTCTTCCGAGTATCCTGTAAAAAGCGGGTATTCGTAAAACTTTTCTGCGATAAGGTTTGCCACCTATCCTGAATGTCTTATTTTGTTGACACGGAGAGGACAGCTTGCATGTTTAATGCATGCGACTGGTCTACTGACTATTCCGCTTGTGGGATATGCCGTGATGGGATAGTATAGGTACTATCTAATCCAACTTCTATGCAACGCAAGATAATTATAAATAAAAAACGGAGAAATGAAATGATTTCAAGCGTCAACTTTCAAATGTCAAGGTTTTGGACAAAAAATTCAAAAACCCGTTTCCAGTGTCAGACTTAAGCAACGCATTTTTTGCCAAATCACCCAAATACAATATTAAAATATTTATTTTTTATTGATACGTATCTCTGAGACAAAAAGGATCTTCAAAAATCACTTTTTTCATACACACCAAATTTATATATCGAAGGGCAATAACACCATGTCGATTTTTTGTCAAATCGACTTATGAACATAGTGTGTTGTAGTCCTAGTTATGCTCTCTTAGGAGATATTTATTTATTCATTCATTTATTAACAGCATTTAATAAAACATAAAATGTCATAAAATCTACCTAACTAGGCATGAGCCCGTACCAAGGCAGACTGAATCTCTGAACTGTGTGTGTTTTGTAGATTTTTTTCTCATTTTGATTTATGCAGAATTTTTCTTATTGTTTGTGTTTTTATTATTATTATTATTATTTATGTTTATTATTTGTGGTTATTCGTTTATTCATTCCTTATTTTATTGATTGATATTGTATTTAATTTTTGATTCTTAATTTTTACAGACAATCATGTATTGACTTGTTTTATTTCATTTGACTTGGTTTTATCTGGAATTCATTGATTCGTTGTCTTACATATTTGATGATTTTTATTTCATTATTTTATTTTATTTTGTTACTTTATTTTATTGTTTTATTATATTGTTTTATTTTCTTTAATTTTTATCTTGTTCATCTGTTTATTCTTGTATTCATTGATTAATCTGTTTGTTTAATATTCCATATATTCATTTTTTCACCTTATTTTGCATGCGTTTAATTATAGAATCATTTGCATATTTTCATTTTTATTTAGGTAGTTAGTCAATTAATTTATTTGATTATTTATTTATTTGTTTATTTATTTATTTGTTTGTTCATTGTTATGTTATTATTTTTTATTCTATTAATTCTCCATCATTTTCCAAATATTCATTTGTTTACTTTATTGTGTTTGCGTTTAATTATTGACTCATTGACATATTTTCATTTTTAATTAATTTATTTATTATTTGTTCATTGTGATTTTTTTTTTTTGGATATAATGATAGTTTATTGATTGTATATTGTTTATTATTTTTATTCGCAGCACGCCTCGATACAGGTTAACCTAGTGAGGCTGCTGCAACTTAATTGTAACCATGTTAAGAAAAAATGTATGTTGATATTTTGTATTTATGCGCAATAAAAAGAATTTCTATTCTATTCTATTTCTATTTTCATTTGTGTTTAGTGTTAAATGTGACGTGATTAGACGGAAGAAATCACTATATAGTGATAATTTCGCCACTGCATATCATCACATTTTTTCTTATAAATATAAACTAATTTGTTGATTTTGATATGTGACGCACGTTTTGTAATATAATATTATGCAAACTTTGCTAGTACTTTAACTGTAGGTAATTAATTTACGGTATATTATCAATCAAGTCATGACTGTTTGTTTGCGAAATAAAATTTAAAAATGACATAGGATAGTTTCGCCATACACATACATCTGTCGTAACTCTTTTTTTCGGCATATAATTTCTTCATGCGCCTGCGTTGTCTAAATAATATTTAAGAGCATTGAATTCAAATTGTTTGTGGACGATAAGGATCTGAAGATGGCTCCAGGAGATGTTGGCCAGGAGATAAGAACACTATTGGCAACATTAAGAATAATAACAGCGGGAGAAATAAATAATTCATATCTCAATTATTTGCTCAAATTCTATTTATTTACTTGAAAAGAGAGACGGTGAAGTCATTATGGTAATAATGTGACTTTCTTATCGATCTTTAAAAATATCTATCAAAGAATCGGCCTCCTATTCTTTCCTGTAAGTTTTCGATTGTCCTGTAAAAGGAAGGTGTTCGGAAAATAAAAACATTTTACATCTTAGATTGATTAAGGTCTTCTTTTTGTTGTTAGATTTTGTTTGTGTTTGTTTTTAAAAAAAAATGTATGAACCATAGAGTAAGTAATAATAGTTGATCTTTGGTATGACCCTTATTAACGTTTAAGGCTGAGGTCGTAGATGTGAGAAATAAATAAAGAAATTCAGCGATGACGCATGCCTCCCATCTTTAAATTCTTTTAAGTTTTCTTAAGTACCTATTCGTCAAAGTGTTGCTTTCAATGCGAACCTTAAAGCATTACTCTTAGATATTACAAATTTAAATTCCTTGTCTTAAAAATAATTTAAGAAACTTGACAACCTCGGGACTATTATATTTAATAAATTGATCATCGGCAAACAATTTTTAAATTAGTTTTTTTTTTTGTTAAATATATACCAGTATGTAAAGGGTAAGTAAATCAATAAAAAAAGACAATCTATCCCATCACGGCATCTCCCACAAGCAGGGTAGCCAGCACACCAGAGACATTTAATAAACATGCATGCCGTCCTCTCCGTGCCAACAAAAAAATACTACATTCAAGATGAGCGGAGTAGGTGTACCTCATCATTGAATTTAAGGTGAATTTTTTTTCGCAATTCTTAATATTACAGAATTCTCGTAAACTTACGGAAAAGAGTGGGAGATCTTCTCATTGTCGGGTATTCCACGCTTGAATCATCTTTAGCAACCCGAACAATACAAAGAGATGTCTTCTTTGTACGAGTATGTATAACTCTAGTAGTTCTAAGACTGGACATTTAAATCTACAGAAACTGATTTTGAAGAAAATTGAAAAATATTCAATGTGTATACAGAAGTTCACTGGCTGCCCCAAAAATAAATGGCTTATTGAACAGTTTGGTAGTCCCATGGATAATATTTGTAATCGTCTTATGTACCTATGTAGGTATTAAAAAGCATTTTTCTTGCAGATATGAACTTCTTAAGTGGACCTAATGGTAGATTTTTTCATCAACTTTAAGAAGGAATTTTGAAAATTACAAAAATACTTTTTGTAATATTTAATAAATTTTAAGCAATTCACAGATGGTCAGATGAACTCCACCAATTATTATTATCAAACATATATTTTGTCTTCACTAAATATATATTTGTGTCGATGGGGACGTATGTAGGTATATAAAGTTGAGAAAACGTTTAAATGTTCTGACTTTGTGCTAGGATTAAATTCCGAAAAATACCAAGGCCCGATTTAGTGGCCGAAACACGAAATTTAAAGAAAAAATAAAAATAAAAAAACAGAAAATCTACCGGTAGTGCATCAGTGAGGAAAGCATTTTTATTTAAATTATTTGTAGTATTCATAGATAAATAAGGTCTATAATTGTAGGTAACGAAAAGAAGAAATACTTATTACACTAAAGAATTATATATAATCCTGTGGAGTTCTCCCAACAAGGAACAGTCTCCCACGTTTTTTTGTAAGATTTCGAGTGTCAGATAAAAAACAGGTGTTGGTAAAATCTCACTATATAAGACAATTAACATCTAGGAACAATGCGACGATAAAGTTTGCCACCAATTCTGAATGTCTTATTTCTTATTGACTCGGAGAATATGATTTGCATGTTTATTACATCCATCTAGTTAGTCCGCTGGTATAATACAAAAATTATTCACAATGAATGATTTCGTACTTTGGTCAGTGTTTTTTCGGGTTTTAATTCCAACAATTTGGCACACTTATGAGTGTGTTGCTAGCTTAGATTTAATTTCCAAAGTCCTCTGATAAACTCTTGGCGCTGTCATCGCGAAATCATCACAATGCAATGATATAACTAATAAAATATAAAACCTACAATATATTAGGTACTATAGAATACCTACAAATATATTTCCAGTGTTGCCTGCATTGTTTGTTTGTATCTCAGCAACACAGAAATCCCTCACTATTTTATTATATTATTCCATCCAATGATCGACCACGGCTCGCCCCATCGATCTTATACACCTGTATACCTACTAATAATAATAATATACGCAATGCTGTGCGCAACTCAGACGCGCATTCCAATACATATTAATCTTAAATAGATCATTATTTTTATTCATTTATTTATTTATTCTTTACTCTTCATTGATTACAAGCAAATTAAGCCAGAAATACATTTAAACGGTATTCAGCAGACTAACTGCAGGTAAAAAACATGCATATTGTCCTCTCCGTGGCAATAAAATAACAAGACATTCAGGGTGGGTAGCATGCTTCATCACTGAATTGTTAGTTGTTTTATATGTGAGGTTTCGCGAACAGCTGACTTTTATAGGATATTCGAAAACTTGCAGAAAAAATGGGAGATCCATTGTTTACCGGAGACTCCTCGGAGTAGGCATGCCAATACTAACGAATTAGCTTTAGGCTGGCTGAAGTGATCGATTACTTTATGTATCCACAAAAATAATAATAGTTTCTTAATAGGTACTGAAATTTTATATAACCTCTGTCCCTTTGGTTCGGTTCTGTAGGCTCTACGATGGACTGCATAATATAATGTGGAGTGCATCAAACCCGAGCAGCAAACAATAAGAACAGGCAAAAACACCAAGGGGTTGACCAGACGGTAGCATAATACTTACACACACTACTCCGGAGACACGAGGCATGGGGTAAGGGGTATACAAACTTTTAACTTAATACCATACTTGAATTAAAATTGAAGGATTATGCTGTGTTGGGTCTCTGACTTTCCAATCGAGAGAAATAAGTTCGGATTCTCTCACTCTTGATGTATTACACCGAAAGAAACATAATAATATATTATACTTACCTTATTTATGTCTATTTGGTAAAACTCCATATTTATTGTAAATTAACAATATTTTGTAGTAGTTATTAGTAATTACTAAGAACTAATATTTCAGTTACCTAGGATTCGACATGCTTTGTCTTTGTCATACTAACAAAGATTTTGACGAATCCATAGCATGTCGAAACCGAGGTAACTGAAAATAATATATTAAGTTCTTAGTATAACTTTATAACTCCCATTTCACGACACAATATATTTCTTCCTCAGAAGTGTTTGTTACAAAAAATCACATTCATCTTATAAAAATTACTCAGAAAGGAGTTAATAAAGGTTTTTAATTCTGGTGTGTAAGGTATAAAATACTACACATTTTACGATTTAGATAAAATAAATCAATAAAATTCTACAGAATTAAATAAAACATTTTCAAATAAAATATTTAAACTTGAATCACTATGTTTATTTGTTACATTAATTTAAATTACGCTATCGCCAACATCAGCTGTATGATTCATTGTCTTTTGTATGTATGTATAAGTGCCTACTATTATTATTATTATTGTTATTTTACTATCATAGTTCTATCTTTGTAAGTCAGTCTTGAAAAGCTCGTCAATGGTGCAAGTGCACTGAAATCGCGATAGCGTAATTTAAATTAATGTAACAAAAATAAACATAGTGATTCAAGTTTAAATATTTTATTTGAAAATGTCTCGTAATTGTTACATAGTTAATGCCTCTAAAATAAGTTAAATTAAATAAAACAAAATGTTTTATTCTACTATTTGGTTTATTTGACGAGAGAGACATCTTTCGTCTTGTTAGGACATTGTCAATCCTCTCTCTCGTCAAATAAATCAATTTAGTAGAAGAAAACATTTGTTTTATTTATTTCGCTATGGAATTCTACTACCTAAACACCTCTAAAATAAAACTCTAGTAGTCAAGTTCATTATTGTGTTTGACGGTAATATCCTTCTCATTTTATAGTCTCCTAATACCTTTGTGTATAAAATAATAATTGGTTCCTTAGTATTGAAAAAACAAACAAGCTGTGACTAACTAAGTAGGTACGAAATTAACGAAAAGACTTCATAGCAGATATCAAAGTTGAATTTATTATTCTAGTGGTTAGGTATAATTAATAATCAACAAATCTAATAAATATTTGTGTCCGTTCGTTTGTAGGTTTATAATTATATCCTCAATGCACACCATAAGTAGGTAAGAAAAAGGAAAATTAATACATTCTACATATCTCTCATCTTTTGGGCAGGTTTTAGGTCAAAAAGTATATTGACAGGGATATTATTGGTGTTATCAAATTTGGACGGGAAGTTTTGAAGTTTTTTCTTAAAACCTGTGTCAATTTTTTATTTTCTTTTTTTTTTTTATTCTATTTCATTCATTATGATAGAATCAAAGGCCTTTTTTATAGTATAAAGTTATAGACTAAAGTAGAAATTCAAACAAAAAAAATGTAAAGCTACCAATCAAATCGTGCGGCCAAAATAATTGCATATCAATTGGTCTTAAACAAGCGTTGATTAAAAAAAATCCTTTTAAGACTTTGTTAGGTATATAAGATGTACATGTACAATACTTCCGTATTGGAGCGAGGGAGACCATTACTATGTTATGGAAACAGCAAACGTTTATTTTCTGTTGTTAACTTTTAGAACAAGTTTTCTGTGAAAATTAGTACTACGTTGCTTGTCTATACTATACAGGTCTATACTATGCAGGACTAAACTGTAAAAAATATTGGAATCGTGGTATTGCCAGTTATTAATTTATATTTTGTCATTTTTTAAGAAAGTATTTATACTATCTGCAAAAGTTAATTTATCAATTTGATGTATATTTCCTCAGTGAAGCCAAGTAAAAAACTACACTAAATGAATAACAAAATTTATATACTCATCATCTTATATTCGCCTGATACGTTTGTTTACTTGGTTAATAATAATTCGAATATAATAATAATAGGTAGGTATGTTTAGATTAATTCTAAGAATTTGCTGTCTGTCATATTTCACCAGAATTCTCTGATATTATAATAATAAATTCACATAGAATAACAATAAATAAATAATATAATCGGCTTATAAAATTATTATCTATATCATCACATTTAATCAACATGTAGATAGATCATCCTTTCAGCCCCATAAAAATAAGATATACAGTATGGGTGACAAATTTCATCTCTGCTGAAATGAAGAGTTATGGTTAAGTCGGAAGAGATCGCACCTTTGCAATATACTCAATAATAATAAAACGAATTATCGCACAAAACAATTCAACATAAGAAAATAAACAATTTAAACTAGACAAATAAGTTTTATTTATTTATTTATTCTTTTTGCACATCATCATTATAAACAGTTTTGTGCAATGGCCGAGTTTATCGCAGAAGCGCGATATCTCCCAACTGACCCATTAAACAAAAACTAAAATAAAATTAAAATAATAAATAAATAAAATAAAATAAATAATTAAAAATATATACATACATATAGATACTTAAACAAATATAAGTAAATAATATATTTAAAAAAAAAAACTACTTATTGATTGTATATAATTTGAATGTAGATCTTACATGGAATTGTTTGTTATCAATAAACAGTAAAGAATGAATAAATAAATAAGAGTTCTCTTGATAATGTCAAGCGGCTAGCTTGACGAAAGCGCTTGAAAATATATTATATTATCATTAGTGAGAAAAATAAACTGTTTATTTTTATATCTTTTTAAAAAATTTAAATATGATTTTACATAATGTAAACACAAAAACGCTCGAACAATTCGAAATGAAGATGTTAATTGTCTTATTCATTTACAGGACATTCGAAAAGTTACACAAAAGAAAGGAAGATATATTCTTTATCGGAAACTAAACTAAAAACTATCGACGACCTCGAATAGTTTTATGAAATTGGGTTAGTTGGAAGAAATCGCGCCTCTGCGATAAACTCGCCCTCTGTATATTGATTGTATGATTGTCTTTGTTTGAAATGTATTTTTGTGTGAATTTGCTTGTTATCAATGTACAGTAAAGAATAAATAAATAAAAAATAAAATTGAATTAAAAATAAAACCAAAGATTGTTTACCGGCTAAATCAGAAAGGAGTAAAAATAACGTTCGACAGAGAAAATGTCCATCTACCGAGTATTGACAATAATGGCAGGAGTTTGCCATTCGGACAATGCCAACTATTCAGCCAGACAGCCACAGTGGAAGCACGGCCAGTCAGTAGAATTACTTCATTCGTCACGGGAGAATTTCAAACTCTCCGTTGTAGTTTAATTAAATTTAATTCAATTTAAACCAACTATCATAATAATTAAGACCCTCCAACAACTCCCGTCGTAGCCTCATAAATATTACACACAAGACAATCAGAGAACCATGAGATGGTAGGTATTATAAATCCCGATTTCAACAGCAGAAACCTGAAGAATACTGGATGTCTGGTTTCTGCTATTGAAATCAGAATTAAGAACACCATTTTATATCTAAGTATCTGTATTTTAGATACATAGGTACTTAGATATAAAAATGGTATAGAAATCTTCAAAAATCAAAATTTATAATACCATTTTATATCTAGATATTTAGATAGGTACCTGAATATAAAAATGGTATTCGAAAATTCTGATACTTGGATATAATTAGAAGAATACTTGTCAGTTCTATACATAAAATGTTTTGACTGAGTCCATGTATCGATTTTGTATTTATGTGTCTGGAAATTATTAAAATTAAACATGAAACAATATAATTATTAGAGTCCCCGGTAGAGAATATGTATGTATTTCGCTCTTTTCTTAGATTTCAAGTGTCCCGTAAAAGACATGCATTAATAATTAAGACATCATGAATCAGACATTAATAGTCTTGAGATTCTTGAGTGTCATTGTGGCTCTAAATTACAGATTATGAACAATATTGTGAAGTGTCCTTTGTATGGCTTTTAGTTTGGTCGGCGGGGTAACCACCGATGCAGCCAACGATTAGAGAAATTTACCGTTGATTTCAATGCCAAATACTTTTAAAGAACATCTTCAATACAACGATGATGAGACATGCCACCCATTCTGAATTTTATGACTTTTATTGGCATGGAGCGGATAACTTATATGTTTATTACAGGCTGCTTATCTGACCACAACCCCATTTTTAGGGTATGATGTGACGGTATAGATGTATTAGAGAAATGAATTTATTAATATCAATTAGAAAAAATATAACCTCATACGAAATATATCACGTATCTACATTAATTTCTGACAGGTTTTGAGGTATTGCAACAATAGTAATAATTATCTAGCTAAAATGTACAATTTAAGGCATTCCATCACGAGTGATTTGTGGTAGGAACCTAAATAAATTAAAATTGAAAATTAAGTTGATTATTATAAAATCAGGTAATTTGAAACAAGTGTTTCTTTCTACTATGAGTTATTGATCATGATTTTCGATTGAAGTCGAAAGACGTCTCTCTCATGATCAATAACTTATAGAGAAAGAAACACTTGTTTCAAATTACCTGATTATGGAATTCTACTACGTGTGCACCGACACAATTAATATATTATAAAATCAGTACTTAATAATTGTGGACACACTGAAGACGACTTGCATGTTTATTACAAGTAGTTGATCTGCTGGCTGTTAAACATGTGGGAGATGCCTTGATGGGATAGATAGATGGACGGACTATAAAATAAAAGGTTGCAATTATCAGGGTAGCAGACAATATTGTGAGTATTTTGAGTGTGCATGATGAAGTGTTGTAATGTAGGAAGTAATGTAACATAACGCAATGAAGAGACGTTGTGTAGAAGAAAATGTAAGAGAAAAATTTAGACGTATTAAATTAATTTAATATTAACTACATGCATAGATGTATTGTATCATAGACTAGAAAGACAAACAAAAAATTGTTATTAGGCCCAATAGAATCATTGATACCTAGAAAATATTTTCATATCAAGCTTAAACAAGCGTTGCTCTAAGGAGAATGGTTAATAAACCATTGCGTGATTGAGTGATGGATTGATGGAGAGTTGGAGTGATGGAGAGAAATAAGGATATTAGGAGAATGAGCTGATGCAAGTGGACTATTGTGGATAGAAAGCGAGTAAATAAGTTGCGATGGTTTGAAAATGTGAAGCGAATGATATATATCTGAAAGAGGGGTGTTAGAAAATGCGGGCGTCCTAGAACATTTTTTTTGAAGTAAAATTGATTTTTGATTTTGTTATGTGAATGATAATATGCAAAAAAATAAATAAATAAAACTACGCGGTTGTAACACGTGGATCAAATTCTCAAGGATGGCCGCATGTTGAGTGAGAGGAATCGGCGTGCATGTATGAGAAATTGCATGAATGTGGAAGTAGCGAAAGAAGTACATACAGATAACATAGCGTTCCGTTCTCTTTTTATAGAGTCTACTACAGATAGAGAGATGGTTCAAAATTGTGAAATAGTCAATTGTTATAATATGGATATGATGTACAATACTTACTTGTGATAAGAGCGAGTCAAATTATATCGTGTTGATATTGATTTTGGAACACGAATCTGAGAGAATTAGTACAACGTCTCCAGTTTATGTTCATATGTCTATAGAGAAAAAGAGGATTCTGCGAAGATATCCCGTACACTGTAGTGTGTATAATAATATTAATAGTAGGTATAGTGAACAATACAAAAGTTTTTGAACACAGATATTTCAGGCACAATGCTGGTATTTTGATCCCGCGTTTTGAGCCTAATCCTTTGATATCCTGTATATCTGGATAGGTGAATTTTTCCCGGCATTAGACTGTTAAGTTTTTGTGTGACCATGACTGATCATATGGAGACTTATCTGGTTGTATAATGCTGAGAAGTGTGGATGGCAATTCTGCCGCCACGTATAAAAATAAGAAGAAGAAAAAGAGCATAGTAAGACTCACAATATAAGACAATAGCTCCTATTATTTATAAATGTCGTAGGAAAATTATGAAAATCGAGATTCGATCAAATGCCTTAGAATAAGGTAGCTTTCCACTCTTCACGATTTCTGTTTCAGTTCCTTTTCCAACTTATTCTTCTACCTTGTACCTCTTCTCTTCCTTCCTTAATTTTTTTTATAAACGTGTCACGACATTGGGTTAGTTGGAAGAAATCACACCTCCGCGATAAACTCAACTTCTATATATGTATATTAATTGTATTCAAAATATGTAGATTGGAGCATCTGATAAAGAGTTGGTCTTCCATTATTCTCCGTAATTTTTCGAGTGTCCTGTAAAAGGCAGGTGTTCGAAAATATTAAGACATTTAACATCCTAAATTCAGCGATGAGGTTTGCCACCCACCGTGAATGTATTGATTCTATATTATAGACACGGAGGGGACAGCTTGTATGTTTATTAAATGCAGCTGGTCTACTGCTGCAGGTTACCCCACTTGTGGAATATGTCGTGATGTTATAGTATGGTAAAATAATTGTATGTAAAATTGGTTTTGTACAGTAAGGAATAAATAATTAAAACGGTTTAGAGATTTGATCAAATCGTTCTTTAAAAAAATCGCCCCAAAGAGTTGTTTTTTAATATCTTCCGTAAATTGATCATCTTCCTTAGGGATTTGATCAAATGACGATTTTCATCATTTCTCTACTACATATTAATTACATAGTGTCTGTCTACCTATCTATCTAAATGTTGTATAGGTATTGAGATGATACACGGTAGTAGAATGCGTAGGCATGCGTAACATTCAACCACCATAACATACATACCCCTGCGTTTACGTAAACTACTCTATTTGTAAAAATTACAATTAATTCACGTAAAAATGTTAAAAATTAAGTCCTCCTGTTCTATGACATCGATGCCAGAGCAATAGAAATGTGCGGGAAGAGGTTACTCAATGTGAGCAAAGACGCTCTTTAGAGCGAGAAGAAGGCTAGAGGTTTGTTTTTGCCCTGAGCTTTCGGAAGAAGCATTGAAATGAGATTGTGTTGAAGAACCTGGATTAGAACCAGTATCCTCTTAGTACCTACGCTAACATAGATGTACCTTGTAGTTCAGTAATAACCACGTATTTTGTTTCATAAAATATTTAGTTATATAAAATACTAACAAAATTATTTAATTAGGTATACCTACATATATTTTTATGCACATAATTATTTTATAACAGTCTAAACATAACAATACAAAATTAAAAGTTATAATGTTGTATACTCGTATTTCCAATACTGAGCTATGCAATTTTACTGATGTAGGTATTGGATTTCTATACAAGATGAAAAATTCATCATAAACTAACTCTCTTACATACTCTGTTCTCCTAATACATTCGTGTACATTGCACAACACCCCTAGTTTGTGCTTCTGCGCTCTATTTGCTCGCTCCATTTTATGTTATCCTGGTACAACATAGGGATATTACGTAACTTCGTTTTAATATTGTGCAATATTTGTTGTACCGTACGGCCGGCGCTGCTTTACAATTTGGTGCAATGAATACTGCGCCCAACGCGGTTTTTCAAGACACTAAATCCAAAACACCACTGATGAACTTATGAACACTTCTTTCTCACTTCTTTGACTATTTTCCTCGTACACTTCTATCTAAATTTGGCATGCTGTTTACTTACTATTTTTAAAGATTAAAATTTCCCGCCAATAATAACTACAGCGCAAAGTTAGATCGTTTTATTTCCTAGCCTGCAGAACCATTGAGTGCTTCACAATACTCCTGTTTTCCTGATACAAGGAAATATTTAGTGACCCGTCAAAATTTGACAATAAATTTATTACAGAGACGTTAAATGCAAGCGGCAGGCATCTAGTGTGAAAACTGAGTTATGCTTTTAATGTTTTTAATTCCGTGTTATTTTTGTAACTGTACATCGATAAATAATTTGCATTTTATAAAAGAAACTAAATGATACTAATATGATCGACAATATTATTATTGTAAATTGCAGAATGTCGCATTGATATAACAGAATAATGGGGCGAAATTTCACCCCACGAAGTGCGCAGACAGTTGACAAACATGGAATCGTTTTGCGCATAATAAACGCAGGAGATCCAACAAAACGCACAGTAAGTTAGTAACAAGTAGCTGGTATTATTACTACTACTATACTACGAGGTTACTACTACGAGAGTTACCCGGTCCATCTGGTTTTGTTTGTCATCTCCACAATAGGAGTTCTATAGTACGGAGTGCGTACTAGCGTATAACCCTTAAAAGGGCAAAAGGGGACAGGGACAGGATTCCATCAGAGGACCCGTCCTCTTCTTCGTCGATATCAGAGGGGGTGCAAGCAAGAAGTGGTAGTGGAGAGGAAGATACGAACGACGGGGAGAATAATAGGTTATTGTCAGACACATGGCACATTGTCCATACTGATAATGATACCCCGTATACATTACACATACCTACTTACTTACTACAAATACCATACAAACATACCTAACTTACTCCTCCCTGAAAAAAGACCTACTGAGAACAAGGGTACATAATAATATTTATGTATCATCACTTGTAAGAGTAGACGACCTCTGCAGTAGAGAAGGTCGTACAAGGGGAGAAATTCAAAGATGTTTTTACAGTAATAAACTAAGTAATTTACGTAGAACAATGTACGAAAGGTGAAGTTTAGATTTAAACAGTGTGCATTTTCTTTTCTTTATGTTTTTAGGAAACAGTGAAATGTCAATTAAATTTCTATCGAGAAGATGGATTGGCCAACTAAATTTTTAATGAATATAATACAGTTTGACAAGATACGAAATGTAATAAAAAAAACTAGAAAATACGTCACAATATAGGAGTTGTTGGCCCAATTTTCTTCAAATTTGAGATACGTAAGACGGTTTTCTTTTCTTCGTCCATCCCTTTACTGTTGTATGTGGTCCTCTTCTTCCTTCTATTTCTCTACTCGAGTCTTTCTTGCTTATTTGCTAGCACAATTTACTGAAGCTAAACAATTCCTCTTTTTACTTCCAAATTTTTTTTTGTGTGGAATCACGTTACAAAATTGATTGTAGGTCGGAAAAATCCAATCAAAGGATGTTAATGCAGTAATGGTACTCGTATAGCATTATACTGAAAGTGCTTGAAAATGTACGATTATTGCAAAGTTCTTGAATACTGATTATCCCGACACCGACGATGTAAATAAAAACAACATTGCATCATTATTCACTTGATCATTGTACTACTACGTAATGCACTGACTTTACTGTACTGTTCCTGAGGTCTAGTCCACAATCCCGACATCAAAACTTTTGTATTTATTTGTCGATTATTTTTCTTTATATAAGTTATTTTTAACTTGTATAGTTATTTTTATACGTTAAATCATTGCTTGAGGTTACATAATTTATAATTTTTCATATAAATTTTATATTTCCGTAGGTAAGCGAAGCATTGAGTCCCAGACAAAGAATAACATAACATAACATACATAAACAATTCACACAGATCGAGCTAGTCCCAAACTAAGATGAATCTTGTATTATGGGTACTAACGCGACGATACACACATATACACGTAACACCCAATAGGTCTCCTGATTTTTCTGTACGTTTTCGAGTATCCTCTCAAGGTGTTTGTAGAACCTTATAATAAGTCATTTAAGATCTTCGATTCCATAGTGATGAGGTACTTATGCCACCCATACCGAGTGTCTTATTTTTTGATTGGCACGGATAAGCTTGCAAATCATTACAATATGTAATTGATCTGTTATCTACCCCAATTGTGGATTATTATATCGTTGTGGTACATGTAGATATAGATAGACGTTCACGTGACCTGATGAGCGCTGTGTAGTAAACACAATACAGCCTGAAATTCCCAGAAAGATTTTTATAAAAAAAAAACATATTTTTTATTGTAACGTATGCAGAATTTACAAGGAAAATTGAATATATATTGCAGTTGTGTTGTCGTCTGGATATCGTTTAAAGTTTTCTTCTGAGATCGCATTGGCCTTCAGCTGTAATGATTCTTGTAAGAATCGTCTTTTTGTCAGTATAATAATAATAACAATATTATGAGATATTCCACATCTCAATGATTTTAAGATTTCATTGCATTAAAAAAAACATACAAGTTCTACGCAGCGCTCTAAATAATATCTATCTATCTATACTCATTTAGATAGAACCGAGCAGTGTCAATATTTTTTCAAAATAAAAAAAAATTAAACACTTCGAAATTCAAATTTGTCGAGATGGAACGCCGATCTTTTGGTCAGGGATCGTAGAAAATAATAATACTATACAATATGGGATATAAAACCGACAACATATGGTCTGCGTATAAAAATGAGCACCGGGTTAAGTATTCAGTAGTGGTGTCTTACTTCGGCAACATAATATTATGTGCAGGCGGTGCCGTGGCTTTGTTGAAAAGTCCAACCGCCTCAGAACAGCCGTGTCTCGTATAATGAGGCATCTTCCCTCCGCTAAATCTAATATATAAAATTCTCGTGTCACGGTGTTTGTTATCATACTCCTCCGAAACGACTTGACCGATTTTAATGAAATGTTGTGTGCTTATCGGGTAGGTCTGAGAATCGGCTAACATCTAGTTTTCATACCCCTAAAAGTTAAGGGTGGTCCACCCCGATTTTTTTTTTAAAAAAAAATTATAGTGAGGTATTAAAAAATACATACAGCCCTAAATTTTCACCCTTCTACCATCAACCCCTAATTTTTAATAGCGATATTAGTATATGGCAAATGTAAATGACATAATGTATATGGCAAAACAACGTTTGCCGGGTCGGCTAGTAATACTATAATATGTTATTCGGGAATTATTTTACTGAAAATCTGATAGATGTTTAAACGTATGATTGAAAATATTTAACAAATCGTTGTAATGTAACAAAGATTAATAATAATAATATATTGATTGTATTTAATTTAAATGTATACCTTTTATGTAATTGTTTTTTATCAATGTACAGTAAAGAATAAATAAATAAATAATAACTAGACTTTTTTAAGATGCGCCGTTTTGTGGAAAAACCACCGCAAGGGCTCATTCAAGAATAATACCTCCTGAAAAATAGGGTTTTTAACCCTGCCTTGAACATCTCCACACTCTCAAAAATTCGCAAATCATAGGGAATTTTGTTCCACAGCAACACAGCAATATACATTCATAAATGCATCTACATCAAAGTACTCGACAGAGATAGAGAACGTATCTTAACGCTTGTTTGAGAATGATTTATTAGAAATTATATTGGTCGCACTACCAATTTTCCCTTTGAATTACCAGTCTATATTAAAGGTCATTGTTGTTGGGGAAGAAGTTGGTTATGCGAGTAACGTATGTAAATCAAAACGAAACAAGACAAAAAACACTGTTGCATTGTCCACGTATTTAAAGTGGAGCACTGTCGCCTGACTGGTAGGCGCCACCATACACAGAAATGACCGCTTAGTATTATCCACAAAAGCTCCTAAATCAAAGTTATCCCTGACCAGAGCTGAACTACCGTTTATCGAAAATTTAACTCAATTAATCGTTAACGAAAAAAATATTCGTTACCTATATTGTTTGTTTTTTAATATTTATAAATTTCTATAAAAAAAAAGATACACAAAAACAAAGACAATATATCGCCAATACGGGTGCAATTATATGTATATATATATGTATATATATATATGTATATGTATGTATGTGTATGTGTATGTATATATATGTATATTTAAAATTATGACTGTTTTCTTTTTGTTATTATGTTTCTAAAGGCTGTTTCAGCCGTTTATTATTATAAATAAATAAATAAATAAATAAATAAATAAATTATGTTGCAGCAGCCTCACTAGGTTGCCCTTTATCAAGGCGTGCTGAGTGAAAAAGAATATATTAGTAATTGGATTATCGAACAATTAACAAAAATAATAAGATTTTGACTAAAAAAAAATATGAATAAAATGTAAATTAATGAATGGAAAAAGCGCATAAATAAATAATCAATATAGGTAAATTAACAAACATGTGGCGCAGGTTACAGTTATTCCTCTATCCATCTCCATGGCGTAATCAGCGAACTAACTTACTACTTGTAAAAAAAATCCTTCCAAATGCTAAAAAATACCTTCAACGCCAGCGCGAAAAATCCAATGTCTGTGATGGATACAAAGTTAATAAAACGCTGAGGGACTCCAGACCAGAAAACAATTAACTGGCTTAAGTGTCAAGTTAATTTTTCAACGGAAGTCATTTTTACAGTTAATGAACTTAACAGTTAATAAAAAATATTTAACGAAATTTAATTAACTCGTTAATCGTTAACACCCTATTATACACATAATGTAACTATATTAATGTTATATAGACAAGTAAGACTGGACAGAAGACAATCAAACAACAAATTGGACTATTATTTATTGTTTTTCTTGAGAAACAGAAAATGATATCGATAAAATTACCTCAGAATGAACTACTAAAACACTACCACTACTACTATACCATCACGGTATATCCCACAAGTGGGGTAGCCAGCAGACTAGCCGCATGTTATAAACAACATGTAAGCTTTCCTCTCCGTGCCAACAAAACAATTAAGACGTTCAGGACAGGCTGCAAACCTCATCGCTATATATAAGATGTAAGATGTTTTTATTTTTCGGAACGCCTGCCTTTAACAGAACTCTCGTAAAACTTACGGAAAAGAATGGAATATCAATTCTTTGCCGGATGCTCCACGGAATTATTAAACACGATAAAATAATTATGAGCGATATCCATCAATAATTCTTTTATCTTCTACATCCTAGGATCTTTGCTTGCTGGTACCTTCCTGAACAGTGAATTCCCAACTGTGGTCACTCCATTTTTTTTATCAATCTTTCGACTGGATATTATCTATCGCAGTAAATTTTTCAATTGACTATAGCGATCGCCTTTGAAATTTTAATCAATGTGGTTAAGCCACGTTACATTTATCATCCATTTGCTCCACATGTCCAAACCATCTTAATTTGTTTACAAGCATGACAATGTGAACTAATAAATAAAACTAAAACAATTATTTAATAATTCTACAGTGACTTCAATAAATAATTTCCGAGCCAAACTAAAATTTTCAAACATGGATGATGAAAAGCTCATGTTTTCATTTGTTTTCCCGTCTGTCTTTTTCTAACAATGAACTTCCACCAAGAATCTTCGGTCGATAAATTTAACTTTATGTGTGACTAATTTCCACACCTGTTGTTGATACTCTCAACCCTAATATGGTAGAATTTATTTGTCAGCATTTTAAAATACACACTACATTATTATTCTTGTAGTTAGTTGTAACTCTTCATTGGACGACCTCCGCAGTCTAGTTCCGACTCGTTGTCTGTCAGATAGGTACAGTAATATAATAGGGACAATTTATATATAGTGCCATTAAATGATCCATGAGCATCTCCAAGGCGCCGTGACTTCTCCTGAAGTGTAGCGTTTTCAACTAGCTTCAGAAAATATTGGCAGGTTGATTCTTTCTCAGATACGCAGACAATATGGTTCAAGCAGTTGGCGCGGCGACTCTAAAGTTCATTTCTACGTATTTGGAGGTGCTTGCTTTAATGTATTCTATGAGTCTTCAACTTCAGGGATGGTTCAGGCCCGAATGCCCAAAAGCCCTCACTTCATAAGAAGGCACTTTATGCCATAAAATAAATGACATTAAGACAACACTAAAGAGAAAGGAAATGTTTGACAGTATACCTGTCTACAACCAACCATAGGACACTTGAAAACTTACACAAAAGTGTGAGGGACCTATTTTGTTCCGGGAACTCCACAGACGGTACTTATAACTGTGTATTTAATAACAATAATACATTATTTCAGTTTGTGGAAGGAACAGTTTTACTATATGACATCTCTTCAACAGGCTACCGGTTTAAGTTACATACAACAACTTGTACAATATTATGTATCTCTATGTCAGAGCGAAACTGCACTAGCTCACTATCACGACACTTCTCACTAAATAAACTGCATGCAGATTGCCCTCTCCATGACAATAAAAATAGGATATTCAGGATGGGAGGCACGCCTCTTCGCCGAATTGAAGATGTTGAGGTTTTACGAGACCAATTCTGGCTGGGTTCTCCACGAAATATAATGCGTTTTCAATATACTTAAGTGAATATGCCTTCAAAAGAAGCATATCGAGGACTACAATACTATGTTCATAAAGTGTTTTTCATTCATTCGTTCACACACTTCACACACTTCACACACTTCACACCATCACAGCATTTACAATTTGGATAGACTGCGGATTAAATGCATGTTCATATTTTCCGCATTCACCCTAAGTCCATTTGCGCAAAATTGGACGTAATGTAATTTATATGCCCTCACGCCATATCCCAAGTGAGGTAGGCAGAGAGAAGAGAACGCCAAACAGATCTATTTTTACACACTTCCTTCGCTTCCTCCACATTCATACAGTTTCTCATACACGCACGTCGGTTCCTCTTACTCGACACGCGGCCGTCCTTGAGAATTTGATCCACGTGGTTCTCGGACGCCCGCATTTCCTCACTCCCTTTCTTTCAGACAAGTATATCCTCTTTGTCATTCTTACCTCGTTCATTCGTTCAACATGTCCAAACCACCGTAGTTTATTCGCGCGCATTCTGTTCACGTGAATAAACTACTGTAATATAAGATAATTGAAAAAAACACAATATGTAGTTAACTTCCAAATGACTTTATTAACTTCGCGTACTAGTATTCGGAGACTCTCGTCTCCATCATCAGGCGATTAGTAAAAAAGTAAAATAAGATACAGAGACAAACAGTATTTATAGGATTTGAACAAAAGAAAGTTGGGAGAAGCCCGTGTTGATAAGAAAGTAATTACAATTCATTGATGAAAAACTATTGGAAAGTGAACCGCTGTGGACGGATTCACGAGAGAATAATTTAAGAAAAATACTTATAAATATCTAACTTCTCCAGTATTTACCTTATTGCGAAATGGGGAAACCACAGAAAACCCAAATCAGAGAAGAGCAAAAATGCTAGATTATTATACTGTAATATAGTTTCTCTCCGACAGATACATATATATAATAAGTAGACATTACATATTATGTAGTTATGTATTATTGTCGTACGTAGATACATTATTGTGACAATACTCGAAGAGTGGCATGGAATAAGTAGCAACAATCGATGGAATTTTAAATCCAAGAAATGCACTATTAATAAATACTCGTGCAAACGTCTCGTGGGTTGTACCCGGCAGTAGTGGTAGTACTAAAGAAGATATTGGTTGTATAAATTTTATATTTTAGTCCGTTAATATGTATCTGTATCGGCGTTAAGAGTTCAGGGTGTAATTTGGATAATAGATAATAATGTATTTTCGATTCGGCAATAATGAGATATCGAAGTCATCCTGAATGACTAATATTTAATTGGAACAGCGAAAAGTAGTTGGTCCACTGGCTATTCCACTTGTGGGAGATGCCGTGATGGTATAAATTAATGATGTATTTTTGTCTAGATAAATTGTTTACGTAGTAGAGGGCAAAATGCCTGCGGGTAACCCTAGGAAAATGTGTACTAAAAATCTCGATTTGAAGTGGGAAAATGTTCTGGATGCGAAAATACACACAGATGTTTGGGACGAGGAAGTGTCTTGGTGAAATAGATTCCCAATCCAAATAGGATAAAAGGAAGATGATTTATGTATTCAAAAACTTTAAATGCAACCAAATAAAACACAAAAATAAGTAAAATCAAAACTCATGCTCTCTGTACCTACCAACATGTTGTTCGCTCCTTCGCTGTTTGAAAATTATCGACTCTCCTATTGCACCAAGTGGGTAATATAATCTGTCATTACATTAAACAACCGACAAAGTCATTGTTATGAACAACATTATTATGATGATTTTGTAATTTTTTTACAATCAAAATCGTCACTTTTTACACAGAAGTTATTTATACTATTTCCATGTGTTTTTTCATGATATACTTAAAAATAGGTTACATTGGGTCAAGGATGTTGTAAGGTCTGATCTAAGATTATTTATTTGATGAACATTTCCAAACCGAAGCCGGGATTATAGCTGGTACGTAATGTGGACACTTGTATTCTGTGCCGGATTTAAAGGGTAACGGAAACTCATCGCGTTGTTACTGTGAGAAATTATGGCGAAAAGACGGTACCTTGTTGTAATAATATTATTATTATGGGAAACCTGAAAACAATTGGAATGGAATTTATGTTAGAATCTATACACATAATCAGTCACTCAAGGTTTGGTCATCGCAAGACCTATCAGTGAAGTCATAATACCAAGATTAAGATATGAGTCAAAAAATCGCAGAACTGAAATGGAACTGATCAAATGACAGATCTGATGATCAATGAACAAAGAAGCAGGAAGTAGACATGTGGGTAAGCATCAAACCATGACATAAGTAAGAAAACTGATGAATAGATATTGTAGGATGATGTTGGTTGATAAAACCTTGTGAAAATTTGTGTTTGATACTCAAACAAACATACAGAAATATTTTGAATGTCGTATACCCTAAAAAACTGGCTTAAAGATACCACAAAGGAGAGATTATTCGTGATTGGGTCATGTTTTAAGAAGGTCTATTGACAGCTGCCAAAATTGTATATTATTTGTTTCTTTAGACCTATTCTTTACCGGGATCTCCACTGGACAATTTTTACTTTAATTACAAATTTTACCTTAATTCATCCAAGTAAAATAAATAATTCCTGAATCTTCGACACAGACTCGTAAAGTCCTATGTATGGTCTGAATCGCTGTACAGTTCTGAAAACTGGACCCTAAAAATGAATACAATGAATATCTCGGAAGCATTTGAAATGTGTCTTTATGAAGAATGCTTCGTATTCATTGGACTGATAGGGTCACAAATGTAGAGGTTTTAAGAAGAGCAGGAATGGACAGAGAAGTCCTGATGGATGTCAAAGTGCGTAAGATCTCGTGACAGGCAAAATAGAGGGATGTCGGGGGGCTGGCAGAAGGCAGACATCGTGGCTGCGCAATATACGAGATTGGACTGGAATGAGAGTTGTGGAGGAGTTGTTCCAGACAGCGCAAGATCGAGAAGCATATGCTAGAGTGATCGCTAACGTCGGGGGGACCTGACAGGGCACCTACAGAAGAAGAAAATAAATAATCAGAACTTATCTATTAATAATAAATCACCACGTGGTGTAAAAGAGAAATGGGCAATCAATATGAGCAATTTTATAGACATACCTGTCTATAGCAATAATATCATCATTGTCACAGCACACGTGCCGAGGGCGGATGTAGTGGATTGATTTCCGCTCAGGTAGGTAGCTATGTAGAGAAGCTACAATGCTGTGACTACTTAAGTAAGTACAGGTAATAATATATTATTATTGACTACAATTAGTAAAGAGTATACATATGTAGGTAGTACTACATACATAGTATAGTTACCAGAGTCTCGTTATCATACCATTCCTCTCTGGGCACGAGTTACAAGATGTAACTTGTAAGCAAAATGTAGCAATAGCCATATTCTCTACGAGCTTCTTTTAGTAAATTATTTTCCAATACGAACTCATCACCACGATTACTATTAAATTTCTTTCAGGATCAACGTACATTCATAAGTACTCGGTCGTCAATTTCCAGAAAGTACCAATTTAATTTATTTTCAAGTTGTCGAAGAATAGACATAACAGTAACATAGGTTCATAAGTTAAACTAGTCCGAAAGTTACTCTGAATTATTTGAATATACATAGAAGTATAATTTATTATTATGTCACACAACCATTTTACGATTATGTTTTCCTAATACAATTCGAAACAAAATCAAACGTTTTTCGAGACCGTTCTTTATGAAAATGTGCCGTTTAGATGTTTAAATTATTAGCTCTCTTACAAAATATGCTATCCTAATACATACAGATACGCAATTTGCCACACAGATTGACTCAGTTTTCTTCTTAGCGGACAGAATTTATGAATTTGCAAAATAGTATTTTAAATTGATTGGATAAAAAAAAACAATATTTACGTTTTACCTGCAAACAAAATCGCGACATTGCAACCAACACTTACTTACTGTTATCCTACTTCTCTCTTCTGCTGGATATAGGATTCTTCAAAACTTTTCCACACTTTCCTATCTCGTGCAACGCGATCTCCCATCATCTGGACAATATGTCAACCCATCGTTTTTGGAATCTTCCTACACTTCTTTTGTCCTCCCACAGCCTCCATTCAAGAATATTATAGAAGTCCATCTGCCATCCTCTCGTCTTACCCACATGATCATCCCATTGTCATTTGAGCTTGGAGACTTTCTCAACAACGTCGAAGACTTTTTGTCTTTTGTCGGATGGTTTCATTTCTTATTTTGTCTTTAAGCTGACTCAGCATTTGTCTTTCCATGGCACGCTGTACACGCCTCAGTTTTCGTTTGCTCGCAAGTATTAGCGTCATAGTCTCTAGACCAGTGTTTCCCAACCGGTGGTTCGCGAACCCCTGGGGGTTCGCTATGTCTACAAAGGGGGTTCGCGAAAATAATAGCTTAATGGCGGGATTTTAAATGGCCATAGAAAAATAAAAAGAAAAAAAAAACAAAAACACATTTTAAAAAAAAAAAAGCACACCAAATGCAATGCAGATTGCACGCTGTTGATTCGAACGTATGCATACTGCCTATATCTTATGCAGCATATAAAGAAAATTTTATTGTTTTTTTGCCTATCATTAACGATTACATAGGGGGTTCGCCAAATTCTGTTGGATATTAATTTTGGTACGCGAGAAGAAGGTTGGGAAACACTGCTCTAGACCATACGTAATCACTGGCAGGACACACCAGTAATCATAAAAAAAATATTGCAACCAATATTTTATATAATTATTTTTCATACATCTATGAATGTATACTTACTTATAGGTATTATTGATTGTAGAAAATGCTAGATACATCAGTCTATTATAAAAGTGCATAGTAGCGGGTCACTATGTCAACGGATGCCGCGCCTATCTTCATCTAGAGTGCTAGTACGTACATAGAGAATTATTGCTGAGTCTATGTACATCCGGTGGTCGGATGCTGATGGTAGGCACTTGGTCGTGGAAGTCTGATATCCGGAGAAGACTTCATTCACTCTTATCAAACACCACAAGAATGGATTCTGCGAAAGTGAAATTACTTATTGCAGAAAAAGTTTTGTGACGTTTTATCAATCTTGTTATTTGTATTATTAAGGGATCGTTCGTCTATTTATCTATTCACGGAGTAGTAAAGTGTGTATGTAGTAGGATGTGTGTGTGTATGTTGGATGATTTCGGATAGAATGTGGTACCTAGGTATGAATGGGTAAGTTTTGGAATGATGGATGGTAGTACAATGCAGTTCAGATGTAGTTATAATGGTGTACTGTGTGAATTAAGTTAAAGTATATAAAATTAAAAAGTATATTTTAATTGGTAAGTAAGTACTCCCTCCCTGTACACGAGATATCTCTACTAGGGAGGTAGAATATTGCAACGAGTGTTTGTTTTATTGTTTATTGTGTAAAAAATATTGTGAAACAAAAATATTATTATTAACTGTTTTTACGGCAATGCACCAGCAACTAGTGACCTGTTGGACAAAGCTAGACAACTGCACTTCAAATCCTGAAGATGGCACGCACGTCAAAGATAACCAGACAACATAGATTGTGAAGCATTTGAATAAACTCCCATACTTCGATAATATATTCTACTGCTGGCTGAACGTACTTTATCCAGGCTTTTCTGTCCTGAACCTTCTACATTCTATTACCAGAAATACGTCTAATGTCGTCTGACCATTGGACAACTTGCTTGTGCTTTGTAAGCAAATAGCTCGTGAACATATAAATATTACATTATTGAAACAATTTCTATTAAACAATCCTATTCGCCTACTTAAAAAACGGGAGAACTTGCAAAAAAATCCCTAGAAGCACTAAAGCAATATCTCTAAAAAGAGAAACTAAAAAACAAACAGATGTTTTTTAGCAAAGCCGATGCCGTGACAGCAGTCCTTCCAAAACTCGTTCGCTCGCTCATTATTAATGTTCATGTTTTCCCGATATCAAATTGCGTATTTTCTGACATACTTTTGTGTTTTCCATCTGTAGATAGATACCCGACCAAGCTCTTATGTTATCCTGATACAATTATATTTAAAAATGCAGGGGTAAACCGACAACAGGGCCAAGAAAGTTTTATTTTCGCTAAATAAAATAAATCAATTATTAGGAAATCATAAATTCAAGATGGTTTTACAACTATTTCTTCCGATATTCAACAGTTGAAGCAGAGCCAACACATTTTAGCGTTAAACGTTTTCGTTCGAATATAGACGTTGCGAGAAAGTGACAATTTTCGTAGCAAAATACACAAGAGCTACAAAAATTGACACTCTCTCGCAATGTCGTACAAAAACGTAACGCTAAAATGTGTTTTGACTGCCGATGTTGAGCGGTGCGCAGTAGAAATTACCACATCACTGTATTAGGATAACATAAATACAGAATAGTAGCAGTAGTACTAGACTGCCATCTATGGGTGCAAATTCAAATTAATTAGATACAGTTTAAAATTTTCTCATTTCAATAGGCGGCGCCCGACTCGGTATGAACTCTATGAATTAGGAGAACATAACTACAACATGGCTTAATTCTATTGAATTAATTTTTTATTAAATTTAATATTTTAGTTTTACTTTTTTTGCGAATTTATGGTATGTGCGTAAAGGAATAATGATTTTAAGCTGCTACAATTTTATTGTAAAAGGCGATAGCCGCAAATTGATATGCAGTTGATAGGACAATAATTAGTTAATATTGAATGTTTAACGTTTAATTTTTTTTTTTTTTTTAATTTTTTTTTTTATTTTATCAAAAATATTACAAGTAAGTATTACAAGTCCTGTTAAGTCTTTTATAAGACTTGTCAACAGGTTCAACATAATATAGATATTGATTGTATTTAATTTGAATGTATACCTTCTGTGAAATTGTATGTTATCAATGTAAAGTTAAAGAATGAACAAATAAATAAATAAATGCAAATCAAATAAGCTTTTTGTTTCTTACTGACGATAATGTCCAATGTTCTCTCCACCCAAAGATATACTAGGTAATTCAAAGAAAAAATCGGTCCTACAGCCGATCAAATTTTACAGCCAGTTTTAAACCAGCGTCCGTTGAGACTAGGGTTGCCACCCGTACTTTATAATAAAGTATTGTACGTTATTTCAGGTAATCGTACTATATACTTTATGAGAAAAATAAAGTACGCGAAAATACTTTATTTCGCATGATTTAATTTCTTTGGAATTTTGAAAAGTTTGGTCGTAAGTATTTCTTCGTTAAACGAAATTTATCAATTGGTGCTGAATCGGTGTCATCACTCGCCAGCGCCACGTCACTTTTAAAGCACTTGTTTTAATCAATTTCTGAACGCAACCTAACCTCAAATGTCAACAATGTCAGTGCCATTGTCACTATTTCTTGTTTGTTTTGTGCAAAGCAGTTTGAGTGCATTACGAGCGCTCTCTAGCAAAAACGTTGTATTAATAAATTTTATACAAATTTCGTGGAAAAACTCTCAAAACTTGTGATTTTTGGTTTCAAAATATGAGAAATTTTAATAAGAATAATAAAAAAAAAAACAAAAAAAACAGAATTTTATAAAGATATGGTTGATTATTTAAAAAAATGTTTAGTTTATTACATTAATATTTTTAATAACTATCTTACTTTTAGTTATATTAAAAAAATGTAAAACATGTTTAACATCTACACTTCTAGTAAGCAAAAAATCCAGTCCCCGACATCCAATTGTGTCAAAAAATTCATAACATAAAAAAATGTATCTGAAAAATCGTAGGATTCTCGTGCATTGTTTGCCAAACACACCCCCGATTTCGATTTTTAGAAATATGCTTTTTAATACTATTATATATACTATACTATACTATACCCTCACGCCATGTCCCAGGAGGGGTAGGCAGAGAGAACGGAACGCCATATAGATCTATCCTTACATACTTCTTTCGCTTCCTCTACATTCATCCAGTTTCTCATACATGCCCGCCGATTTCTCTTACTCAGCACGCGTCCGTCCTTAAGAATTTGGTCCACGTGATCAAGCCACGTGGTTCTTGGACGTCCGCGCTTCCTCACACCCCTTCTTTCAGATAAATACATCCTCTTCGTCATCATTTCAACTTGCATTCGCTCAACATGTCCAAACCATCTCAACTTGTTTACACGCATTATCACTTCCTTCCTTGCTTTTTTATAAACGAATAATATGAAGCTATAATATTTTTTTTGTGAAGTAAAAAACTAATGTTGATAATACATACTTATTTGTTTTCATATTTTATCATATCAAAATGTTTGCAGCGTCAACAAGTTTTGAAAGTTTTTCTGCCAAACTTGTTGAAAATTTTATATTCCACAGTTTTAGCTAAAGGGTCTCTTTAAGAATACGATTTTAAGTTTTATAGAAAACGTAATTTTGATAGTGAAACAGATCAAATAGATAGTGAATGTGTTACACCGAAAAAATGTTTAAAAAAATTAATTACTTATTTACTTAAATTTAAATATAGACTGTAAAGATGCTGTGCAATTGTTTAGTAGAGATACTAATTTGATACAAACTGCAAAAAGCAATAAAAAATATGTTTTGAAACATAATAATAAAGAAAAATATATTGTACTTTATTTTGATACTACGTACTTTTTTTTCTTACCTATAATGACCAATGTACTTTATTTTCAATAAAAAAAGGTGGCAACCCTAGTTGAGACGGTTATTGTTAGACAGCGCATAACCATTATCATCTTAATGTTATAGAGTGAGACAGCATAATATTATTATTGTTATTATTAATGCGTTAAGTTGGAACACGAATATTCCGCAATAATGTACTGAATTGCAGGTCTAGTATTTCTATGTCTCCACCTATCTTCAACACTGCAGTCTGAGCCTTGAGCAACAGCTTTCTAGTGAGGACATAGCGATATTAGACGGTTTGGAAGTGGATTATCTATATCTAGATGGATAAATACTTTGTGGTTGGACCGAGCTTCCCGGAATACACAATCAACTCACTGGATACCTCACATGTGATCTATAGGTAGATACTAGCTACTTAAAAAATAAATAACAGTACCAATTTTCTTGTGTGCGTTTCTATACCATCAAGATAATCCTTATCAGTGGGCAAGGTACCCAGCAAAATTGTTATAAACATACCAAAAAAGTACCTACTCTTGAACGCGTTGTCAGAGCTCCTCTAACTGGGAGATTCACAGGAGAGATAGAGAGAGAGATGATGGGTATTGTTATTTAATCGTTGTGTAAGTTATGATGACCAGGGCATCATAACTTAGAGAAGCTGATCACGTCCCGGTGGGAGATTTAAAAAACTAAGAGGTAATTAGCGAGGAAGACAACGCGTACTGAGTGACACTGTTCGTAATACATACCTATATATATTATAATACAAATATATTATTATCGACAAAATACAGTTCTCCTTCGAATGTGTATGTTCGGTAAATAAATTATTTTCAACACAATTCAGACTAGACGGACCAAATATAAGACGAGACAGTGAGCCAGACGTGGTAAAAAAACAGGCGAATTCCACGACAGAGAAATATTAGAGAATGGAATCCAGAGAACGGAGGAGATTTTTCAACTAGTACAGGACAAAAAGATCTACTCCCAAATGGTAACACACGTTGGAGGAACTCGACGTGGAAGAACCAAAGAAGAAGTTTTTGAAAACGGTCCTTTCCCCCACCATTCAAGTCTCAAAAATGTGGTAATAGAAATATTAATTGTATTTTATAGAACACTTTCGAGTGTTACCAATTTTTACAAAGAATTCAGTGTACTTTTTTTTTTTTTAACAGATACAACAGCTTTAACAATGAACAATACAATAATAAACATTTAATAATTTAATTAATGTATCTTAACTATGGACAATTTAATACAAAGCACAATATATAAAAAACAATTATAGTACTGGAAAAAGGACATGATAGACGAGGTGGAAAAGGCGCGGTTGTCAATTCTCAAAGACAGCCCATAAGAGAAATGCGCCTGCATGCATGAGAAACAGCATGAATGTGGAGGAAGCGAAAGAAATGTGTAAGGATAGATCTAAGTTACGTATGTACCCCACAATAGATGGAATGTGAAGGATTAGGAAATGTAAGGATGCAAAAACAATCGCGGTTCTACTGTAACAATATCGATACTAGTACAGTGTGGATACAATAATGTCTTGAGACAACATCATGGGAAGATATCGAAACATTCAATAAAACGCATTCCTTCTTACAATAAATACTTAGTATATAGGTAGGTAGGCACCTACCTATATACTAAGTATTATTAAGGATAAAAAAAATATACGCACACCAATAGTCAGAATGTTAGACAGAGACAGATAGAAAGACGGGAGGGATTCTCGCGAAACCAAACAAATTATAAGAAGATAGTAGATTGATATCAACAGCTACTTTTCTTATGCGAGAAGAACCACTGTAGGATCCCAGAGACCGTGAGAGTATTGAATAAATAAATTATATTATTATCTAATGATTTAATTAATATACGAACTAAGGTAGGTACTAGATGTTTATAATCTCCATGATATGGGAGGGATGCAGGTCTTTGCTGAGTCACATTTTGAGAACGTACAATGGTAGTTGGTAAATAAGAGAAATGTTTCACTGTTGCAATTTCTACGATATCACCTATATATTACCTATATACTGTTAGAAGTATGGGAATACATATATGAAGAGTTTTACTCTAGAACTAGCGAAACACTCTGATATTTTTTTCTGCAATATTCATTGTTTGAAGTGAGTTGTGTTCATATAATTTATAACGATTTCTTTCATGTAAAAAAGTTTATTATCTATTTTGATGTATCTATTTTATTCGATTTGCTCTTTCAACCATTCGACCAATATATTTTATATTTTTAATTAATTTTAATCTCCTGACTTCTAAATTTCCACTATTGTTTTTTTTTTTTGGCAATTTGTAACTTTGATCGTGTTGTACTGTTTGGGGCAGTAGTTACTCTTGTTTTGCAATTATTAATTTTATTGTTTCGTGTATTTTTTTTGATATCAATTTTATATACATGTGTGTGCATACAATACTAAACTTGAAAAAGGTTTAGGTCGTGAATTTCTGA
The DNA here is from genome assembly GCA_947579605.1 of Athripsodes cinereus. Taxonomy (NCBI): domain Eukaryota; kingdom Metazoa; phylum Arthropoda; class Insecta; order Trichoptera; family Leptoceridae; genus Athripsodes; species Athripsodes cinereus. Next base: position 25,226,662 of record OX388316.1, read on the forward strand.
AATAAATAAAAAAAAATAGCGTTCAAAATAAGATGTCTAATATAAAAACATAGCACTTACAATAATTAATTGATTAATTACAGGGCTAACGAGCCTCCTTTCGATATCAAAGATTCTTTTAATTGCTAATGCCTCGACATTATTGTCATAGGAATAGCGTGTTGCGGAAAAGAGTGGTCTAGGTTGGGAACCTTATATATGAACCTTATATATATATATATATATATATATATATATATATATATATATATATATATGGGAACCTTATACATACCTCGTCGCGAAAAACTTATCAACAACATATATATATATATGAAGACTGTATGATCTAATTTTCATCCGAAATGCATGTACAACATGCACCTCATGAATGAAAGATCATTTGATTTTACGCAGGAGACAGTATGAAGGTGAAGGTTTTACTCCATTTCACTGCGTACAGTCGGGCAGTATATATATACATAAATATATGGACAATTTGTAAAGCGCCGTTTACTCATAACATGACCTCAAGGGCGCCGTATATCGTATCCATCACCCGAAACTCCCAGCAAAAAGGTGTGTCTTCAGCCCTCTTTTAAAATTCTCTCCATTCACCTCCTCTCGCAGACACAGAGGCAGCTTGTTCCAACATCTGGGACCCGCAACACTAAACCTTGAGGAAGACCATCGTTTTCTTAGACCGGACTAATGTTAATAAGAGGAAAGTGCAATAAAACGCGTTATTTATAATAAAAATTTAACAAAACGATAATAAATTGTTTTAAGATTTACGTTAATACAATAAATGCATAATATGTGACAGCATTAAAAACAACCTGTTATTACCAGGGAACGCCTGGAAGAATAGGTACAGGAGGAGAAGCAGGAGTATAGAAGAGGGGACAAGGAAGAGACACAGCATGAAACCAGAAGCTGAGGGAAACAATGTGACCATACACTACACTCCGGAGTATCAACAATATTATGTAAAAACAATAATGCATCATGAGTCATCAGTAGGGAGGGCAATACCCAATAATGTACATCGTGGATCTAGTTATATATTTATCTATATCTCACCTCATCTCCCCACAAGTAAAATAGCTGCACGATTGTAAATTATCGAGAATCGAAAAAACATGAGGAAAATAAAAAATGATTGACAGGCTTTTCTTCTTCTAAAAACACATTGTTTACTTGGACCAATAGATTGACAACGTCCTAAAGCGCATAAAATGTCGATTGAGATGTAAGAGTGACTAATTGGTGAAATTCTAAATTGAGGAGGCTCGTTTTCACTATGTGTAGGTACTTGAGAAAAACTTCAAAATGTGAATGAGTAAGTGTTATTAATCTCGCAAATGCACAAATAATATTAAATAGGTGTCATGATATAAGGTATATATCATGAACCTCAGAACTGAGAAAGCGATAGTATTTTAGTTGAATCCAGTGCCTAACCCATCCAACTGCAGAAGTTGTCATGGTGTAAATGTGAAAATGTTGTGAAGTCTGAGTAAATTCAGAAATAATAAATTCGTTTTTCCTTTTCAAGGATTGAAATCCCTTTTATCGAACGTTCCCAGGAGAACAGATCTACAAACAGGTCTACTACCACTGTGATGACATTATGTATGCTGTAAAATAAACAACATCAGCACAAGCAACAGTCACTGCATTATGGTGTATTCAGTAGTAAGTAGCTCTATTGAAGAGTTATTGGTAAATGATTGTAAAAACAGTTAACACTCAACAATGTAAACGAGATCGAGTAAAGGTAATGTAGAGTAAAACGTGCAGTATCTAGACAGGGTAGTATCTGCCTGGATCATATTTCGAGAATGACCTACGATAAGTGACCAAAAAGAGCACTGTTCTTCCGCCCATAAGGTTGCCGACGGCCTGGATGTCCCTCTGTTATAATACATTGTTACCATGATTGAGACATCAGAGAATTAGGAACGTCGTGGCAAGAGGTGGCTTAATTGGCGCAAAGACGTTCTGAATGGAGGCTGGTTTTTGTCCTGTGTCTCCAGGTGAAATGACGAAGGACGATTGAATTCAGTTGATCTAAACAGGATATTAAATAAATTATTCTGAGATTTAGACAGATATAAAAATAAATGATAATATTTACTTTCATTCATTTGAAATCTAAAATAAGATTTATATCTGTCTATATCATTATGGAATATCTTCCACGGTGTGGAAGATGGTAGGCTAACTGCGTTTAAACACGCAGGATGCCCTCTATATGCCAATAAGAATAAAGACATTCGAGATGTATGGTACATTTCATCGCTAATATAAAGATTTTACATGTTTGAAAACTGGAATAATATTTCTCAAAAAAAAAATTGTTGCTTTTATTGGTTTGCATAAAACTTTATTCAATTGGAGAATTATTGTTTTTTTTTCAATATTATGAATTAAGTATAGCCAGTTATGACACAGTTTACCGCATTTTTATTAGTTAGGAAGATCTCATAGTGACTATTTGGTACTTGGCACTTCATAATCTGTAATGATTATAGTACTCAGGGAGTAGGTACTCATACCTGGCGCTGATTAAATCGATGATTTGTTATTATTTTTATAGTCCTAGCATGCAACACGATTAAAAATAATATTCCGTCAAGTATTTTTATTTCGAGCTGGTAATTGCAAAAAAAATAATTGCTGCTAATATTGTTCAGATTTCTATACAAACCTATTTCTTAACAAATACATATTGAAGGTCTCTATATTAAATAAATAATTTATTACTAAGCAACATTTTTCAGTCAAGCTCACGCATCGTCTAATACGAAAAGATATTAATTGCATTTTAGTCTATAAGGCCATAAGCAAAATGACCCCATCGTGCCTTACAGAATTTTGCCTATTTGACTCTACGACTAGAAGACCTTTGTGCTCTTCAGCATTGGCCATAAAAAGGCTTGCTGAGCCTAACAGAGCCGGTAAATCTAATTTATTTGGGTGGACTCTTGGTATTGCCAGCCCTGACTTATGGTACCGTCTACCAGCTGTACTGAGGAAAAATCAATCGAAAACCTCCTTTAGAAGCAAATTGAACACTACTTTTTACCGGCGCCAAAAATCAAGTCTTCCATCATTATCATCAATTTTATGACCTAATCGGAATTTGAAGCTGGGATTCTGTGCTACATATGCACAATTAAGACTTAATATTCATAAATTTATTAGTTAATTATACCCATCCTGAATGTCTTGATTTTATATTGGCACGAAGAGGACAGTTTGCATGTTTCTTACATGCAGCTGATCTGCTGGCTACCCCACATGTGGGATATGCCGTGATGGTATAGTAGTAGTAGTAGTAGTAATTATACTTATCCAAAAATATATCGATTTTAAAAATAAAATTGACCTAAAAAAAGTTCTAAATTGACAAACGTTTTAAGAAATCGTGTCTATTGTAGGGGTGACCTGGTTCGAAGGATGGATTCCAAAAGACTAAAGGAGTGGAAATAGAAGAAACACTGGTCTTTCAATAAGATATAATTCATTCACTCCATGTTGTAAATCTACAGACTACCCAATTTGTTGGAAATGACGTGATAGTATTATGGTAAAGATTGGTCTACAAAAAATCATTCAATAAAAACATTTTTATGCATGTCTCGGACTTTCAATCGAAAGATCCTGGGTTTGATTCCATCCGCTATCAATTTACTCCACCTTCACGACACAAGCAGATCGGAAACTTTGAGGGTATCTGGAGTGTATTTAGAGTTACTTCGAATTCAGATCAATATACTTAAAATTTTTTGAAATATTTTTTATAAATTATAATAATAAAAAACACTGTATTTTCCACTTTTATTTTTTAATGAGTTAAACGTTTTCAAAACTTACTGCTTCATCTTCAGAACTTAACGTTAACGTTCATCACGAAGTATTCCAAAAGTATTTTTTTTTTAATTATTCCTACAATAAAAGCCAACAATAAAAATTAAAGGTACGAAAAGAGTACTTAAATAAAAAAAATATCTACAAAGAAAACGTACAAAGCAAAGCAATAGAGAAAGCAGAAAAAAGGATATATGAATTTTTACCCTAAAACAATGCGACAGTGGCTTTTTTGAATTTAAATTGTGAGCACAAGGACTGTAGGATTAAAATAATAGTCCATATGTAAAAATGTATCGGTCATAGTAATATATTACGTAATGATGTGTACACTTCGCAACATTCTTGGTCCTTCGTATTGATAAAAGACCTTTTTACAATACGCAAGTTGCACAGAAAACAGTCGCATACTCTGTAGAAAGAAATCTCAACATTTTTTTCAATCAATTATAAATATGGAGAGGAGGACACTATCTTGAATCGGTGTAAATAATGCGATTCATTCAATTGAACAGCCATCGAGAAACGACACAACCCTGCTTCACTCCTTTGGTCAGTGTTAACCACCGCGAGAGGGAATTCAGAGGAACTCTTTGGTGCCAATTCTGAATGTCCAAGATTTATATGACTCAGAGAGAACTTCCGAATGATCCATAAACTTGCAACTTTACAAGTGGGAGTTTGAAGGTCACCAACTGTATACTAAGATAATATGAAATTTAGGAGTCAAAGACTTTATTCATCTTTATTAACGGTCTATTTCATAGAAAGACTCCATGTTCTTTTTCAGGGATTCGTCTAACAAATTAGGTCCGTTATTACTAATATTTTAGAAAAACTAACAACGTTTCGCAAAAATAAATCATCAAATAACTGAATAGAGAGAACATGTTTTATTTTATCCACCGTAGACTTAGTGCTTATGCACCAGTACAGTAAATAATAGAAACTTAATACATTTTGTCTATTAAAACACTGAGAAACAAAAAACTTATCACAAATTCTAGGAGCAAATTAAGGAGTGCACACTTCATCAATGCTCTTGAGGCAGTCTAAAGACAATTAGACGGCGCCAAATCATAATCGTCCGAAATTAAAATCATCAATATGATTTTGATTTGAGACTTTGAGATTTGAAACTCATGATAGACATAACTAGGACTTGTATCCGACGCCAGTTGCATAAGGGTGAGAAGAGCCAAAGCGGTCTCAGCCCTTGACAACAAACATCAGGAGGACAATAAAAGCGGCGGTGCATTGGTAACAACTTTTTCACCAGTGTCGACAGGTTTCAGCGTACGTACGACGGTCAAAACATCGTCGACCACGTCGCGAACTATTTCGATGTCGTTAACCTACCAATACGCCGAATGAATACATAATGTAACCACTGGATTCTACTGGAGAGATGAAATAATATGGAAGACAGGGAAGAAACGCATATGGTAAGAAATTGTTGATGCCTGTTATCAGAGAGGTTTAAGGACAACAAATAGTGGTTCAGAGTTGATTAGAATTATTCAAATCATGTAGTAGCAAGAATGCCAAAAAGACAATGTTTTAACTATGATTGGCAAAATTGATAATGATACTGAAAAAATAAATTATGTTTAGAATTGGCACAAACTTAAATAGCAATCAAATTGAATAATACACAATAAAAGAAAAATGCAAACTCTCAAGTATTTGAAACGCTATGATGAATAATGACATATTATTTTTGATTAACGAGTGCTTTTGTTTCCGGATGAACTATTTTAGAATAAAAACTGAAGAAGTAGTCAACAAATGATAACGAAAGAAAAATCATATTAAGAATAAATAATAGAAAAAGAAACTAAAATATCTTCAGATGATTTGAAGCCCTGCTAGATATCATGTACATGACCAGAAAATGGAGTATTTATAATAATAAATACATTTGTGAATCGTGGGTCATATAATTAGAAGAGAGGATGGGACATAGATATTCTCCAGGATCCTAAGTTTCCAATAATAACAGGACAAAAAAGTATAGGGACCACAAAAAAATTAAGCTTATCATATTGTTCAATTGATGGAAAAGAAATGGATTCGCGTTGCTCGAGACAGAAACGAATGCAAAATTTTTGGGAGAGGCCTATATCCAGTAGATGAGCAATGAAGGCTAGCGGTAAGTGTGCAAGTATTTGTAATTTGGAAAAACTATAACATGTCTACATAACATTTGATAGACATGCAGCAACAACAAAGTTCTTACAATCCTAATGAGGCACATATAATGTTCAAAGTTCCAAGACAGACACGAACAGTAAGAAGTGACTCGAGTCACTTAGGTTGTATGACATTTAATGAGACCTCCATATTGCAATAATAATAATAACAACAACAATAATACCAAAGACAACACGACATATGGAATTCTAAAGTAAAAAATAGACATTCCGCATAATACTCCTTACTACGTCGAACCACAAAACTGGCAAAGAAATTCTTTCCAATCGATCTGATAATAATAAAATTGCGATCGAACACAAAATACAATACAATAGTCGAGATGGTGAATTCCGAGAGGGTAAAGTAAAAAAAAGTCGATCGATCGCTTAACAGGCATCCACAACCAAAATCGTCAACAAAATCATCGCGACGTGTCAACAGGGAAACACTATTCGTCTTTTTCAAATGCAATGATTTGGGCAATCGTCAAAACGAGACGACCAATGATTGTCCCTTTCAAATGATGAAGAATCAATGTTTCAAAATTTGATTTTGACCTCGCCGAAAATATTTGTAAGTAGTATTGAAGTGCAGAGTTATGTATGTGTATTGTATTTAAAGTATTTGAGAAAGATAAAGTATGCAGAATATAATTAGTCGAATATTTGTTGTTGTAAGTTGATACAATTGAAACGCGAGAGTATTGTTGGAATGCAGAAAGTGTGGCTAAATGTATAACCATTAATTTTGCAAATGAACTTATTAATGTTTCAAGTAGTTATAAAAGTAAATCGTGGATTGCCTTCATCTTATGTCTTTCCTTCGTCAAATCTTTACACAGATTTTACTGTGGAGTCTTAGAATACAATTGTGCTTTTTAATATATAAATTATCCTGTAACATTTGAAATAAAAACAAGTAGGTTATTAGAGTAACAGCGCTACACAATATAGCACTACAACATTGGAGTTATCTGATGGGTTTTTAGGAAGAATTTTTCTTAGTCACTCACAATCAGGGTTTTTTTTTAAAAGGCAGCGCCCGCCGCATTCCTCGTGCCGTACCTGGAGATTTTCTCCATAACGAAACACACAAGCACAAACAGGATTTAATGTCGCATTAAAGCAAGAAACGCTGCCCCGAGGGAGCACTCTAGATTCAGTGGACACACACCAAAAATGTTGGTGCAAAAAGGGAAGGGAAGAAATGGGAATATGCCTTCCTCTCTATGCAGTATCGTTAGTTACTTGAAGGGGTTACAATCAGGGTTTTTACTTAATACTATTCACTTTAATATCACGGCGTATCCCACAAATAGGGAAACCAGCAGACCAGCTGCATGTACCAAACATGCAAGCCGTCCTCTCCGTACCAACAAAAAATTAAGATATTCAGGATGAATGGTAAACCTCGTGGCTGAATTTATTTTATTTATTTATTATTCCAATAGAGCATACAGAATTAACACGAAAAACAATATAATGGAATATATTGCCCCACTAGATTAAAATCTGTTCTGGGGCAATACTAGAAAAAAAATACATATATCAAAATACAATTTTTCAAATATGACTTAAAATACAATTCTTTCAATCAAAGAAGTAGTTTGTTTTTTTATTCGATTACTTGCCTTTTACGGGACACTAAGAGTGGGAGATCAACCTTTGCTGGGTACTCTACCTTTTTATTTAATGTCTTCACTTTATTTATCTTAGCCCCGTATCTTTTATTTGTGGGGAAACCAGTCGACTTACTTCACCCCTATTGTATTTCTTCACATCAAACTCTCAGAGAACGTATAATCCTAGTTGAATAGAGACGTCTGCGAAGAGCATCTCTTTGCTTATCCCACAATGGATAGATGCGAAATGTGGAAAGACAGAAGGAAATACAGATAACATGTAAACAAGAAAGAACTTGCATAAATATCCTAGCAATGTTTTCCAAAGAATCAATAAATTGATTGTGTTAAAATCTGGAATTTATAATTTATTCTCAGAGTGTTTCTCTAAGTCGTAAAACCTGGATGCAAAGCCAAAAGGATATAGCGAGTAAATGAATGCAAGTCAAGTATTTCCTGCAACTTCCTAATGCACTGACCTCACAATTCGGCTATGGGTAATTAACCTCTACATTTGTCTATGACTAGAGACATGCGCCTACAAATTATATTATGGGTCACTGACATTGCCAAATGTAAGTGCTCCCAGAAAAACCGCACTAAATAGATGCTCGAAAATTATCGAATAGTATTTAAACGAGTGACAGAAAATTCAAATTATAGGTTGCAAAAAATACGGAAATGATCACACAGAATTACTGACTGGGTGACTAAATGTGTAAAATACTAATGTGAGCGACTACTAATAAAACAGTTCATAAAACTATTTAGGTGACAACAATGTAGCGAACAAATAAATCGACAACATTATACTCGTATTAAAGCGAGCTGCACTTTATTTAGAAAGATAAGTTTACAAAACCAAAAATTTTTGTGATTACAAAGGCAGTCGGCAGCCCGGATAGTATTTTGCATCAGATCACCGGTTCAAGCCCCGCTGTCGACTTATTTGATCTTCGCGATAAAATCGTATATTTTAAAGAAACGACGGATTTAGGTTTATAAACAAAATTAATTAATCATAAAATAAATAAAAAAAGAGTGAAATAAATAGGCAGAATAGAAATAGCATAAAAAGAATAGATCACCACTCATTTCTATAATGCATGCTGTCTTTAAAATTGTATTCAGCACGTGTCCATTCTTTAGGATCTGGTCTACATTGCTTAAACATTTGATCCTCGGACGGCTATGGCTCCGCGCACGCTTTCTTTACATAAGCCGTGTATATTTTTTGTTATATTTTATTTTTTCCACTATATTTTATGATTTCTTCAATGACAAGATTCATAAACAGTATTAGTAAGTACATTTGCATGAGTACTTACAAAATTATTATGTAAAAGGCGATGATTTTCATTCATAGTGAGGCACACTTCACAAACGGAAATGTGGGAAGGACGTGACCAGCTGAGCGGCGGTAAAAGGACTCCGGTGACCCCGGAAACGGAAGAGATGGGCATGCGTGAACCCGTTCGCCATTTTTAACTAACAACACCACGTGACGGTCGAATGGGACACGTTTTCGTATAATAATAAGTGAATATCTGCATTAAATTTAAAATTTGGAAAGTTATTTTTTATTTTAATGGTTCCAATGCCCTTTTGAAAGACGTACTCTTGGCTAATTTCTTTTGTCTCTCTCATACTCTTGAATAAATAATAAAATTTTCTTTTTCTTGTAGAAAGTGGATTTTAGTCAATCTTCATTCTTCCAAAATTTTACCTCTGTTCATCCATCCATATATCTAAAAGCCGTCTTACTCCACCTTCGCGATACACGCATTCTATTTACTGTCTGGGTGTCAAGGGGTACTTGGATTTATTCCAAAATAAGATGCATCTTTAAAAAAATATCTTCGTTAATCGAAAGCCATCAAATAACTTTTTTATAATGCATATTGGTCACATCAACATCAACAACCGAGATCTAGAGGAGCTCAATGCCGAATAAGACTGGGAATCCACTGCTCAAGATAGAAAGACTTGGAGATCTATCGGAGGCCAAGGTCCTACCAGGGCTGATCAACCATCGGAAGTAAGTAAATATAATATATGGATCGATCAAATAATATATATTTTTTCCTCTTCAGATAAGGCACCCGCCACGATCAAAATATACCAATCACACTGAAAATATTAAATATGTATTGGCACCCTGAGAGGCCATTCTGTGTGCTATCTAGATAAGTTTCCACATACAGGTTAGTCCGCTAACAACCTTTATTATTATGAAGGAAAAAAAAACAGTTTTTGCATACATAAATGATCAAAATTAAAGTAGGCACTAATCCACAATATCAAATTGCATAAACGTATCAGCACATGCTACTATAACTGATTACATTCATCTGTCCAAAGAAGATCCCCACTAGGATAGGAATGGTTTGGATAAAGTAATGGTGTCAGGCTCACGATGGCACAAACCACAAACACCATCCATCCACACTGATAGTCATCTATTGGCGATCTTCCATTAACTAGTCAACAACCCCAATATAATAATATAATCTATGCATATTATAGTAATCGGAGACGATCAATTGATTAATAAGATTGTTATGTCGATGGAGGATTAAAATTAACTCTTTTTCGCAAGTTTTTTCGAGTGCCCAGTAAAATGCAGGTATTCGAATAAATAAAGACATTCTACATTTCAAATTCAGCAATGAGGTTTGTCTCCTATCCTGAATGTCTTAAATTTTTGTTGGCACGAGTCTAATCTAATCGGGAGAAGCGAGAAAGGCAGTGTTTCAAACTGGCTCTTGGCTGCCTTAAGTGATCACTTTCGGTCTCCATGGACAACGTTCACCAAATGCGCAAATCACACAGACACGATATAAAGTCTACCAATCGAGAAATATTTAATGCAAACTATGTATTTTTTTGGAATATCTATTTCAGATCTTGAATGGATCAAGATCTCTCGTCTAAATGGCGCCGGAACGATTAGATTTTGCGCAATGTTACATAGTTATTTGTCGGCCGGTGTGGCGCGGAGGTAACGCTCTTGCCTTTGAGTCACGAGGTCCCGAGTACGATTCCCGGCCAGGGCAAAGCGACCTTTTTCAAATTGTCTTGGGTCTGGGTTTTACATGTATATGTGTGTAGTGCATTGTATATGTGTGTATCGTTGAGTTAGTACCCATAATACAAGATTCTTCTTAGTTTGGGACTAGCTCGATCTGTGTGAATTGTCTATGTATGTTATGTTAGTTTAGACATGGTTCTCCAAACTAGATGTCTGATTGGTTTTGTCATCTGCGCGTTGCGCCCAAATCCAGTTACGCAATAAAAACTAGTAAATATTTTAAGCAAAATGATTAGATCAAATAAAAAAAAACCAACAATATATTATACCAATCAAAGCAAATTTTAATGAAAACTAAATATATATGTATGTACGAATATATTCAACTGCTTAAGCAGTAAACAGTGAAACCTGGCGGCAAATATAAATTGGCAAAGGATGGGAGGATTACTGAACACCTACATCAAGATTTAATCAAAAAGTGGTGCCGACTTAAGATTGAAGATTATCTATTGATGATTGTAATCGGCACCTCTATAAGTTTCCATAGAATATATCGAATGTCCAATTCCATACCTCAACAAGTGGAAATTTTCCATTTCATTGATAATACCCACATATAATCAACGCCACTCTTTCAGTTCCACAAACAAATAACCATAAAAATTACACAGTTCCCTTAACATTTTAAATATTTAGTTACGGAAAAATATATACATTTTTTCAATTCCACAAATAGATAATATATCCAATTGTTTAACTTTTGAACGGAACAAAGACAAGGTATGTCATTAACAGTGCGATAATTATACTATCGAATATTTCACTTTCTGACCTGTTTTTAAAGCATAATACAGCAATAAAGCAAAACTACAAAACTGGCGATTACTAAATAAAATATAAGCCGTTTCTACTTGTTGAGTTATGTAATTGAACAATCGTTATGAAATATATGCATATTACAAAGAATGAGCCAAAATTTACCTATGTAATTTTCCGCTGACTAAGATTTTACTTAAAAAATCGGCAAATGCAAAAGGCATATATTTAGGGTCTGGGTGTCACATTTATATGTGTTTGGTGCATTGTACGTAGAAATATGTGTATCGTCGCGCTAGAATTCATAATACGAGATTCCTATCTAAGTTTGGGACTAGCTCAATTTGTGTGAACTGCCATATGTTATATTTGTTCGAATAAGACATAAAATATAGCGATATTGTAAAATCGGTGGAGAGAGATTTCAGGATAAGACAATTTAAATCACGAAATAATAACAATAGCAAAACTCTGTTGCAAAAATGTTGCACATGGTATTGAGGCAATGTCTACAAATTAACCCTAACAACTTAAAATCCAATCGATCTATCTATCTACATTTACCATATCGATATCTCCCACACATCGGGTGTTTGTTTTGTGTGCTTACTTATCGAAATAACCACGCGGGCTATCATATCAATGTCATTAAAAAAAATAATGGGAGATATATTCTACTACAGGAAGTTCATGGATGAAACCGTTGAGTGTTTAAAATATTTTGTTTGTATTCGTTTTTGAAAACCTCCATATTATTAAAAATTAAAAACACGGCATTTGACCACAGTAAAAACCAATATTTTATTAGTGTCCTGATGGGTTTCGACATATAATTTCCTTGTCAAAATCTCGACTTATAATTTCCTTGTCAAAATCTCGACTTATAATTTCCATGTCTTTGTCAAACTTTTGACATGTAATATCTATGTTATACATTATACGTCGAAATTTGGTCACTTGCATAAAATATTGGTAAAAATCGATTGCTGTTTTTTAATTTTTTTCTTTTAATAATCATATTTATTAATTTATTGATTTTCTGATACCTACCCTTAAAAGAACATTCGGGAAATGTGGCGTATTTCATCGCTGAAACTATGAAATTATATTTTATAATTCGATAATAAATTGTTAACGTTGCTGTAAATCTTAATACTATTCTACGCAATAAAGTAATCAATAATAATTAACTTACATTATGTGGAACTTGGACATATTATCTTGTTAATAAATGAATAGGCACTCACCTGAAACAAAAAACGAGATTAATTAGAAACAATTTTAAGATATTTTTTTATGAAGTTAAAATTAGGATTTATAGAGATAATAAATAAAAAAGCAACATAGAAATGACCAAAAATACATATGTGATTAATATGAGTTCGACACGAGATTAGAAAAAAAAAGTATTATCTAGGTTGGTGGGATATATTAAAAGTTATACTGAAAGCAGACATTGTCAGAAAATGTTAAGGGGAAAATAGGGAAAAAGCGAAGCCAAACAAATCTTGCTTTAGATTTAAACAAACTCAAAAAATAAGAATGTCGAATTCAAAGTGCGGTCAATGTTTAAATAAAAAGAATATATCAAATGTTTTGTTTAACTTAGATACAAAATCAATGTCACAGAAGTGGCCTCAAAATTTTCATTCATAAAATTATCAAGTGTACCAATAAATAAAAATGGTTTTGAGACCAAATTTGGTGGCAATCTAGGCGAACATTGTTAGTATTATCTGGACATAGCCGACGTAACCATAAATGGTTGTGCTAAGTCCATGGCCATAGGTAATATTATTGTACTCATGATGGCCCACCTGAGATTTATAAAGTATCTAAGATAAATAATACGTTATGTATTTACATTTGAACGAATTAAGGAAAAAAATGTTGGTAAAGACAGAAAAATCGAACTGTTTAATAAGTTAAAATCGAAAAAGTTGAACACACTTATTATAGCTGTAACTGACGACCGGTGTGGCGTGGAGGCTAATGTACTTGCCTTTGAGTCACTAGGTCCCGGGTTCGATTCCCGGCCAGGGCAAAATGAAGAATGACCTTTTTCAGATTGTCCTGGGTCTGGGTGTTACATGTATATGTGTGTAGTGCATTGTATATATGTGTATCGTCGCGTTAGTACCCATAATACAAGATTCAAATCTAAGTTTGGGACTAGCTCGGTCTGTGTGAATTGTCTATACATGTTATAGCAAACATGCATAAAGTTGTATGAATTAGAATATTTGAACAAGCAACTTGATAAATTTGACAAATGTGAATAATAAAATTTGTATGCGGTTCTTTTCATTTACCCGAAAATTAATACTAGTACCTACTACTATAATATCACTCTCCGTGCCAAAATAAATTCAGACATTCAAAATGAGTGGCAAATTTCTTGCACTTCGTCATTTACATAACCAAGTTACCAAAGCAATTTGGAACTATATGAGATGGTAGGCCCCACTGTTGTCAAATGTGAGATTTCATAGAAAAGTAATATTCACGAAATTGTTGCCATATGAAGAATTATTTATTGGTATCCACTTTAAATTATTTTTGGGCACCAAGTTCTTCGACACCGGCAAAGATTACTTTCGAGTAAGATTATTATTTTTACCGGTAAAAATAAAATAATCAAAAATAAAATAAAACCGGGAAAAATAAAATCTAATCCGAATACAAATTACCTAAAGTTTATATTCGAGGTAGATTTTATTTTTGCCTAAAATGTACTTCGTAATAAAATCTACTTCGAATACAAATTTCCCAAATTCATATCTGAATTAGATTTTATTTTTGCCGGTTTTGTTTTATTTTTGCTAATAATAAAAGAAAAAAATATTTCGCCAAAAAATTCAAATAATATTTTCGTAGCAACAATTTTCCTCCATAGAAAACTATATTTGACAGATATCTGACATTGGGGCCTACCATCTCAATGAGTTCCAGCAATTTACATAAAAAATGTGATTATTTTGAAGTGGCGAGATTATCACTATATTAGCGATTTCTTTATTCATCTAACCTAGTGATGTGAGAAGAGAAAATTCTCCAAAGAAATTTCTCGAGAACGAGAAATTTCTCCGAGAATTTCTCCTCTGATGGATAAGAAACTTCTCTCCATATTTTTTCTTAGTGGTATCATGACCTTTCGCCCAGTAGGTACACTTCGCAGCCAACCTGATTGATCCAAAAATTTGTGGGGCTTATTAAGGCCCAAATCAGAGGTTATTAATACTTTTTTCCATGTACCTACGTACCTGCAATTTTTTTTAAACTTAAATATGGGCATGTGGGTTGTCAACCATCAAGATTTTTCATCAGTTATTAGCACTTTTTTCTGTGTAGGTACCTAACATTTTTTTTGTTTCCATAATTAATTGTAGCCATATTGGTGATAAATTGTCATAACATTAGTACATTGATTGATTTAATAAAGTAATTATTATTATTATACTGTTAAATAAAAAATAAAAAAAAATCTCCGAAAATTCTCTACTTCGAGAAATTTACCGAGAAATTTCTCGAAAAATTATTTCTTGAGAATTTCACAACACTAATCTAACCACAGGACCTTTTAGAGGACACTCGAAAACTTACGGAAAAAAGCGTCCAGATCAAATCTTTGCAGAGTGCTTCACAGAAATTAATACTTACAGTGAAGAGTATTTCTAACTGAGGAAAAATCAAAGTTTAAATTATTCTCCTTTATTCAATATAAGTAACCTGATCACTCGTAAATAAATGGATGTCCTTTGAAAATTGAATAAAATAACTTTTAAGTAGAATTCTTTGCTATTCGAAAAAATTATTCCTGAGATATCTAAAATGAGATTTTCTAACACGTGACATGTATACAATGCAGTTATGGTTTAGTAGATCACATGGACGAAATATGTTTTGTCATGTTTGAGACTTTTTCGGGCTTTGTCTCAAACATTTTGGATAGTAATTATTTTACATATTATGCTGTATGTAGGTACATACAATAATTATAATATTATGTTCACATAGTGATAACAACTATATTATACACAAAATTATGTATACAGTCTGATTGTTTAAACACTGTGGTAATGACCTTTACATGGGTATAATGATATTTATGTTTTTATTATATATAATCAGTTTAATACTAAAAGTACGTAAAAACTTACATGCTTATGTGAGAGGATAAAGTTATTAAGTGACAAAAACAAAGAAAAAATAAAATTACAATAATACAAAGCAATTTCAATAGAAAGCTACCTACTTCTCACTTCTTAATTTGAAACAAGTGTTTCTTTCCACTATAAATTATTGATTACGAGAGAGACGTCTTTCGACTTATCAGATCATTATCAATCCTTCTATTACTTCTTTCTACTACTAACTACAATTGCTATACCATCACGACACATCCCACAAAATGTTGAATTCTTCTTATCTTTTGTTAGTGGCAGAGGTCTGTTAATGCAGGAAGGTCCACTTGGGATGTGGAGCTAGGCTATCCATCGGAATCGGAGCTCTGTAAGACAATATTTGGAAATCACGCAATGTTCATCCTTTGGACGTGTTCGTACCAATATATCTGCTGTCGTGTTCCCCGCCAAACAAGATCTTGGATCTCACACATCTCTCGGAATGCAGTATTTCTAACATTGTTGAAGTGAAGGTATTAAATTTAATAGTTACCTGCTAGTGATATATTATGAAATTCATTTGAGGTAGTCGGTAGCCCAATGGAAGTGTATCGAACTTACTTTCAATCAAGAGATCCCATGTTCGATTCCTCCCGCTACTGACTTACTCGATCTTCACAACAGAAATATATTGTTTTCTGTGAAGGTATTTGGGAGTATACGAGTATTTGATTTCGAACCCACAATTTTTTAAAACAATAAAAGTCACTTAATGTGTTATTGCGTTTAGTTGTCAATATCTCGAGTAATTGATTCTGATAGGAGCAATCATTAGCGTAGGAGGTAGCTTGTATGTTTGAGGTGGCGTAGGTTCGAGGCAGAGGCATGTATCATGTAAAAACATGATACAAAGCAAGCCATATACACATTATACAACTTCCACTAAAATCTTGTAACAGATATTTTATGAACGTTTCCTATAAAAAGATAATAAAATCTCCATCAGAAATTTTGTAAACACTAAATGACAAAAATTGACGATCATTAGGACTTATTATTATTTATCGTGTCGAAACCCAGAAAAAACCAAACAAACTGATCTCCAATACTGTGCAAAACGCACAGCACATGGAGATGCGTCAAAAATATCCTTCATATTGCATGAGACAAAGCACAATGGACACTCTATGCTGCACCTTAGTCACACGTTCCAGATTCGTCTATTTAAAAATTAGGAATATTTCCACCTTGTTGACTGTGGCCCTGAACAGCAATGTGATGCTACTTCCGAACCATTATCTTAAATTGTGCAGCCAAGAGATTTTTCTTCATCTTGCTCCTCGATTTTTTCCCTGAATTAAGAGTTCTAGAAGTTTATTTCATTTTTCACTGTACATTAGTTACAATATTTCAAATCGATACAAAGTATCATAAAAATATCAGATATATAATTCAATGTACAGAGGGCAAGTTTATTGCAAGAATGCAATGTCTTACAACTAACCCGATTATTAAAACTAAAATTAAAGAAAGTTACACACATAATAACAGAAATAATAGAAATCAAAACAAAAAAAAAACACAAACTGTCATATCTTTAAAGGATATTAAATTTATTCGTTTACAAGTAAACAATATTGCCCATAGATTTAACTAATCTTTAGTCATGGATAAAATTAACTTTGTATCTATGTAAAATTAATTACAGCATAATGTGATTCGATTCTGGGACACCACGGGGAATAAGTCTGTTTCAATTAATTAAGTACGTACATAATCGTCAACATTAATTAATTATCACAGCAAGTACATCACATAGGTACTTACCTACATTACTAACAATCACTAATACAGCAATGCTATATGTCTGTGTACTTATGAAGATGTCATTGAAATAAGTTTAATACATACTAGAAGTGCATTGGACACTTTAAATCTGCGACTAATATAATGATGAAATTTACTCATCTTCGGTAAAGCATGAAACAGTCGTTCGTTTAATGTAGAAATACATTTCATAAGTGAGAATTATTTTGGACGTATTTCGTGAAAGGTAATTCAATAAGTTAATTAGTAAAAAACAAATATGTATTTAGTATTTTAAATATGGTGAGAAAACGTAACTCAATGGTGTTCTGAATAGAGGAGGCTGATTTCTGCTCTGTGCTCCTGGGAGGAGCCTTGAAGGGCGATTGAGCTAATATTAATATTTTTTTATTTATTCTTTACTGGAAATTAATTAAATGGCAGTCCCTAGACCGGATGGACGGGAATTCTCCCTTAATGTAGGTACATTGATAACAGCCAATTTTTCATATGAATATATCGTAATATCTAAAACATTTTTCTTAGTTTTTAGGCGAGTTTTTCGTAGATGCGCGATTTCTTCCAACTTACCTAAAATATGAAAATATGAATTTAATTAATAAACAAAGATTTACGATTTTTTATTATTGTGGGTAGGTACTAATGCGACGATATGTATATAATTATGTAACACGCAGACCCTCAGCAATCTGAGACCTTGTAAAAAGACATTTTATATTTTGCCCTTGCCGGAATCGAAACCGCGACCTCGTGACTCAAAGGCAAGAGTGTTAGCTCCACGCCACACCTACCAACAAACGGAACAAAATAAAATTATCAAACGTATTCTAAGCATCTCATCTAGTTATTAAGATCTCTTTGGTTATTTAGGTGTGGGTGTAGGCTCTACCTAAATGTATTATTATTATTAGTATATACTTTATTACTTAGTTAGAAATATAATATGTAGGTTTGTGTGTACGTATTATATGTGTTGGTTGGTACATAATAGGTATTGCTAGTAGCCTTATAAGGAGACACAGCCTTACATTGGCGGGGGCGGCAGAGAGTCGTCAACATACAACAGCCACGTGCGTGACGTCATTGCCAAGTAATAATACAAACAGCAAACAAATAACATTAGAAATATAACAATAAGACACAAAGATTTCGCTGTTTTCATTTTATTTTCCCTCCAAAAACAAATGCTAAAGACATTTTTGCATTAGATTTCAACGAAACAATTTAAGACCGGTTAATCACAAATGATGCTGTGCGCCGACGCACTCAGCAGAGATCTGTAATCTCCGTGAAACAGGAGAGACGATGGTCCTGGCTGGGTCATGTTCTGAGAATGCCCAATGATAGTTGGCCCAAAAGAGCACTGGGGGGCTAAAAAGTCCACTTTATATGAATCATAACAGGATCATATTAGGAATTGTAAATCGATTTAACGGCAACATTTCACCAAATATGAATCATTTGATGAAATGAATTGCGGGTGAGTCGCGTACAATCGTGACCATTTTACGAAAATTAGAGGAAATTTCTACGGATCTGCTGGCAATTCGGGAAATGAATCATCTGTAGATGAATTGCTCAATGTGGCCATTTTAGGCCCCCTGTTCTTCCATCCGCAAGGGTTCCGTCGGCCAGGGCGTCCCTTTTTCACAATACACCGTTCCTATGACAACGACATCAGAGCGCAGGGAATGTCATGGCGCGATTGGCACAGAGACGCTATGGATAGAGGAGGCTGGTTTCTGTGCTTCCGATAGGATCGTCGAAGACGATGATGATAACCATTCATGATAGGTACCCACCGAGATTCGCCCATGTGGATTAAAAATTGCAGATCAAATAGAGACTTTGCTCGGAGAAGGCGATTTGCGTGTTTATAACATGCAGTTCGTACACTGGGTATCCTATTCGTGAGAAACATTATAAAGGTAGGTACCATTGAATGAATGAATAAGAATTCTTATTCCCATTTCTTTCCTTTCTTTTTTTCACAAAAACTCTTCGCATCACGCCGCTAATTTAAAGTGCTCCCTCTTTATAATATGATACGTGGTGGGTGCTTCCCATCAAAAAAAAAAATCACCAGAGATTCTGAAATATTCAGGTATGGAAGGGATGACCAGTATGTTTATAATAAACACACAATGAGGTCACTGGTTACCCGACTTATGGGAGATGTTGTGATGAAATAGATAGATATATAACAAATATACTTCTATATGTGTTAATTTGTTAAGCAAATACCTACACCATTTCAACTTACATTATTTTCCTATGTACTTAATAATGTGCTTAGTGTGTAAGTACGGAGTACCTGCTCACTAATCACATGTAAGACTTTACATAAAACAGGTGTAAATACTTGAAATATCAGTCGTGCCTATGATATTAAAACGATATGTTTAGTTGTACTTATATGAACAAATGTATTTATTTATTTATACATTAAACGACATTTTACATATGTACGTCCTTAATTATGTAGCATGCAATAGTCTGTATTAAAAAAAAACATTGTTTTTACATACTTTTATGAATCATTTAATGTTGATTTTTGAGTGCGTAAATGGTTTACATTAAGACTATATACGAGCTATGATATGTTTACGTATTGATGTAAATAAACTCAGAGTGTCAATAAGGAATAAGCTGAAAAGTTTAAAACGTGATTTGCGTTTCTTCAAGAAATATAGTTTGAAATTTAAAATAAGCTTTCAGCTATATATTCTTCCTGGCACTGTCCCAACTTATTGGCGCTGAAGTCTGTTGGGGACGGCTTTTCTCGTTCTGAGGTTATAGTATATCCATCTGTTCACTATGTCATCTTCATCCAGGCCATTTCGCCACAGGATTCTATTAAATTTTGTCATCCAGTTATTCTTTATATTGACGTGACTTTGTTAACGATTTATTCCGGTGGTCTCCACCTTATGTGCCCAAAGCATCTTAGTTGCATCTCTTATAGCTTGCTATTTATATCAGTAACACCCATGCTACCACGAACGCGTGAACTTTTTATCTTATCTTTCAATGCTCAACCCGCTGACCATCTGAGCATTCGCATCTCTGCCGTCTCAAATTGCCTGGTGAAAGTGTTATATGCAGTTCAGCATTTAGAGCCATAAATTATCGCAACACTGGATGTGTTAAGAAAATACTTAAAAATACAAAAAAAAAGCTGAGTACCACTACATATAGCTATTAACAGTGTTCTCTAACATCAACATGACGTGTTTGGAAGAGCAACGTTGATGAAAGTTAAAATATCAATAATAATAATACTAGTGGATGACATAGGAATATTATCACTCCTGAAACATTCACGGGATAAGGGGTGGGAACAACCTTTAATGGTTACGCCAGTTGTAGGAAACGACATGACTTCTCCCACAAGATGGATTGCTAGTAGACATGCCGATCGTCCTCTTGACACTACAATAAATGACATATTCAAGAAGAATGACAAACCTCATCGCAGACTAGAATATATAAAAAATAAAACATTCAAGATAAATCTGATAAGTCATGTAAACTCGAAAACCTTCAGAAAACAGTGGTAGACCATTAATTTGTAAACATAGAAATATTAGTATGCCCAAAATAGCTGATGATCAAATTTGGTAGTAAATTTAAATTAATAAGTATGTGTGAAGTAATAAAAATTGTACAGTAGTTAATATGTACTGTGTTAGTACAGGAGTACATTGACACATCACCCTTGAACTTGGTGTCTATGTCTACGCGTTATATCCAAATTGTATACATAGAACATAATATATACCGTTTATATATTAATTCATTCGCACCATTACGGCATTTTCCACAAGTGGATTAACCAGCGGGCTTAATAAATGTGCAAGTTGTCCTTTTCGTTCCAATAAAAGTTAGTATATTTAGGATGGGTGGCAACCCCATCGCTGAACTGAAAATTGAATGTCTTAAACGTAAATTCTCAAGGACGGTCGCGTGTTGAGTTAGAGGAATTGACGTGCATTTATAAGAAACTGTATGAATGTGGAGGAAGCGAAAAAGTTTAACAATAATTTTTATCAAAATTCAAAAACAATTAATCGTTGTGCGAACAGAAAAAGGCGTCGGGACGCCTTTCTCCCGTATTTCGATTAGTTTTTGCACAATATTACATTGTGTTAACCTGGTTCTCCAATCCAAGAATCTAATTGGTTTAAAAAAAATGAAAGGCTAGATCTTCTGATTGCATTGAAAAAGAGATCAAAATCTTTAGGATTTTAAATATATTTGACGAGTCGTAAGTATACGAGTTTGTACGTCGGATTTCAGGTCCTATCTATGTACTTTTTAAACAGTTATACACCTGCCAACATTCCAGAAATCCACTTACACAATATGTATGTTTTTGATCTAAATTGTAGAATATTTAATTTATAAGTTATTAAAATACCAGTGCAAAATAAGTCATACTTTGTCAATTCTAATCAAGAAATAATACCAATCAGAAACCTCGATTGGAGAACCATGTCTACACAATGCAACATTGTGATTCAGTATGTCTTGTTGACAGATTATGTCGAAATAATAATGTATTGCATTACGAAAAGAAAAATGGAAATATCGACGTAAAAAAGTGCAACAAACTTTTAAATAAATAAATAATAATAATAATTAACGAATAATTATTGTAGAAATAATACCTACAGAAGAAGGCAGGGGGGCCTATGTACCTAGCAGAAATACCCTTTCCATCGACAATGAAATCTACGGTACAGCCTACTTCAACGCGTAGAAAATACAATAAATTAAAATGTATGAAAAATATTGCAG
This sequence comes from Athripsodes cinereus, assembly GCA_947579605.1. Lineage (NCBI taxonomy): Eukaryota > Metazoa > Arthropoda > Insecta > Trichoptera > Leptoceridae > Athripsodes > Athripsodes cinereus. The sequence continues at coordinate 25,248,935 of OX388316.1, forward strand.
ACACTTACGGAAAAGTGCAAATAGTTTCTATGAATGTAATTTATTTGCGATGTACAAATGATTGTATCTTGTTATGAATGCGTTCAATTGAATATGTTTTCATCCGACGTTCGATTTTCAAATTGAATTGTCCAACGAGGACAGCCTCTATGACGTCACCTGGCTGTGGGAGGCGGGACCAAGCACAAGAGGGAATGAGAGGTACGCGAGGGCGGAGAGAGGGGGAGGTACCAACATTTTCAGTATCGCCGCGGCTGTTGTAACGGGAGGCTGTGTCGCTCGTCGTCGTACATTTATCATCAATTTACGTAAACATGAAAAACAAATAAGTGCGATAAAAAGTTGGAAAAGCTGTGAAAATATAAACAATTGTGAGATTAAAAACATTTGTACGAAGAAAACAATGAACTAGTAAAAGAACAACATAAATATCAACGTTTTTGTGCGATATTTTTGCAACTTTTTTGCTCGGAAAATCTTCAGTATATGTGTAATAATTTTCTTTTAATATTAAAAAAACGAGATAAATATTTTTCAAAGAACTGGAAAAGAGCACAAAGAAGTTTTAGTCGCGATTGTTTTATTTAAACAAAAATATAAAATAACAACAGATGTTCTCGTTGGAAAGTACGACGATGATACATTCTATCGGAGCGCGGCGCCACCTGTTGCGGAAAACAAATGAAAACGGGTGAAAATATGAAAAATTCTAAATTCAAAATGCACCAAGCTATTTATCTACATTGAAATTTGAATATGGAACGAAGAATGAAGCTGATATTTGAATAACAACATGTCTACTGAACATAATGTACACAGGTGGGTGTTTGATTATTATTATTATTTTTTACTATTATTAAGAATATTGTTTGTGTTTTTTTTTTGCTTTCTTTTTAATAAACAAATAAATAACTTTTTTCTATATTTATTATTATTACTAGACGATAACTCTAAATCATCATTACGACACATTAATAAAGATGAGGTAACCAGCTGACGATGTATTTTTTTAAAACACTTCCTAAGCATTGTCTGTTTTGCTTACCCAACGATATTTAACAGCCTACAAAATGAAGTTTTTATATTTGATACTATTTTATACGGCATATCCTACACGTAGGGTAGCCAGCAGACCAGCTGCAGGTAATAAACATACAAGCTGTCCTCTACGTGCCAATATAAAATTAATACATTCAGGATGGGTGGCAAGCCACGTCGCTAAACACAGTATTCTTAATTTATCATTCAAAGTTTAGTGGTTTTATTATTTACAAATGCCAGTGCAAAAAATATCCCGTGGAAGCTTTGGTAAAGAATAAGTCTCCTAATCTTTTCTGCAAGTTTTCGAGTGTCCTGTAGATATTCGTAAAGCTTTATGTGTAAATTAACATAAGGTTAACATCAACAATGAGGCATGCCACCCATCCTGAATGTCTTATATATTTATTGGGACGGAGACGACGTGCACGTTTATTACATTCAGTTATAATGCTGGCTACCTCACTTGAGAGATACACCGTGGTGCATCTCCCGCAAGGAGGGTAGGCAGTAGAACAACTGCTTGTAATAAGCATACAGATTGACCTCTTTATTCCATTAAAAAAAAAAATCAGGACGGGTGGCATAGCTCATCGCTGAATTATTGAAGTAAGTTGTCATGCGTTGTTTTAGAAACACCTGCCTCTTACAGGACACTTAAAAACTTGCAGAAAGAGTGGGAGACCTAATCTTTTAACCAGGGACTCTACGGGGTAGATAAAAGCGCAAAAACAATAATTTTAAAAACGTTGGGTTGGATGGAAGAAGTCGCCTTTGCGATAAACTCGACCTCTGTATATTGATTGTATCTAACTTGAATGTATACCTTTTATGTAATTGTTTGTAACCAATCCGGCCAGGGCAGATTGAGGAATGACCTTTTTCAAATTGTCCTGGGTCTGGGTGTTACATGTATATGTGTTTATAGTGCATTGTATATGTGTGTATCATCGCGTTTGTACCCATAATACAAGATTCATCTTAGTTTGGGACTAGCTCGATCTGTGTGAAATGTCTATGTATGTAATATAATATAGGTACAGTAAAGAATGAATAAATAAATAAACAAATATTTTTTTATCATTCGGATGTATCAAAATAATTGTTAGCTTTCTAAGAACGAACAGCACGCGTAGGTTGCATTTTGTAATAGCGTTTATTATCCACTTATTAATATAGAAAATACATATTACCACTTAATGATCGAAAAGTAATTAAAAATAAATGAATCATTACAATAATTATGTTCAACATTGTCCACGCGTGGGCATTACGTTATTTGGCTTTTTTTAATTCAATCTTTTTTAACACGTCATTAATATTTATTCAATTTTTATGTTACTATTAATGAATACTGGAAATAAAATAGGGGCTAAACGCCAAACGATTTTTTTTAAATAACAATGTGTGGCACTTACCGATTAACCATTTTTTCTGTGGATCAAAGAGCCGAAAACAGATAGGCATGACACTTATACTTTTTTAAAACATTTGGTTTTCGTTTGGCGCTTAGCCCCTATTCCATTTCCAGTATTCATTTATCGTTACTCAAACAATAAAAACGCCAGGTATTAAAATCAGTTTGATGATGACTTTGTAAGTCGCAACCAATTATTAAAAAGTCATAAAATTTAAACCATTTGTTTTTTTACATAAATGAATGTGGAGTTTTAGTAAATTAAAGTCAACTTAATCAATCTATTTTCTTTTTTATTTTTCCCAGGACAATCACTAAGATGGAATGATGAACAGGAGAGCAGAAGTAACTGAGGATGATTAAGCCAAGGCGAAAGGGTCAGTTTCATAATATATTTCCGTTATTACTTTCTTTTCAGTTTTCACATTTTCAACTTATAAATTATCTTTTCGACAATAATTACTATATGTTTAAAACAAGTAGGTAGGTACTTAAGTTTTTTTTTTCAAAGATAAATCTAGGTTTGAATTTTTTTTTTTATTTTACCGATTATACCTACGAATACCGACACTAGAGACACCCCCAAAGTAAGCAAAATGTCATGAAAATAAACTATAAGTCGACAGCGGGTGAAATAGAACCGTGGGTCTCTCGATTTTAAGTCCGAGACTCAACCATCAGGGTACCTACCAACAATTATAGGTATTTTGTTAGCATGTTATAATCATACAAGTTATACTAGACATATTCTTTATTTACGTATTTAAATTGTAACAAAGTTAAACAAAATTAAACGAAGGATAATGAAAGAAATTTTAAGACCAAACAAAATTCATATTTTCTACTGTACCATCACGGCATATCCCACAAGTAGGGTAGCCAGCAGACCAGCTGCATGCAATAAACATGAAAACTCCCCTCTCCATGCCAACATAAAAATAAGATATTCAGGATGGGTAACAGACCACATCGCTGGATTTAAGATGCCTTAATTTATTTGTTGGAAGTTGGAAGAACAACAACATGAACAAAGTTTGGAAGGCGTCTGGACTCAGCATCATGACAAAATGTCGCTTGTTCAATGCGTGCATCATCCCAATCCTTCTATATGGCTGCGAGTCTTGGCACTTAACCAAGGCTCAAGAGCGGAAGATACTAAGCTTTGAAAACAAGTGTCTTAGAAGGATTTTGGATGTCAGATGGTATGAACATGTTACAAATGATGCTGTGCGCCGGCGCACCCAGCAGAGACCTGTAATCTCCGTAATACAGGAGAGACGATGGTCCTGGCTGGGACATGTTTTGAGAATGCCTAATGATAATTGGCCAAAAAGAGCACTGTTCTTCCGTCCGCAGGGGTTCCGTCGGCCCGGGCGTCCCTCTTTCACAATACACCGTTCCTATGACAACGATATCAGAGCGCAAGGAATGTCGTGGAAAGAGGTGACGCAATTGGCACAGAGACGCTCTGAATGGATGAGGCTGGTTTCTGCCCTGTGTTCCCGAGAGGAGTGTTGAGGGCGATGATGATGATAATTTATTTGTAAGACCTGCCTTTTACAGGACACTCATGAAAAAGAGTGAGAGACCAATTCTTTGCAGGGTGCTCCATCTTCCTCATATTCGTCATGTTTTGTTGCTAATACATAATAATTAATAAATACGTGCGATGAATAAAGTAAAACAACTTCAAAAACAACGAAATTACAGGGAGAATTAATGTGACTTCCGGTAGCACCTTGGAGATTACCTACATATATAATTTAAAATACAATATACTGTTATGTAAATCAACTACATAAATTAAAAGACATAGACATACAACATGAATCATTTACTATGATATGGTGTATACTTTCATTATTAAGTTGGTATTTTATGAAAGAAATAATAAAAAAACGGTAGGCTAATTATATCTAATACGTGACTGAACCGACCGAAGACCAATTATAATATTAGTCAGAATCAATGACTTGAAATATAGAATGGAAAGTCAAAGAAAAAATGGTGATGCGACCAATATAATTTTATATCAATCAGTCTTAAACTAGCGTTCGGTAAAAAGATTCGTTCATATCTCCCTTGTTGTACATACGTTTATAAAAGCATGTTACTGTTGATTCAAAATATATTGATGGTCCATATATAAGAAGTGCACCTTTTGTCAAAAAATGTCGTTTTGTCTATAAAGAAGAATATCTGGATGAAAAAAAATACAAATTAGTTTTGAATGGAAGAGTTTGTGTGGAATGAAGTGAGTTTGCATGCAAACGACGGTTTGTTCAGATATAATGCCTTGAAATTTGTAACTTATCTTGAAAATTAGAAATATAGAGACAAACCGTACTTAGCGATCGACTACTGGCGAACTTTTCGACAATCTACCTACAGTCCTACATGTACCGTGTAATAAAATTATGCGTTATTGTTACGGTTATTGTCGAAAATTCGTTTGTAGTCGATCGCCAAGTGCGAGTTTGTCTATGGAGTCTATGATTGGTTCAAATGGGTTGAAGTTTTTTAAAACCGATTATTCCGAGGATAGAGATGACAGTTTTTCAATACACTCAAATTAGTTTCCATAATTTTATTACATAATGCCATGCTAAATAGATTGAAATTTATGTCAAGGCTACTTAAATTGATTTTTATTTATATTCTACGGCTATAGCAGATATTTTATTTTATTTTTATTTATTAAAACAAACATGTACCAATAGGCACATCAAATACATATAGCAAAACAACAAAAAACGAAAATATAAACAAAGATGTGCCCTATAACAGGGGTAATTAGTAAGTCTCTGAGTCAGCCCCAGGTCCAGGTCAAGGTAACAACACCCCAAAGCACCCGGAAAACCCCAAAGAGCACTAAAGTACCCCCACGAGTCCAACCAAGCTACTTCAAGATGCCAGGATCAAAGCTAACAGCAAACAACAGATATATAAAGAAATATTCGTAATATGTTTACACGTGCACGTAATCGAGTTTTAATACAAGGATTCTAGTAACATGAGTGCGTGTTCGTTGAGGAACGCCTGGATCGTGTCCAATCTACGATAGTCGTCAGTTACAATAACATATTTAATAAATAAAATATACATTTCTATCTGATAAAAGTAATATAATATGAATCACCAATAACAATTCATAATAACTACTACTATTAATTGTCATACTTTGTGTGTACATCGTACATAGATACAGTATTAAATATTCGCATTTTGTCACGTTTTTATCCTGCAAATGATGACTACAATCAGGTTTGCATTGTAAACAATAGAACAATGCTGCTTTATGTTATGATTTATAAATATAATATTGTAAATTGTACCTGAGGTTAGTTGGAAGAAATCGTATGACGATTGACTGTTTTGATCTATATTGTTTGCCCTCCCTCCCAGGACTACTGGAAGACATTAGAATTACCACTCTTTGGTACCAAAAAAATTACGAATATTTTGACGATTGATGACAGATGCTTATAAAATTCACGTAGAAACAAATTCAAAATTGTATACTTTATTGATGAGGTAACACGAATCTTTTTCACAATAATTAGATTACATACTAGCATTACTAGTAGATCACCTGGCAAAGAATTGGCCTCCTACTTTTTCCTAAGTTTTCGATTGTCCTGTAAAAGGCAGGTGTTCGAAAAAAGAAAGACATTTTTCATCCCAAAGTTATAAAAGTCTTTTTGTTGTTCAGCATGAAGAGGACGGATTGCATGTTTATTACATGCAGCTGGTCTGCTGGCTATCCTATTTGTGGGATATGTCGTGATGGTATAATAATAGTAGCAGATTAGTTGACAAACTGTATAGAACACAGACCCTCAAAATCGTTCCTGTTACTATGACATAAATCCCAATTCCATCTTTCTTTTTAACACTAAATAGGTAGTTACTTTAAATTCCGAGTATATTTTAACATAATTAAGTATATTTCTAACAATAAGTTCCCCTTTCTCATAGATTCCAGACATGGAAAGGAGCAAGATACAGATGAAGAAAGAAATATGGATGACGGATCACAACATCCTGGAGGAGTCAAGAGCTGAACACTATTGGTAAGTCTAATCGTATTTGATTTATAACTATTTCTATTCATTTATTTCGCAGAATATATTAAAAACTAACCTTAACGTGTTCGACATCATTCGTTAAAATAAATAATAAAAAATACTATGCAATTTCGCGCAAAATTAAAAAATTAAACTATGAACTATATAAGTCTTTGAAATTAAAGTGGTGAGTCGAATGTTTTTAATATAAAACCAAATAAATATTATTGTATTGCAAGTTAATAATAATACATTATATTAATTTCACTTGATTGATGTCAAAAAACTATTTTCTCGTTATCAAGAAATCAAAAAGCTTACATAATAATGCGTATTTCGTAAGAAAATTAGTGAATATTTGATTTTTTTTTTTGTTTGGTTCAAAATACTGAAAATTGATCGTAAAAATCTAAATGGTTGTAAATTAAAAGAAATATTTTAACGCAAATATTAAATTTTATGGTGTATTCTACTATGCCTCTGTGACATCGTGTTGTCACCGCCCACACGCAGATCGCCTCTGCAATCGAGCACACAGTTCAATATAGTACCAATATAACCAATAAAACGTAACAAGTAATTTAGCTTGTTCGCAAGCTATTTTCGACATTTGGTGAAAATTGTTCCAAATTTAAAATATTTGAGGTGAAAAATTGCCCTCTGTACCAGTTCTGATCATTGTTCTTTATAGTTTCTAGGTATCTATGTACTCTTAGCATCAATATTTTGTTCCCTATTTTCATTGATTTCCTTACTTTACCCTCATGCCGTAACCCAAGTGGGGTAGACAACGGGTACCAGACTTTAGTTTATTTTTAGTTTTATTAAATTCATGCCATATATGATTTTAAGTTTCTAACTGAATCAAATATGTAAATTTTACTAAAATATCCGTGGAGCACCCGGTAAAGAATTGGTCTCCCACTCTTCTCCGAAAGTTTTCGAGTGTCCTGTAAAAGGCAGGTTTTCGAATAAATTAAGACATTTTACATCTTAAATTCAGCGATGAGGTTTGCCACCCATCCTGAATGTCTTGATTTTATATTGGCACGAAAAGGACAGCTTGCATGTTTCTTGCATGCAGCTGGTCTGCTGGCTACCCCACTTGTGGGATATGCCGTGATGGTATAGTAGTAGTAAAATATCCCTTAAGCAAGCAATAAATAAAACGAATATAACAATGAATTTCTAAATTTCTCACTGTATTTTGAAAATGCTTCTATTAAGTGGTATATACCTACCTACTACCAATTTTTTCGCTGGTTAGTTTATTAATACAAAATAAAAAAAACTTTTATTTAGTACTCGTACTTCCCCAGTGACTTTATTAATTACGAGCCGGTTTTCAAGATCTTCCGCTCTCATCATCAGGCTAACACACTTCACTTTACGTTAAGCTGATAATGAGACTGGAAACTGTTGAAAGCCAGCTCGCGATTAATAAACTCACTGTGATGATACTAAACATAAGTTAAAAGAGAAAAAATCTTTTCGATACATAGATGTGTCAGTATAGCTGGCGAACTTTTATTTTGTATTTAATGTTTTATTTTTTATAATTCAACATGATATTCCATCAACTACCGTCGGTCTACAACATTAACTATTGGTTAATCATTTATAATTAATGCACTGCATTCAATTGCAGACGATTTTGCGCTTTTTCGGCAATTCCAGATACTATAGTATTCAGAAATAGAAAATCACCCATTGACTGTCGAGTAGCTAGATCAACACATTATTAACATGCATACATCGCATTATTATTAATATCATATTTTTATACGTAGGTACATGATAATACTATGTACCTACTATATTATTGTATGGTATTATATGCTATTATTATAATAATCCATTTGTACGTGGGCCTAATGATGATGTCGCCTAATTTATTTGATTATAAAATATCTAATAAAAATTGTAGATATTTATATCCAAAACTAATAACACCATTATTGATGTCATGACAACATTTCAATAATCCGTTCATTCATAAAATTTATTAAAATATGTTGAGGCAAGAAGCGAGAGGACTCGAATACTGGTCCTCTATATTGAGATTTGTTCATCAGACCACATTTAGCATGTTGAAGACTTTGCCAAAATGAACTTTTTTTATTATTTATTAATTTGGCAGTAACGTTGTAGAAGTTATAAAATATAATTATGAATGTTTGGAGTCAAAAAACTTTACTCATACCACTAATACTTAAATCAACGCGTGACCTAGATTTCGACAGGGATTCTGTCATTCTCAAACACAATATTTGACAATTGAGAATAACAGGGTCCCTGTCGAAACTTTGACGATATAGTATCATATGCAGTATATTGAAATTAGTGATGTGAGAAGAGAAAATTCTCCAGAGAAATTTCTCGAGAATGAGAAATTTCTCCGAGAATTTCTCCTCTGATAGAAGAGAAATTTCTCTCCATATTTTTTCTTAGTGGTATTATGACCTTTCGCCCAATACACTTCGCAGCCAACCCTATTGATCCAAAAATTTGTGGGGCTGATTAAGGCCCAAATCAGAGGTTATTAACACTTTTTTCCATGTACCTGCAATTTTTTTAAACTTAAATATGGGGTATGTGGGGTGTCAAACATCAAGATTTTTCATCAGTTACTAGCACTTTTTCTATGTAGGTACCTAACATTTTTTTGTTTCCATAATTAATTGTAGCCATATTTATGATAAATTGTCTCAACATTTGTACATTGTTATTGATTGATTGAATGAAGTATTTATTATTATTATATTGTTAAATAAAAAATAAAAATAAAATCTCGGAAAATTCTCTACTTCGAGAAATTTCGAAATTTACCGAGAAATTTCTCGGTAAATTTCTCGAAAAATTATTTCTTGAGAATTTCACAACACTAATTGAAATAGTGATGTTAGTAAAGTTTTTATGACTTTTTTATTTAATTTATTACTTTGCAAATTTGATATCAACAAACTCTCGACGTTTAGTATCATATTTAAATAGTTAAATTGAATAAGTACACGTCATTTGAAAGAGGGTGTATTATTCCTATTGTTGGTACATGATTGTACACACGAAGACATTTCCAAAGATTTCTTTGTGTATTTAAACCTACAATAATATTAAAGAGAAATTGGTAATCCATACGTATCATAGCTTTCCCACGCTCATTTTAAGAAAACCTAATACCCAAGTCTTTAGTTTTGTGATGGACGAACACTTTTAGTGATAGTCCGAAAATTCGGGTTACTACATCGAAATTTTAATGCGGTCAAAAATATTGTCAGATTTTTTTTAACTCGGCGGAAACTTCATTTAGCCCGAGCGAGACCGAATTTTTCGAAAGCGTTCAACTGATTATTGTTAGCGTTTTATTCGGCGCACATAGGTACCATGCTACCATTTAGGGGTTTGTTTTGTTTTTATTTTTTTCTTTCTGTGTTTTATACTGTACTGGCAGTTAAAAAGGACCATAAAATCAAAGATGCGCTGATAAGTACAATAATTATGTTGAATCTTTATTATATACTATTGTGTTTATTTTAATTTGTATATTTCCCATTTAAAAAATAAATAAATTATTCACTCATGTTTATGACTAAAAATGATTTGCAATTAAGCAGAAAACATGAAATTTAAGCTTTCTTTGCGATTCAACAACACAATTTACTGGACGATCAAAACGCTTCCATACTAATTTGTTTGCAATTGAATCTGTCAAATCAGTTAGTTGAGCGCGCCGCTTGGGAGATACGTGTCGCTTTACAAGCATATTATTATAATTCACTAAAGTGAGCTATGTTTCTTTTCGAACGAAATTATAATAATATCGAAATACGGTTTCGGGATATATCGTGTAGGTGAAATCTGGTTTCGTTCGGTCACTACATTGTTGTAGGCAGATACATACTATCTACCTTATTATTATTATACATGTTTGTTTGTATGTACACATGTATGTAAACCAGCATCTTACAAGATGCGAGTAGGTACTAACAGTTTTGAAGTTGTAAGTACAAAGTATTGTGTATTATTATTACCTATTGGTACTACACATTGAATTGTATTTATGTAACATACACGACAAAGATGTTTGAAATATTATTATGTTAAGTAAACAATAGTACCTATATTTAAAATACAATATGCTTAAGATGAACAATAATACAAGAAGCTATGTGTACCTACGTATTTAATATATGACAAAGAATTCGTCATCATTACCATCATGCCTCTTCTCTTGCGGTGTAGGCATGAAGGGTCGAGCGTCGTTTACGCCTATCCTTGCATACACTTTTCGCTTCCGTCACTGTCATACAACTCCTCATGCATGCTCTCCTATTTAATGTACTCAACAATTTTATTTATTTATTCTTTGCTGTACATTGATTGCTAGCAAATTTACACAAAAGTACATTAAAATAAAATACAATCATACAATCAATATATAGAGGGTGAGTTTATCGCAGGGGCGAATTTTCTTCAAACTAATTCGCATTTTTTCTAATTAATCTCATTTCTAGTGCATTCATACCGCTTCCATCCTTCATCTTGGCCTAAAGCTGTAATGATGTGCAAAGGAAATTTAAAGAGAATAATAATAATAATAATAAGTGCAAAGAAACACAAAGACAGTATTGTGCTAGAAAAAAATCTATCTATCAATTCCCTCACGCCGTATCCCAAATGGGGTAGGCAGAGAGAACGGAACGCCATTTAGATCTGTCCTTACACACTTCTTTCGCTTCTTCTACATTCATACGATTTCTAGTGCACGCACGTCGATTTCTCTTACTCAAAACAGAAAAATAGAAAAAAAAACTTTTTAACACGTGAAAAGATATAATATGAAAATTGTAAGTAACTATTCGTTCCCGGGACGTATTGCTGTTAGAGTGATAGAAGTACAAGTAGTAGAAGTAGCTATCAATAGTAGTAATAATAAGCATGTGATAATATGACAGGTTAGATGTCTGACCACGCCTACCCTCCAAGAGATTTATCGTTCCATACATCAAACACATAATACAAAACTCAATAGATATATACATAGCATGTAATTTCATACTCTCATATTATAATACTTACTTATTTTATAACACTATTATAGTTTGACTTATAAAATAGTTTTAAATCTATCAATATGTCGCAGAGAAATGATGAAAATCGATATTTGATGAAATCCCTAAGGGAAATTAAAAAAAAACAACTTAGTGAGAATATTTACATACTTCTTACTTACCCTCCTTTACACGAGACTTGTCTCTATAAGGAGAATGTTCATATTTAAGATTTGATAAAATAGTCTATATAGGATATTGTTATATCTGTATTGTTTGTTGTGTTCAATAAAATTATTATTTCCCTAAAGATCAAATGCTTTAAGCTTGTGATGAAAAGCTTAAATAACATCGTTCAGATTTAAAAAAAAAACACGCATTATTTTATAGAATATAATAGTAATAAGACAATACGACCAAATCAATTAAAAGATAAATTATTAATTCGAAACTAAGCATAAAAAAGGGTTTAAAACCTGACGTTTTAAAAACAAAAAGGGATATGTAATTTTAGAGAAATTCTAAACATTATATAATAATTTTCATTAATTTTTATTAAAACACGTTATTGAGTTATCCAACAGAGCTGTTATTTTAACATCTTCCGTGAATTGATCACCTCCCTTGAGAGTTTGAAGTGAGATAGGCGTCCCGACGCTAACTACGAATTCGCTCTAGGCTGGCCCAAGAGATGACTTTTAGCGTCTGTCCATGGATAAGGTTCATCATACCGCCATTCTCACTGTAACGGTATAAGGTTCATCAATCGAGAAATATTTAATGCAAACCATTCGAGATCTAAAATAAGAGATTCCAAAAAAAAAGTGTTTCCATGTTATGCAATTTTACATAAAAATACATCAATATACAGAAAGTGAGTTTATCTTGAAGGCGCGATTTCTTCAGACTAACCCAAACATTTACGTTAACATTTACGAAGTAACATTTATAAGTATTTTAAATATTAAAATATATTTCGATAACGGCAGTCGCCGCGTCTTACACTTTGATATTTTAATAACACGTTGTCACATTTGAGTGGTGTGCTCATAACGTAATGCCAAAAATTAAATAAAATCTGAAATTAACAAAAGAGAAATATCTCATCGGTACCTACATAGACATTGTAAATTTATCAGATATCTTTAAAGTAGTGGACACATGAAATCACGTGTATTTATTTTATTTTTATTAATGTGGGACACTCAAAGAAAACTGACAACATAATACATAAATTATTACACACACATAATAATGTCTGGGCAGTTCCTTTCACAATTATAAGACAATGAACACTTTAAAATTAAAAAAAAAACAGTTTTTCAAATATAATGTCTAGCTGTTGATTTTATACATATTTGGTATTTAAGGGTCAGGACACAAAATTATTATTATAATTGGACAAAATTAAGTGTCGTTTACGTGCCAAAGCACCTCAAAGATACTGTACAATAATTCATCATTTATGTTGTGTCAAGATTCATCTTTGGGAATGGAGATGTATTTTTGAGACATGCTTTCTTAAAAAAATACTCTCTACGCGGTTACATTGTCAATATATTCGCAATTAAAATACTTTCCCTCAAAGCACGAGCCTGCTCAATTTTTAGGGTAAAATAGATATTATAAAAAATGTATAATTGTTTTATTGTATGTATATATTTAATTTGTTTATTATTGTCTTAATAAAAATATTTGAATTTGAATTTGACAGAAGACAGCAACTGAATTAAAATAATTTTGATAAGACACGTGTAATGATTTTATTTAGTTAGGCACTCCATTGTGAACACACCCATAGAGAGCTATTAATCTTGTATTTAGATCTGCCAAATCAATATCCCCGAGTTATATATGAGGTTGACCAGTGATTGAAGATTCATCATCTACATGGCGAGTCACCGACCGGGGTAACCAACTACAATTATTATATAGCTGTACATTGTCTCGCATTCGAGTACACCATACCCCCGAAGCTATTATATAATTGATTGATACTTTTTTATCATTTTTTTTTAATGTTATACGGTGTTACAATAAACACCCAAAAAATACCTACTTATTTATTTGCCTATTAATATCATCCGGGCATCTCCCATAACTGGGATAGCCAGTAGACTAACTGCATGTAACAAATATGCAGGCTGTCTTCTCTGTGCCAATGAAACATGAGGCATACAGAATAACTCGTCGCTGCTGAATTTTAGGGTTAAATATCTTATTTATGATTTTTTAAAGCACCTTCATTTTAGAGGATACTCGAAAACTTACAGAAAAGAGTGGGAGATTTTTTCTCTGCCTGGGACTCCTCGGAATTCAAAATAAAGCTTGTAAATACTAATGTGTTTAGAATAATAAACACTCAATAAATAATAAGAATATGAATATGTCTAATCATCAGTGATATGCTTACTATACATGCAAAAATGCACCGTTTGTGTCTTAACATTTCAAAGTGTAATTATTTGTAACTAATGAATTCTGGGTGAAGTGAGATTTCGGATTTCTACCTCCCTGTTACCTTATGTACATTGGAATAATGCAAGATATCTATTCGAGGGTGAAAGGTTGGTTTTAAAACTCCTTTACGAAAATAAATCGTGATTTCTTCCGAAAAAAAAAATTGTCTATTACTCTTTTCCGCAAGTTTTTGAGTATCGTGTAAAAGGCAGGTATTCAAAATAATAAATATATTTTTAAACTTTAAATTCCTCCTATTTTTTTTGCACGAAAAGGACAGTCTGCATTTGTATTAAATGCAGCTGAGGTCTGAGTCAAAACACATTTCAGTGTCGCAATCGTTTGAATACAGACGACGTCGCGCCAAAGTGACAATTTTCGTAACTATTGTGTATTTTAGCACTTGCTCGCAACGTCGTCTATGTATATTCGAACGCTAACGGAACGAAAACGTAACGCTAAAATGTGTTTTAACTTCAGGCCCTGGTCTTCCTGCTATTCCACTTGATACCATGATAAGAATATTTTTTTCGAAGAAAATATTCTGGATAGGGCCTTGTTTCGACGACTCAATATTCATTATAAAAGCGTGATTAACATAAAAAAAAGTCTAGCTCCGTCACTGCTCAGAACATTCAATGGCGACTCTGTCAAGTTAGTGAACAAGCAATGCAATAGATACACAGCACACACGTAAACTTATTATACACATAATAATATACATACATGGATCTAGTTATGAGATAATTACAGAGCGGACCACTTTCCTCACTGATTTATGGCAGTCCATTATTATAACATAATATAGACAGCCATTACATATGTGTAATATTAAATATATTTAAATGTATTACAATCATATTATTGTGTGTGGTTAGACCCTATAATCTGATTTAAAGGCAACTGTCGATGATCGATTGTTAAGTTTAATAATTTCATTGATTAATTATTTTCCATATTATTTTGTAAACGCTGTACTGAAACATACTAAGATATCTGTATTGCATTATCAATTGTCCCGTGGAGCAACCAGCAATGAATTGGGTTTAACACTCTCTCTTTTTCGTAAGTTTTCGTGTGTCCTGTAAAGGCAGATGTCTTATACGTATCGATTTATGATGATGATGATGGATAGGTGACTTAATTTTTGCGCCGCTTCACAGTACTTATACAATCTCAAGGAACTGCAGTCAGTAGCAGTGCAGTCCTCAACTGTGCTTTTAAAGGAAGCTATCGGATGGTTTTTCCTTAGTTTCGCTATAGAAATTAAATTTACAGGCTCTTTTGATGATGATGATGTTAGGCTCAGCAAGTCTATTTATGGCCAATGCCAAAGATGATGATGTAAGGCTCAGCAAGTCTATTTATGGCCAATGCCAAAGATGATGATGTTAGGCTCAGCAAGTCTATTTATGGGCAATGCCAAAGATGATGATGTTAGGCTCAGCAAGTCTATTTATGGGCAATGCCAAAGATGATGATGTTAGGCTCAGCAAGTCTATTTATGTTCAATGCCAAAGAGTGCAAAGGTATTTTAGTAGTAGAGTCAAGGAGAAAAGTTTTTAAAGGACGACGCTGCACAAATATCAGCCTCTTACATAACATTCAAATATTTACAGGAAAAGTGGGAAAATTATTCTTTCTCGCAGTCTCCACATACTTACTTACCTAATATATTTTATCACTGGTGCAATCCTCACGCATGTAAAATACATTCGTATATTTAAAATTGTGTGTATAATATAATATGGAGGGTAATTGCGATTGCATCATCGCGTGCAATAATAATTGTAATAATAATAACGCAAGAATATTTTGATAAGTAGTAGGAATGTTTTGATTGCACATTAATTATCTAAGTTGTAATAACAAGGAAAACTGGAGCAACGATTCTACAAAGACTATAGAATATGTCGTTCGTTGCATTTGAATCTTTCAACTGACTCTATATTTTAGAAATTAAAATAAAACAGAATATATAGTGAATTACTGAATTTATAGAATCTTTGTTTATTTTTATTTTATTTATTTATTCTTTGCTGTACACTAATAACGAGCAATTTGACGCATTAACAAATGACAAAATTAAATACAATCAATATATTCCGTTAAAAGAAGACAAATTTTAAATTTTAAAGTTCAGTATGTTATTTTGTATCAACAGTAGCATATAAAAACATCTACAACGAAGGACTCGAAGGAGATAATATGAACATACCCCTCTGAACCAACGGTCCTGAAAGACTGATTGATATGAAATTGTATTGGTCGCGAAATTTGTATGATCTCATACCGCTGGGAAGTCGTCGGTAGAGAATATTCTTTACTCCCACTCTTTTTTGTAATTTTTTGAGTGTCCTGTAAAAGGCAGGTGTTTATACAACCTCACGTATAAGACAATTAACATCTAAAATTCAGTGATGAAGCATGCCACCGCTCATGAAGAGTGCCACAGTTGGCTTAATATTGAGATATTTAGATCCGACAAGTATGAATAAATACTACTACTGCTTCTACGTTATAGCATATTCCACAAATAGGGTAAGATAGCGGACCAACTGCATGTAATATACACGCAGATTATTCTCCTTGTGCCAATTAAAAAGAAGACATTCGCGATGAGTTGCATGCCTCATTGCTGAATCGAAAATATTGTATATTTTATGAGTTCGTCGGTAGCCTGGAGGTAGAGCCTCGGCCTCGTGAACAGGGGGTCCGTGTTTCGATCCCAGGTACAGGCAAGCTCCCCTTTCACGACACAAGCTTTTAGCTTACTGTGAAAGGTGTATAAGGTTGTATTTGGGTTTATATGTGAGGTTTTACAAACACGCGCCTTTTACGGGACACTAAAAACTTACATAAAAGATTGGGAGACATATTCTTTAACGGGGTCTCCACGGTTTACAGTATATATAAATGAAATAAATTATCATCAATAAACAAGTGATTGTACAGATTTAATTTATTTTACATCGAGAATAAGTGCTATTTTACTCATTAATAACAGACTGCTGAAATATAATATTATGCATATTATCTCTGTCAAGTCTAATAAAATGTAATCATTTTAATATAATTATTAATTAATTTATAAATCTACTTGTATCATCACAACACACAACACAACATTGCTGTATGGAAATTTAATAATAATTTATTAATCATAAGCAATAACGATAAACTCAAATTAGCTATATTAATAATTGAGTTGTAACAGTGTTATTAATTGAGAGAGACATTATAGTAGAATTTACATGATGCACCGTTTAGGGGTGGCGGTGATTACATAAAAACATCGATTATGTTATTTTTTAATTTTTTGATGTCACCAAAATCCCATGAAGTTCCCGGTAAAGAAAAGGTTTCCTACTATTTCTCTTTCTCTCTCTTTCTTGTAAGTTTTTGAGTGTTCTGTAAAAGGCATATGTTCGTAAAACCTCACATATAAGATTAATAAATAAATTCATAAATTAATATTTAGAATTATTCAGCGTTGAAACATGCCACCCATCCTGATTGTCTTATGTTTTTTTTTTATGAACACGAAGACAATAATCAATAACATAAAACTGACTCAGTCTGCCTTAGTACGGGCTCATGCTCAGTTAGGTAGATTTAATGACAATTTTGTTCTTAAAGTACTGTTAAATAAATAAATAAAATCCGCGAACTAACTGTGTTTATCACACACAGCTAAATAAATAGATAAAAAAATATTCATAATAAATAAATAGTTTTCGATGAGTGTTATAGAAAAGAATCCACTTATGTAATATAAAGAAGAACTCATTTTGCATTCAAATTCAAATGCTGCGCTTGCGCACATATTAGTTAATAACTACCGATTAACCGTTTATTAAAATCGGAATGAATCACAACAGTAATAAAATGCATTCATAGTATGCATAATAATACAAATGACGAGGTAAGTTAATTAATCGCTGTCACATTAGCAGCAGCACGTGCCCAACGTTTCTTAAAGTGTGGTTCCTTGAAGCGTGATAAGGGATACCCATTTTGAATGTTTTATTTAATCGTTCCAGTGTGCGGATGTTTGTTTGCGAATGCAAGAAATACCGTGGCTACTCATCTTGCATTCTCGTAGGATAAACATCGGTTTATGCAAGGGATCAATAACAATTGGATTTGATTAAATTCAACATCTATTTTTTTGTTAAAAATTATGAGCTTCACTAAATATTAACTTCATCTCGAGCTATCCTGCGTAGCAGATATAACTAAGATGTTATGCAGAATGACCAAATTTGTATGTAAGAATGACCAACTTTTTTTATCTTGTGTAATATTTCCATGTCGCATTTGATTATTGCCACAGAAATATAGTTTTATTTTTTAAATCTCGTACTTGTTTAACTCGAACGATATCTCATCATCCAAATACTTTAAAAAGTAATAAAAAAATGATCCAAAAGTGTCTTGATTAATCTTTACGTGTCTATAAAATTGTTACAATTTTGTGCATTTTAGTCATAATTTTAACATGGCATATTTACATATTTTTTATAAAATTTATATCTTTATTTAGTGATACTTTATAACGAGAATTATAATCAATAAACATAATAGAAGTATTTTTATTTATTTATTTATTTATTCATTCTTTACTGTACATTGATAAAAAACAATTACATAAAAGGTATACATTCAAATTAAATACAATCAATATACAGAGGGCGAGTTTATCGCAAAGGCGCGATCTCTTCCAACTAACCCAAGATAGATTTAACCCAAGATAGATAAAATTTGAGATACTTACATACCTATTTAAAAAAAATTCAAGTTATTTGTACCATCAATCAAGCAGAATATTCAAAGCTACTAAGTATATAACATACCATATTATAATATATTAAATTAAAACTATGATTATTTAAAAAAAAAAAAGTGCTATCATTCGCTAAACGGGTTCTTGTACCAAATGTTATCAATCCAAATGACAGATTAATGCGCATGCCCCGCACCCCGGGGCCATGTTGTGATCTCTTTGGCGGGAACTTCTCGCGGTCGAGAAGAAGGAAGGATCCATAGACTACAATAATATACCGATATGTATTATAACCCTTTGCTTGCTGAATTGTCTTAAATGAGATACTCTACCCCATTGTTCTAAAAAAAGCATTTATTTTAATTTTTTAGAGTTGAGTTTTTTTAATCAAAAAGATCTATATCATCATGATAAAACTAAAAATGCCTACAGAAAAAAAAAACATTTTTTTTTGGTAGATACATTCCGTAAAACATAGAGATGACAAGACGCTGAGATAATATGCCGCATTAAGCATTGAATCGGTTAAGATCATGATACAACACAAATTTAAATTTGGAAAGTGTGTAGTGACGGCTCATGCGCACACGGCTAATTACAACCTGTCAAACATTATGAACGTGACATACCTACCAACTGTCAAACGCGACAGACGTGTTACTCCTTGTTTAAGTGAATCAATTTGAGACCACTTAATTTGATTTTTACAAAGCATTTGTTCAACAACAGCGTTTACTAAATATTTTCATCCAACGAAATATTTCGTTAGCTGAATTTAAAAGTCGGACCGTTGTTGGTCCAAGCTTATTGTGCAAAAATAATAAAAGATATTGTTTTTAAAAAGTTTTGTTTTAACTATATACTCTTTTTTTTCATACTTGAAATAGATTGTAAGCCCGGGCTTAATATGCTTTTTGTAAGTACAAGTAAGTACTTAATATATTTTCTCCAATACATATTATTATTCGCAACATCATTCTGGTCATATAATAAAAGGTGGTATAACAAAAAACCTCAACAGGTTCAAATTATACTGAACGAAATCATAATTATACACTTATAGATTTTTAACTGGTAATACCACCATTAGTAAGCAAATTGATTTAAAAGAAAATTAAAATGAAAATAGTTACGTTTAATAATTTAATTGGAGAGTAGTCGGTATGGGTATTGTGTGATGAACATAATAAAGAAATTATAAAGATTGCCCAAGATTTTTTATGCATTGACTTTTTGGTAAAGCAGACACTCTTTTCTGTAAGGTTCAAAGAACCAGGTATTTGTCAAACAAAACCTATAAGAAAATTAGCGATATGGTGTTCAATCCATTTTCAATGTTTTTCTTTTGATGGAGTACAGAGACCTTTGCATTTCCATTACTTTCAGATACTTTGCATTTTCATTACTTTGATACGATGATAGTGTAAATAGATAATAGTTAAAGTATATATAGGTACCGAAATTGAAACGTTTGGTTTCGTTGTATAATAATTATTACACTTAACAAATTGCGGTTTACTATTCAAGTCATTTTAGCTTTTGAGTATATATGCGGTACGTTCGGCTCGGGTCCCGTAATGAAACGATAGCTCAGGGGGCCACTCCCATATGTGCGTCCATACGTATCATTATGATCATGTTGTGGTCGATTTAAGGTGTCAAATAAAGAATCTCCCGCCATTTAGCTGTCCATTTATCATAGACAACGATTGATTGATGTAATATGAAACTGATTTATCTATGGACATATTTCTACATCTGTGAGGCGCGATTGGATTTATTCATAGAATGTGACATTAGAATCTTTCAAACTTTTGATAACTGAACCATTGCTTTCAATACTAAATAAAATAATCACAAGAAAACAACTTAAAGGCTTTATATGTTAAATTACAAGTGAAATGAAATTATAATTAAAAACCTAACAGTTTTGTTCATCTCTTTCTCTCGTTTTCAAAATTGTCACAGTGATATTTACAGTAACACAAATGGAAAGGCACAATAGCCTATCGATTTTTTTAACACAAAGCATGTACTTTTTATCACATCTTAAACTTGTAGGTAATTCAACAATGCCCTACTTTTAGTAAATGCCGTAATGGTATAGATGAAAAAAGAAACACTAAACGACAATAGTTTTCTTTTCGATACAAATAACAAGTCTGTTTTTAAAAAGGAATCTGGATTTGAAGTATAAATAATAAATAAGCACCATGCACCCTCACAATGAATAATGATATACAGGAAAAGGGAAAGGTGACCACGATCAATAAAGTTTGACATTCTCAGACATGATAGAGAAATGCATTGAGCATTACAATAATAAGTTAGCAGGGTGTTATTACAATCAAACATTTTTTGATTAACAACGCGGTTCCTCAAAGTAAGTTAAGGCAGCCGATAAAAGTACCTACTACTCTTACTATTAAACATCTACAGAATAAACTATTCGTTATACTTATAATAGTGTACACGTTTTTTTTTCAGATTAAATTCCAATAGAGGTCATTAGAGTTTTTATAAAAAAGTTTGAAAACATTCTATGAAAAAGGCAAACCAAAGAGGACCACGTAAAATGAACTAACCCTCGAAAAGTAAATAGTGTTTTGAATAAAATCTTTGTAAAATACCAATGTTTTCATTCGCCTTAGAAGTCGAAAGTCTCAACGAAAATCCATTGCAGAAAAAGATTCATTTTATCAATGCAATTATAGATTTTACTACTTGCACACCAACACGACAAATAAATTCGTAGGTATCTGTCTTTTTAACGAATTAAATGAATGTAAAGGAAATAAAAAAAAGACACTTTTTGCTGTCTTTATCTGCTATCTATACCATAACAGTAACTCCCATAAATGGGGTAGCCAGAGGACTAAGTGCTATATTCAGGGCATACCTCATCAAAATTTAAGAATGTTGAATGATTTATATATTTTAATCTTTTACGGGGCACCCTAAAACTTACAGAAAAAAGTGGAAGATGATTAATCTTATAATCTTTATATACCTATAAAACATATTCACGACTATTTTCTATTGTTTCACGATCACAGATTTCTTTTATTCGCATTTTAAGTTCATTATAATAATTCCCATACATAAATCAATTATAACCTTTTTTTAATAAACTGGCGCCCAACGTTTGGGTCATAGATAATGTAGATAAGTAGATAATATCTGTGTACTAATCTATGGAACGTCGCCTATAGACACGTTATCTATGATTTGTATTATTATTTTGCCTGATGTTATATAGTTTAATCGAGAAAATTATTAATATAATGATTCGTTGTGTAACATTAAATTATTGGTCTAAAAATGTAGAATTATATTATAAATACATTGGTGTACTCGTTATGAACTTTTTTCATTCTCATTTAATAATAATTTATATATATTTTCCTTAATATGCTCATATTTTATCAACAGTCTTTTTTTATAGAAATTGTTATTCTTTACTATTTCTTACATTAAGCACAAGTAGATCATGGTAAAAAATGAGTTTTTCTATCTTTTCTGTAAATTTCCGATTGTTCTGTAAAAGGCAGGTATACCTAAAGAAACCACGTATGACATTAAATATTTAATCACCAATGACGTACACCACTCATCGTGTCTTTTTTATTGAAAATTAAATACTGAACCACATTAAGATAACATAATTATTTTATTTATACATAGAATCTGAACATTCTCACAAATGGAAATGGAAAAACTGTATGTCATTAAAATGTGAATAAAAAAATATAACATTCATCACAAGTGTTTCCATATTTAACAGACGCGCTGCATAAATTTAAAGATCAATCACGAAATTTCCACAGGGAAAAATTCAATAGCTTTACTTCACGTTATTAAAATACAGATCTTCCATTTTGTGTTATCTAAAAAATGTTGTATCCTATGGAGATAAACATAATCATTGCGACTCGTTTGTAAATTGAAATTCCAAAAAACTAATTATAAACTACGTACCCACAATACAATGATTTTGTTTGTAGATCATGCAACAGCTGGGATCAACACAAGATCGATGAATCATTTCCGCAATATTGATTTGATAAATGTTTAATAATTATTTAATAATCATCTAGTGGGAAGTGTTGAAAAAAAAATATATCGCATGTCGCAGAAACGAGAGTGTGTTTAATTACAATATATATATTTTTTTATCTCATTAATTTGTTGTTATTATTCATTATTATAAATTGTTTTGTGACAAGAATATAATGTGATGGATACGAAAGTACCGTTTTTAAAACATAATAATAATAGTAATAAAAATATAATTACACAAAAATAGTACACAAAAAATAAAAAAACAACATGACTACATCACTATTGAGCACATAATTGTGTGCAATGGGCGAATTTATCGGAGAAGAGTGATGTTTTCCTACTAACATACTGAAGAAGAAAAACATTTAATTATGTTCCAAGTAAAAGTTGGTTGGTTGGCTGATGAATGACGGCTTGATGGTTTGAGTTAATTTAAATTTAGTTGGAGTAATTATGTTTTTGAAAAGACCAAATTAATGATGCTGAAGAATGAAGAGAGAACGTTAATATACTAAGGTGGATCAAAGCCTGTCCCAGAGCACGAGCCACGCTCAATTCTGGGACAGGTACTTTGAGCCACGCTCAATTCTGGGACAGGTACTTTGATCAAATGAATTGATGATATATTTATGGGTTAGTTGGAAGATATCGCGCTTCTGCGATAAACTCGCCCATTGCACAAATTTATTTGTCTGGTTCTGCAATGTTTGTGTTTTAATAATGTTTGTTTTTTTGTGCAATAATTTTTTTTATTATTATTATTATTATGTATTGTTATTTATTATTAGTATTATGCTGTATTTTATTGTATTGTTTTATTTCATATGGATTCTTATGCATTATGCATTTTTTTATCTATTTATGTATTCATTTTGTAATTTATATTATTATTTTAATAAACGATTATTATTATTATATAAAAAAAATATATAAAAAAAAAATAAAAAAAATATACTTAAACAAAATAATTAAAAAAAAAATAATAACACTGATATATTTTCACTCTATTTTATAAAGACTACGTTTTCACCCACTTCAATGGGCATTCTCAAGAGTATTTAAGTGGATGAAAACGTTAGAGTCATAATTAAATACAGTGAAAATATAGCAGTGTTATTTATTCTTTTTAAATTATTTCATACTCATTGAAGTGGGTGAAAACGTTAGTCTTAATAAAATATAGTGAAAATATATCAGTATTATTTTTTCTTTTTAAATTATTTTATATGAATTTTCACATTGAAAAGACAAACACCTTCAACAATAAACAATAATTTTAATATTTTTTTATGAAAGCAGTTAGTTTCCTATTTACTTTAATATGAGGAAAATATTGTGAAGGTGTGAATGAATAAAATTTGAAACTTTTTTATAGACCCAAATTAGAAACTATTTACTCGGTACAAAACGATATCTTAATATGGTGGAAATCTGAAATATGAAACCAAATTTAGAAAATTCCTGCTTATGCTGCAAAAAACTTGGTCATCTTATAAATATTATAAAGTTGTTTTATTAAAAAGTACTTGACTAAATATTTTCATTGATAAACGAACGAATTCTTATTTGAAATATACAAATTAATAGTACTTAATTTCTTTATGTCATCACCGGAGAATCTCTGTTAGATGTTTTCTTCGTTATTAATTATTAACACAATCGCAATCGGGAAAAAATAATTTATTCGAAATAAATAAATTATAATAATATGTACCTACAACGTTGTTGAATATGTATGTCATCGCTAGAAAAGAAAGAGAGGTAAATAGAGGGAGAAGAATATAACAGTGCAAAGAACATCTGGTGAGAAATACATTAATTAATCAATCTGAGATGGTGATTGTGAATGAATAAATAAATAAATAAATAATCACAATCCTGTATATTACTACGTATAAATAATGAGATTGTGATATCTCGACTAACGGAATGAATCTTCAATATTACTATATTCTGTCTCTTTCTGATTCAACGCATTATTTATATTGTATATTTGAAAAAATACATTTTTCTATCCCTCTTTTTTTTTTTTTTTTTTTTGTATAGACAATTCACACAGACCGAGCTAGTCCCAAACTTAGATGTGAATCTTGTATTATGGGTACTAACGCGACGATACACATATATACAATGCACTACACACATATACATGTAACACCCAGACCCAGGACAATCTGAAAAAGGTCATTCTTCATTTTGCCCTGGCCGGGAATCGAACCCGGGACCTAGTGACTCAAAGGCAAGTGCGTTAGCCTCCACGCCACACCGGTCGTCTAATTATCTCTTTTGCGCAATTTTTTTAATGTTTTGCTTTGTATAAAAATGTGGACACTTTGTTGAAGAGACTTTGTGACAGAAAATCGACATTTTTAATACACATTTGGTTAAATTAACCAAAGAAAGGAAAAATAATTTGAATTTGCTAGCCAAGTTTTTGAATACAGACTTACTATAAAATAGAAGAATAATTAGGATTTTCTCCCGGTATTCCAAATAACACGGGCACATGTGCCAAGTGTAACCTGTTTCTGTGTCAGTGTCATCCATTTCTGTGTCAGTTCGTCAATTTATCTGTGTCATTTGAAATTAATTTCTCCCGTTTCTATGTCAATTCGTTAAATTTCATCCGTTTTGTCAGTTCGATAAGTTTCATCCATTTGTAAAAATTTACGTACTTTTCTTCAAGTATTCAGAATTGCAGCCTAGTGGTAATGCCAATATATTTAAACTATAAAAAGATGATATATTTAAATTATTATCATTATGTATGTATGACATTGTTTATAGATAGGACATGATAAAATTATTCAAATTAGTATATTTTCTTATAGTTAAAAGTGAATAATTCTCATAAAGCATACATAATTCAAGACAACATGATATCAATAACAAATAATAATGTATTATATATTTATTGGCCATATATCATAATAGTATAAAGTTTTATTGTTTGATTGCATGCAACACAACAACATATTGTACATAATGTTATAGTTTTTGTAGCAATAGACCATCCATCCGTATGTTGTCTATCTATCTATATACACAATGCAATAATAAATAAATAAATAAATAATCAAGTCTCTTTCTCTCTGTATCATCATCATATTGCAACAATAATATTATACATTTTTGGTCGACAACCATCGTAACTCGTGCCGTTTATTTTTAATAAATCATTTTAAATATTCGTATGCAAGGTTCTCAAAATTTTTAAGGAAAATGAAATAGTGTGTTTTCATGATTATTCAAAGTTTCTGATGACGTTCATATTTTTGTGTCGAACGTAACAAATCTATATAAATAAAAATGAGTTGACCATGTATGTTCCCCATAACTTGAGAACGGATGAACCGAATTGGCCGACTCTTTTTTGGTTGTGTTTGTAATTATCAGGAGATGGTTTGCTTGAAAGATTTTTTTCGGAAAATCCAACGGAAAAGTCAGAAATTCGGATTGTATTTTTGTATGAAAGTGACGTTTGTATAACAGTTCCGCTGTCACGTGTTGCCATAACGATTTTATTTTAAATGTTTATGAAATTCACCCTTGCGACGCCGGGTAGGAACATCTAGTAAAAAGTAAAGATAATGATAAATTATTATAAATAAAACAAATAAATAAATTATTATAAATAATACTTCCACTGTGACCTTATTGGTCGCGCCCTAGCGAGAGTCTAAGTAAACTTTCACCAAGAACCGTCGGTCAAAAATATCGAAAGATAATAATATTTTACGATGCGGTTTGTTATTTTATTACAAACAGAAAATTCGATACAATTAACATATTTTTTTTTTTTACCAGGAACAGACCTTAAGAAAGTTCGTATAGAATGCATAGTATTTAATTAAAGTTATCTAGTAAATGCGTCTATACATAAATATTTTCATCAGTACCTACTGCATCAAAACTTTACTAAGCTTTATACCAAAGGTTGTCGACATATGCAATTTATTGTAAATAATCGTTGAGACAAAATCAATTCATCTCTTTCTATCGATATATAAATAAGCACTATACTTGTCTCGATCTAATGCATCGTTGAAATAATATAAATTTTATTGTCTTCACTAATTACATTAACCCCTTGCGAACACTGTCGACACATTCTTGCACATAGAAATGAATTTAATGTTTTCATTATATTAAATAAACGAAAAAATTAAATACTATATAATTGCAGCAAACACGTACGTATTTATTATCCAAAATGCTGTTTAATTCTCCGTAAAAAAAAAACTGTTTAATATCCGAGACCTATGCCTTATACTGCGAGGAAATAAATTGTTATTATAATTATTATTATCCTAAAAATGTCATCCTGCACTGAGACCATAATAGCTTCAGCAGGAAAAAAAAACACATAACAAATCCAAAAAATCAAAGAATAATTACGACACGTGGGATAGTCAGTGAATTCCATTTAATACTCTAGAAATTATTTTTTTTTTGTCAATTTATCGCACAAACACGATCATCTTTGAAATTCTGAATAAAGTGTATGCGATCGAACTTGTATTTTTAATAACATCATAATCTTCTAAAATTATTTCCACTACTCTACCATCACGGCATATCACACAAGTAGGGTAGCCAACAGAGCAGCTGCATGTAGCAAACGAGCAAGCAGTGCTCTTCGTGCTAACATAAAATAAGACATTCTGAATGGGTAGAATATCTCATCGCTGAATTTAAGATGTAAAATGTTTTTTTTTTATTTTATCGAACACTTGTCCTTTACAGTACACTCGATAACATAAGGAAACGATTGGGAGACCAATTCTTTGTCGGATGCTCGAAGGAAAACTTATATATATAATGAGTTACAATCCACTGGATTGGTCTGCAACGAGTTTTGACTTTTTTCCATTCCTCCCTATTCTCAGCCAGTCTTTTCAGCACTACGTATGAGCCACAGTTCATGTCCCTTTTCAGTTGGTCCATATACGCATCTCTTGGTCGGCCTCTGCCATTTGTCCCCTCGGTCTTACCCTCCGCAATGGCGATGAGTAGTCCTGGGTGCCTGATGTTGTGGCCAATCCAGTTAGCTCGTTGTTGGCCGATTCTCTTAAGAAGTTGCCTTTTTTCGCCTACCCTGGTTAATACTTCTTCGTTTTCGATGTGTTCCAACCAATGGATCTTCAGCATGCGTCTGTAGCACCACATTTCAAAGGCCGCCAACCGTCCGCTTTCACTCTTGCTGATGGTCCACGTCTCGCAACCATAAAGCATATTAAAGGAAAACTTATTTCTTTAAAATATCAATAACCGGAATTGCATGTCGGGTTTGGAAGGGTTAACAATGCATTGCATATATATTATATTGTTATAAAGTTATCGATTCACTCGTATGCGAGTTGTTCGAGTAGATTAACACATAGTAGCGACAATGATACTATTAATAGGAATCTCGAATCGGATACACACAACTAGGAAATCCAGCGTATGTGAGGAAGAGTAGGTAGTATGAAATGCGGATGGCGGTACAATTAAAACCGGAGATGCTCACATTGGCAGTGTGCTGAGTTCAATACCAGAAAATTCCTAGAATAACTCTGTCACGTTGTGGAAGCAAAAAAGAATAGATTTAATCAAAGCAATAATAACAGTGGGTTAGCACTACTTTGGCACAATAGACCTCCCACTCTTTTCTGCAGGTTTTTGAGTGCCTCGTTGCGATGAGGTATGTCTTTATGACAATTCATTTATTTATTCATTCATTTATTTCACAGTATTTAAATTCAAATTCAAATATTTTTATTAAAATAAAATTTACAATTTAATAACATTACATACAAACCTTATTACTAAGAAAAACACATTTATTACATATTTGACCCTCAAAACTGAGCAGTGCTCGTGCTTTGAGGGTTTAAACATATTTCATATAATTTAGATAAAACAATAGCGCTCACCAAACAACAACAAAAATAAACACATATCCACAATACAAACAGCAACCAAATACAGCTATTTAAAAATATCTTTCAGATTCAATTTAAAACTCTGATTTTTTTTTTGTAGAATCATACTTAGATTTTTTGTCCAGCTTATTGTACCACACAACACCCAAATGAGTATAGTGGTGTTGTCCAGCAGATGTTTTTCTGGGAGGTACCTTAATTAGGCCACCCAGTCTTGGGACACGCACTAATATCATCCGGCGAGTGGAGTTTTTGTACAAAATACTCTTTACAAACCTGAGACACTGCCTTTCTCTTATAAATATTATTCAATGTGGGCACCAGAAATTCTTTAAAAAGTTCTGAGGTTGGGTGGTCCATTAAATCATTAAATGTCATAAAAATCTAACTGGGCATGAGCCCGTACCAAGGCAGACTGATAAAACAATGAGGGGTAGTCAGTAGATTAACTGCACCTAGTAAGCATAACGGTCATCCTCTCAGTGCCAAACAAAAATGGGACATTGATAATGGGTGGCACTTCATAGGTCAATAGAAAATATCGAATATTATAGTCGTGATGTTTCTTACAAATTTACGTCTTTACGGGACATTCGAAAGAAAAGTGTTGAAGTCTTATACATATTTAACCGGGAACAGAGGAATTTTATTATTATTACTGACAATAAGACGGTTCTTACAAGGATCATTACAGCTGAAGGCCAATGCGATCTCAGAAGAAAACTAAAAATATCCAGACAACAACATAACTACAATATACCATAAATTTTTCATCATTTTTCTTAAAATCTTATTAAACAATGTTCCAATTATAATTTCTCTAGTTAAAATGACTTATTTGAATATTTTAGATTGACATATATAATAATTATCTCACTTACACTTATACCTGTTTGACAATAAATATTAATCCTCTATTGACATTGAATTTTGAAGTATTATTGGTTGACAAAATAATAATTGTCTCATTGCTCTTTTTTTTGCCTGTATGACTATATATTTATGAATCCTCTATTTAAAATGACCTGTTTGAATATTTTAGTTTGTCACATTTATAAGAATTGTCTCATAATATACATTATTTTACCAGTATGACTATTTTTGATTCGACACATTAATTGTATTTTTTTTTTCATGTTGTTGTTCTCTATTTTGATTTGATTGTTAACATGTTAAAGGCTAACGCCGTGAATATATGTAAATAAATAAATAAATAAATATAAATCCCGCATATGTCACGCCAAAGATATCAATGTGTCTAGCCAGATCATTAAACATTTGAACAGCCCTTCCTACAGGGGACTTTGCTGATATGTTTGTTCTGCTTTGAGGTTGGTAAATTAAACTTAGTCCATATTCCTAAAATAATTGTATAATTTGATATCATTTATAATGTGTCCAAAATCATAAGTGAATAAAGCATGTTATACACGGGTTCAAATTTCGAAAGTAATAAAAAAATATAATATTAAAAAAAATATCATATAATTACGTCTCGGTATATTTATAATATAAAAGAAAACACGTTTGATAGACAAAATGATTGAAGCGATAAATCTTCATTGATAAAGTGAATAAAAAAGTAGGTATATAAAAAAATATTCGATCACGCCCATAGTCCATATCGTCAAAATATCGCGTCCAGATAATATTTCATCTAATATACCCAATATTAAAACTGTATATAATATGTGAATAAAGGAATATTTTTGCCACACTTATGTTCAATATAAAATTTATAAGATCAATGTGCCCAATCCTTATCATGATCTGATTATATAAAAATGTTTTGAGCAATATATTTTACTCGTGTATACAATAAATAAAGCTATTATTTTTAGGTATATATGGGTAATTTAAAGAAAAGTAATATTGGTTATATATTTTTAAATAAAAAAATTAACTTAATAACTTTACGTAGATTCTCAATCAGAGCGCGGACGTCCAAGAACTACGTGGCTTGACCACGTGGATCAAATTCTCAAGGACGGTCGCGTGTTAAGTAAGAGGAATCGGCGTGCATGTATGAGAAACTGGATGAATATAGAGGAAGCGAAAGAAGTATGTAAGGATAGATCGACATGGCGTTCCGTTCTCTCTGCCTACCCCACCTGGGACACGGCATAGTATAGTATAGTATTCTCAATCATTTTGAAATATCAATATAACGTCATTATAATACTAAAGACGTGTTTCGAAAGACATTATCATTCTAAGCGAAATAAATAAAACAAATGTTTTATTCTACTATTTGTTTGCTGACGAGAGAGACGTCTTTCGTCTTGTTGGAATGATATTAGACGTCTCACTCGTCAAATAAACAAATAGTAGAATAAAACATTTGTTTTATTTATTTCGCTATGGAATTCTACTACCTAAACACCGACACAATGAATGAATATTATCATTCTACATATTAAGATAAAAGACGTTTATTTTATTACTAATAAACTATTGCGAATAAATACTTGTGTTTTTTAATAATCGGATATTTGAAAAAAAGTCCGAGGAACGAATGGTAGCACTGCTAGTAGTGAAATATAACAGAATAGCCGGTAGCGAATCTGATTATAAAATAAATCACAGGCTACCGTTTCACATCGATTAATCAGGTGCAAAGCGGTACAGGTAATGTAATAATACCCAATATATTGTGATACTGTATTGAAAGTCTGGCCAGGTTGTCATAGTACAAGTGTAGTAGATATATATTATTCTAAAATGTGAAGATAATAAATGACTTGGAATGAAGAAATAATTAAATGATACACGCCAATTAACTTCTTGAGACAAAATCTCGTTTTATACCTAATACTTAAAATCGAATCGAGTTCACTGACACCACCGCCCATAAACAAAACTTTTCTACAAATTACAAACAAAAAAATAATTGTTTTTTGTATGATCTTATTTTAAAATATGTGCATAATTTGAACAGCGCCGTTCAGTAACGAAATACCTTAAGGGCGCGTTGCTTATGATGTCATCTAGGACAAGTGGCATGTCAATATAAAATAAACAAATAAATATAGTTTTTCTCCATCACAGCATCATTCACAAGTGTGATACTTGGTAAACTAACTGCATGTAATCAATATGAAGGTCTTTCCTATCTATGTCATAAAATAATAAGGCATTCGAAATGGGTAGCACATCTCATCTGGTGATGTTAATTATTGTCTAATACGTGATGCTTTATGAACCTGCCTCTTGCAGGATACTTGAGAATATGATATTAAAAAAAAACATTTGATATGTCATTGAAAAATTATTGCGACTTCTGTCAAATTGTCGCATTTAGATAGGTAACTAATTATGCTCTTAGTAAATTTCCTTTAGCTCTATTTGACGTTCCGTTCTCTCTGCCTATCCCACTAATGACTTGGCGTGTGGATATAGTATAGTATATTTCCTAACATTTACTTAAATCTTTGAGACCTAACACATAAGAAGTACAACATTTGTATAGATATACATAAATCAATATTAAATCACTCGCGAATAAGTGCATGGTTTCGTAAAAAATAGAATAGAATAAATTAATTCATTGTACGATAAGCTTGAAATCTATGGCGAATTTCAAATTATAAAGTGTGCTCTGAATTTCTTGCATAGTTATAGGTAATAATAAAATTAAATCTAAACCAGTTGCATAATAATTTATAGCTGCTTAAATTTGAATTATTATCTTTTACACAGCATTGTCTCGTGGTCGGGTGCTGTGTTGGTAATCAAGGAATTCCTCGAAGCTTATTTTACACAATTTGTGCATTATCCCCCTCTGCATATAGAACACAAAAGCTTTAGTAAATTATATAGCCTATGTGAAAAATAAGAACAAACAAAAACACATAAAGTGTGGACGGCGTCACTGAGACAAGGGTAAAAAATGCGAAATGTTTGGACCAAAATGCGTCAAATTTAGAGATGCAAATAACGATACAAATATTTTGTAAAATCATCGATAATTTTAGTTTTACACTTCATCACAAAACAATTATGAAACATATGTTTTAAAATTTGAATTATTTGACTGAATATTTGACATTTACAGAAAAAGAAATCTGTGAGACATAAATATTTTAATTTACAATCAGCAGATGAAGTGAAAAACATTTCAGTGTGAAATAAAAATTGTATGCAGATGATTGAGAATCGGCCTAGACATTTTAATGTTCACCAATACCGCAACTCAGACTCACTATAAAATCTTCATTCGTCGGTGTTGCTTTTTTCTGTGCAAAAATAAAGAAGATGATAAAAAAATGTTGTTAAACTTACATCCAAAAAAATTATTCAGTGTATAGGTACAATTCATAAAAAAAATTCTAAAAATATAAATAACCTTAGCTACCATAAATTTACGAATAAATATATTACACTGTTTTAAATACAATTATCTATTTAAGTATAGAGATTGCGAGAGCTGCATTCAATAATATGCGACCTTTCTTCAGTAACGATAACATTAATCTAAAACTACGACAGAGAATGGTCAAGTGTTACATTTGGTCCATTTTGCTGTACGGAGTAGAGACTTGGACCCTCAAAGCGAACACAATGAACCGAATAGAGGCATTTGAGATGTGGCTTCATCGCAGAATGTTGCGCATCCCATGGACTGATTTGGTTACCAATAATGAGGTGTTGCGGAGGGCTAGAACAGATAGAGAGTTGTTATCCAACATAAAGATGAGGAAGATGGCATATTTGGGACACGTACTTCGAAATGAGAAATATAGTTTGCTCCAACTCATTTTGAAAGGAAAAATTGAGGGTAGTCGTGGTGTGGGAAGGCGGCAGATGTCCTGGCTGAGAAACATCCGAGAGTGGACCGGAGTTCGGAGGGTGGAGGAGTTGTTCCGGCTGGCACAGGACAGAGAGGCCTACGCCAGGGTGATAGCCGACGTCGGGGGGACCTGACATGGCACTTTGAGAAGAAGATCTATTTAAGTAACGTTTATTTTGGAGTTCTTAAATAGTTTATCGATGTTTTTGCCACGCTTTTGAATCTCTTCTCGCATAGAATGCAATTATTATTTGTGAAACTGCCCCTGCGTACAAAATGATTGTCGCACATTTTCCTCGCGAAGATAGACGTATGAATGCGTTTACAGTGTAGTAAAACGAATACCAAGATGTTAATATAATTTCGACCGTGTCACGCCAGCTTTAGACTGTACATATTATCTCTCACATGAACGCGACAAATGTGACGATGCGATTGTTATTAAGAAATTAACAAATTTAATCGTAAATCAAGAAGAGACTTTACAAAGTAAAGTGAGGGGGTCTTTTTCAATCCTTTATTATTTATGTTTTCCTGTTATTATTAAACCCTCATTTAATTGAAACTTTTAATAGAAATCTAAAAAGTTCCTGGAAACGAATTATTCTGAATTTATTGTTTTTATGGAACAAAATAACAACAAATAAAACACGTGAGTCATCATCTCCGTGTAAATATGACATTTGGAATGGGTCACTACTGAATTGAATATTATTATAATTATTATCTTAAAAATGTCACACTCCAATGAGACCATAACAGCTTTAGGCAAAGTCGATCTCAGCAGTAAAGAAAAAAAAGTAAAATAAAAAAGCGAAACAAAGAAAACACAAAAGAGGCATATCAAAAAGAAACAACAGAATCAAAGGAGAGTCTCAATCTCGGCGATATTTTTTTTTTTAATATATTTATTTTATTCATAAATACACAGTATACATTGATATTACATTCATCATTTCTGTCGGTCCCTCAATCCTGAGGATCGTGACCATCATGCCTCGTTCTGTAGACCATCTGTCTCCATGTTGAGCGATCCTCTGCCATGTGTAAGGCCCCGTGAAGTGAGCTCTGTGTGGCCTCCTTAATTTGGTCGCTCCATCTTATTGGCACTCTGCCCCTTCCTCTCCTCCCTTCTACAACCCCAGTCATAATCACTTTTTCTAGGTTGTCATGCTCTCTTCTTGCAATGTGCCCGAAATATCGCAAAGCGCGCTGACTGCAAATCGTTGAGAGTCGCGCCGAAATGTTTAACTCCCTGAGAATGGACTCATTGGTCCTGTGTTCCGTCCAATGCACTCGGAGCAATTTTCTCCAGCACCACATCTCAAACGCATCGATCCTCGCGCGTTCGCTAGCTCGCAGCGTCCACGTTTCAGCTCCGTATAAAAATATGCTGAATACCAAGGTCTTGACTAGTCTTATCTTTGTGTTTCTCATAATTTCACGGCTTTTCCAAATTTTATCAAGACGACCCATTGCGTTCTTTGCCATCTGTGTGCGGCGGTTCACTTCTTGGTCGCTTGTGCCTCTATTATTTATGAGAGAACCTAGATAGATAAATTCGTTGACAAAGTCAATTCCTGGAAGATAATGTTCCGTGTCTGCGAGCCTGCCTGAGCGATCAACTATCATTGCCTTAGTTTTACTGCAGTTGATCTTCAGTCCCATCTTTTCACTTTCAATCTCCACACGACGAAACAACTCTGCTAACTCCTGCACACTTGAAGCGACCAAGGTAGTGTCGTCCGCAAACCTGAGATTGCATATCTTCTGTCCTCCTATTGTGACACCACCATTCCAACCATCTAGGGCTCTTCTCATGATGCTCTCTCCATAAAGATTAAAGAGCTTGGGCGAAAGTATGCATCCTTGTCGTACTCCCTTCTCTGCTTTGAATGGTTCCGAAATGGAGTCCTCTATTCTTACTCGTGATTTCCCTTCTAAATACATTAATAAAACAATATAACACACAGTAAAAATGCTCCCTCCATAAGCAACTAAATGCTTGTGCGGAGGGTCGGATTTCAATTATAATATTAACACACATATAAGAATCAGCTAGAAATATTAATACATATATAAGAATTTGTTACAAATAGCAAACTTTCAGTTCTCATGTACGTTCATCAAACGTTCAACAAAATCTACCAGTACAATACAAAATTAAACCAATACAATTATTCACAACGTCAAAACAATATACAAATCAGTTGGATAAATTTTCCTCTCATCAACATTAACACAAACACACATACACAGAAATACATCACTTACATGTTATGTTAAAGATATCAACATAATCATTCAAATCATTTCAAATAATATGTCGCATGTCTTATAATTGATTCTTACGAATACCTACCTTTTACAGAAAACTCGAAAATGTTAAAGGTTAAAGAAAATGCAATGCGAGAGAAATGTTGCGGATAGAATATGCATGTTAATAAGTTGCGACGGTTTGGAGTGAGTGTGCGATAAAAGAATGATGCGAAAAAAGATGGAAGAAATCACTATATAGTGATAATCTCGCCACTGCACATCATCACATTTTTTCTTGTGTATATTGCTATATTTTATTTGTTATATGAATGATGGTGTGCAGGAAGAATAAAATAAATAAATAAAAAATAAAAGGGTGCATTTACCTGAAAGAGAAAATGTATGAGAAACTGGATAAGTGTAAAGAAGTATGTAAGGATATCTCAACATGCCGTTCTGGGGCACAGTCTGAGGGTATAGATAGATAGATTGAAGAAAATAAAATAATAAACATTTTGTAAACAATGTTGATGCTAATTACTATTAAGAGTTACGTACGCAAGGTAAACGGTACATCACCCACCATCGGGTACTATTATTGTACTTGAGTATGTACCAACCAAGTAAAATAATATAAGTACTTGAGTAGGTACTGTACCACGGTACTGAGCAGAGATAATAGCAGTATCGATTATAAATAATACAAGTACTTGTACCTTCAGTATACAGGGGGTTCACGTCACTATGGACCAGTCAAAGCAAATTGATTAGAGGACTGTTGGATTTAGATTGGTCCTGGGAAATGTGATCGGGATTTATTAAAAACACGTAGAATCGGAGAGAACGTCGTTCATTCGAACAAGTTGAATTGACAGAGAGATTGAAGTATAGGTTACAATGACTTATATATGTAGATGAAAGTAACCATAAACAAAATTCTATGGCATTCAATTATTAAGGTGTGCTTACATGTTCTAACAAAGACCAAAAGGATTTATTGAAACAACTCCCCAAATATTTGACTCATATATTGTGTACCTACATAACGTCTGAGCTATTTAACATTCTATAACAATTTTAGAAAAGTAAATTTTTTGTGATAAGCTTGCGAAAAATTACTGAAAAAACGTGTGCTTTATAAATAAATCAGTTGGATTTTTTAATACGAAGTTTAGATTTCTCCTATTTATAAAGTCCCCGGTAAAGAATATGGAACTTACTTTTTTCTGTAAGGTTTTGAGTATCCTTTAAATAATTTGTAAAACGTCACTTTTAATACGTTTAATATCTGCAGTTCAACGATGACGTATGCCACCTAATGTTTTATTAATTTTTGGCACGAACATGAGAACTTGCATGTTTATTACATGCAGTTAGTCTCGTGATGTTATATATTTAAGTATTTCTGCTACCAAATTTTGTTATCATACATAATGTCAATAACAGCGATTTTATTACGAAAATTTTGATACATATGCAAAATACATGTAACTCATAATGGTTGTGTCCTCCCTCACCAAAGCTAGTTCCAATATTTTCAACTCTTTCGAACTCAGAAACTATGCAATAAAATTTATTTCGATGCATCTTTAGATTCTATATCATCCTGTTTTGTCAAGTCCATGTTGAGAAGAACACCCTGCATATAAGTAGCTGGTATTTGGTAATAATATGTAGTATCTGGTATCATTTTATTATGTAACTACAGTCAGTAGGTAGTTTTATAAAATAATACGAGTGCGTTTACTATTTGTATCACGCACTTCTCTTACGCGTCTCACCCCATCACTGACAGAAGATTGTCCCACGATGATGCAACGGGGAATATGTCGATATGTACCAATGCAGTAAAGGGGAAAGTCGACTAAAATAATAATATAACAAATTGTTTTGTGAACTCTTTCAATTTTGTGCCAGAAATAGATTAGACCTTTGTCCAAAGCAAGCCTTCATCCTGGGATGTCTGATGTAATTTTTAAAAATTAGCATTTTAAAAAACAAATATTTCACTCTAATTAAAAAAAGGGATAGTAAATATGTAAATGAGTGAAAAAAAATCATATTATAGGTTGTAAAAAAAACGGAAAATAAAAAATACTCTTAACCTAAAAATTTAAAACTTAACATGTACTCGACATTCAATATTTTAAATTCAGCGATGAGATAAGTCACCCAAGTCTTTACATAGGTATTTATGACACTTAAAGTACGATCTTTACATGGAATCTATTGGTAACCCCACTTGTGAGAGATAACGTGATGGTAAAGATAGAGAGATAAATAAAAATAATCTATACACCTATACCATCACGGCATATTTCAGATGTGGGGTAGCCAGCAGATGTATCTAATAAAAATGCAAGTTGTCCTCTCCATGACGATAAAAATAATTGATATCGTTAACAGCTGTTCTAAGAACACACGAGATAATTGTGAGAAACATTTCTATTTTACATTTAATTGCAATTATTAAATTAATAAAACATTATAAAGAGTCCGTTAACTGTACATTTTACTCTATCTACAATAATACTACACTAAGTTGGTAAGTAGTAATATTGATAGTAGCAGTAGTAGTAGTAGTAATACTGAAATGATATCTCCTACCAGGAATCGAATCTGGTGGGAATCGATAATAAAAACTCGTCCGGCAAGCTAATTGTGATGCGAGACATGATCTGACTCCCGATCAGATGATTCTCTCTGGCTATTTCATCAGTTTCTTCTCATCATCCCGGTGAGTCCTCGACTCATAGATTGTATATATTGTATAAGAATACATATATTATATTACTCTACAAGACAGTTAGTTCAATCTTTGCAAGACAATGTGTCCAATACAACAACGACTAAGACAAGACAGTGATTTTGTCTTCATGCGGCACTATCGACAGATTGCTGTATAATCGGTTGGATAAAAAAAGTAGAAAGTTTTCTGTAAATTTTCGAATGCTTCTCAAAAGGCATATATTCGTAAAACATCGTCGAAAATACAGTTAATACTCGTACTACTGTAGGAAGTGATGGTAAAATGTTTTTTTTTTTTATTATCTTTTTTAAATAAAACATTGCTGTATTTTTGCAAATGTGAAATGTTTTATACGTCATCTATTTTATAACAGAACAAAAAAATGATACATATAAAATTACCAAGAAAAAGCAAAGGCGATAATGTAGCTAGATTTGTTCTGATTTTTCTTAAAACAAAAAATAATATTCTCGTCTACGATATACTGGTTATTGACTTCTTTCATTTTGATTTATTGAATAATTTTAAAATTTATAATGCATCTATTGATTTTATAATGATATTTTTTTTATTTTTTTATTTTATTTCTTTTGTTTATTATTTCAATTGTTATTATAGTATTCCCTGATTACTGTTTGATCTTCGACACTATAAATTATTTAA
Organism: Athripsodes cinereus; assembly: GCA_947579605.1. Lineage (NCBI taxonomy): Eukaryota > Metazoa > Arthropoda > Insecta > Trichoptera > Leptoceridae > Athripsodes > Athripsodes cinereus. Next base: position 25,288,203 of record OX388316.1, read on the forward strand.
TATATTGTCATGTCATTGTTGTGTCTACTACATATGTATTTTGTTAACATGTAAAAGGCTTGTTGCCGTGTATGTTTAAATAAATAAATAAATAAATATCTAACATCTAAAATTCAGCGATGAGATGTATTACTTCCGCAAAAAATCTCATTGTTATAGCACAGAAAAAATATGTTATATATTAATTAAATGCAGCTAATCTACTTGGCTACCTCATTTGTGGGGGTTGCTGTAATAGCCCGTTGGTAACATTATCAACAACAACAAAAAAAATGTACATTATTTTAACTCGCGAAGGCCGAATGTCAATAATAAAATCATGGAGCATGCATGAACTTAACCTCAAGTAAAGCGATAAACAAATAGGTACGGAGAGACATCAACGATTTAACACGAAACCTGAATTGGCGGCGCGTACATCATTTGTAAGGTTAGATTAGATAAATTGTAACATTTCGCATGTAAGTAATCTTATTAAATGAATCAGTTGACCGGAATAAATTGCCCAAAGGCTAATCTATCATCTACTTGACATATTTCTATAAAAAAGTGTTATTATAATACAAAATTAATTTATTATTATTTTACACTACGAAGAGAAAAAACAAACAAATTTGAATTATGAGTGATTCTGCGACAACAGATTCATCTCTTCCCAAGAAATTCCTATCTATCCAATGGATTGTGAAAGAGGGTTATTCGAACCTTTGAAAATATTATGGACGAAATAACAGCGCTATTTTTGCCCAACTACCATTGAAAATAAAGAATAGACAACATTTTTCCTTTTTAATTATTAAAATCAAAATAGATTCTTTTATTAAGTATGTAGACTTTTTTTCTTTTGAACAAACTACATTATGTCATTATTAACTCTGAACGAGTATTTTGCTTTGCATTTTTTGTATATCGTTTCTTCTCTCCTCCGAGCAATTACGAGTCACCATATGGTCCTGTCCCATAGCTCAGTATGTCCGCAGTCTGTACAATAATAACATCACATTATATAATAATATAATACAATACATACATTGCAACTCTGTTGGAATTACAATGAAGTTCAACTAACTGGTTTCGGTACATAAAGGCTATATTTATAACAACAATATTAAGTTTATTCTTTTATTATTATTATTTTTTCACTATTATTACAGTATTTTTCTTCAATTATACTGCTACTATTTAGATATTTGAAAGTGTAAAGTTATTTTTAGGATAAGATTTAACACTAATAACTGACCATGTGCAAAGCAGTGCAGACTTTTGAGAACCATGTAGCTTGACCATATGGACTAAATTTTTAATGACAGACGTACTTCGAGTAATATAAATCATCTTTCGTACGTGAGAAACTACATAGATAAATAAAATAAGTCAATCTATCGACACCATCACGCATATTCCACGGGTGGGGAAGCCAGCAGACTTACACCATGTACACAAATATGCAAGTCGTCATACCTCCTTAAAAGTCATTTGGAAATTAACTACATACTGTGGTTTTTTTTTTTCAATAAAAGTTAAGACATTCAGGATATGAAGTACACCAAATCGTTGAATATTAGATGTTAATATAACAAAACACGTACAGATAATTCACACTATCTTATTGAATAGCGATCAATTAATTAACCACGGTTAAATGTCTTATACGTATATGTTACGAATACCTGCTTTTTACAGGACACTAGAAAACTGTCTGAAAAAGTGGGATACCTTTTCTATTGAGAAGAATCTATCAACAGGTATTTAACAAAAAAAGTTACTTATATAAAACATTCTCAAAGACACATAGTATACATATCCAACCAAATATTTTGAAATCTAATGATACCTACAGTGTGTGACTTAAAAAATCCTCATCATTATACGTCTTGTAAAGTATTAGCTGATATTATTGTTGGTATGTATCTGTATATTATTTGTATTACGGCCCCATGACAGATATTCTCACAAGAGCATGACACGAGACCTTTGATCTTCGTGTTTAACAACAAACAACACCCTGTACTATCGATCCAATATTATAAATAAATTAATAATGGAACATTATATTATTTATAGTGATATAACAGACATTAGAATCAATAGAATGCCTTACAGAGAAAATAGATTTACTTTTCGATAACTTTGAAATTGCATAATAGAACTGGATTTTTTTTACCTCTCTGACGATAATATTTTTAAATTGATACTTATTTTTATAATGGTAGTGTATTGATCTCATATATTGTTTAGGCCGTCCTTTAGCGAAATCGGTAAAATAATCGATTTTCAACAAATTTGGTAGAAAAACTCTCAAAACTTGCTGACCCTGGGAAAATTTTGATTTGATAACAAATATGAAAACAAATATTTATTACCAATATTAGATTTTTACTTTGAATAAAACTTGATGATAGCTTCATAGTATTCGTTTATAAAAACTCATATTTCTAAAAATCGAAATCGGGGGTGTGTTTGGCAGACAATGCACGAGAATCCTACAATTTTTCGCTAAAGAGCGGCCTTAACGCCTTTGAAATTATATTATCACAATACGGCGCTATACAAATTGTAAGAATTTTATTACCGACCACCGCTGAGGTAGCTAGCGGATTCACAGTGCGTACTGAAGAAGCAGATTGTCTTATTGTGTTATAAAAAAAAACCCTAAAGACCACATAAATTTGATTTGAAACTGTGGATACAATACATTAGTGTATATTAGTTAATATCTTTTAATATCATTGTTTATAACAATGAATAAGATAGGTATTGCATAAATATAATATTATATATATTACTGTATCAGTATCTCGTGCAAAGATAATATAGTAGAATATTGTCTATTGACCTTAAGGTCTGGTTTTCGATGAAAATTCCTGTCAAAACAATGGGGCGAATATAAATTGCCAATGCAACATAGGCATTTTTAAAGTTTTATTATTATTATTAAATCGTTTATATTGTGCACTGTTTTTGTAAGTAAACCAGCTCAAAAGCGTATTCACACTATTATTTGGAACTATGATTCATTTTTATCAATTTCACAAAAGAAACTATTGCACAAAGACACCTTCACGACCACAAAGAGTTATGTGAAAATTAATTTTAAATGATTAATAGGATTATAATAAAAAAACTTTAAATTTTCATAATATATTGTAAAACTCTTAACGTTTTCTAATTCCCTAAGAACTTAGTAATTTTAATACTTTTTCGCTAATTTGAAAATGTTCAATGTGGTGTTTTATGAATACGAAGATATTTTATAGGATATTCAAAAACTTACAGAAATAAGTGTGAAACCTATTCTTTGTTGGGATCTCTACGAAAAACTTTTAAGATTTTGACAATTCTAAGAAAGTATATAATTTTCTCTGAGGCAGAGAAAATCGTCCGCGAGATTCAACTCCCAAATTAATTTCATGATTATCTGATCAAAATTCACGATCCCGTCAAGATCGCGCCAAAATCTCGAGAATGCTAAATTTATGTTAAAACACTGCACTAAAAAAGTTGAAAGACTATTAAATCAAATCTCAGGCTTTCTGTTGGCACGGAGAGGACGTCTTGCATGTTTATTAAAAGCAAATGATCTGCTGGCTACCTCATTTGCGGGATATGCCGTGACGGTGAAATAGTAATCTTTAAAATATATACAATAAAATTCACGATAATACATTGATAGAGAGGATAATTTATACACAGAGGATTTTAATTATTCATTAGGCAAGTAGTACCAATAATAATACGTAATACATTAAATATTTATTATTGGTATTATTATTTTCTTAGCATTCGGCTATAAATCATGGTCACCCTGTGCGGTCACTTTAAAGAGTCACTCGTGAAGTTATCAGCGCTAGTATCAGCAGCATTCAGGCTGCGGGTACTTTATGGTCACCCTACGAGAGACAAGGATTATGCATAACGACACATGATTCTCAAACTGTAAACATTAAATTATATGAGTGCAATTGTTATCTAATATTTACCGCTTAGGTACGTTTACGTTCCAATGCACCTCATGGAAAATGTAAAGTTTATCAATTCTTACACTGAGAAATATATTAACGAATTTTCACAACGAATCATTTGTACTTACTATCAGATTAGGACCAGAGATAGTACAACCGATTCATTAGTACAAATCTATAATATTAACTTTTCGCAAATAACTTGTTGATAAATTTACCAACGACTTGTTTGCGACAAGTTAATATTATAGATTCGTACTAATGAATCGTTCGTACTATCTCTGGTCCTAATCTAATAGTACGTACCAATGATTCGTTGTGAATATTTTTCTCAGTGTAGACATGACATCCACTTCATAATATAAAATATATAAAGAGGATATAACGGACGATTAATTGAAACAGCACATTCATAATGATTTCAAGAAAATAATAAACACAATTTTTGCAAAAAAAGAATTGATCATCAATACAGATAGAAAGAAAAGAATGAGACTGAAAATGGGAGTAGAGAGGAAAAGCATCAAATGATTAAACCCTACGACCCCATGACACCCTAAAGTTGTCGGGGATCTTTTAATAGTTGCATTACTCGCAAACGAGTGGATGGCCTTGAGAAGAATAGAATAGAATTATAGTATAGACGTGACAAATATATCAATATTGTAAAAAAATATTGCACGCCCGGAATATGAGTGAACTCTGCACATAATGCAAAGAGTCAGAGTTTCCATTTTAGTAAGAATCATCATTTTCTGATATTTTCTGTCGTAAAAAAAACAGTAAATTGCAGATAGATAAATCTTTAAAAAGCAAAAGTTACAATACGACAATAACGTAATTTTAAAAGTACCTACTGTTGATTAGCCAATCGAGGACGGGGTGTAAATAGAAACACATTTTTCTTATGTGATTTAACCCCTACTTCGTTTTTATTTCCACACATTGAGAAGCACGGAGTTCAGATATGGGTAATGTTATGTTGGCACGAAGAAAGGATGATAATTTGTGCCTATTTAACTATTATTATTATTACTGTACACAATGGTTGATGACCCCTGACACACAGATGGTCTTACGATAGTACCTACACAGTACGAGACGGCTTCGGCTGGTTGCTAATGCTTAATAGGATTATTCTACCTATCCAGATGTACTCATTCACAGGTACACGAGCTGTGACTAAACCATACAAAAGGTTATCATGCGGCAAAGGGTGCCTGGAAGGCAATAGAAAGATAAAATGTTTTTGAATGGTTAAAAATAATGTGATTAAAACAAAAGCATTTTGTTCTCTACGAATACTAATATTTAGTTAAATTTTCATCTAAAACTACTATATTACACCATCACGGAGTAAACCACATATGGGGCAGCCAGCGGATCAACTGCAAGAAATGAACATGCAAATTGTTCTCTTCGTGCCATTAAAAATAAGATATTCAGAATGAGTGGAATGCCTCAACGCTGTAACTTGTAAATGTTAAGGGCCGTACACGTGAGATTTTACAAACACCTGCCTGTTATAGGATATTTGAAAACTTAAAGAAAAGAGTGGAAAATCTATTATTTACCGGGAACTTCGTTAAGTAAGCTTTTCATGTATTTCCTTAATAACTTTCTGACATGTACTGATTAAAACTGCAACATATTCCCCAATTTCCATATAAATTCTGCCTATGTCAATATCTCTAGCCAAATTATTGAAATACAAGATACTCTTCTACTAGGGACTCTGCCAGTATATTATTTTGTTCTTCTTTTTAACATATTGTTATATCCAACATTTCAATAGCTACTATAGCCAATTCTGAATCATAAAATAGTTTAGTTGCACTAAGTGTAAGGAGATAGTTGAGTCATAATATTTAGTTCAAATTCGTATTCACAGTTTTCCGTACTAAAACTAATTTAATTAGCTAGTTCATTTTGACACCTTAGTGCAACTATAAATTTCAAGAATCTATGGATTTCGTATTAAGAACGAAATTTTAGTTGACATCTGACAACTACAATTAGTTGTATTTGGCAGAATTTTATTCGCGACTTTTAATGTGCGAATATTATTAGTTGCTGTCATTTTGCTGCAGAATATTGCTATATTTTGGAAGTTTAAAGTTGTTTTTTCAATTAAAAGTAAAAAATGGACATTTTTAGGGTCCTCGCAACTCTTGGCATCTATAAATTGTAAAATTATACCACCACCGACGCAAATGCGAACGTCAAAATATACCGGCAAATCTGACATTTCACAATTTTCACGCGCGACAACTATTAAATTGTTGCCAGAAGTGTAAATCGGAACGTGAAAAACATTTTTTACTGCGGCATCACCGACTAATATTTGTTTGTCCCATAGATTTTACCGTTTGCCCTTGGTGATTATCGAGTTTATAGTTGTTTATAGTTCGTAACTAATACTGAATACGAATTTGTACTATAATGACTAATACTAGTCAACTATTATTAGTTAGTTTAGTTAGTTCATCAAGATTCAGAATTGGCCCTACTGTTTATCTTTAATAAAAAAAATGCCTGATTAGATTATTCATTTATTTTTCGCTAACATAAAACCGTTTGACCTGTTCTCATACAACATCGCACTCCAATAATTAATATTTCTTTAACTTTTTTTTATTCATTTCCTCAATCACTATAACAATGAATGCTTATATTCCGGTGGTGTAACCAGCCAAGTCACAACAAACAAAAGCTCAATTTAATATAAGTCGACAGATAAAAGGAAATAAACCACAAAATAAAGCAAATAAAAAAGGGTAAATAAACAGAAGCGATCAAACAGTTCATAACAATAAACTGGTTTTGTATGCAAGCAGGAAAGAGGCGAGTTACAAAACAGTTTGTTTTGCACACTTCAATAAAAAATTAATCGATTTTTGAAGAAAGCCATCCTAAACACCGCGCTGTACCGGAACAAAGAAGATGTCTCAATCTTTTCTGAAATTTTTATTGTGTCCTGTAAAAGCCAGAACATTCAATATCGTCAATTCAACGAAATATACTTCTAAGGGCGCACCCAGGATGTTCTTTTGAAAGGGGGAGGGCCGTATCCGGCTTTTTCTACTTTTTATTTCAACTTACAGTGATAAAGGAATTTAAAGAAATATCCAACTTTCGATAAGGAATAACAGACAATTCCCGATTTTTCATTTTTGTATATGAATTTTACAACCACGTAATGTTTAATTCAGCTTCCAAGGGAGCAAAAGCTTCCACTTGGATACCAATTTCCCATAATAATTTTTGTCCCATTGTCTATAATATTTGATATCTCTCCCCCTCCCTTTATTCGCCCATTGAGAGACAATCAGACTATCACCAGCTTTAGAAGCAAATTGAAAACTGCACTCTTCACCGGCGCCCTTGAGACGGGCAAGGGACTGTTAAACGGCGTCAAAACAAAATCATCCAGAATCATCATCATCATCATGTACAAACCAACTACATCCCCAACCCAAACTACCAATTTTCTACGATACAGTGAGGACAATCTCTATGTTCATCTGTTATTTTGTTCTTTCACCGGCTACCTCACTTGCGGTAAACACCATGATGTCATAAATAGATAAACATTACATAGTATGTATTATACATAATATTATTATGCGTGACATACTTATAGTAATTCATAAGATAAGCAATACGTACCTATATTATAAGTAGTATCTACTTGAGATATTATGAATGGGAGAGACTGCCTAGATAGATAGATAGAGTTATGTATGTAGCAGTGACGGAACTACACTTTTTACATTGATCATGCTTTAGTATTGAATATTTAACAATGATACAAACGCGCACCTAGAATTTTAGGAGGCTTTCTAGAGCGACCAGCACTTTTTTTAATTATTGTCTAAAAAATTACAGTAGTAACCTAGACAATTTGTTTCAAATACGCCGTTTTGTGGAAAACCACCCATTCAACTAAAAAGATTGGTGGATTTTTTGTTCACAGTTTTTACAAATTTTTGATAGAAATCTAAAAAAAATCACGATATTTTAAATTTAACCCCCAAATTACCCTTCCCTTGAATGTAAATTTTAATGTGGTACAGGAATTCGTGATGATTCACGGTTTAAATCTTAACATTTGTCTGACGATGAGAGCGGAAACTTTCGAAATCAGCTCGCTAATTACCAGTGGATTAACTATATATTTTATTTCATTCTATTTCACGATCTCGTATCATATAGAGGCGGTAAGTCTAACTTCTATGAGAGGGCCTTTGGTGTTGTTGGACCGGTTATGTGGAATCGCCTACCGGTGCTACTGAGAGATAGTCAGACAGTCACTAGCTTCAGAAGCAAATTAAAAACTGAACTCTTCACTGGCGCCCTTGAGACGGTCTAGGGACTGTTAAACGACGTCAAAAATAAAATAAAATCATCATCATGATCATATAGGTTAGTTAAATCTAAGAATTTTTTAGTCCACTGTAGGCACGAGGTGCTTTTTTGCATGTATGGGGAGCACGCCGCTGGTGGGTAACCAGCTAGCAGACAAGATCATATATCACAGTGATAAAAGTAAATATTATACATTTAATAATGAGAATGATATTATAAGTACTTTAGGTAGATACTAAATAAATGATTATAAACGCAGTTTCTATATTAATATTATTCACAATAATCAACAGCAATGTTATCATCCCTGTATAAATGTGAAACTAAGTAATGTAAAAAAAATATAAAAATAACACGCAATAACGTAAAAATCATAAGCACACTACACGCTGTCATCCTTGTGTTGATTTTTTGTTCTTTTACCCTACATTGCTCAACATTGTATGTGTCGCAGGAAAATAATGACAATGGAGATTTGATCAAATCCCTAACGGACATGATCAATTCACGGAATATGTTGAATTAACAACTCTCTAGGATGATTTCACTAAAGAAAGTAAGTGATTTGATCAAATCCCTAACGGACATGATCAATTCACGGAAATGTTGAAATAACAACTCTCCGGGATGATTTCCCTAGAGAAAGTAAGTGATTTGATCAAATCCCTAACGGACATGATCAATTCACGGAAATGTTGAAATAACAACTCTCCGGGATGATTTCACTAAAGAAAGTAAGTGATTAGATCAAATCCTTAAACCGTTTTCTTTTTACAAAATCCTTTTTTTATACTATACTATACTATACCATCACGGCATATCCCACAAGTGGGGTAGCCAGCAGATCAGCTGCACGTAAGATTCATGCAAACTGTCCTCTTCGTGCCAATATAAAATCAAGACATTCAGGATGGGTGGCAAGCCTCATCGCTGAATTTAAGATGTAAAATGTCCTTTTTTAATAAAAATAAAAATCCTTTTTTTTATTTATTTATTTAAAAAAATGGGCAACATACAATAAAATTTTACAAAATAAAACATAATAACCATTAAACATATTTCTTGTACTTGACCAGCCCATCTTTGAGTTCATTATTATTATTATTAGGTCCTTACATATGAAATTGGCGTTTCATATGGCAGAAATGAAAACGATTTTTTTTTATGAAACTATTTTTTTATTTAGTCAAAGTATGTACCATGGCTATCTATGCACTTTTGCCATCTCGAAGGTAGTTCATTGATTCCTTTACTAAAAAAAGTGTGTGAGCGAGAATCAATAAAATCTTTGAAGGCCGTTTGGACAGCCTCGTGAGAATTGAATTTTTTTCCTTGCATGAAGTTGTCCAAATTCCGAAAAAAATGGTAATCAGTTGGAGCAAGGTCCGGGGAGTATGGTGGGTGTCGAAGACATTCCAGTCGCAGCTCCCGTAGTTTTGCGGTCGTCAAACGTGCCGTATGTGGTCGAGCGTTGTCCTGAAGCAGCAGTACCAATTCATGCGGTACCCATTTTTCAAGTTTTTTCACTTTTCCAATTTGTTTCAAGTGAATCAAAATGGTTTTATCACTCACACCGAAGCCTGCCGCTAACTCTGACGTGGTTTGCGATGGATCTGCTTCCACAATTGCTTTTAATTCTTCGTTATCAACTTATGTCTCCGGCGGTCCACGAGGCTTGTTCTGTAGGTCAAAATTTCCAGAACGGAAACGTTGGAACCAATAACGTACCGTATTTTCTTTTGCAGTAGCTTCCCCATACGCATTGTTAATCCTACGAGCCGTTTCTGCAGCACTAGTGCCGAGGTGAAACTCATATTCGTAAATATAGCGATATTTTAAGTTCTCCATATTGTGAACAGAACGATGTGAAAGAAAAACAAATGACGCGATAACAAATAAATTTCGTAATTCGAACACAGAAATACATGGTCTTAAATTTGAAATAAATTTGAATTTGGAATTCCTAGCCGAACGCCACATATTTTGAATCAAAGTTGCCAGTTCGCCAAACGCCAATTTCATATGTAAGGACCTAATATTATTGCCAGTACAGTACAAACACAGAAAGAAAAAAGAAAAGAAAAAATAAACAAATATTTCATTCCTGTCTAATGTGGCTCCTAAAAAGGCTCCTGGACATACAGAATATGTCCACGGACCTCACCTTCTCCAAATTGTTATATGTGGTAACGCATCGATGTAGTGGCGAGTTCTGAGCAGCATTAGTACTTTTTTTTACTTAAAAACCTTTAAAGTAGTTGTAGTAATAAAAATCTTTAATCCAAATATATCATAAGCAAATAGGAACAAGTAATTTTTGATAAACATACAAGTCGTGGTCTACATGCCACAAAAAAATCAAGGCATTCAGGATGGGTGGCAAACCTTATCGCTGTATTTAAGAATATTCTTTCAAACACCTGCCTTTTACAGGACATTCCAAAACTAACCGAAAATGGTAGGAGACCTTTTAATTTGCTGGGGGCACGGGTAATTTACACGGGATAATTTTCCAAATAAAACTAAGAAAATCACTTTACATTGTTCTAAGATACGACAGTCTTACTATTTCATTCATGCGTATCGAGTACCTTAGTACTACTATATAAGTCACTCTTAGATATTATAAGTATAATGATTACAGACTGATAGATAGATAGATACTCAATGTGTAGTTAAGAGACTTTATATGTATGATAATACAAAGTCTATAAATAAATAAATAAATAATAAAATCACCGTGTTAAGTATAAATATATTACAGCAAATTTTATGTATACGTATATTGTCAATGGTAATATGCAGAGCTTGGCACTGTTAATCAGATGTTTAACTAAATTTACCATTTATCCTTTAACGACAAAGTTAACTACGTTCACTCAAGAATTTTGGTTTTAAATAAAGAAACTCATGTAAAGATGATTCAAGGCACAATGCTATGCGTGTTTTTCTAGAGGTTAAGAAATATACAAAATTGTGGTACATTATGTTATTAAAAACACTTAACTTTTTAACTACCAAACCGAGGATCTATCTAAAGTTCTAAACCCATATATTTTTATCCATAAGAATGTCAAAGGCGTGATGCCTCATTACGTGAGACGGAGTCTGACCTTCAATCGAGAAAGACATTACTATCTAACGAGGATTAGGAACGAACTTCGAATTCCCAAAGCAAAATTCATAAAACTGAGAATAGTTTGCTCTGTAAAGGAATGAAACTTTACAAAGAAGTTCGTGTGGAAATCAAGGAGATTCGAAAGCCTGTAGCCTTTAAATTATGAAACGTAAATATTTTTCTTCTTTTGTTCAAAAACTTTTTTATATTTGATGTTTTGTACTTGTTGTATTGGTAATGTGTAGAGTCTTAATTGGTTCATGTGTTGTAACATATCATATTACTGTTAAATATTGTGAGATAAACTGTATGACTCTAATGCAATAAAATAATAAAAATAAAATACAGTATGTCACAGTTTTTCCGCTGTCTACCCCATTTGTGGAATACGCCGTGATAGATAGATTAATTAACTCATTTGTTTTTAATTACATTTGTTTTTTTTTTCATATTTATTCCAGTTACAAATTAATTGTGTCGATATCAATATAGATAAAATTAAACAAACATCACTGACTTATAATTATGTAATATTATGTATTGTTATATCTTGAGTTTTAACTGTTTGTGATAAAATAATACAAAATAAATCTTGTTAATCGTTAACGGCCAACTCTACTAGGTACTACTATATTAGGTAAGTACTCCAAGTACTTGAATGTCTAGATGTTGTTATTATTATGAGGTACTTTAATATAATGTACTAACTCACAACAGGTGAGCAACTATGTGACACTAGAACATTGTAAGTGGCAAAACCGAGTTTTAATTTTGATAGAAATTACCGATTGTAATTCACCGAATCGGTTTCATAGGCACCGTAAATATGAAGTAACTACCTAATAATACCATCACAGCAGGGCCCGTAGTATAAACACATTTTAGGGTAACGTTTTCATTCGATAATTGACACTTTCTCGCAACGTCGTCTTTATTCGAAATTAAAAAAAAACGTAACGCTAAAATGTGTTTTGACTACGGGCCCTTATCTCACAAATAACGTAGCCAACAGACTAACCTGTACAATATGAATAGAATGGACGTTAAACATTGACACTTTTCGCAACGTCGTCTTTATTCGAACGAAAACGTAACGCTAAAATGTATTTTGACTACGGGCCCTTATCTCACAAATAACGTAGCCAACAGACTAACCAGTACAATATGAATAGAATGGACGTTAAACATTGACACTTTCTCGCAACGTCGTCTATATTCGAACGAAAACGTAACGCTAAAATGTATTTTGACTACGGGCCCTTATCTCACAAGAGTCACAAGTAACGTAGCCAACAGACTAACCTGTACAATATGAAAAGAATGGACGTTAAGTGAATAAAGTTTTTTATTCGTATAGTAGAGTTCAGGAAAAGAACGGGACTAGCCCGTGGAATAATCGGTAAAGAAGGGTTCCAAATTTTTTAAGTCGTAAGTTTTCGAGTCTCTTGTAAAAAAAGTGTTGGTAAAATCACATGATTAAGCCCATTCTGGAAATATTTTTTTTATTGACACAGAGAGGACGATTTGAATGTTTATTACACGCAGTTAGTCCACTAGCTACCCAACTTGTGGGAGATTATGTGATGGTAGACATGATAAAAGTGGATATAATTGTGGTCAGCAAATTCTATAGGGAATCCAGATCCGAATCGTGTCGGATATATAAATGTGTTAAGAGTGTTGAGTGCTTGGTAATAATAGGCGTAGGCGGACTCCACGGCCTTCCCGCCCACTGGGCTTTTATCATTATTATAATAATATGTATGTAGAAAGAGTGACGTCATGGTGTACCAGCCGCAAGCCGCCTCTGCTTAGCCAGCGCAGCGAGAGTATCTAGTATCAAGGGCTTCGAGGAAGCGAAGGCGGTAGTGGCCATAGGGAATAAGACATAAATCGTAAAATAGTGATGAAAGCGAAGAATCGTTGCGTAAATGATACCTAAACAAAGAAAATATTGAAATTTCTAAGGCTATATTTTATTTCTACAAGTACCTATCTACTGCACGATACATGATGGTTTAAGACAATATTGAATATAAACATGTATAGCATGCCTAGACGATTGGAAGAATAGGAAGGAAGCTTCGTAAATCGCAAAAAAATAGTGTATAAGGAACTTTTATTTGTTATAAGGCTTAGTTTGAAAAAGACATTACATGTCGAAACTCTACTACTACTACTACTATACCATCACGGCATATCCCACAAGTGGGGTAGCCAGCAGATCAGCTGCATGTAAGAAACATGCAAACTGTCCTCTTCGTGCCAATATAAAATCAAGATATTCAGGATGGGTGGCAAACCTCATCGCTGAATTTAAGATGTAAAATGTATTAATTTTTTCGAACACCTGCCTTTTACAGGACACTCGAAAACTTACGCAGAAGAGTGGGAGACCAATTCTTTACCGGGTGCTCCACGGGATCTCGAAACTCGAGTTACTTTAATTAAAGTACTTGTAAAACCATATAGTAATATATTATTTATTTGATTAACTACATTGACAATTTTGTATTTCCAAATGCACAGTGGTGTCTATCTTACAATATACATCTCTATTTTCACAAAACATTCCTTTACCGAAAATTGGTAGGAAATTAGCTAAACGTATGAACGTAGATGATTGATGTAAAAAGGCGGTCGGTAGCTTTGCTAGATTCTAGAGCTTTCAATTTAGATAGATATAGAAGCACATTGCTTACAGTTGAGGAGGCACATTTCTTCAAACTCAAGTTAAAAGATATTCCTTAGAGCACTTGGCATAGAATTGGTCTATCATTATTTAGTGTAAGTTTTAGAGTGTCATGTAAATAGTAGGTGTTAAAAAAAGACGTTTTATTTCTTAAATTCAACGATGAGGTTGCCACCCATCCAGAAGGATTTATTTTTTGTTGGCACGGAGAGGCATACTGCATGTTTATTATATTATTTGCTAGCTACCCCAGTTATGAGATATACCGTGATGGTACAATAATAGTATATTCAACTTTTGATAAAAATAATTATAGTCTCAGGGACTTACGGATGAAATTCGCAAAAATATATGTGGCTTGAAAATTATGTGTTACTAATGAAAATAATCATTTGACAATCTTTATCATCCTTAAGTACCCCACAAGTGAGGTAGCCAGCGGTCTTATTGTATCCATTAATTGCAAATACAAACATTATTATAAATCTTATAAATTTCATACAATTTTACACATTATTATTAACATGTGTAAGTATAATACCTACATATATTGCCACATTATTAACACGTCATGGTTATAACAGTCAATAATAATAATAACAATATTCCCTTATAGAGTAGGCGGAGGATTAAAATATTGTACATAATACAGTGGTACCTCGACATACGAGTTTAATTAGTTCCGTAACCTTGCTCGTATTTCAAATTACTCGAATCTCAAAACAAATTTCCCCATTGAAATAAATTAAACTACCTATCATTTATCCGTTCCAACTCCCAAAATGTCACCCCAGCTATTTTTGTTATGTGTTTTTGAATAAGAAAAATGTATTTAAAAATGACAAATATTGTACAAAAACATAATAAAAGAGAATGTAAAGAAAAAAACTAGATTTATAAAGTGTTACTTTCGCTTAATTTTCGACACTGCTTTTCTCTTCACTGGTCTTTGCCTTTTTCGCCACGCTTTTCTCACTTTCACCTGTAGGCCGTTTAAAAAAAACACGTCCAAGGAGGTTTGTTTCTTCCTCCCTTTTAGAATGTTCCAGAAATAAGTAAGGCAAGTGTCATTAAATAGCTAGTATCTCAAATTTTGTTCGTATTTCAAAGCGAAAAATCGCTCGCTCGACGGCTCGTATCTCAAAAACCTCGTATGTTGGGGCACTCGTATGTCAAGGTACCACTGTATGTATATCTAGTGGTGTTAATAAACGCAGGCAGTGTAGTGTCTACTGCTAATATCTACCTGTATGTATGTATATTAGTTTGTGTAACGCGACCTACGACATATCATAAAACAAACAAGATTTATATCGCAACAATATAAAATATTACATATTTATACACATTTAACAGCTCGATTCAGCGGTGAGGCATGTTAATCATGTTTTATTCTCTTGCCATGGAGATGAATCTCTGTTTTCAATAACTTGCATTTATTTACTTAGTAAATTCTGCTGTACATTTATTACAAGAAATCTTACATAAAAATACAAACATGTAAAATATACAATCAATATCCTACACAAGGTAAATTTATCGAAATTTCTTCCATATACAATATCCTATACAAGGTAAATTTATCGCAATTTCTTCTACATAGCTATTTGAAACTTAAGACTGCACCCATCACTTAAGAGTCCTTGAGACCGTCTAAAGACTAATAAACGGCGACAAAATGATTTCATGCAGAACCGTCATCATCGGTGTATTCTATTTTTTTTTTTTTTTTGGAAATATTGCAATGCGATTAATAATCTTTTTATAAAAGCTTCATTGCCTGACGATGAGAGCAGAAGCTTTCGAAAGCCAGCTCGTAAATTAATAAAGTCAACAGAGGAATAAATATATATTTTGCTTCATTTTAATATCGTGTTATATAATTATAATGAACTTCAGCCAAAAGCCGTTGGCCGATAAATTTAACATTATCTCCTCTACTTAGAATAATAGTTGTGTAATTCTGCCCCAATTGAGTCAACTCTCCCCACATATTCCTTTTCATCCTGGCACTTATTTGTCTTCCATATAAAACTATATTTAGATTATCATAACAATATTTCACACACACTAAACAAAAATAATATCATGTAGGTACCTACATACAAAACAATAATAGGTACTTGATTTTATTACATAGTATCTTAAAAAGAAAACATTTAAATCGATCAATGATTTATGATCTATTTTACAATAATATCTTCTTAAACTATCGATATGATAAATCACTAATGTGCTACATATTATTGTTACTATCTTTTCTTAATATTATGTTCCTATATCTATCTATCTGTACCCTCACGTCGTGTCCCGAATGGAGTAGGTATAGAGAACGGAACGTCATATTGCTCTATTCTTACACACTTGTTTCACTTCCTCCACATTCGTGCAATTTTTCATACAAACTCGCCGATCTCTTTTACTAAACGCGCGGCTGTCTTTGAGAATTTGATCCATGTCATCAAGCCATGTGATTTATTTATTTATAATTATTTACTCACTCACAATCATACGCCAACAGACACAACATACAGATTCTGTGATTCTCGGACGTCTGCGTTTTCTCACCCCCCTTCTTTCAGACAAGTATATCCTCTTTGGCATCTTTCATCCATTTGTTCCACAAATGTCTAAACTAACGTAATTTATTCACACGCATACTATCCACAACACTCCTCTTTCATCAGCTCACTCTCCTAATTGCCTCATTCCTCACTCTGTCAGACAACGTTTTAACAACTTCTTCTTCATTTATTCCACATTTTTCATCGTTTAACCATGTTTCTCTTGCATACATAAGTGTCGGTATCATAATGGTAAGTATTGTGCACCAACATTTTTGCCATTTTCGAAACATTGGCATTTTTAACAATGGATCAAAGTGCACCATTAACTCTACACCGGCCACTTTTTTTCTTTCGATATTATGTACTTCACACTGCGATTATAAAAATGTATTATAAAGTTGTACATATTATACTTGAATCATCAAACATGTTGTTAAACATGATACTAGAAAGAATACCTAGTAATATTTATGATATTGTATGAAATACCTACTTGTACTATAAAGAATAAGTCACAACCATCGAAATTTCGGTCGAAAAACGAGTTTCGGTATCGCACTCGATTAATAAAGAAGAATTTTATTCGCATAGATTTTTTTATTGATCAATAACTTACCGAAATTGCTCTAGTCGCATTAGTAAAAAATCAAATATATTTATTCAATAAAAAATACACACTTAAAACAATAAACAATCAATATAAAATAATACTTAAAACAAACAGCCGTTTAAAGTTTAATAAATTAATAAATAAATATTATATCTTTCTTTTATTTGTTCCTTCAAAATTGAGCAGAGCTCATGCTTTGAAAGACAAGATTAATTTCTTAGTTTGGGACTAGCTTAAACTATGTGAATTGTCCATGTATTATGTCAAGTTAAATTAACTTCAAAAGATCATAATTGTAGAAGTGTCTAAGGAAAGAGATATCGTAAGCGCGTATTATCTAGATGGAGCGATATGATTCAGAAAACAGGATCTTTCGTACCGAACGCTCTTTCCATGCCTCAGAACAGACACTTTAAGAAGAAGAAGAATACCCAGAAGGTCACCTTTTATTGCTCTAACCATCCTCGAACACCAAAAAAATGACAAGAGAAAGAGAAGCAAAGAGAAATTCTGGTTTTCGATACAGAATTAAAGCCAAATTTCTATTTCGAGTATATGTACTTTAATTTCGGTCAAAGACTAAGTAAGTAATATAATAATGTACCACATGTTATACAATGAATGAACTTGTAATACTGTATGTATCTATTTAATAATGTTCATATTATATTATGCATGTATGTACTGAATAGTCGAGTTGTGATATTGAACGATATGGCGCCAACAGGCCCACGCATTCACAAGTAGTAAGTTATGTTGAAAAAAAAGCGGGGCTCTTAATAAATTTGAGTAATTTTTATTTTACACAATATTCGTAAGTATTGATAAATAGATAGAACTGGTTTTCATTCTACCTGTCACGTCGGAAGCAAAAGATTAAAAGGTTGAATCAACAGGACTAGTATGAATTTTACCTTACTATAAAGTAAGTTAAAATTGCGACATTATTTCGTTACAAGTGGTCACATTTGATCTCGAAACAAAAGATATGACATTTCACATATTTACATACTTTTTCGTCGCGTAGTATTAGTTAGGTAGGCATGTACTTTTAGAATGACATTATGTTTATAATATGCAGCTGATCTGCTGGCTACCCCACTTGTGGGATGTGCCGTGATGGTATTATGATAATATTAAAAAAAAATACTGACACTCGATAACTTACAATACACAGAGAGAGACGTATTCTATTTTTTAAGATTGGAAGACAATATTTTTTGTCCAAATTATGTTTTTTTTTATTTTGTTCATAGCAAATTTTGACCCGATTTATCGTGTTGTTAATAATATGATCATTACATTACTAATCGCAATGCGCATGTGTGTACCAATGTAAAAATGATCGATATACAATATTTTGATAATAAATAACCATCAGATGAATATACAGATTATAATTATCAAAACTACACTACATAATAATATATAGGTTTATATATCAGCATGTCGGAGCAAAACTACGCTATGTCTCGATACAGAATTTTGTAGAATGACCGTTCATAGAGTTTATAACATGATTACATTTGCCTCCCACATGTTTGTTTGTCAATACAAAATTACTGTCAAAGATGATTGTGTAACATTGCTGCTTCTTTGTAATCTTATGAGCGAAACACTGTTTCTTTAGGGTAATGAATAATGAAAAAAATACATGACCCTCACTATAAATTAAGTTTAAACGATATCGAGTTTAAATGGCGTTGTTTAGCTTTAAGAAAATTGACATCACTTTTTTATCTATATATAACGTTTTCTATATACACATATATATTAATCTGCATGTTCCGGTGACGGGCCGTGTCTCGTCCCACATGCAAAGGCAAGAGCCAAGTCTCTGTCCGACTGTACGCAGTGAAATGGAGTAAAACCTTCACCTCATACTATCTCCTGCGTAAAATCAAGTGATCTTTCATTAATGGAATGCATGTTGCACATGCATTTCCGATGAAAATTTGATCACACAGTCATTCATATATATTATTAAATATACTCCATACATACATTCTAAATAGGTATATAGCTTTCCGGGTCGGCTGAAAGAAATCGCATAAGTCCGCCTTTTGGAACTCTCTGTAGAAATTTTGCTGTATACTTGGATACCAATAAAGTTTTATGTATTTATTTATTAAGTTTTTGTTCATGATTGAAGCATATGGCATTAAAAAAAGAAAAACGTGACCCACAACATTATGTTCATATGTCATTTTCAAAGCCATTTTGACAATAATCACTTACCTATAATGGCTTATTATATCACAATGGCTAAAATTCGACATAGCGTAGTTTACTTTCGAAATAAATATATGAACTATAATATACAGTTTAATATCGATCTATAGATCATTATACTACATAATAGATCATGTTATTATTGTGATTATCAAGGTATTTGATATAAATTATGATTAACCATTTTGATAATGATCTGAGTAGGTTAGAAACCCATCACATAACATATCAGTATTGAATGTAATACAATCATATTAACATGGAGACAGGGGTGGGAGACAGTGGGTATGCGTTCTAAAATTCATAAAAATTAAAAAACTGAATGAATCCATTAGTGTAATTCGAAATCTAATGACAAAATATTTTTCTTACCGGACACTTATAAAATCAATAGTTCATGGGAAGAATTTCATAAAGCGTCATTTATAAGACAGTTACCATCAACAATTCAGCGATAAGGCATTCCACCTATCCTCATTGTCTTATTTATCAATTAATAAATCAATTCATTACTGTATATTGGTTTAAAACAATTCAATAAAGAAACACATTCATACCAAATACAATCAATCAACGATCTCTTCCAACTAACCCAAAATAATTCATCTTTTTATTGGCAAAATCTAATCCGAGGAAGAGTGCCATACTCTTCCTTAATCTTTTATTATATTTTACTGGTATGGCGAGTCTACTGACTACTCCACTTGTAAAGTATGACGTGATGGTATAATAGTAGTAGTATTATATAGCGTATGGTCACCCTATGCCGCATACAAAAACAATGTGTTCTGATTTTCGGATCGTGTCTCTAACATACATAGTTAAATATATACAACATTGTATAAAACTCATGTTGACCGGAGCCTGGGCGGCTCTATTGTGAGAAAGACGCTCCACAATACAATATACAAAGTACGGGCAGAAAGAAGTAATATTATAATATGTATAGTATACTCTATTTAGTGAGAGCAAGAGATACCGTATTATACTATCTACAGTAATACCCTGTATATACTCATTCATTTGATGTAAAACTGTGCGTAAAACGAGCATTAAATTAAGGTTCGTATTAAACGTATATCTTTCTATCTATACCCTCAAGCCGTATCCCAAATGAGGATGGCAGAAAGAACGGAAAGTCATATTGATCAATCCTTACATACTAATTCTTTCACTTCCTCCACATTAATTCAGTTTCTCACACAAGCAGCCGTTCTGACACTTTGACTCACGTGGTCACGTAGTTCTTGGAGTTACACGCTTTCTCACACCCTCCCTTTCAAATAAATACTTTGTCATTCTTTCATTGTTCATTTGCTCACATGTCCAAATAATAATCGCAACTTATTGTGACATTGAACGTTTTAAAGAATAATACCGAGTAGTCAATACTGCACTATTGTTTCTTGAATAGAGAATGTTTTTTTTAAAAAAAGTTTTAATTGTGTCTTAATAAGAAATATGTAACAATTCTATCACTTTAATTTTCTCAAGAATGGTATCGTCCGATGTAACTTCTCTTAATTCTTCTAATGTTTGTAAAATGCTTGGTAACAAATTTTATAAAAGATATTTGTTGATAAGTGTTTAAAAAAATCAAAATCTTTTCAATAATCTCTTACGTTATGCCTGGGAACAAAATTTTACTAAGTATCAATTATTGAAGAATATATTTAAAATATTGCAAAACATACAAATAATAAGATAGTTTAAATTTGAATCATAATGAACAGTAATACAATATGAATCTAAATTGAAAATGTCACAAATTAGATAACACATAAAACGGAGACAAAACACATAAAAAGAACGAAAGTTTTACAGTCTTCTCTACCTAACTCACAAGAAGATCGAGTCGTGAACAAAAAGTAACAACTATTTATATTTAGGAATTAAAACTGTGCATATCAACATTCCGTTACGTAGAGTACGAGTGTGTCGTAGTATTTGTGTATGTCGGAGGCGCGGGGAAGCGGTGAGGTGTGCAACCACCTGTTAAAACACTCCTTAATCCCGACAATTCAGACGCGCGCATCACGTCGAGATGTCACGGAAATGAATCCTTGCACTCAACACTACAACTCGGTCAAAGAATCATTATCCTACGACGCACCGTTATCGACACAGGGATAATTTTCGGTACATATGATAACCATATTTGGCATGTTGACTCAAGTCGGTCTCGGCGTCTCACACACACACACGTACAAACAAAATAAATACTAACATTAAAATATATACAACGAAACATAAAATATATATATACGTAGATATATAAAATTTGATAGAAAGTACCGTGATTAAAGATAGGTATTATGTGTTTATTACGAAGCAATGTGTACCTACATACAGTAATTATGCAAGATTTTTTTTAACACATTTTTTTCCGGATCAAGAGAATGTGTGCTCTTAAAACTCTGTGTTACATCTCAATGCAAGAAATACATTTACTCGTGCAATTTTGAAGTCGTCTGTCAACTGATGGCTCCGTTTCAGATTCTCAATCGGAAAAACTAAAGTTCAAATATTGCAAAGAACTTTCTTTCCCTCCACGAAACAAGCGATAAAAATATAGAATAAAATATCTTGTTTAATAGATACTTTCGATTACTATTGTCTGTGCTTGAATCACGTTTTTTATGGGATATACAGAGACGACAAAATGCCACATGTTACACCATAACACAAACTTTTTGTTTCCATCATATTCATACATTTCCTCATTCATAAGCATTTTTTTGTTTTTTACATGCATCCTACTTTTAGAACTACGTTTACGTAATCAAGCCCTCTTTCACCCTTTCTTTCATATTAAATTGACTTTGACACTATTTATTAATTTATTATTCGACAACATTCAAGTGTCGTTTACGTGAACTAAACCACTAAAGCACTTGAATGATACTGTACAATTCATCAATTCTAAGACATTACATCCACGTCATAATATAAATAAAAAGATTAAATGAGAATTTTGGATACATAAAGGTAACCACGTCATAATATACTGTATTACGTTTAATATTTTTTTTATTTATTTATTTCCAGAAATATAACAATAATAAAAACTTACTACTACAAAGATTTTACTAACTAAACATTACCTATATCTTAAAAAATATTCCTGTAACAATTATACTAAATGGAATTTACTGCCTCACTAGACTTGAGTCTGTTCTGAGTATTTAGGATACAAAATGTATTCACGTCAAGAATATAAGAATACAATTTTCAATAATACTCAATAAAATAAAAGGCTCTATATGTTCAAATGGTAAAAATAAGTTATTTCCAAACACCCTCATTATCTTTCATCCTCCTTTAAGCATATAAACATTCTTCGCCATTCTACATACATCATTCGTTGTCTCTGCGAACTTGAACCATCTCTACATTCTCTACTTCTTAAATTTTATTTTACTTTCAACAATCGAGTCGTATAAAACTATTTCATATTATAATAGGTAATAATAACTTAAAAAGAATAAAAACATAAGCCGATCAATCAATAAAATTTCAATCGATCAATGCGTAATGATAACGTGTTGGGCCCCGTCAAAAATGACGAGTGTGAGTTGTAATTATGTTAGAAAATATAAAAAAAATATTCAAAACTTAAATCTGACAAGTTCTTTTAGTACCATTATAATCTTCATAGTAATAATAGCATTGGTATAGTAAAGGAGGTAATGCGTACAGATGTTATTTTATTTTTAAGTATACGTTGTGTTTTAATAGAGTGTAATATATTTTTATAATTGAAAAACAAGTAACACTATCCTATGTGATTATCGCCGATATCACAAAAGAATGTAACGTGGTAGTCGTTTAGTAATACAGCAAAACCTCGATTATGTATACGACTTACGTCAGTAAAAATATGATTTTCTATTTGTGAAAATCTTCCATTATATCTTTTTGTTAATGTTTTCGAGTATTTCTTTGTATGTAATTATATCCAAATCTGAGGGGGGGGGGACAATTGGATTAATTGCGAATAATGAACTTTGAAATGAGTTTCGGGACAATTAGATACATTTGTGAAATTATGTGTACACTTTAAAATAGTGTTAAGCATTATTTAAATATTTGTCTCTCGATATTTTTTTGTACTCTTGTATTATCTGAAGTGTATAATTGGCTTTAAATAAATAAATGAATAAAAAACAAGATGCAGTCTGCTCAGAATAGAAAACTGTAGAAGGATAAGTGAGGGGCCTATGCCAAACAATGGACACAAAAAAGCTGATGATTATGATGATGACGAAGAAACAATTAGTGTCTACAGTTCTACATTTTTTAATGTATTATATTTAAAAAAAATCTTATAAAAAAAACATATTTACATGCGTATTAATTTGAGTTTCGCGATCCGTCTAGTCGACAAATCAATAAATAATTAAGGTTTGACTGTATTTAAAACGGTATTCATAGTTAGACAAAAATATAATGAATAAATTTACAACAAGTGATAGTAGCGTATAGCTGACTAACTTGTAATCATACGGACAGACCGTCACAGAATAACAAATGGAGACTTTATACGCTTTTATAATAATAAATACCTAATCATATTATAACACTAGCTAAAAACCTGGCTATCTTAAAAAAACTACTTTCGTTGACACGGAAAAGACACATCTAAATTCTAAATGTTGACAGTTGCTTTCGTCTAGCATGGAAAGTTTTATACATACATTTGATTTTTTTCGGTATTAACATTATGAAAGTTCATTTTTCAAACACAAAGTTTTCTTCCTCTTAATAATTAAATGGCAGATGTTTTTCGGAACTAGTCCATCTACAGTGGCAGGCTCTTAGAGACTTAACAAAAACATAAAGACCTATTTAAATACAAACAAGATTATGTGGTGGGAGGTTTTAAGGTGGTGTAGAGAAGGAGAGTGGGGAATACATAGATATTAATTTTAATGCTATCTTGATTTTTTGTTCAGGTTCTAAGAGTCTGGTATAACAGTTGGGCCAGATCAGTCCCTTACCATTAAATTAAATTTTGGGAAAGAAAACAGTGCTTTTACTTATTTTTAATCGATTTAAGGAAAGAGTTATTTTAACTAAAAGTTTAAAAATAAAACTGTAAGTATTGAAATAAGTTTTAAGTAATAACTACAATAAATTTGACCAATTTTTACGGTGACGCATCAAATTTTAAAAGAATGAACATGCAAATGGATGCAAAATATTTCATATATTTAGGAATGGGTTCACATTATCTTTAGAATATTTGTTAATGTGTAAGACACACGTAATCTTTCTGACTTACACGATAATTGGATGTAGGTTTACATAGTCTTGTTTCCCTCTAGCTTGTCTTGTAAATATATCAATAGCGGATATAAAACGAACATACATACTTACGAACGACCTCTAATATAAATTACGTAAAGATTACCAATACACATTAATACGATATGATACGGCCATTTCTAACTTTATTGAACTTTTTAAGAACCATTTCACAAACATAAACAATTTTAATAAAATCGCTTTGACAGGCCGCTATTCTGAAAGTACCAATCCATAAATCAATTCAAATTATACAAGTAGGTACCTAATTGAAAATCTTCCTCAACATTGCACCGTTTGTCGACACTACAAGAGCTAAAAATGTGAAGGCATACACTAAAATTTAATCTCAAAAAGAGATAGATACTTGAATGTAATAAACATGCACGTCGTCTTCAACGTACCATTATTTCTTAGTATCTACAAATCCTACAAGAGTCGACCATATGCCATTTATAGATAAATGATCGTACAATATTTCTTCCAGTCAACCAATTTATGAACACACTTCAACACCGTAGACTTTTCTCATAAATAATGTGAACATTATTAAACTGTAGAGTAAGTATAATATAAGATGTCTCGTGACAATGGCGCTCGCATACCTCGGCAGACCTTGTCCTCTACTCTGCGCTAACAATACTGTCCATCAATCTCTCATACATCATTAAATTATTATTCCAGCCAGTGTTATGCATAAAGGACTCTACAATATCTCTATACCTACATACGGACGTAGACCTACAGATCTATTACAAAATTCTACTACGCCAAAGACTTTTAAACTTTGTAGAAGACACAGTATTTTTTTCTTCACTATACATAACCATTACAAGCATTTCACACATATCTGCCACCCTTCAATCTCTTCACTGGCTCAGATGTCCGGAGAGAGTTGAATTTAAAGTGTGTTTGACAGTATTTAAGGAACTTCATGCTATGGCCCCAGAATATATCATGGAACTCTGCGGTAGACAGGCGTTAAGTCATAGACAGACAACACTGAGGTCTTGTCAAGATATTACAACTAAATTGGAGGTGACCAGTACCTACTGTATCGAAACCAGTGTACCTACGTGGAACGTGCTTTTGCAATATCTGCACCTGTAGTCTGGAACAGGCTTCCACAAATGATCAGAGAAACGCAGGACATATCTCGTTTCAAGAACCAACTCAAGACTTATCTATTCAAGAAATCTCACGGAATAATCCAGACACAACCTTAGTTAGCAAAGAGCGCCCTTGAGGTGGATTTTTTTCACAAAACGGCGCTTTACAAATCATCCAAATAATAAATTAATTAGGTGTGTAAATAGTCCGATGACAATCCCACTTGAGGAATATACCGAGATGGTATAGATAGATTTTTCACATAATGAAATAACAAATGTTTTTTTCTATATGTTTTTTTATGAGAGAGAGAGAGAGAGAGAGAGAGACGTCTTTCGTCTTATAACGACATTAAATCGATTTTTCACAATAAAACAAATACCATAATATAAAGCAGTTAGTCAGAACAAACTCAGTTTCTATAAATATTAGTTACTAAAAACAATATAAATGAAAATGGTACCTATCATAATTGTGCAAAATTAATATACATTAGTACCCTATATATTTCCATTGAATTACTATACTAAACTATACCCTCACGCCATGTCCCAGGAGGGGTAGGCAGAGAGAACGGAACGCCATATAGATCTATCCTTACATACTTCTTTCGCTTCCTCTACATTCATCCAGTTTCTCATACATGCACGCCGATTTCTCTTACTCAGCACGCGTCCGTCCTTAAGAATTTGGTCCACGTGATCAAGCCACGTAGTTCTTGGACGTCCGCGCTTCCTCACACCCCTTCTTTCAGATAAATACATCCTCTTCGTCATCCTTTCATCTTGCATTTGCTCAACATGTCCAAACCATCTCAACTTGTTTACACGCATTCTGTCCACAACACTCCTCTCACATCCGCTCATTCTCCTGATATCCTCATTCTTCACTCTATCTCGCAACGTTTTACCAACCATTCTTCTCAGTGAACGCATCCATTAAATTCTCTTTCAAAAATAATATTTCTTTAGCACAAATATCAAACCAAGGCATGTCTTCAAAAATAGTAAATATTAGGTATCTTCGCTTTGTATTCCTTAGAAAAACAATAAAAAGTAGAAGAAGACAAAAACTGGGTTTCGCGTCTACAACGTTAAACTCTATCAATACTAAAATTCCTGATCACTCATAAACGAGTGGATTACCTTTACATATAGAACGAAATACTCAAATTTGTGTTATATTGATACAGTTTTTTCTATTGCTTATTTGGCAAAGAATTGGTCTCTCACTCTTGTCCGTAAGTTTTCGAGTGTCCTGTAAAAGGACATCCGCCTTTGCGATAAACTCGCCCTCTGTATATTGATTGTATTTAATTTGAATGTATACCTTTTATGTAATTGTTTTTAATCAATGTACAGTAAAGAATGAATAAATAAATAATAAATAAATAAAAGGCAGGTGTTCAAAAAAATAAAGACATTTTACATCTTAAATTCAGCGATGAGGTTTGCCACCCATCCTGAATGTCTTAATTTTTTGTTGACACATAGAAGACGGCTCGCATATTTATTACATGCAACTGGTCTACTGGCTACCCCACTTGTGTTATATTGATATGCCGTGATGATTTGGCAGTAGTAGTTAATCGACTCGCGCATATTTTAACAAAGTAGATAAATTAATAAAATAAATTAAACTTTTACGGTGTTTTTACAAAAAATACTTGAATTTCTCCTCAAACAATATCTAAATTTAAGTTATCATTTGCATACAAGTGTAACATTACATATTTATGTAAATAAAGACGGTGACAGTCGCAATATATGGATTGATGAAACACCAACACAATCTCTGGGAATCTCTGCGTTCGTCGTCACACGATCAAGTACTATGTAGGTACCTTCCTACCTACCAATAGTAAACACGATGCGTCACCCAGTACAACAAATAATAATAATAGTAACAATATGAAAGTGGTACTTAGGTACTCGTATATCTTATAAAGAGGTACTCCCGTTCAGGCAAAGTATCCTAGACATAGTAGATCATTACTATTATTCAAAGGACAACAATATCAAGTCTACAATGAGACTGCTTGCGCGAATAAATAATACATGAACAATCTGTCTAGATAGATATACAAGACTATTACGTATATCGGGTTCTCCAAAATATTCAAGTATTTTTTTTTAAATACTTCAATTACTATTACACCGCTTAATTACTTCGCTTGTGGAGGAAGCGAAGGAAGTGTGTAAAGATAGATCTGTTTGGCGTTCCGTTCTCTCTGCCTACCCCACTTGGGACATGGCGTGAGGGTATATTAGGATGCGCCCTTGAAGTGGATTTATTCCACAAAACGGCGCATTATAAGTTGTCTATTATTATTATTATAGTACTATTACACCATTACGGCATATCCCACAAGTGGAGAAGCCAGCAGAGTGTAATACACCCAGATTGTCTTCTTGTAAATAAAAAAATGACAAGCAGGATAGATGACATGCCTCATCGCTGAATTCTAGATGTTGATTGTATTATGTCTGCGTGAGGATTTAAGACTTTTAAGAACACCTGGCTTTAACAGGACAATCAAAAACTTACAGTGGGAAACCTATTCTTTACCGGGGATTCTACTTTAGAAACTAAAATACTTTACTCGTTTAAAGCCTAAACAGTAAATAACAGTCGTCAGTAGCTGCTGTTACTGCGCACAGACAGCTTTCCAAAAATTACGTTTAGGAAAATATAGGTATCTATGTATATATATAAAAACTATTGAAAGGTCTCATTGACTGTATATTGACTATGGTAGTTGTTTTTCTTCTTTTCACTTGTTTTGGATTCCACTGTTTTCAGTGATTTCGCCACACATGGTAGTTGTTTTGACTACTACCGACATCTATTGCGTACAAAATAATATATAACAGTACAGTGTACTACATAGTTTAATCATTATAGGTATAAAATATATTATACAATACATTTTTTATAGAACGAACTTTTTTTTGTTCCCAGATCACTCGTTAAAGAAAAACTCAAATACATAGACTGTTAGTGTTAATTTCATCATAAAACAAAAATAAGGTATCACAGTTTTGATTGATTAACAACACATTGTTTTCTAACATCTATGAAAAAAAAATACTCATTTTATAAATATCAATTTTCCATACTCTGAACTAAAAGACAGTTTGATGAGATCGTAACTTCAATCAGTATGATCTACTGATCCATGGATCAGTATCGCCGTTCAATTCAATATACTCGTATTAGTGCCTTACAAAGGAGTACACAATGTATAACATACATAACTGTTTTTTTTTCTCGTGTTTACTACAAAATGTCAATGTTGCATTATACTATACCAAATAATATTACAAACTTTGCTGGTTTATTAATTGTAATTGATTTGTCTGTGTATTGTCATTTGTGTTATACTGTTTGTTTGTGAAATAAAATAAAATAAAATAAAAAAAAAAAAAAAAAAAATACATTAATACGTTGTTATTTGTAACAATGCCATAGAGAGACGAAATATAGAAATGATTAGATTCTTAGAATAACTGACATCTTATGAATTTGACAAGTAGACTATAATGAAATTAGCTACGAAACAACTTTAATCAAATTAAGTTTTGAACTACTATAGATGAACTCGCACACATTGAAATGCTCAGAAAAATGGACATTAATATTTTGTCCAGACTGAGGATCGAACCCACGACCCCTCGCTTGTCAAGCGAGTGTGTTAACCACTAGTCCAACCTAATGAATTAGGTACATACTAGTTAGGTATATTTATATATACCGCGTGTACGTGGTGATACATCAATGTGAACTTCCTTAAGGATAGCATGATACAGAGTCTCGATGCTTACGAATCGACACAGGCTGGTTAAGAGTACTCTTTACACCCGGGTAACTGTATAAAATAGAAACAACTTTATTTCGTAATATTCTCATTTTTAGTTTCAATTTTTTTAAAATTGTATCAAAAGAAGAACACTGTTTAATTTTCACACTAATGATTATATTACGCTTAAGCGCTATCGTCAAGATAGCTTGAAATTATCAAGAGAACTCTTGTCTAAGCTCATAAATAAGTTTTTCACCATGTAAACGCATAAATGCTTGAGAAATTTTAAGTTTTACTCAGGATGCAGGAAACTCATTCAACCATTCTTCTAGTACTTACTACTATTGCTATAACACTTACTATACCATCACGGTATATCTCGTAAGCGTTGTAGCCAAGCAAGCCAGCCGCACGTAATAAACAAGCATTATGTCCTTTTCTTTCTTTTTTTTTCCGGCAAGGCACCCGATATCGAGTGAATTATGGCATTATGTCCTCTACGTGCCAAAAAATGTTAAGATATTCAGGATACAGTCATTGTCAAACTTTGTAAGTCGAAACCAGATTACTATTATTAATAAATACAATAAAACTCAAAACAGTTTGTTTACATAAATTAAATATAGAGTTTTACAAAATAAACGTCAACTTGATCAATATCTTCAATTCAGTTTTTAAGGCACGGAGAGTTATAACTAGTGATGTGAGAAGAGAAAATTCTCCAAAGAAATTTCTCGAGAACGAGAAATTTTTCCTTTGATGGAAGAGAAATTTCTCTCCATAATTTTTCTTAGTGGTATTATGACCTTTCGCCCAGTACGCTTCGCAGCCAACCTGATTGATCTAAAAATTTATGAGGCTGATTAAGGCCTAAATCAGAGGTTATTAACACTTTATCCATGTACGTACCTGCAATTTTTTTTAAACTAAAATATGCGCATGTGGGGTGTCAAACTTCAAGATTTTTCATCAGTTATTAGCACTTTTTTTATGTAAATACCTAACATTTTGTTGTTTCCATAATTAATTGTAGCCATATTGGTGATAAATTGTCTCAACATTTGTACATTGTTATTGATTGATTGAATAAAGTATTTATTATTATTATACTGTTAAATAAAAAAATTAAAAAATTCTCCGAAAATTCTCTGCTTCGAGAAATTTAACAAAAAATTTCTCGGTAAATTTCCCGAAAAATTATTTCTTGAGAATTCCACAACACTAGTTATAACACAGCACTGTATTGTCATAACATGCAGTTAGTTTATTGACTACCCCACTTGCAGGAGATGCCGTGATGGGATCAATTTTATGTGTACAACATTTTGTAGACGATGACAAAATAAAACACTTTTATAATAACAAAACAAATGCACCACGAATAAAAAAGAACTTTTTTATATTTTGCATAAACGTATTGGTCATTGGGCCCAATAATATTAAGTATTCAAACATTTAAGTATGGGTTTACATATTTATTGTAATCGAGATACATAGTTATAATAAATGTAGGTAAGAGTATTGACAATTTATCAACTTGTATGTTATCATATGTATGTTTGTATATGTTTTATACATGTTTTATACTACTTGTGTTGGTATTG
The DNA here is from genome assembly GCA_947579605.1 of Athripsodes cinereus. Taxonomy (NCBI): domain Eukaryota; kingdom Metazoa; phylum Arthropoda; class Insecta; order Trichoptera; family Leptoceridae; genus Athripsodes; species Athripsodes cinereus. The sequence goes on from OX388316.1 coordinate 25,319,575, forward strand.
GATAGTTGTGAGTAGGCGCCTATGAACGCTGACTCATCGCGAATTGAGATGAAAAGCGTAAAATGTCATATCTGCATTAAATACATCGCGTTATTATATTTGATAACATATAACCACGTTTTTTTTGTCTTACTATCATATTATCCAGATTAAACAACGAATTTGTAATAATTAAACACATTTGCATGTTTGCAAACTGCTATAAAGACACAAGTAACACTTATATTTGTTTACACATTTCTTTTTATTTTTTTATGGCGAGGCATTAAAAAAATACATACAGCCCTAAATTTTCACTCTTCTATCATCAACCCCTATTTTTTAATAGCGATATTAGTAATTCAATCATTTTCAACTTCGGTCGATATATAATGTATACAGCTAGTAATCTTATAAAACTGAGCGACAGAATTATATCGTCAGTGTATAGAATCATAATTGAGAGGAGGAGAATGTGACAGTCGAGTGGTGATATAATATAGGAACCCGGTTCACAACTTGTCAATGTCGTATTAAATAAAATAATATGAATATTTTACGACAGGTTGGTTGTTATGTAGGTAGGTACCTGAGCATTGCGCTAATTTGCACATAAACGCGATAATTGTTAGCAATTATAAGATATGGATTATGTAAACTATTACATTATGCACTTTAAAATAAACCTTAGAACAAATTAATTGTTTATTTAACAACAATCTATACTTCTATACTAACATTTGAAGAGGAAAGATTTGATTGTTTGCTCCGAATAGGCTCCGAAACTACTGAACCGATTTGAAATATTATTTTACTGTTGGGAAGCTACACTATCATTGGATGACATAGGCTATATTATATTTTTTTTTAAATAGGGATCTTTACTAAAACATTTTTTTTTAAATACCTATCTACCCGTGCGAAGCCGGTGCGGACCGCTAGTATTTTATAAGACGGAGAGTAAGTAATTTGTTGCAAGTTCTCAAACGCTAAATTGTTATTGTTTTCTATGGGAGAGATTTTACCATCATTTATCGACGATCAGTTTGTTCTCTAATGGTAGAATTTTTCCATTTACTATCCCGTGAAGCACCCGGTATAGAAATGGTCTCCCACTCTTCTCCGTAAGTTTTCGAGTGTCCTGTAAAAGGCAGGTGTTCGAAAAAATTAAGACATTTTACATCTTAAATTCAACGATGAGGTTTGCCACCCATCCTGAATGTCTTGATTTTATATTAGCACGGAGAGGACAGCTTGCATGTTTTTTACATGCAGCTGGTCTGCTGGCTACCTCGCTTGTGGGATATGCCGTGATGGTATAGTAGTAGTAGTACAACTACCATTATATAGAAAATGAGTTAAGTATTCCAAATACAAATACTTCCTACAATCGAAGTAACCAGCTTATGATACATTTATAATATAATACTTTTATGCAAGGATACATGTAGCAGAATTTCCTGCATGTATTTTTAAACACACCAGAAAATAAAAAGTATTAAAATGATTATCTTATAATTTTTATTGCATTATCATAACTTAATAACGACAATCTATGCAAACTAGTAATTATTATGACACATTAAGATATAAATTAAAATAACGAGAATATAAAAATTAATTCATAATTGTGCACTTAAAGTGCATAATTCCCTTGTAGTCTTGTCAACACTGTCTACAGCGGTGGTTGCCAACCAAGTTGCAAGAGGTTTGTTGACACAGGACTTTGGCACCACAGAGCGAGCCAAATTCGAACCGTTCTGTGCTGCATTTTCTATGCTAAATCATTGACACCATTTGTCTGTGCACTGTCATCCCTTCTCCTTTACCTAAATCGTCTCTTTAATAGAGAAGAGACGATTCATCCTTCTCGTTTATAAATATGTCGTGTTTATAAATCGCTCCGAGTTTTACGTCAAAAAACCCAGACATTTTCCCGACCCAGAGGATTTAGCAAAGGTCCGCAAAAGATCTTTAATAATAAGTTGAGTGCATACTTTTTTCCTTTAAATACATATACCAAATCATATATTAAGGAAGCAAATCAGATCCCAGCTTTTGAAAATTCGGGTACTCTGTCAAATTCCTTTACTAAATCGAAAATAAAGGCAGCATAAAGCTCCTCGCTAAAAACAAAGAAATAATATTTAAAAAAGGTTGATGACCACGTATCTACTAAATAAAGCATTTTAATTATTTTTATAAGCAACTTGAACATATTTTTTATAATCAAGATTTATTATTAGAAAATATTTTTATTGCACACTGACATACACGGGCCGTGCTTTTAAAAATGTCGTACAAATACCTTGCAATAAAGATGTAAAAAAACAACAATTAGTTTAGCAAGTATTAAATTTCTAAGCTGAAAATATCAGTAACTGTTAGTTTGTGAAATTCCTGGATACACATTATGTCACCCACTTTTTTCTCTAAGTCTTCGGATGTCCTCATAAGAAGACAATTAACAGTTACAATTCATAAATGACAACCTTGTGGGCTTAGTGTAGGTAATACATCAAAGTGTTAAATTATGGATCCAAATTGAGTAGGATAATGCATTGTCTATGATTTGTGATTTTGTGTATTATTTCTGTTCATGACTGCTACCGTGGAGCGCCCGGTAAAGAATTGGTCTCCCACTCTTTTCCGTAAGTTTTGGAGTGTCCTATAAAAGGCAGGTGTTAAAAAATACAGACATTTTACATCTCAAGTTTAGCGATGAGGTTTACCACCCGTCCCGAATGCCTTAATTTTTTATTTGCACAGAGAAGACAGCCTGCATGTTTATTGCATGCAGCTGTTCTGCTGGCTCCCCACTTGTGGGATATGCCGTGATGGTGTAGTAGTAGTAGAAGATATAGCACTCAGCCTAAATTTCTTATATTTTATGATTAAGAGAGGACGGCTTGTATGTCTATCGTATGCAAAAATCTTCTGACTATTTTACTTACGTAAAATGCCTTGAAGATGGAAGATATTTCAGACAGTTTTGTTAAGCTATACCAGCGCTATGCTTGTGCCGTCTGAGGAAATTTGTGAATTATTTACCTACGAAATATACATTGTATGTAGATATAAAAATAAACTTTTTCTTGCGGTATAGGTAGAGAGAATAAAGTCCATTTACATCATGTTTATATTTTCATGAGGATTGTTTTATGCCTCGCATAAAATCACAATTAATTAACAATATGTTAATAGTACATAAGTATTAAAGAAAATGAAAAAAATCACGTATTTCCACAATTGAGAGAGAATTTTTAAAACATTAACATGTTTTAATTACAAATTCAATTGGTACCATGTGAATCAAGAAACAAAAATAAAAAAAAAACAGTGGAGGAACATTAACTTTTTATTTTATTTTATCATACGAAAACAGATTTAGATTGGATCAATAAATAGGTACTAAATTTGTATATTAAATAGATTGTTTAATTCATCGTTACGTGAAGTCTCCAGAAAAAAAGGTCTCGATTTTTTCTGTAAAATTTCGAGTGTTCTGCAAAAAGTTGGTATTCACGTACAAGACATACAATATCTTCAATTCTACGATGATGTATGCCGCGCATCCTGAATCTCTTAATTTAAATTGGCATAGAGAGGACGAGCTGCTTGTTTATTACATGAAGTAAGTGTACCTACTGGCTGCAAGTCTATTTATATACGGTGATTTCGGCTTCTATGAAAGACATGCCACTGGTAAAAAATGCGCCTCAATCAAACGTTACGGAATTTCGAAATAAAACGAAAATACAAATTTCTTATCGATACAGAATAAAATGAAAAATCAAAAGATATACACCAACAGTAGCTAATTAACTAAACAGAACAAAGACGTCAAACTGAGACTGTAAAAGAATTTTGTCACAAAAATGTTTTTGTCATTTTCACTTTTGCGACAAACGTCCGCGTTTCGAAAACGAATGAAGTTTTTAAAAACTGTTAATGACCTACGAAGGGAATAATTAATCATTGTGAATTTATCAACTGTCGAATTGAATAGTTGGTTACCTCAAACAATAAATTCATCAAAAAGACATTGAATGTCAGAGAGCCATTGTCACTTTGTGAAAATTTATGTTTTCTGATATCACTTGGTTTCATTTCGAATTATGTACATATTTTTTTCAACGACAATAGAGTTATTGAAAAATATATTTTTTTTAAATCAAAGGAGAGTCACTCTTCTCTATTCTGAATGTCTTATTTTTTATTAGCAAAGAGAGAATAACCTTCATCTTTATTACATGCAGTAAGTCTACTGGCATGCCGTGATTGTTTATATTATATAGATTGGGAGTCTTCTCATTTTTTCTGCATATAAATAATTGTGTTCTTATATTCTAAATCTTCACTACAGATAATATGAGAATCGGCCATTCTTATTTACTTATGGGATGGATTGAACAATTATAAATTATTTATACATAAACTTGCATACTTTGACCATATTATCCATGAAAAATAAATGCCATTATGATATAACAAAGTATAGATGAGGGGTTTTATATTGCAGCTATTTATCTGCATTATTTTTTTAAGGTTGTTCAGATTGATAAAAGAAAATATTTGGGATAATAGGTATACGTTTACAAATGCGTCTCGAAAAAATCTGTGTATCTATACAACAAGTAAAACGTCTAATATAATTGATTGAGTTGACATTTATTTTGTAAAATTCGATTTTAATTTATGTAAAGAAACACATATTGTTTTAGCTTTACTATTTTTTTAAAATACAGTGGCCCGGTTTCGACTATAAAGCCATTGTCAAACTCACCACGATGGGACTAGGTCACTGTATTATTGAAAATAGTAAAACTTAAAATTTGTGTTTCGTTCCATAAAACAATATCTAAAATCTTAGAGGATCACTAAAAGAGTGTTTCAATGTGCACTTAGGGTGACTATTATCAACGGTCCAACCCGACTCGACTACTTTTGGTCTTTGGAATTCCAATCTATCACAGAAAATATTTTATACCAAAATTAGTGATACCTATCAGTCCGCATGTCTTGTTTTTATCATTATTATCAAAATTTGATTGATGGTCATCGAATTTGGATAATATCTAATAATAAAATTATTGAAAATACATTTCTCAAAGGGGTGGTAGGTGTCTCTAAGGATCTATTTGTCCTTTTCATTTTAGTGCAAAAAGTTATGAAAAACTGGTGTCAAGTGAATTTTATAGTCAAAATTAATTGAGTTAGAGCATCCCTTAGAATAAGGGTCACCTTAAGGACAAATTGAAATATCGGTGCTCAGAGGTGGAAATGCTGATCTATGTAGAGTGTTGGGCAGAATGTATTTATTTATTGAGTATGTACTATGAAGTACTTAAAAATATTCTTCAAAACCGAACATTATCCAGAAGTTCAACAGAATTCTGACAATCCTCATTTTCATTCATAATATCCAATTAGATTTACAAAATTGAAATTATGAGTTCGAAAAGTAAATCACAGAATTTTCTGTCAAATTTCTTTTGAATGTTTACAGAAATAAAACATTTAATTTATTTTACAATTCAGATGAAAATTGCAAAATAAATATTTCAATTAAATAAAAACGTTATTATTTTGGATTTTAGATTAGTGAAATAGAGAAAACACAATATTCGTAGATAAAAAGTTTTTTTCGAAATAATAATCACAAACATAATACATAAACACAAAAAAACAATCAAATCAATTAAAAAATAAGCATAAAAAATAGCACAAAAAACATGTGATAAAAAACCAAAAACAAATAAAAAAAAAACATGTCAATTCACAAAATAAAATAAAACAAAGGTATGCAAAAATAATAAAAATATTGCTCAACAAACACCTCATCTGCACAACCAACATATAGTGCAAACTCCCTTTAGTAGGAAACAGGAAAGGTGTTAAGATGCTTACGAATCGGCTTAGACTGGTTTAAGTGTATTTTACCCTTGGTACGTTTACAAATCCCACAAATTCCTGTTTCATACTATTTTGTTCGACATCTGTTGAGCATACACGTCAAATATATTCAATAATACATAAAAATCCAAAAATAACAAAAATGAGTACCTAAAAATGCAATTTGTTGAACTCCATTCTCTAAATAAAACATTTGGTTTGATGTATTTTGAGTTTGATAGTTACGATGTGAAATCAAATGAAGCATAGTATGAATATCAAAAATAAAACAAGAAATATGAGAACCATGCGAACAGATATTCAATTTCAAACCCAATATGTTCAATTTTTTACAAAATAAAGTTTACTTTTATAGAATGGAGTATCACACTTTGCATAACATGTTCAAATATAACGTAAGATCTTTGATTATCTCAATTAAAAAAAATATTAATGTTACATTTCTTTTGTTACAGGAGGCTGGACGCATGAAGACTAATCAATGGACCTTTTTAATTTTTTATATTGGATATTTAACCAATTTTACATTTCACAATTTAACAAAAAATTGTTTATCTAAATCATACTTAAAATATTCAATTCTGAGTATGAATCTCCAAAATTAAGAAATTCCATAATTAAAATGATCCATAAACAGTAAAATAGATAAATAAAATACAGGACAAAAATATTGATTTTTTTTATGAATACATTATTGTGCTTAATATAGCATAAAGCTTTTTCAAAATATAATATAAAAAAATAAGTAAGTTTAAAAAAAGTAAGTCATTTAGATTATTATTCATATTTATAAAATAAATTAGTACAAGAATTCAACTTATCTAGTCCTGCAAGCATATTTTGACATGAAATCAAATTTAATTAATATTGTAATTATGTAATAGTAAATTAAAAAGCCTCTCAAAGATAATATATTTATTTTGTTATTAACATTATAATGACTAGTATTAAAAATTATTACATATCATTACAACTATGTAATTTTTTAATAAACTATTTATTCTGTTTGTTTTCATTATTTTACCTAGCACCATTTCCATTACATTATTAAATAAATAAATAAATAATGCCTTTTTATTCTAATCACATTTGATAAAAAAAAACATTGCTCGAATATATTCGATCCAAGAAACAAATGAAAAGATGCAAATGGAATCTTAGATATTTTCAAAAATATTTGAATTGCAAATGGAACGAAATTTTGTTGACCTCACACGTATAAAAGTATACAAATGATTGCTTATGGTCAAAAAATTCCGAAAAATGGATAAGTTGAATACACTCTGGACAAAAAGGAGCTTATGTTTTATATAGTAGCTGTACAGTAGCTGAGGATTCACAAGAAACGACAAGAGAAAAAACGCTGTAATGGTAAGTATGGGAACACTAAATAAGAAAAAAAGGTAGGTGTTGGAAAGATAACAATTTATTGATGAGGTAAGTATTTAAAGCAAATAAGATATTGTCTTTGTGCGCCTTTTTACAACCATTTTCTTTCAAACAAAAAAGCTATCAAGTTGCTAAGATACCAGTTAAATTTCTTGTTGAAAAATTTATACGTAGGGCACGGTTATTAGCGTTAAATGTATACGTGTTGGGTTTCAATGGGTTAAATATGTGATCCACTTTTTGCGATCGGAAAAATGTAAGATTTTTTCTCTACAAATCTCTCAAAATGAAAGACATTTTACGAAAAATGTTTGCCAAATTTATTTTAAAACACCACATGAATTAAAGATAAATATAACTAGGAATCTTAATAAAGTAGAGAATTCTAAAGTAACTAGTGCTTTTTCCCATTTTGGATAATAAACTCGTCGTCCAAGTCACAAACCACATGAAAAAAAAGGGAAACTAATTTCCTGATTATCGAATTTTGGTTGCTCGCATTTGACTTATACTGTTTTTGGTACTGAAATAGAATCTTTCGGACGTTTTTGAAATTAAATTATACTTGCAAATGTATCATACATAAAAATATTTGATGATAAAGATACGTAGTTGGATTCTTATCAATCTACTCCACTTACACAACGAGCTATTGTTTATTATGAAAATGCTATACTATACTATACCCTCACGCCATGTCCCAGGAGGGGTAGGCAGAGAGAACGGAACGCCATATAGACCTATCCTTACATACTTCTTTCGCTTCCTCTACATTCATCCAGTTTCTCATACATGCACGCCGATTTCTCTTACTCAGCACGCGTCCGTCCTTAAGAATTTGGTCCACGTGATCAAGCCACGTGGTTCTTGGACGTCCGCGCTTCCTCACACCCCTTCTTTCAGATAAATACATCCTCTTCGTCATCCTTTAATCTTGCATTCGCTCAACATGTCCAAACCATCTCAACTTGTTTACACACATTCTGTCAACAACATTCCTCTCACATCCGCTCATTCTCCTGATATCCTCATTCTTCACTCTATCTCGCAACGTTTTACCAAGCATTCTTCTCAGTGAACGCATCTCCACAGCATTTATTCCACTCTCACCCTTTTTCAACCACGTCCAAGTTTCGCTTGCATACATAAGTGTCGGTACCAGAATGGTATTGTGCACTAGCATTTTTGCCATGTTCGACACATTGCTATTGCTAACAATGGGTCGAAGTGCACCATTCACTCTAGCACCGGCGACTTTTCTTCTTTCAATGTCCTTATCAAATCTTCCATCCCTCGCAAACAGATTTCCCAAATTATGAAAACGTTTGGGGTATATTCGAGTTTATCACAAAATTTCACTTAGATTAAAAAAATAATCATTATTAAAAATGTAGTTTCCGTTATATTTTAAAAATATCTGAACATATTTATGGACGATTCTGATATTGATGTCTTCAAATGTCCTCTCCGTGTCCAGATATCTCTGTTCGCGTCTCACTATTAATTACCTTCTCCATGTTTCCGACAGCGCACTGGACATCTCGACTGAAGGAGGACGGAATCCAAAAGGCCGGCCTTTTGTAAAAACCCACGGTCAGAACGATTCGACAGTACGGTGACAGAATACATAATGTCCTACACAGGGATAGACAACACTGAATAACGAAATCAAATTTAAAATTCAGTTTTTTTTTTTCAAAATTATGCTGTATTTGATCATTTGATGTATAAACACTGATATGCCTATTTTCGAGCGCTTTTACTTTGCGACATCCTCAGTGCAAGAATCACTCAAAAATATTACCCTGAAAGTATATGAAAAATAAGATATATGATAAGTGACATATCTGCCTCGTTTCTGTATTCATGATCTTTTTTTTAACATAACATAACATGTACAGACAATTCACACAGACCGAGCTAGTCCCAAACTAAGATATGAATCTTGTATTATGGGTACTAACACGACGATACACATATACAATGCACTAAACACATATACATGTAACACCCAGACCCAGGACAATCTGAAAAAGGTCATTCTTCATATTGCCCTTATTATCTTAATTGTCTCATTCGTGATATTTAACGAACAGTACCTACATTCCTATTACAGGGCACTCGAAAACTAACAGAAAACAGTGGGAAACCTATTGTTTGTCTGAAATTCTACTATGACTACTACTATCCCATTACGACATATTATCCCATAAGTGAGGTAACTAGCAGACCAACTGCATGCAATAAACGTGCAAGCTGTCTTCTTCGCATCAACAAAAAATAAAAGACATTTAGGATTGATGGTGAACCTAGTAGCTGATGTCTGAATGAATTTAATTTCACGGAATGAATTAAACCGTTTGGTCTCTTTTCAAAGATCACTCTATTTTTTTTAATAAATTTTCGGCACGCGTACCAATGTTTGCCGTTTACTACAATCAGAGAATATAAACATTCTTACTACAGACCCATCGTGAGTTTTTTACCTTTCAATACGTTGTCCAATACTAACTATTATTTTTAGTATCATAATATTATAAAGAACAGTCCACAATGTAATCATTTAGCTCTTTCTTTTCACATACACAGGTACAATATAATATAAATTACCTGTGAAATTATTTTACGAGAGCGACAGCATGTAATTTAACCTAAATATCAAATACTCAAGTCTAAACGGGCTTTTAGGAATGTATTCAATATTGGACTTTTTTTTTCGAACACACACGTTTTGATACGAAAATCGAATAACGTGTTTTCAGAGTAGTATGATACAAAAATAAATAAGCATTATAGATATTTTCCTTGTGGATATTTAACATAATGCTTAGAATTCACTGCCAACCTCATTTAGGGAATATTCCGTCATTCAAAAGATAAGGTAGATATGGGAAATAAAGGGTGGATAGGCACGTTAAGAATAAAATAAATATTTAAATTTGAATAAGTTTAACAAATACAAAAAAGCACGGTGTTCTACCTGCCCAGCAAAAGATGTGCCATTTTTTTCTATTGTGCTTTGAAAATTAAATTCTGTTTTTTTTTCTCATAATGATTCGTATATGAACAATATGTGGATGTATAGGTTCTTATTTATATCTATACTATCACGGTATCTCCACAAGTGGGGTAGCCAGTGGACTAACTGTATGTAATAAATATAGGGTCACCCTTTCTGCGCCATAATTCCAGATCGGTGGCATAATAATAATAAAAATATTACACAAAAAAATTAACAGTCTTAAAAAACATGATAACATTATTACTGAACAAATAAATTAGTGCAATGGGCGAGTTTATCACAGAAGCGCGATATCTTCCAACTAATCCATACCTTATCGCTGCATTGAAAATGGTAAATATCTCATACTTTTTACGAAGACTTGCCTTCTACAGGACACATACTTGTGTACGAACATGAAAAAATATTAAATCGGACATAACATTATCATAATATTTCTATATCATTTCAAATAACATAACAAATAAATTCAACGACTTGACGGAAAAAAGTATACAGCGTCATATTCATAAAGATCAATTTATGAGTAATGATGAAATCAATCATATGTTTTTATAACGTCCTCTCGTATTATTTATTTGTAAAAACTCTACTTGTTTATAATATTTTATGTGTTATTTAATGTCCATTCGAGTCGTCCTTTACAAATGATAATATACGTACATTGTATACGAGGCACATAAATGTCGGGAATATTTGTCTTTTGTTGTAAGATACTTTATACTGTATCGCAACGCTTAGACACTCGGGTGACCATTTTTCACATGAATATAAAAAAAATCGCCTGAGATGCTCTAGATTCTTTTGATTACGATACTTAGTTGGGTTAGTTGGAAGATATCGCGCTTCCGCGATAAACTCGCCCATTGCACAAATTTATTTGTCTGGTTCTACAATGTTTATATTTTATTAATGTTTGTTTTTTTGTGCAATAAAGATTTTTATTATTATTATTTTACTTCTTAGTTTGTCTTCAGTTATAAAATTGATTTCTTTTTTCAAATATGAAATTATTATTAAATAAGATAAAAACAAACTGTTAATTTTTTTCTTCTCAAGACCATCCACTCGTTTGCGAGTGATTTAGGTATACTGTTATTGATAAATAAAGAAAAATCTTCATGGAATAAATTAACGACTATCTTGTAAAGGGTAGATATATGTAGAACATCGATATAAAACACTTGGCATTCTCAATTCAGCGATGAGGTACGCAACCTATCCAGCTTGTCTCATTCTTTATGGCACAGAAAAGATGGCCTGTCTCTTCATGACATAGAACATGTTCACTGGAGATCATATTTCTAAAAGACGATGGTATAGTAGAAATAGCAAAGTAGAAAATAATTAATTTGAAACGAAAACACAATGAAGTTGGAGAGATCTTGCCTTTGCGATAAATTTGCCCTCTTTATATTGGTTGTGTTTAATGTGTATGCACCTCTTTTAAAAATTGTTTCCAACCAACAGTAAAAAATAAATAAATACCTAAATTATACATTCAAGATAGGCGGCTTGCCTCGTCGCTGAATTGTTGATGTTATATGTCTTATGCATGAGGTTAAATTTACAAACACATGCTTTTAAGAGAGCACTTGAAAACTTACAGGAAATAGTGGAAGATATATATTTTTAGACAAACTTAGAGAAAATAGTTTGAGACCTATCCTTTACCGGGGACTCACGTTATAACTTTGCTAGTTTACTAATTGTTATTGATTTGTCTGTGTATTGTTATTTATGTTATAACTGTTTGTTTGTGAAAGAAAATAATTATTAAAAAAAACGAATGGTCACCGTAGTTTTACATTAGCCACATTATACAGAGGTAAGAGAGAAAGAGAGGAGATACACGCTCCACATATGATTATAATAATAATAATAACGAATGGATTTATGAGAATATTCTCAAATTTGTGACACAAGACATTAGTTTGACCAGCTTCTGAATTGTGTAATGGACGATGGGAAGACAATAAATATTTCGTATAAAATCCTTTCAAAGTTTTTTTTACTCCATACTCATACGTGCGCGACTCGAACAATGCGCAATGCTAAAATATTAATTTCAATACACATAAATGTACTTTGATGATACATGTAGAATTTCGAAGAGGAAATGCATGGTGTGGGCCCGAGACAAAGTATTATGGATAAGTGGGTGTCTGTCCTGTGAAATTAAAATGGCTTAATCAGAAAAATAATATTCATATTTTCGATCGCTCTTTATACACTTTTTAGAAAACTAAAATCAACTAAATAAAACTATAGCAGCAGCGGTGGACAGGGATCTCTGGAGGAGGTACCTAGGACAAGGGGAAGAAGATGTACATATGTTTGTATGCATATCCCGTGGATTCCCTGATAAAGAATAGGTCCAACTCTTTTTTGTAAATTTTGAGTGTCCTGAAAGACAGGTATTCGTAAAATCTCCCTTCCAAGACATTTAACATTTTCAATTCAGTAATTAAGTTGGCCACTCATGCTGAATGTCAAATTTATTTTTCGGCTCGGAGATCACAGTCTGCATGTTTATTACACACAGCTGGTCTGCTGACTACCCCACTTGTGTGATATACTGGGATGATGTAGTAGTAGTAACTCAAATAACTGTGAAAGTATCAATATTATCAATAATATTATTTTTATATATACATAAATGACGCAATAAAATATAAACAGTGAAAAAACAGTTTATAGAAAATTTACTTACGTTCAATTTGTTTTGCCTAAAAGCACTTCACTAAAATAAGGTATGTCAGAATCCGAAAAATCCTTTTTTTAGTACGTGAAAATCATATTTGATATTTCGGAATTTACCTATGGCTTTAAAAAGTTTACAAATAACTTTACTTTATCAAAGGTTTGTGTACAAACCCCCAATAAATATACAATTATTTGTAAAATATAATTAATATATTAAATAAAAAGATTAACCAATTGCATCTTTTCTTTTCATTTTTTCTCATTTAGGAGTAGTTATGAGATTAACTGAACGTGTTATGCATCAATGTGTTAAGCCACAAAAACGTCAAACTGAGATAATCGATGTTTTGTTTTTTTATGAGTTAACAAACAACACATGATGCATTTCAGAGGGTTGGTTAGCTTTGGCTTCTCAGTTTTAAACCAAAGCAAGAAAATCAATTTTAGGTTTAAATTATGTCAATACCAACTCATTTTATAAATGTAACACAAAAAACTACCTTATAAGGTTTCGATGAAAAAAAGTCACCTTAAATATTATACAGAAAACAAATTCACAAAAATTTACCTAATTTTTTCCGTTTTTAGGCTTAATACGTTGTTGCACAACACATCCCACTATGAATAAAGGAATGTTATGTAACTTCTAAAACATAATAAAACAAGATATTAATAATAATAAAAGTAAAGTAAATAAAAAGATTTTTTTTGTATTGAGTATCATTTCGTACGATTTATTATCACACAGTAATAACAATTCAACAAAATATTAAATAAATATCATAAAATAATAATACATTAAAATAGTATAATAATAATATTCGTTGTTTACTTACAGTAATAAAAAAACTAATATAATAAAAATAAGTAAAAAAATGTAATCTAAAAAATACTATTAAAAATATTTATTAATATCGTTCAATTCATTAATAATAATGTACTTGAAAATATACATAATATTAAATAAAAAAACTATACAAAATATATACAAAGAGAACAAATAATAATTAAAGTAATATTTTAATTTATTTTTAATTAACTATATGTATAAAAACGTACAAAATTATTTACACATTTATACTGCTTTTTTAAGCGGAAAATAAAATTAAAAATAAATAAAAAAACTTTTTACTATTTGATTATTATTATATTTTTATTTTATTTTCCACTTTATCATACTATATTATTAATATCAAATGCACATTCAATGACATGATAACACTAAAATATTTATTTATTTACTATTTATATTATTTATATATTTATTCTGACCATGATGTTGACTAATATAATGTCCATATGGCACAATACTGGTTAATTATGGAGATAATAAAAAAAAAAACAAAAAACATAAAAATTTAAATCATACATTTCACTAGAAATATCCACAAAACAATAAAAAAAATTACATAGGTATATAAAAATAAATATTAAAAATTCAATAAATTTAAATAGCACATTAGAAATTATAACTTGTATTATATAATTTGTAAACATAAATTTTTGACACATCCCTTGCCTGCGACCAATTACGAATCGACTGCATGCAATGTGCGACTATATTCATGACATATACCCGTCCACTATATGTTTCACTTATTTTGCTTCATAGATAATGTTTCTGTTTGAACTATTATTTTATGTTAAGCAAAAAATGATATCTTAGGCCTACAGAGTCCGTATTGAGATACTGAGATATGAATTATGTACATAATACAATATTAAATTTTAATAGCAGATACAATCGTACGAAAATTATGTCCATTATATTATACAAGCAGCAAATTGTCGGTGTGATCACAGTGACGATCTACCATAGAGCAAAAAAAAACAATACATATTAATACATTAAAGTGACATTTCGCATTGCAGTCAAGACAACCATGACGATTGAAGTCCAAATTTTAATGATACAGTATAGACAGTTTTAAACTCGTAAACTTGTGTGTTGGATTGTACGTAAAATTGTTTTTTTCAATATCTATTCTACCTGAAAGTTCTCACCCAGAGCTTTGAAGAATTTTGACAACTTTGTAATTTATATGAATTTATTAAATTGAAACGAGCGTGTCGTTCGAATATGGACTAAACAACGAGATGCTGTGATAATATATATATAGATCATTGGTTTAGTATAGACAATTAAATAACATCGAGTGTTGTCGTAGCTAGTAATAATAAGCCCGTAAAATATTCATCGAATCTACCAATCAACCAGACAACTGAATCACTGTCAACAGATATAAATAATAATGACATTCAAAGCACGTACAAACACCGCTAAGATATTCAAAGACAATAATAAAATTTATTAATTATTAATATAAATAATTATTAAATAACCAACGAATGATGCACATCATTATAACAATACTATGTATGACGCACGATGTGTCCGATACGAATTATGATATTATTAATAATATGGTCATCAAATATTTTATTTGTTCAACCATACCCAAACATTATAGAAAAATTCAAATGGGTAGGTATATCTTCTTCTTCTATCAATAATAGGCCTCCGGCTCTTTTTTGATAATTTTAGAGTGTCATGTAAATGGCAGATTTTGTTCAGATGATAATGAAACACCTATCCACATCCTCTATAATTTTGACGCACTCGCTCACAAACTAAGTCATTTCCTCGGATTGTTAAACCATTGCCGGACTCTGAGAAAGTGAGGCTTCTCACACCGAGACAAATCGTGAGTTACATGACGCACCTAGGTCTTGAGAGTGAGATATGACACTGAAGGATGTCACAATAGATCTACTATGGTCGCGGTGACACAAGGGATGGAAGGTCCCTTGACCTTTATTTTAAACAATATGGCAGACATTAGTCAAACACCACATTTAAAATCTTCAGTTCAGCGATGGGGTCTGCCACACATCCTGAATTTCTTAAAACTTCTATTGGCACAGAGAGGAAAACTTTCATGCTTGTAATGTGCAGTTGATCCACTGGCTACCCCACAAGAGAGAAGTGTCGTAATGGTATAGCTTGTAAAAGGTTAACTCAGCATGTTTTTAGCATGCAGTTAGTTCGCTGTCTACACCATTTGTGGGAGACCCCGTGATGGTATACTTATATTGGCATGTTGTTGATCAATCTCTTCTGTAAGTACGACCTCAACCTTTACTTATTTGTAACTAGTCAACACAAAATGGAGATGCTAAAGTGTCATTTTTTCTGGGTAGTATGAATGAGTAGAAATATTGCGAATTGATAGGTGATTAATAAATTATTAAACATTCGTCCTTATGATTCGTTTGTTTATTGTGAAATATAATAATTACTATTTATTTATTAGTCACTTTGCTATAATATGCTATAATTTGCTATATATTAACATAAGCAATAATAACGAGTGCCCTAAAACAATTTTTTTTTTTTAAAAATGCTCATTTTCGACGAATAGATTTCATTAAAGAAAGATGTTTTTCATTTTCTTAGAACATGTTTACTTGAATGAAGAAAAGATGACAAAGAGAGTGTATATATCTGAAAGAGATGGTGTCAGAAAATGTAGACGTCCGGAAACTACGTGGCTAAAGCATGGGAATCAAAATCTCAAGGATGGCTGCGGGTTAAGTAAGAAAAAAAGCTCTTTGAAAAAAAGCGTTCGCTGATTTCTCTACAATACAATAAATTGCATAGTAGAATAAATTTAAGAAATTTTGTAATTAGTCATTTTGTCCTTACGGTAACAACAATATCGAACACACACACCATACAAATCATGTCAATTTCTTTGAAATAAACATTATCTATACCTACAAGTATGTTTCATGTCATGTTTATTATTATGACTATAAAGGTATGTTTGTGTGTATGGATTGTGAATGCAGTGCGCGTATGTAAGACCTAATATGAAAACCGCAAGATTCATCGTCTTAATAAAACTCATCAAACTATTTAGAATAATGAGGTGGATATTATCTGATAAATAAATATTATGAAATAATTATGATGTATTAAATTCTTTGTATTATGTATCAAAATATTAATTATTTAAATCGTTTTGATATAATTATATAATATATATTTAATTTCTTGTTTATTGTATTGGTGCACAAGTACTAGAATTATAACTTCTATACCATCACGGCATATGTAATAAAAATGTAAGCTGTTCGCTTCGTGTCAACAAAAAAAAATATATTTTTTTTTTTTTTTTTTTTAAAAAGATATATCTGGGTTTTGTTATAAACCCAAATACAACCTTATACACCTTTCACACTAAGCTAAAAGCTTGTGCCGTGAAAGGGGAGTTTGCCGACACCTGGGATCGAACCACGGACCCCCTGTTCTGAAGGGCGAGACTCTACCTCCAGGCTACCGACGAACTCGATTACATATTCAAATCTCATTGCTGAATACTCGCCTTTAACAGAACACTCGGAAACTTACGGTTTGCTCTACGGAACAAGCGAAATTCCATAGTTGGATAAGATTAAAACGAGCTTTTCGCTCTACTATAGATTAAACGAACACGAGAGAGACGTCTTTCGACTTTTTAAGCCATTATCAATAGGTATGTGAATCAATGACCTAAGAAGTCGAAAGACGTCTATCTCAAATTTGTTTGGTCAATAGTAGAACTAGGCGCTTGTTTCGATTTATCCAGTTTATTGTAAACAACCAACTATCTTTCTATACCATAACGGCCTTTTTGATAATTGGGGTAGCCAGTGAACTAATTGCATGTAATAAGCAAGGAGATCGTTCTGTAAGTGCCTAAAATCAAGATATTCATAATAAGTCCTGTAAGTGATTGAATTTCCTATAAAAGACAGGGGTTCGTAAGATATTATGAATAAAACATTTAACAACTCTTGAATTCAGCGCATAAGGTACATTACTCATCCCGAATGTTTAAAATAAAAATATTGGCGCGGAGAAGACAACTTACATGTTTATTGCAATAAACTGTTGAGCTGCTGGCTACTGAACAAGTAAACTGAATAATAATAAACTGTGTGTACCAGGCATGAACAAATAATACGTAAGATTTTCCAGTTTTGTAAGAAAATTTATTAAACACGGAAGACAGAAAGCTTTGTTAAATTATTCGTACAAAAAGTAAAAAGGGTGAGACAAAAGAACCAAACACAACATTTATAATCAGATGAACTGTTTAGACTTTTTCACATTATTGGATAAATAAGCAGAGAGATTTAGTTTCGTTTTAAACGGTGCGGACGTTATCTTCACATGGTTAAAATTAATCTGAATTCTTATGTATGCCCAAAATACATCGTGCGGGTGAGTGAGGTATGAAAGAGATGAGGGAATCATTATTTAATAGTATATCTATAAAATAGAACGAGACAGATACATATATATATTTGGATCAAAGTCAGCATAATAATAATAATACATATAACGAATGATGAAAACACGTGGCTTTGGCTGAAGGAAATAGAAATAAAAAGAGACAACTATATTATTGTAATAACATGAAGAATTTCACCGGAAGGTAATTCAATGCTTAAAACGTTCGAATAATTGCTTGGTGAATACGATACTATTTTTTACGTTTGAGATTTGTCATTGTATTAAAGTACATTGAAACGTGTGATATTAATATGGGGTATATGGTCTTCAGTTTTAATAAAAAAATATGTTGGTGACATCTCTTTTATGCATAGGTATTAATCATATTTACTACCACTACTATACCATCACGGCATATCCCACAAGTGGGGTAACCAGCAGACCAGCCGCACGTAACAAAAATCCAAGCTCCGTTAGCAAAATTATGACATTCAAGATGGGTGGCAAACCTCAACGCTGAATATAAAATGTCTTTATTTCTGTAACATCTGCCTTTTACAGGACACTCGAAAATTTACGGAAAAGAGTAGAAGACCAATTCTTTACCGGGTATTCCAGGAGAAAATCGTATTTAGCACCGCACATTTTTTTTATGATATGGCCTTAGGCCGCTGATATTTGGGTTACATCTTCTCTACCTACCCAATTTAGGATACAGCATGAGAGTATCGTATAGTACATTAGTAAGTATATAGTGATGTGAAAAACGTGGATCCGTGTTGCTCGATATAAAAAGGAATTTAAAAAAAATGAAGAGTTCAATATCAGTAATGGAGAGACTCCGAGGGCAAGCAGTAGTTAAATGGTTTTCAAAATAAATCTTAGATAATGATAAGCGTTCACTGTATTGGGTATTAAATTTCATCGCTGATTCTAAAATAATATCAAAAATATAAAGAAAAATTGCAATTTAATACTCGAAAAAACATAAAAATATTTTATAGCCATTTAAGTTTATTATTTTCAATATTAAATTTAAGTACGCAATCAATATTTTTACGCTCGTAAAATTATTGGGCGTGATAATATTACAGTATAGAGTTTACGTAAATTTACCGACGACTTTTTCCAGAACATGAAAACACTGCGTAGATTAAATATGAATAAATAAAAATCTTCAGTTAAGAGTCTTTTTATAATATAGGTTATTAATAATTTTATAATAATGGCGAAAAACAGAACAACATGACATCAAAGGAAAAACTTGAAAGCAATAAAGCCCATTTTCCCATGTAGCATCCGCATATTTCCAATACCACGCGGTATGGAATTATTACAACACTTTAGGATGTTTTGGCACGGAAACAAAACTCTTAAAATAATCTTATATGCGTATTTGTAATAATAGTTATTACAACATGCGTGTTGACTTCTATTTTGATATCGACGCACAAGCGATACGGGAACGTTGAAATACGAGAGTTCCAATTTTGAAATTTAAAATTCTCTTACACGACGCTAGAAAGGAAAGGAAGGGAACTATTTGGTACTATTGATAGAAAAGGATGAATAGATAAATTATTGCTACATAGATTGTTTAAATCAATTATTTGATTTAAACAATCTATTTTATAAACGAACACGATTTTATCAATATTTTTTAGTTCCATCGTGAAAAGAGAAAGAACATAAAAAATCATATAAAATACACGATGTAAAAGGGATGGATGTAAGTAATTTTATCATCAATTGATTGCCATAGTAAATTAATTATGCAGTATTTTCAAATATTAGGAATAAATATTGTGAAGAATGTGTATTTTTGATATAAACTACCATAATTTGTCAAATCACTAAACACAATCTCTATACTTAGAAAAATATAAGAAAATAATAATATATTAGGTACGAATCTAAAAAATATACCAGCATGTTAATATGTAGGTATGTATGTTTCATATTATGAACAATAACCCACACAAATCCACCAAGTAACATAACGACAACAACACCAGTCGATATCTGATATCTCTGATCGATTCCTGAAGGCGTAGTAAGTAGGTATCCACTAATAAAATAATACATTATATCATGTACTTGATTATTATTATTATTATCATTGTTGTTTTTCTTATAGAATAACGTCACGTGAATAATATGTACTTAGTCATGTTGTCACTGGGTGTAAAATACTAGTACCTATTGAATACGAGAGCATACAAATAAACAATTTAAGTTATTATGTTAATATCTACATATGTATAAGTGACAATGTTCAGAAAGTTTAGTTTTATGGTGCAAAAGTTCGTATTTTGAAAAAAACTTTGAATATTATACAGATCATAGCAGTTTAATGACAACATTTGACATTTTATTCGAGTTCTTGAATTCAGATATTTTGTTTAAAAAAAAAACAATAAGATCGTACACAAAATTCAGAAGGCCAGTGGCAGAGTTTTTGATTTTCTCAAGCGATACTCCCGAGTTTAAATCCTGCCGCTATTACTTTTCTTCGCCTTCACAATAGACGTACACTTTATTGTGAGGGTAGTATATTTGGACTAAAAACAAACCAAGTTTCATCATAAAAAATGTTGCCACTTAAATTTTCTATAAGAATCGACAGATTCCTTCCAATGTTGACTGACAAAAATTATAACATACTATGACTGACTTGATTGACAGAAATTATTGCATATTACCTAAAGTTATCTTTAAGAATCGATAGAGTCCTTCCAATGTAGACTGACAGAAATTGTAACATATTATGACTAACTTGACAGACAAAAATTATTGCATATAACCAAATTTTTTCTTTAAGAATCGATAGAGTCCTTCCAATGTTGACTGACAGAAATTATTACGTATTATGACTAACTTGACAGACAAAAATTATTGCATATAACCAAAAGTTATCTTTAAGAATCGATAGAGTCCTTCCAATGTTGACTGACAGAAAGTACAGCTTATCAAAAAACAATAAAAAGCGACGATACGACAACTCTGTATAGATAATTTTGATTCATGTGCCTTTTACAAGTCACTCAACAAAAATGCTGTGTATAAAATTAATTGAATCCCCATTCAGCTGCCCAGGAATGAATTGAGGCCCTTGCAGGACACATGGGATGATAGAGTGTAATTAGTTTTTTGTACATAAGATGTATCAAGTGGAATGTGAAGCAACATCGAATCAAGTATTTTTTACAACAGTATAAAATGATATTAATGAACGTAAAATATATAAAACTGAACATTATTAAGGTTCTATACAGCAATGGCTACATTTTGATTCATGTGTACATTATTTGTTTTGTTTTCTGATCTCACTTATTTCACATGGCAGTACACAACAAATAAGAAGTAGCTGATTGGAGTCTTAAATTAGGATATTTTTACTCAGCGATATGAAAATATTTAGAGGACTCTGTCTACAATTCTACAAAAGCGACTACGTAATGCTGCCGCGATTCCAAATCCTAAGATTAATTTTTTCAATGAGAAAAATGAGGTCTAGCTGGAAACTGAACCCGACATTCGATGAAACAATTACACCGAATTATGCGTTGAACTACGTTATCGACTATGTAAATTTAGTTATTTTTAACGCATGTTGTGTTTATCGGAACCGACGTTTCAGCATTCTTTATAGATTCATCTTCACATTAAAAACAACATACATAACAACAGCGTAGAAAATACTAGAGTAACAATAAGCGAGCATATTTTTTACAAAAATACAGATTCATACAAATATCAATAAAACACATTTTTTATTTATACTGTCAATTAAAGGACATCTCCCACAATTCAAAATATTCAGTTGTCTTATTTCATGTAATAAATATGCAATCCGTCCTCCCCATGCAAATAAAAATCAAGACATTCAGGATGGACAGCAAAGAATAATATTTCCAACATTCAAAACTATCCGCATAGAATTTACGTGACAAGACAAAACGCCAAAAGAAAATCCAATATAAACAATATAAAACGATAGTAAATTAAAAGTTAATGACATCAATGAATCGTTTAAGGATATATGAAGCCGTAAATAATAATAAATAAATAAATACAGAAGCATTATGTCTCCGTACATCAGATATAATGATGGGATAAGCCTTTTCTCTAATTGACAACCTCAGTTACTTGCTCATACTAAGTCGCCGCTGCCGGACTGTTGTTCGTCCCATCCTATTATAATACCATGCTGTGAATGCGCAACAAACACTGTTGCAATGCAATGCGCAATACAACAACACTTGGACACTTATGAATTACAAAACGCGATCAATTTGAAAATGTTTTAGAATCTACGTACGAATGTATTATTGAGTGTCCGTTTGCAAGACTTAAAAATAAAATACCCTCTATAACTCCTCAGATCATTAAATATTTATATTGGTCTCGCAATTTTCGAGTAGTTCAAGAGTTTGTGCGTTTTCATCGTGAAAAAACATATTTAAGCATTGAAAAATATTTTGCAGTTTTTAAGTAGGTATTTGATCATTTATTTTATACATCTATCGTTATCAATATAATAGAAGAAAATAATATAATATACATAATAAACAATCTTTGATCATTAAAAACAGAGTGAATGAGTATAATTTTAAGATGTCTTGGTTTTTTGGCGTTTTCTACGATTTGTTCGACCATATCCAAAATTTTGAAAACAAAGATAAACTGCTTAGAAATTATTTTTTTACAACATCGGGTGCTAAAGCTAGTTTACATACGTACCTAATGAGTATTGTAACTCGTACAAACTAATTGGCAGAAATTATGTACAATACTATGAAACAAACCTACAAAACATAGTATGACTTATTGATGTTGTTTCATTTATTTATCATTTAATAATAATAATAATACTAATGATGTTCAATACATCATCCATCACTCAGCAGGTAGAAAATAAATAAATAAACAGAAAACGTAAAAAGCTTTGAAAACTGTGTATAAATTATTGATTTATAAAGTTCATGATAAAAGAAGCTTTAAATATGATACCAATCGATTTAAAGGTTGGCTAGAATATATCGTTTTAGCATTCTGGCGTCTTGCAACTAGTTCCCTGGCTTCTTCATTAGTGGGAGCTGTCGTGATGGCATAGATAGATAATAGTTTTAGCGAAATGTTAAGAAATAGTTTATCTAACTGACATCATCAGGTGACAAATAAAATTAAAATAAAACTAGTTATTAACTTGATAACTGTAAAGGTGCTAACAGTATGACGCAAGAAATTTTCCGTACTAGAGACAGTTTATTAAGAAAACTCAGATAAAATCTAATATCCAACCTACACAATAGTTGTGTCCGATTATGAGGGCATTAGTTTTCCTGGTCAAGATGTACAAGGATATTATAATATAATTGAAACAGTTTTATTATTGACAGAAGCCCACGAATGACACAGATAACCAAAACGTAAGAAAGTAGGAAACGAAAGGCTACAATAAACATACAAAATATGGTAAATTAGAGACGGCAATAATACAAGATTGACCCAAAACAACAATAGTGATAAGTACAGTGGCCAATGAAAATAAATAATCTACGCAAAAATGTTTCAGTGCGTTTGTATGTATGTTTGAACTCCATGGAATCCTCGACAAAAAAAGATCTCCCACTCTTTTCAACAAGTTTTTGAATAGCGGGTAAAAAAGGCAGATAAATTATATTACTATACCATCACGGTATTTGCCACAATGAAGGTAGCAGCCAGCAGACATTTTACACTTTTAATCCAGCAGTGATGATGTCATCACTCGCAGCACTCATTCCTAATGTCTTTTTTATACCCTCGCAGAGGACGACATGCACAATTATTAAATGCTATCAGGTTATCCCAATTGTGGAAATTGTCATTATTATTATTACTGACAATAAGACGATTCTTACAAGGATCATTACAGCTGAAGGCCAATGCGATCCCAGAAGAAAACATTAAACAATATCCGAACGATAACACAACTACAATATATCCTCGATTTTCCTTTTTTACCAGCCTCAAAGCCGAACAAACATATTGGCAAACTCCCCAGTGGGAAAAGCTATTCAAATGTTTAATGGTCTGGCTGGAGAAGTTGATATCTTCAACGTGACGTATGCAGAATTTATAAGGAAAATCGAGGATATATTGTCATAATAGTATAGATATAATATAGTTTCTGGAATATTAGATTAAGTCTTCCAATGTTTTCTGTAAGTTTCAAGTGTCTTACTGTAAAAGGCAGGTATTCGTAAAAAATGTCCAGAAGTTCGGATGACAAATGGCCAAACTCTCTAACATCTTAGAGACCAGGAGCATAGGAAGACTACTAATGCGATGAAGGGATGACTGATCACTCGACACGCTGATGTCAACTGGATACAGACGACGCAGGATCAGGTAGCATGGAAAGGGATGGAGGAGGCCTTCGTCCGAAATTGGTCGGGAGTGCGGTGATAAAAAGAAGATATTAAAAGATCAATGACATTAGAATAGTACACAAATAATGTCAGAAAAACAGTGGGTAATAAAAAAAATTGGTTATATTTGGAAATGGTGTTAACCCTATTAAAATTTTAATGAGCTATTATGTGTATTATTTAGGTAGAGTAGTAATGCAACTAGCTAAGAGTCACAACAAATAATATAAACAGAAATACACATGAACGGGAATAACGCGTAGGTATGTGCGTCTAAATTATATCAGGAAGAAAAGCGAAAAGGGGACACGGTGCCAAAACACACCGACTATAGGTAATATATTACTGTACACACAGCGCTAGTAGTATGTTACAAAAAAGAACAAGGACGTGTATATTAAATAAAACTTGCAAAAGTGAGATGGAGACAATAATAATAACAATAGTATGAGATAGATGTAGGGAAACTAACGCTTTCTATCTCAGTCAGTCATACACAGACGCGTATATAGTGCGCTTGGCTATTAATTTATGTGCCAATTTATTTTAGCGCCAAATGCGATACGGGACAAAAAATGTAGAAATGAGGGAATTCTCGACAAAACTATGTTAATATTATATTGTTGCGTGTTCTATATTTAAATTTGAAATGTTTAACATATTATCTATGTTGTAATCCGTGAGATGCGTGTTCCATATTTTGCTTATAAAATGTTAATGTAGGTACCTGTTACGCTATGCTGGAATACTAACTACTTGAGACTGAATTAAATTATGTTCTTTATATGAATTGCAGCGACAAAACGTGAATTACCGATGAATTGTTCGAAATTTAAACGTTCCGTTTTGCACTCGCGCCCAATAAAAGAGAACATATTTAAAAAAAAAATAATACAGCGAAGATACACACAAGTTTCACATTTGATTGAATGTAATTTAACATAGATTGTAAGACAGACTGCTATTGAATCTTCGTATGCTGAAGAGGGGTAAGAAGACCGAAAAAAGATGTGAGATCGGGAGTCTAAAAATGTATAACAAAAGTCTTGGATTAGAGAGACCAGAGGTTCTGGAAGCAGCTACTGACGGGGGTCTCTGTATTAAGATCTCTCAACTTGACTAGGAAAAGGCGGGAACATATTTTTATGTATAGACTAAAAAAAGAATAAAAGAAACAAAAAACAGGTAGGTATTCTGATGGCAGCGTTTTGGACTAACGAGCGAAAGATCCATGGTTCGAATTCCGCAGCTGTCTTAATCTACTATACTACTACTATACTATACCCTCACGCCATGTCCCAGGAGGGGTAGGCAGAGAGAACGGAACGCCATATTGATCTATCCTTACATACTTCTTTCGCTTCCTCTACATTCATCCAGTTTCTCATACATGCACGCCGATTTCTCTTACTCAGCACGCGTCCGTCCTTAAGAATTTGGTCCACGTGATCAAGCCACGTGGTTCTTGGACGTCCGCGCTTCCTCACACCCCTTCTTTCAGATAAATACATCCTCTTCGTCATCCTTTCATCTTGCATTCGCTCAACATGTCCAAACCATCTCAACTTGTTTACACGCATTCTGTCCACAACACTCTTCACACATCCGCTCATTCTCCTGATATCCTCATTCTTCACTCTATCTCGCAACGTTTTACCAACCATTCTTCTCAGTGAACGCATCTCCACAGCATTTATTCCACTCTCATCCTTTTTCAACCACGTCCAAGTTTCGCTTGCATACATAAGTGTCGGTACCAGAATGGTATTGTGCACTAGCATTTTTGCCATGTTCGACACACTGCTATTGCTAACAATGGGTCGAAGTGCACCATTCACTCTAGCACCGGCGACTTTTCTTCTTTCAATGTCCTTATCAAATCTTCCATCCCTCGCAAACAGACTTCCCAAATCTAACTTAACGATATTAGGCTATTGTGTAATGTGAAGGGGACGGGTATAATTTTTCAATTGTAAAATATTCATAAGATAGAGGGAAGACGGGGAGTTGGCAGAAAGCAGATGTCCTGGCTGCGTAACATTAGAAAATGGACCGGAATCCGGACAGTGGATGACCTGTTCAGAGCAGCACAGGACAGGGAGGTTTTTGCCGTAGTGATCGCCAACGTCGGGGGGACCTGACATGGCACAGAAAGAAGAAGAAGAAAATATTCATTAGTTTATCCATACCATCACGGCATTTCCCATACGTGGTTTGGCCAATGGACAAATTGCAAATGATGGACATGCAAATATTTTCCTCCCTGTTTGCCAATAAAAGTTAAGACATTCACGAAGGGTGGCATACCTTATCGCAGAATTGAAGTTTGAATGTTTCACGAATACTGCCTTGAATAATGCCTTTCATAAAGCTCTGCAAAACAAAGAAGAGTCCTTTGCCGGGACTCCATGGAAGAGAAACATATTATTTATGATACGTAAAATATTGGTTACTCACTAAAACACTAAAGTTCCAGACGAACAATAAATTTAAACACGATGTCAATGCAGGAAAAACTCTGTCGAGTTAGCAGAAACTTATATTAAGTTGGGAATAGAAAATGTATGTCTAGTATTATTATTGATATTTTTTTTTCATCCCAAACAAGCTCAAGGTCTAGCGCGTGGGTGTTGCCCCCAGTCCCAAAGAAATATCCAAAAACATTTTCTGGGTCACAACAGAAATAATACATCATACTAACGCGCACACGAAGAAGGTGAAATAGTTTTATTTTTTAAATTAACATATTTAATAATTATTTCGCAGTAGTGTCCGGAAAACAACTCACTCTTTCTGTAATTTTCCTATTAATCTACTGTAAAAGGCGGCAGTACGCAGTTGGCAAAGTGGAAATAATCCTGAATCGCCAACCTTCGCAGAAGGTGCTACATACTTAGAAAAGAAGAATAATTCGTAAAATGTCTTCAATTCGGCAATGGTGAAAAATGTACTTCCACTCATCTTAAATGTCTTTGTCTTTTATGGCATCTATAAGACAATGTCTTTATTCACTTTACTTCGTCTTTAACGTTTCTCTCGGGAGCTTAACGCAGAAACCAGCCTCAACTATTGAGAAAGTCTTTGTGCCAACTGAGTTCATTTCATGCAGTCAATACACTGGTCACTTTATTTGTGAAAAATGCCGTGTGATGAGGATCCTATTGTCCTATGGTAATTTGATCTATCAAAGGTCTTTGTATCTAATGTTGGTGTTGTATCTATCTTACTTCTCTCTTTTCAGTTGATTCCTGAATTGATGTAACACACTCAATTAAACGAAACTATGTCTTTAGGTTTAAGTGGACTGCATTTTTTTTTTTAGAAATAATTTTTTTATTTCAACATAGTTTATTTCAACATTCAAGATTTATGAGAAATTAAAACTTTTCAGGATTTCTGCCAAATTAAACCGTGGAGCATCCGACCAAGAATTGGTCTCCCACCCATATCTGTAAGTTTTTAAGTGTCCTGTAAAAAACAGGTATTCGAAATATACAGAAGTTTTACTTTTTAAATTCAGCAATGAGGTTTGCCACCCATCCTGAATGTCTTATTTTTTGTCGGTACGAAGAGGACTGCTTGCATATTTATTACATGCAGCTGGTCTGCTGACTACCCCAGTTGTGAAATATGCCGTGATGGTGTAGTAGCAGTAGTTCAAATGTACATAAGTATACTGTATACATTATTTAGAGAAAAGAGAAAAATTGTTTTAGTAAAAACAATAAAACAAAATCCAAATTCAAAATGAAACTTTGAAGCGTTTGAAAAATAAAACGTAGATAATTGGTTAGAAAAATAATATTGATGTGACATATACAACTCCAACCACCGTGATTGTATAGATACTTAGAGGAATAGTGTTATCGTAATATAAAAACAAGTCAACTACGCCACCTTGAAAACTATTTGTAAATATCTAAAACAAACGCATTCGTCGACAACACAACGGCGCCATTTAATTGATAATATGGAAAACTTAAGTTTATAAATAATATTTATTAAAAATATGAGAAAATTGTTGTAGGTTTTATATTTAATAATCTAATCAATATTTGAGTATGTTTGTAACTATGTGTAAATATTTTTCTTTATTTATGTGAAGTACCCGGCCAAGAATTGGTCTTCCACTTTTTTCTCTAAGTTAACGAGTGTCCTGTAAGAGGCAGGTGTGCGAAAAAATAAAGACATAATACTTAAAAAAAAACAAAGCAAAAAAAAACACAAAATTGTAATATGACTGAAGTGGTATTAAGAAACATCTATTACCTACTACTACTATAACATTTTGTCATATCTTACAAGTGGGGTAACCGGTAGACTAATTGCATGTAATAAACATGCAAGCTGTCTTCTTCGTGCCAACAAAAACTTAAGATATCCTATAGGATGGGTAGCAAACCTCAGCGCTGAATTTAAGATTTATTTAATTGTAGGGAGCATAGGTGTACAAGAATGAAAATATTTACGTCAATAAAAATGTATGAGTAACAAATTCGTTATTAATTCATGAATTAGATCCCAGGTGCCGACAAATTCCCCTTTCACGATACAAGCTTTCAGCATACTGTCAAAGTTGTATAAGATTGTATTTGGTTTTATAACAAAAACCCAGATACGTCTTTCGAAAAACAAAAACAAACAAATTATAAAAAAAATGGATTGATGATTATTTTCTCAGCGATGACGGGTTTAAAGCTAGAATAAAAAAATACAAGACATCATTGGTTTTTTAAATAAAATAAAGAATAATATAATAATGTAGTTGTTAATTAAAGCGTAGTATCGATAAATTATAGCATTTTAATCGATCGAAGATTGCGTAGACATCAACGCCTCTTGTATTGGTGAAACTTCAACATCGTAATATATCTACCTACCTATATATTATATACCTATACTACTGCTTGAAATAACCAAAAGTAGGACAATCCCTTATAAACATTAAAGATTGTTCGTAAATACGAATGTATCTACACAATCACGAAATATCATACAAGTGGAGTAGCCAGCAGATCAGCTGCATGTAATAGGTATGCAAGCCGTCCTCTCCGTGACAACGAAAAATTTAAACTTCAGGATGGGTGGCAAATCTCATCACTGAATTTAATATGTAAAATGACTTTATTTTTCCTAACACCTGTCTTTTAGAGGACACTCGAAAACTTACGAAAAAGACCAACTCTTCGTTAAGTGCTCCACGTAAAAAACTAAAAGACTAACTATTGCATTTAATAAACGTTATGAATGTTCTTTCTGAGCCAATTGAAAAGACAGAATGGGTGGCGTGCTATTTAACTGAATTTTAGATGTTAAATGTCTTATAAAATAATAAAATACAAAACAATTGCAAAGTGAAACAGCTGAATGCCAAAAGGGAGGCATTATTGCTTAAACAAACCTTTTCAGTCAACTTTTTTTCTTATACGTAATGTTTAACGAACACCTCTTTTACAGAATGCTCGAAAACTTACAAAAAAAGAGTTAAATTTCTTTACAGAGAATCCCACGAGCAATTTATTCGACTTCGAAATTATATTTTATCAATCACAAAAAAATTAGTAATATCAAAGTATGATTCTTACAATTTGTATGATTATCATTCCCCAAGCAAAGCCGGGTTGAAGGCTAGTTATTGAGTCAAGTTATGCAAAGAATAGCCAGCTTACAAAAAATACCACGGAAATATAGCTCTTGAAGCATATTGCAAAAGGGGCTTTATTACCAAATATACATTATTTGTGGGCTGATTGTTTTCTTTTACGTAACTACACTCAGTAATAATGTATAATTATAATCTTCGTTATTAATGTTCATTACGAAAGACACAGTAGACGAAGATGACGTGAATGAATGAATGAATGAATGGATATGAATGAACACCACTCTGGTACATCCGGTCATGAAAAAAAATGGCAGAAAATAATATCATCATTACACAACGTTGAAAAGTTGTAACGCATGAAGTTAGCAGTTAACAAATTGACATTAATCAGAAGCTTGCAAGATATTATGTATTTTCTGCCGTTGATTTTCTTTTTTTATAATTTACACTGTGATAATTTTCTAGTTATTTTTGTTACTTATAGTTTTTTAGACTTTTAATTAAATTTGTTGTGTCTAAATTCATTATACTTATGTGTACACCATATTAATTATGTATGTAAATCTTGTGAAGTGAATTGCGAAGAAGTAAATAAACATTGAAAAACAATTATCTATCGTGAGAGAAGGCTAAAGATTGGAGAGCTGCCCAGAAGAATCTAACTAGAACAAATATCGAATAAAAATTGTGCACTCTGAAAGTCTTGGATAAGAGTGTCTTGAAATTCTTTAAGAATGATGAACGATAGTTACCTAGATGCAACAAACTAATTTAAAGATTGGGAAGCTAGAGGAATAAAAATCTGGATGAAGGTATAGTTTATATTTCAAAAAAATTGTCTTTTTAAATATGTCACTCACTCAATATGAAAAAATTATTATCTTTTTTCAAAATATTGATCTTTATGTCAAATTGAACGGGCAGTCACTGTTTAAAGTACTAAGATCAAGAATCTGTTCTTTTGGTCTCTTGCAGAGTTGTATGTTGGCTGTTTCGAAATATCGTCTGTGGGATGCGAACCCAACACCCACACCGCAAGACGTCCGATAGTCTCTTCACCTCCAACACTGACGGAAGATTTGTTTAATAAAAAAAAAATAAAGAATAATATCTACAAATAACAATTTAAGTTGCAAAATAAATAAATGCTTCAACGTAATAAAAGTTATTAAAGGATTTCTCTGGGCTTATTCTTTGGGCAAATTGCGAATTAAGTAATTGAAATTTTCACGGTAGATATATGTCTGACATTACGAAACAATAATATAAGTTAAGGATAATATGGAATGGATGGTGTTTTCTTTTATGAGGATAAATGGAAATCAAACAGGACACAAAATTATCAAACGATGATTCAAAGACAGAGGAAACGTAAACAAATTGAAAGATTTTCATTCAAAAACCATACAACTAGATCGCATAGAACAAAAAATAGAAGAAAGAGTAGGTACAGCTAAAGTAAACTTAAATGGAGATCTTAGCCCGTAGACAATTTGTACTTGGCGATCGCCTACAAACGAATTTTCGTCAATAACTGCAACAATAACGCATAATTATACGGTACGTGTAGGTAGATTGTCGAAAAGTTCGCCAGTAGACGATCGCTAAGTACAAATTGTCTACGGGCTCTTGTCTCAATAGCTGTATAAACATACCAGAATATGTAATAAGTAAAATATAAATAAAAACGAACAACAAATACAGAGAAAAAATACCAATCCAAAAATTTATTTGTGCCAACATGAATCTGATCCCTAATCTCGTATGAGGTTATTTGGTGAAAACGTTTTGGCCACTGCATAATGAAGGCTGTAGTACGGTATCACAAATTTTTTGTCAGAAATTTATTGAATCTCTTCAGCGCAGTGGTCCTCTCCTAAATTTGACCAATCCGGGAGTCCGTGTCCGAGCTATGAGCGCGGGTCTATTTCCGTAACGGGCTACAGTAGCGATCTACATAATAGAGCTTTACTATCGCACAGTCGCATATACACACACTGCAACCATAATACGGACATATTATATCTACACAATATTATTATAACACACTAATATTCTAATATCGTACCTTACTCATGGCCCATTCTCATGTCGCATGGTTCTAATCCGTAACATCAAGAAAAATGGAAAATAGAACGAGGCAAATACTGGGTTTGGTCTACATATTTGTGTTAGTCAATAGGGCATGTTG
Source organism: Athripsodes cinereus (assembly GCA_947579605.1). Taxonomy (NCBI): domain Eukaryota; kingdom Metazoa; phylum Arthropoda; class Insecta; order Trichoptera; family Leptoceridae; genus Athripsodes; species Athripsodes cinereus. The sequence continues at coordinate 25,352,080 of OX388316.1, forward strand.
TGTAGGTACTGCGAACTATAAGATCTATTACTTCATCTCCTTTATGCGTCCAATATTGTCTAGGCAAAAAATACCCTCTAATTTCAAACATCTTATTTATTTATTCTTTACTGTACATTGATTACAAGGATGGAAGATAGAAGGTTCATGGAAGAAGAATAGGTAGGAAAAGGGACTAGGAAACAGGCCAATTTTTGAATGTCAAAATGTTCCTTAGCAAATGAATCGATTATAATCAATTTTGCTGAAAAATACAATCAATATACAGAGGGTGAGTTTATCGCGTGGCACAATTTCTTCCAACCAACCCAATTTCATGACACGTTCATAAAAACATTTAAGGAAAGAAGATAGAAGGTAAAAGAAAAAAGAATATGTAGGAAAAGGGATTAGGAAACAGATGCCAAATTTTGAGTGACAAAGTGGTCTTTGACGAGAAAGTGGTCCATGAAGATTGAGGAGGAACCTTATTTTAGAGTGCAGACTATTCCAGCAGTGAGCACTATGAACAGAAAACGATTTCGCAAAAAAGGTTGAGCTATGAGCTGATACTTGATGGAGCTGTGTGGCTTTCCGTCCTTTCTGCCTACCTCACTTGGAATATAGTATGAGGGATATAGTATAGTACAGTACATAATAAAATATTATTTCAGTGCATGCTATCTTTATACCTCAAAAACCTTTAAAATAAACCTCAGCAAAAATATGTGCATAATTAATTATTTCAAACCCTTGCACATTTTGACAAGACTAAACATTCTGCAATACCGTGTTTTAAAATGTATGACAATATAAATTAAGTTGTTAAGGTAGGACATAAGAAATTATGATGTCGTGAGGGACGTGTGTAATACGATATTATACACAGGTAAATAAATAAATAAACAAATGTATAAACGATAACAATAATATAATATACCTAATATGAACTCGCCCACGTGAACAGATGACGAAGTTAATACAAGACAAGAAGAAAATCTACAGCGGCTTAACTAACATACATACTAAGACAAATAATATTACTATGTTGGATAAATCTCGCCAAACGAACAATAAGGAATACAAAATAAAATAAATACATTTGTCATCTTTTATTTGAAAGGCATGAAATAGAAAAATATTAATTGGTGAAGAAATAAAAATCATTAATAAAGATTCAAGGTGTCCAGCCCCAAAAGTAATGTACGAAGTATGCCACTTGTCAAAATGTTTTATCTTTAACGGCAAAGAGAGGATGAGCTGAGTGTTTATTACATATAGTTAATCGAGTGACTAACCCACTTGTAGAATGGGTGATGGGGTGATAGTACGGAAAGAAAATGGACCAAAAAAGGAATGAACGAAAAATTTGAAAAATTTAAGGAACGAAACCATATCAAATATATCAGATATTTTTTTCAAACAAACTAAGCTTTTTCATAGGAAAGCAAATAAGACGATGGTCTGGTTGGATCAAATTTTGTTAATGTCCACTAATAGTTCGCCAAAAAAATTCAAATTCATATTTCTTTATTCATAAAATATTTACATCACATATATATCAATAATACTACATTATTTATCGAAAAAATAAAACAGGTGTTTTATTCTACTAAAGATTTTATTTTGTGAGAGAGACGTCTTTCGTCTTATGAGGACATTGTCAATCCAATGTCCTCATAAGACGAAAGACGTCTCTCTCACAAAATAAAATCTTTAGTAGAATAAAACACCTGTTTTATTTTTTCGATATGGAATTCTACTACCTAAACACCGACACAGTGAATACATTATTTATGTAACAATAAACAATGCGTTGGTGTTGCTGCCCCACTAGGTACAAAAGCACTGTTCTTTCGTTCACTAGGTTTCCGATGGCCAATACATCGATGGGATTTGTCCTCTGATCCTGAGTGTGAGTGCGATTATCAATGACAAACAATGAACCATATTGAGGATTGTCCTCTGTATGTCTTTGAGTTTGGTTGGAGGAGCCTACATAAGGTGACCAATGATGTTACAAATTGACTGAGAAATTTAACATTGAATCTATAGGGCCTATAGGGCATTAAAAAATACACCCTTCCTGAGGTGACTAAATTGGCAAAAGACGCTCTGACCTGAGGAGACTTGTTTCTGCATTATGTTCCCGGGAGGTAATTTGAAGAGCAATAGAAATTAAGTAACTTTTTTGGTTATTAATACTGGAGCATACCAGTTTAGTATCTTTGAAGATGCCTAAAAGTATAGGTGAAAAAATTTGGAAAAATCTAACTTTGTGGAAAGGCTGTGTAATTGTATTTTATTTCAAATCTATCTATTTTAATCAGCCAAGATACATTTCTGGTTAGAATAACGTTTAAGTACGGTGGAAATAATAATAAATATATTTTGACTACAAAAGTGTTCCGGTATAATAATTAGAAAAAATATAAATAATAGTCAGATCAAAAAGTACAAAACAGTGCACCAACAATGAACAGTCAAATTATTATTATAACAGTCAACAGACTTGTTATAATAATAAAAATACAGAAATGCTACAAGTGTTGTAAATATCATAAAAGACAACGTTCATTGAATTATTATGATATTAATAACATATCGTTTATCAACATTAATGTACATTGAGGGCATTAACAAATAATGACGTCAGATCTGATTGGAAAAAGATTATGCTCCTGAGTTTAATATCAACAGCAAATGAACATTATAATAAAATCGATAATATTAATTCAACAACTAATGCAGAGATCAACAACGACAAACCAAACGAAACCTCCATCGGGGATAATTATCCAAATAAGAATATACTTTACAATTTGTTAATTACACGGCATCTAGGTTTTATAATCGCTCCATGGTAAGGTTTTTTTTTGTATGAGGACTTCTGAAGATGGTATTTAAATGTGCAAAACATATTTGTTCTGTGACGTAATTCTAAGAGTTCTCGCGTCAAAATAATTAAACTGTTTCACAATTTGTTCCACCATAGACAAATATAACTATAAACTAGCAATAAAGCAAAATAGATTAAACTTGGTGGACAGATATGTACCCTGAATATAGTCGCACGTTGCGAGAAATCAAGTTGTAGTTGGTCGTAGGCGATCATCACTTACTGAATATTCCATAGACATAGTAAAAAATGCAAAGCATGCGAGACAATGCTTAGAATAAATTGCTAACTTCACGTCATTCTGCATTACCATTTTTCAAACGCTTCTTTGAAACTATATTCTATCTCTTTTTTACTCTCATATTTTTAAACAAATATAGAAGACGACAGGAATAAAATGTCTCATATTTTGTGAATAGTCAATTAGCTGAACCTTTTTCCGTTTTATGAGTTTTCTCTCAACTGTAATGTTTTATCTATGCATTCACTAATATAATGATATCTCGCCACTCCATATCGTGATACAGTTCTTTCATAACGATTAATTTTTTTTATATATAACTGATACTGTGCTGAAATAATAAAACAAATAAGTAAATAAGGCTCGCTGTGTAAAAGTTTTCTTGTCTCTTATAAAACAATATAATATGTATTGTTACTATGGTTTAGTGTATGTTGCCGCTGCGCGCTGGTTCGACCACGCATTATGATCAAAATAAGTGCACGCGATAATGATAATCATTTGTTCGAATTAATAATATGAAGTTAAAGACAGGTTCAAACCAGAGGCGCCCGATTACTTCCGATAAGGTTCGATCCGACAGCAATATGACCATATATCGTAACGGGCAGATAACATCTAGTGTAGAGAGCGAATACGTATGTGTATATTGTAGTGCGTGGGAGAAAACCGAGGGACAGAGAGGCAAGACGAAACAAAAAAATATTTAAAGGCAATATATGCAGAGACAGAAGTAGGAATGAAATAAATTAACGGAGGTGGACTTTTAATTACCAAATTGAATATAAATACAAAATACGAAAACCCACGTGAGGCAAGTGAAATTATAGACGATGTACCATAAAATCAACACTTTACTGTTTTATGTAAGGTCGTCAACAAACTATGTATTATAAGTTGGAAGAAAATGACAATATATCGAGTTTTGAGTAAATTGACATAATATGAAATTAATATGTACTTTTTTCTAATCGCCTGATGATGGAGTCGAGAGTCTCCGAATAAGTGAGCGAAGTTGATAAAGTCATTTGGAAGTTAACTAAATATTTTGTTTTCTTTTCTATCGTGAAATGGAGTTCCAACAAGTACCTTGGGTCAATAACATCGAAATTTTAGAAATGATGTGTTTTTTTATATATTTCAGGAGTGAACTGTATGTGATGATAGGTTTCTGGGTAATTTCCAGTTGTGGCATTGACATTTTGAAATGTCTGCTACCTGAAGATGATGAATAATATTTCATCGAAACGTCGAGGTAAGTCCTTCGCCACAAAACAAATATAAATAATTTAAAAGCTCTCAACGAAAAAAACTTTTAATAATCGCAGTGTTAAAGATATAAGTTATCTTTGTTCCGTTAAATAGTTATTAAACAATGTGTTATATTATAATTTATTTGTGGAATTTAATATCGGTGCATTATTTTTTTTATAAACTCAATATTTGATATATAATGGCAACTGTGTATTTTTAAGTAACTTGTGTGTGGAATCGAAAGTGAGACGTTAATTTGTGTGTATTAAGGGCCCCGTTTAGCAAAAACGGTAAAATATTCTATTTTCAACAAATTTGATAGAAAAACTGCCAAAACCTGTTGACCCTTGCGTACATATTGATTTGATAAAATAAAAAATCAAATATTTTTTACCAATATTTGTCTTTTACTAAAAAATAAATAAATCGCAGACTGACGAGATACATTTAGGTACTCTTTATTATATCAAAATACAAATTATATGTAATAAATATATATTTTTTATTCATCCTATCAAGCATATAAATACTATAGATTTTAGCAAACTTTTTTTAGTATACAAAAAATTGAGTTCATGTGGTGATTTTTGGTTTCAAAATATGAGAAATTTTATCAAAAAAAATATTTTTTAAGTCGGTCAATATCCATGAATCCATGTTCTATAGTTGTAATAACTATCTAAATATTCTCAATATTAAAATAAATATATGAAAATTTGTAGGATTATCGTGCATTTATGTACCAAACACACCCCCGAATTCGATTTTTCGAAATATGCTTTTTTATAAACGAATACTATAAAGCTAAAATCGAGTTTTTTTTTAAAGTTAAAGTTTGATATTGGTAATTAATATTTGTTTTCATATTTTATCAAATCAAAAAGTTCGTAGGGTCAACAAGTTTTGAAAGTTTGTGTACCAAACTTGTTGAAAATTAAATGTTTTATCGTTTTTGCTAAAGGGGCCCCTTAACAATTATAACAATTTTTTTGAAATTTTCGACTTGTTAAGTTATAGATCTGGACAATTGATATATATTTTAAATGTGGTACGTGCTCAAGCCACGTAATTCTTGGTCATCCACACTTTCTCGCACACCCTCTTTCAGATAAATACACCCTCTTCGTCATCTTTCATAGTCTATTCGATCCAAATACAGATATACTGAAAATGACATTTCTGAACATAGTGTTGTTTCCCTTTGATATATCGAATTGTGATGGCCAGTAAATATTATTATTAATATCGGAGACAACTACGCATAACGATAATATTATAAGTAGGCAATTTTACATAGAATTCTTAAAATTTTGGTTGTAATGTCGTAAAATTTGTAACATTTGTATTCAATGGCTCATTCAACGGAACTTGATACTACATAAAACTATGAATTGGAGAAAATCAACAGCGAAATAGAGGTAAATACACTTTGTAAACGATTACATACTATAACTATTGCAAGATACGCATTGAGGCGGTAACTAGAACAAGACACCGTGGTCCTTATTTTTGAAGAATGCAATAAAATAATTTTCCCTATTCTTGCCTATATCCATGCAAATTTTCATAGGGTTATTTTGATATGAGTTAAAATGAGAGAGAGAGGAGTTGGATCTATATGTAAATATCAGAAAAAACTAAATGGTTAACATTTGGACGGTTGGATTACTCCGGATCATGCCTTCAGCTAAAAGGCATAACTATTGAGAAGGTAGACAATTTCAAATATCTTCAGTCTCTTGTCCCGGATATAGAAAAGAAGAGCAGAATTGAAACAGCTTGTACTGCACTTTAATAAATGAGAGTGCTTTTCTGCAATGACAAAATCAAACTAAAAGTTCGACAGAGACTCGTTAAGTCTTATGTATGGTCTGTATTGCTGTACGGTGCTGAGACCTGGATCCTAAAAATTAATACTGTACGAAGAATCGCCTAGAAGCATTTGAAATGTGGCTTCATCAAAGAATACTTCGTATTCCTTGGACTGATAAGGTCACAAAGCGAGAAGTGTTAGACGAGCTGGAATAGATAGAGAAATCCTGTTGGATGTCAAAGTTGAAATAACTTTATTTCTCGGATATTGCAGGAGTCCAAGGGCTCAAAGTGCCAAAGATCTAATATATGGGTCATATATTGCGCAGAGAAAAATACCACCCTCTTTGGTTGATAATAAAGGCAAAATAGAAAAACGCCGGGTAGCTGGTAGAAAAAAGACGTCGTGGCTGCGCAATATACGAGACTGGACCAGAATGAGAAGTATGGAAGAGTTTTTCTGGATAGCGAGACAGAATATTTCTTTCACTGCGTTTGCCTAGCGACGTGTACGCGTCTGTTAATACTAGAGTCAATGTCTAACTAATAACGTAAGACCATTTGGCTACTGAGAACACTTAAATAACGAAATTAATACAGCTTAAACATTTAATAAAAGCTATAGATAACAATAATAATAATTTATCAAAGATGACGATCAAACGACAACCAACCGGTGAGAACTGGTAAAGAGAGACGGTGCAAAGAAACTAATGGAGCCAGGACAGGTGCGACACTAAATCAATCACACGATAATATTTTATTATTAAGATATCAAAATTGGAGCAACACTAACGCAAAACGAACTAGTTTGATACACTATATACTTGGTCGATGTGTTATTAATCATTGTTAATGAGAGGAAATGGCAGATCTGAAATTGTGAAAATGAAAAATTATCAATTGGATTGCTCCAAGGAGTCCCCGGCAACGAATATCATTCCTTTTTTTTCTTTCGTGTTCGAGTGTCCTGTACAATTCATGATATGTTATTTGACAAATAAGTCATTTGATATCTTCAATTTATAGACGATTATTATTGGCACGGCGAGGACGGCTTGCGTGTTTATTACATGTTCATTAATTCTGCATTTAATAAACAAGTCATCCTATCCGTGCCAATAAAAGTTTAGACGTTCAAGATGGGTTGCATGCGTCGTCCCTGAACTGAAGATGTCAAATGTCTTATAGGTGTTATTTTACGAACACGTGCATTTTACATGACACTCGAAAACAGCAAAAAAAAAGTGCGAGATCTATTCTTTGCCGGATACTCCACGGGACTTACTTTCAATAACCATTTGGATTTAAATATAATATCTGATTTTTCTGCCGATATTTTTTGTATAAAACAAGCAGATTATCAACTTCTACATAACAATAAATATTTGCAATCACAAATTGTGAATTGTTCGACCTGTCATATTAAAAATCAAAAATCTTTGAATAAAAATAACGAAAAAAGAAATAAATGTGGAAAGCTATTGAACAAAAATCGAAACCCATACAACATTGAAAGTAAAAAAAAATACCATCAATGACACATGGAATGTTGATGGCCAAACAAGAGAGTATATTAATCATTGATGCACTGAGATAGAATAAAAAATCTGAGGATGGGTGAGAAGAGGAAGAAACGGCAATAATAATAGAAGCTAACAGTGGCGTCTCAAAGGTTTCCATACTAGTTAGGCCCACCCTCAAAATAAGAGCCGAACGTTCATCGCGTATTATTAGAATTTTGAGATAAAACAAGCTTATTTCTCTATACAATAATTTATCTCGCTTTTATGTACATTGTATATATGTACATACTTCTATCTAGAGTAAAAAATCATATTAAAACGAGAAAGTACCAGCTCAATATTATACGCTAGTGACTCGAGTAGTGAAAAAATAAGCCTCTAAAAAACAAAGCATATAGTGAAACAAATGGTAAAGCACGGCTCAGTTGCATGTTACGAGATTTGTTTGATGTGTCCGAGGACATTGCATCGAATTCACTTACACGGTGCGCGCAAAACATAAAAATACATAATTGGATTGATAACTGCATAATTTTTAAATAATTTTTAAGTTTGGGTAAGCCTTAGGTAAAGCCCGGATTTTCGGCTTGTGTGGAAGACACACCAGTGGTAGCTTATATCAATGATAAAAACGACGGATTGAATATAAGGAATACGAATTATTAGACAAGTAGTAAGATGACTGATAAAGAAAAACTAAAATCCCAATAGACACGTCAATAATCTGATAGGAATCATCAAATAATAACAATTAGAAATAAATAAATAAATATGTAGTTTTGATAATAGTATTGTACCGAATGACGTAACATATTATACATGTCATACATATAACATGAATCAAACACGTGCATCGAAGAAACAAAAAAGCTTATACGGGAATAAAATAGGACAACAATAATTAAATTGCATTATTTTAAATGCGATGGATTCTAAAAAAGAGATTACTCGCTTTTGATTATTTAGTTTGGTACCTACCTAATTATTAGGTATAGTTGTAAAGCTGCTAGCAAAAAAACTTCTGATCTTTTCTTCGTTTTCGAGTGACAATAAGAATTCAAACATCTTCAATTCAAGGATGAAGTATGCTACCCACCCTGAATGTCTTATTTTTTGCCAGCACGGAGTTTATTACAGTCAATAGGTCAACTAAAACACCACTAGTTCGATATGCCATGATGTTACATGCGGTTTAGTAATTATTGTATTATTCATTGGGTACATTGAAAATGATTTGCGAGAACAAGATTTATGAACACTAATGTTTTGTGCTATTTATTGAAAGAGAATAAAAAATGTATGGATATTTCTAGATAAATGTAAGATTAAAATGTAAAATTATTTATGTATATATATTTGGGGAGAGATTGACAGGAATATTATAATCGAAATCTAGACAAATTTAATATTGTTTGCATCAGTAACAAAAAAATATATTGAAAAATACAGTTGGTAAAAAACTGACAAAAACCGCAGTTAAATTATTGAAAAAAAATTATGTGTCGTAATTTGAGATAATATATTTTGAATGTATGATGGGATAATTTTATTTTTAATTTTAAAAACCTGCATTTTAAGTAAATAATTCCATACAAAATTCAAAAATATTTGCCTAATATAACTTTAAACCTTGATAATTTTAGATTGCTTTTTTCTTATTTTTTTCATAGATTAATTAAAGATGCCATATTATAATATAAATATTAGAAATAAAAAATATTTGGGATAGATCCTATGAAAAAAATCCTTTGAGGAAAAGACACAACCTAAACATTTAAATTATGGAGATAAAAATATGTAAAACTAAATAAAGTATATTATTCAAAAAATAATTAGATAAATCTATTAATTAATTTCATTCATTAAAAAGACTATAAAATAATTAATTAATTTTATATTTTTTACATACATAAGAAGCTACATAGTAGCCAATTTTCATATTATTTATTCCACTAGTGTCTGTACCTAAAACGTGGAATGTATAAAGAAAATTAAATTATGTAAATTATCTATATATAAAAAAAACTAAAAAATGTGTGAGGTCAGGGGATCTGAATCTCTCAAAACAATACATCTGTAGTGATTGTCAAACAGTAGGTCGAGTTTAACTTTTTATTATTAGCCCCATTAATAGAGCGAAATTGAGCAAAACTATTGTCAACCAGATTCGAAAAAATATTTTTTAGATCTTTATTACACCAAGTATATTGCGTAGAAAAGTTGCTTTTCCATGAAAAAAAATCTATATTTTTTGATATTGAAGAATTATTTTTTCCTAATACACATTTTTCATATTACGTTCATTTCAATTGCCATATGATTTTTTGGACGAAAAGCCTATTGGTGCTTTTTTAAACTTGAGCACTAAATATTTATTAAATTATTATTAAAATAAATATATTTAATATGTTAATAATCAATACAAAATCTACATATTTAAGACTAGTTTATACAGATTTATCTAGTATCATAAGTTTTTTCGTTATATTTTTTTTATTCTTATTTTTTTTGAAAATAATAATTCTTAATATTGCCCGTTAATTAGACACTTGTTTAGATATTTTGGCACAAACTGTACTAATACTTCATATATTTGTCTTTTCAATATGATATTTGTGCAAAACAGTCTTTTCCAAAACCATTATACTTCGTGATAAAACTACTTAAGTACAAACATTTTATATTTAATTTCGAAACATTTCTATTTTAAAATAATAAAGTTTCGTTTCCACAATCAAAAAATCCCAGAAATATATCCTACTGCTGAAAACAAATGAAATACACGTTGTAAAAAATAGATATTCAAATCAGATATGTGAGTAATAATTTTTTTTTTATATTCCAAAAAATGTATTTCCTTTTCGACATTTTTTCTAGTCATCTTAATTTCTTAATAAATTTAAATAATTCTCAAAAAAAACATTTGTATTTAATTTAAGGAATAAAAAAAGATGTCAATAAATCTGAGATTTTTGAATGGCCAATTGAAATTAATAAACAGAAAAACTGTCAAATACATTATAACACAGGGTAAATGAGATAATGAATTGAAGATAAATATAAAATATAATAAAAAAAATTACAAATAATCCATGTTTGCAATAATTATTTAATAATACAACTGTGAAAATTTTCTATTCTACATTGTGTATTGAAGCTTTGATTAACTTTATTTAAACAAAAAGAAATAAATTTAAATATATCATTAAAAATATATTATTTTTATAAACATCAGAAAATAATTTAAAAATGGAACTAAAAAATCAAAAACAAAATAGTACACTGAATTACGTAAAATCATATAAATGAGCCAATCTTTTAATTTTGAAAATATTATGCAACAAAACCTATAAAATGCAGGTTTTAAAGAGTTTATAATATCAACGATTGGCATAAATTTGGCACAACTGTCTAATGACACAGAATTCATTATCAAGCACTTGTATCAGAAAGTTCTAAAATTTATCATTTAAAAAAAAAATCGTCATTGTTATTTTTGAAAATAATAAAGTTAATCAATTCTTTCAAAAATACATAAAGAGATCTTTAAGATGTTCATATCTAATACAATAATTATAATAAAAAATAACTGCGTCCACAAAATGTCCGTCAAACTATCACCAAAACAAAATGGATGCACCGATCAGTCCATAATAACATGATGCATATCATTTACCACATAAAGTTTAAAATATAATAATAATAATATTATCTTGAACATTGTTCATTTGTTCATTGATTACACGTGGAAAATAAAACAAGAACACACAAAACAATAATAATAATTCATAAAATAAAAGAATAATAAAGAAAACAAATGAAAATGTAATAAAGACAACAAAAGACAAACGACACAAATCACTAGTAATACGTGCATAAACTAGTAATGAAGCTACATAATACATATACAAAATACTATTACATACATACTCACACAACTTGCAAACAATAAAAATATATAATATGAAAATATAATGAACGGGATAACTAAATGGTCTCTGAACAATGGGCAAAGAAAAACTTTAATAACAATAAAACATTGTGTATCTAATAGAGATATTGTGAAATATACGTACTATTTCTACAAAGGAAAATCTTATTGGTTCACGAGTAGTTTACATGAATCCGATTGGTTGAATCATTCACCACGCAAAAAAAAACAGTTGAATAATTATAATATAGAACAATGCCACAGCATCATTTATAGTTCAGAAACCTTTCAGTTTAAAACGGTTGATAGAGTTATGAAACAAGATCACCAAATCGCTTTTGGTCTTATTATACATTCTTCAAATCAAATGGTCAGTAACTTGTTAGCAAACTCACAACCGTCTGGACAATGCCCAAGAGTTACCATCGAATGAGTGCAATTCAACTAAACTAGATATATAGAGTGCTGCTACTTTGGTATAAAAGTAGCTTCCACTTAGACTCTATGCTGTGGTAAAAAAGCTGAAACGACAATAATCGACATCGTGAATTGGTCTACTAGTGCATAATCTCAAGATTGTCATAATTTCAGCCTTTTCAAAGCCAATGAAATGCCAATTCGGACTAAAACAAAAGTCCTGCATTAGAGTAATAATATGTAATGAATGACTTGAAGCATGAACTACCGCTGCCCATGATGTGTCATGTGCGGGTGAGCATACTGCTGAGCTAGAGAAGGTGGAAGCGGTAATGGTGAAGCACATGGACCGTGCTGATGGTAACCCTGAGGACTCATGCCCATCCCGTGATGTTCCATATGCTGGTAGCCCTGTGGTGGACCACCAGCCATGGGAGAACCACCATAAACTAACTGCCTTACTTTGCTCTCCTCGTCGGCGATATTGTATGTAAGCTCCGTCTCTTCGAATCCTGTGGCTGACATCCTCTGGTCACCTCCGTGCCCAGATCCAGCGCCTTGTGGCGGATCTGGGGAATTCAGACACGTCTGTATGAGACGTTTTCCTGAATCTGATGTGATCATGGGTTGCAGCTTTCGTGTGGCAAACGTGTACACGTGACCAGTCTCACTAGCGACTAGCAACATCACCTGGGTACCAGTCAACGTTGATAACTCGTAAGCCTGTGAAAAAAATAAACAAGAAAATATTAGAAATAATAAATATATTATTATGGTTACCAAACTAGAAATCGAACAAAGAGACAGTGTAGAAAATTGTTGTCTGAGATCATACGAAGATTGTCAGCTTATTCGAGCTACATTCTACATAACAAGTACAAGAATATGCTATATCTGATCAGAAAAGGTAGAAAAAGAAGGCAGACATGGTGTGCCAAGGTGAATATCCTGGCTGGGAAATATCAAAGAACGGCTAGGAATTCAGAGAGTGGAGGAACTGTGGTAACTAGCACAGGACAGGATGACCTGCGTCAGAGTAAACGCCGACGTTGGGAGGACTAAACACGGTACTCAAAGAAGAAAAAGATACAACATGATAATAGAATCGTGTGACTTGAATTCAATTCGTCTGTGAAACGATGATTGATAATATCAATATCCAGTACCAGTACACGGTAGAAAGGATCGTAATCGGAACTACCGTTTAGTGAGTGGAACAGGAAGATAATAATATTACAAAGCTGGCATATTATCATTACTATGTACGCGGGACAGTGTGAAGTGGTGAGTGTAATATTCCAAGCACGGCCAGCGACCTGAGATGAATATATTAACTCTGCGGAATCGAAGAGGACTTATAATAGTACGAGACATTATATTGTACGAGTCAGTATCTATGTAATAATGCAGAGAACACACTGTTATTTCCGCCAACACTTTCGTTTGGCAGTTCAGTATATAAGTACATCGGTACTATGCTGACTAAGTACTGCTGAACAGATGTGCACTGAATCGAGAATTTCTTTTAAACGTTTACCAACAATTATCGAGTCGATACAATTGTTTTGCTACCCCCAAAATCAAATTTGATATGCATTCAAAAATAAATCATTGAGGAACAGGAATTATCTTTGCAATCCCCAGAACAGAATAGATCTACGACTCTTTTGTATGAGCTTTTGAGTGTCGTGTAAAAAGCAGGTATTATTACCACGTAATTTAACATCTTTAATTTAACAGCGACAAGCTATGCTCTCTCTCTCTGGTTTCAATCCTGGGATTGGTTTGCAGCAATTATCTCTTTAATTCTTCTCCTCCACTCCTCCCTGTCTTAAGCTATGCTACGCACCCTGAATGTCTGGTCAATTTCTACTATAGGTTATCCAATAGTATTCAGTTAGAAAATATATATTGATGATCATTGTTGTATTTATTTTATTATCTTTCACTGTACACCGTTGCAAGATATCATGAGGCATCCAGGTATGAGATGGGGGAGGGGTACAAATTGTATTTATAATATAATTTGTATTTGTAATGATTTATTCTTGTACATAGTTGAATTTCATGGCATAATTATGCATGTACATTAAACTACAATCACTGGACAAGATGCACCCCTACGCCCTCCATATGGCTTCTGTGATATCTTGTTATGGTACACAGTGAAGGATAATAAAAATACGTAAAATTGAGATCATCAATATATATATTTTCTAACTGGATACTATTGGATAACCTATACTAGAAATTGAACTTTTTGAGAGTTGCTATGATGACATAGACAGATTGACATAACTGAAATCGGTATTATACAAAAAGGTAAATAAATAACGTTCTGTGGAGCACCCGGCAAAGAATTGATCTTTCAGTCTTTTCCGTAAATGTTCGAGTGTACTGAAAAATGCCGGTGCAGGAAAGGCGAAAAAATAAAGACATTTTAAATTCAGCGACAAGGTTTGCCAACTATATCCAGAAGTCTTAATTTTTGTAGGCACGGAGAGGACTGCTTGAATGTGTATTACATTAAGCTGATCTGCTGGGTACTCCACTTGTGGGATATACCAGGATGGTGTAATAGTAGTAGTAATGCCAATATATAAAAAAAGTAGTAATGCCAAATTATGTTTCAAACCATTGCTTAATTGTTGGACTCAGCGCGAACGTATATCCCTAACAGCGAAGTTAAAGGGCATACTATCTAAACAATGAGGCAACATTGTTAGCGCATCCCTGTGTTCTTGTTATGATGACGCTGTGTACAGCGTTTATATGGATTATGGTATGGAACAATGATTCAAGCCACACCAACTTCAAACAAAGATAATTTTGAATCGAGCCAACACTAACAGATGTATGGATTTTGAGATAACATATGGAAGTATTACAGAAGGTTGGCTAATTTCAGCTGTTCATAATGATTTCAGAAAACCTCATCAATTTTTAGATTTGCATTATGACATTGACTGGTCTTTTTTTAATTTCGTGGTTTGATACACTGTTGTAGTGACTTATATACATATAGATCTAGAAGACATATATAACTGGGGCTCACGGCTCCAAATCACGTCCAAACGAGACCCGGTCGGAGGTCACAAAGAAAACAAAACAATGACGATACTTTATATAATCAGAACCAACTACCTGCATTATGTAGAAAATAAATAAATAAAAAAATAATACGAATATCAATTCTAATACACACACGTAGCTTCTAATTCTAAATGAAGAATATATTATTTTCTATACTTGCCTACATATTAAGTTTTATTCAAAAATACTTCTTACATTATTTTTTTCATCAATTTTTGTACATCCAATTACAAACTGTATTTCACTATCTTCGGCGGTCAAATTGTTATTTTTATCTTTTTGTTTAACATGTAACAGTCTCTGAGGTATAAAAATGAATAATATAAATAAAATGAAGTATTACACATAAGTATGACTAAATCCAAGAATGCAGATAGTTGATATTGAACCTAGGCAACATTGACTTAGAAAACATGACGAAAAATCGGGCAAAATGAAAATAATACTACGTATTATAATACAGTGATAATATTAAATACTTTGTGGTTACATTACTGTACCTATTATTAAATAATAGCCTTTTAGTTTAGTGTGCGCGCGCGCATGTGTACCTAAATGCGCACGCACACAATAATAATACTATAACAAACAACAGTTGTTGTTGTTGTGTTAGATACGTGAGATGAATGCGATCCTTAGCGACATAGAGATCGTGGGAATATCACCGATGAGATGATCAATATAGATGAAGATAATGTGACAGAGGGACCACGGAGCTTTTGTTGACAATGCCTGGCATATAATTATTATTATCTACTGTCGCTGGTATCAGTTTGACACACCTGACAACACGTGGTGAAATCATTTTGAAAACATACATAAAAAATGGAATTAATATTTTATTCAAAGAATCACTAAACATAATATGATAACTATGAATGTAATAATGAATGTTTAATTTTATGATTAGATTCATTCATAAGTCAACTGGCATCCAAACCATGCGCCACAGACAATATTATAGATAAATGGTTAATACTAATGGTCATCTTGGCAAACCCATCCACAGCAACCCTCCTTGCTCATCACATTCACATTCATCACAAGAGTGAAATTAGGTGAAAAAAATATGTAATAAAATGTAATAAAAACATAGTAGAAAAAGGGATGGGGGAGGGATAATTCAGGGGGAATTCATTGTAATCAGTTTTGACACACCTTACACCTCACAATATGTGGAGAGACATTTTTGAATACTTGAAATAAATTCGAAATTCCGCATTAATTTCCGACGACCCCGGATGATCCTCTTTCACAAATAAACCATTCATATAAAAAATACCATAACAAGAAATAATAGCATTTCAAGATGGTCGGTAGCCCGGTGGTAGATTAGGCTTTAAATCGAAAAAACAGGGTTCGATTCCACCGATTGCCCACTTATTACATCTCTACGACACAAGCGTATTGCTTAGTGTGAGGGTATCTGGGGTATATTTAGGTTTATAACAAATCTAGATTCCACTTTGAAAAATGTTGTTAGAAGAAAGCCAATAGAGGCTGTTCTAGATAAAAGAGAATTATTTCTACCCTATGTTCACGAGAGAAAACTATCCAAAATATTAGTTGGATTGGTCTATAACCATTCTATAACTAACTTATTCCTTATAGTAGATACCTACGCCATTTACAAGTAATTATACATAAAATATATCCCTCTACAACGTCGAAATATTTTCTACAAGCAAAGTAACCAAGGAACTAAGTGCGTATCGAATAAATACATGTTGTTTTCCCTATTTACGCCAAAAAGAACAAAGATATTCAGAACGGGTGTCGTATCTCAACGCTGAATTATGTATGGGTATAAAATGTTTGAAAAGCAATGTTTTTTGCCTATAAAGCGACACCGTAAAATTTACTAAATGGAGTGGGAGACTAGGGGGGATCCCGGAATAAAAAGAGCTTTTATAGCTCACAGGCGACCTTTAGAGATGAAGAATACACTAAGATTATAATATGAAAATAAAACATTATATTTGTGAGGTCAAAACATTCGGAATGGCTAAATATCTAATAGAATACTTTATTGCCGAATAGAAAATATTAAATGTGTCAAAAAAAATTAGACAGAAAAAAATACGTTATATATGCGAAAATGTAAGTAAAAAATGCTAATATTTCTACTACTACTATTATACTATCACGGCATATCCTATAAGTATGGTAACCAGCAGGCCATCCGCATTCAATGAATATTCAATCTGTCATCTCCATGCCAACAAAAAGTTTAGACATTCAGGATGAGTGGCAAACCTCATCACTGAATTTAAAACGAAATATGGCTTTATATTTTTCGAACCCCTGTCCTTTACAGAACACTCCAAAAACTTACGTAAAAGAGTGAGAGAGCACTTCTATGCCGGGCGCTCCACGGAACACAATGAAAAATATTAATATTTTTCTCTATAAAAAGCTCAATGTATTCCTTACGCCATATTATGTCCTGACATATTATCATAATATTTTACCATAATATTTTATTTTCAAATGTGTATAGGAATACTAGACAATACACAGACAGGCATGTCAAAGTGTGGGGTCGCGTCGGGGTCAGAGGGGCTCTCAATCAGTGGCCCGGGGGCACCGCGTGTTCCTCCCTACTCCCAGCTTTGCAGACAAAATATTATAATATGTATTATATCAACATATACCCACATATATATGTATCACACAACTCGTGACTCTAAGACCATTTAGGGATACTTTATAATATACACACAATTGAACTGATACTAAAACCAAAAATGTCAGAAAATAATAGATAAGTAGATACAATTTATTTATTTTTACTGTACACTGATCACAAAATACATAATTTTATAGAGAAATGCATTAGATATTTAAATGTGAAGATACTGCCCTGCTAAGTAAAAACACAGTAAATACCAAACACATATGTGTCAGAATCGCAGACCAAGTTTATAACTAATTTTTTGTGTGTATTTTTTCAAGTATCAAAAAACAAACTTTCCACAATCGTCACAAATATCTATTGTAAATAAGCTTATTAAAAGGAAGCATATTTAAAAAATTATTGAATATCTTAGATATTTGTGACGACTGTGGTATGTTTTTTTAATACTTGAAATAATATGCACAAAAGGTAGTTTTAAACTTGGTCTGCGATTCTGACACATATGTGTTTGGTAATTACTGTGTTTTTACTTAGCAGGGCAGTATATGTTGATGAGTAAAATTTATTTCTTCCTTTATTTAAAAAGCGAAGCATCCAATATCGCTGAAAGATACATATTTAATATTGCAATGCAAGATGATTATATAATTATGTCACACTGGCAGAGCTTTATGCACGAGAATTAAGGAGCAGCATGCAGCAACAGCAGGGGATTTCGTGGTCTTTCTGAGATGGCTGAACATTCAGTAAGTCCTGGCAATGTAATGGTATTGCACTCGGAAGGTAAAGGTCGTAAACTTTATGTTCTGGAACCAACGGAAAATTGTTAATGTTCAAATTTCTGCCCTCTCGCCGCTATTAGATGTGAAAAATCCCCTTTTAAAATTACAAAGGTTTTCTAATGTTTTTTTTTTTTTAAATAGTAACAATTTAAGATGAAAGGAAATGCAAATTTATGGTAAATGTGGAATCAAATCTATTACATAAGTGAAATTGATTGCCTCATAATAAAACTGAAATAAATAATTCGTTTTACTAAAATATATTAATTTGTTATAATTATAAACTTTCTCTATAACCATTCAAATTAAACGCGAGGAATGATTTTCGTAAAAAAATTATTGTGAAGTACCTAATTATGATCATCGGAATGCTTTTGAACTTAGTTACCAGGATGAAACTAAAAATTTACACAAATGTTGACATTAGTGTTAAGAGCTCAGTTAAGAAAACTGAAAGTATCCCATCGAATTTTGATAAAAGCGGTTAATACTACTTCAGTATGTGTATTATTCTATAGTTAATACTTATATAGATAAACTAGAACACAATAATTATTGGAATTCATTAATAGTTAGTCTTAGGCAACCGATGTAACGCGGAGGTAATGTTTTTGCCTTTTAGTCACTACCTCCCAAGTTCGATTGAAGTTCCCAAGTGAAGAAGAACTCCCAATATTTTTTCACATTGTTCTGGGTCTGGGGCTGAATGTTACATGCATACGAGTATATATTAAGTGCATTGTAATTTATATATGTGTGTCGTCGTGCTAGTATCTACCCATAATACAATATAAAAAAATCTCGTCCCGCCACTGGAATGCGCATAGTAAAAATTCAGTTTCAAAATTTCGATATTTTAATATTTTTGACATTGCTACGTTAGTCACGACACCCGTAGTAGACGATATCTGGAATTCTGAATGCACCTCTGTTGAACTCATGTGTCATGGTGCAATCATAATTATAAATATGTATTTAATAAGACAGTACAGTAGTAGTGGTGGTAGTGGTGAGTAGGCACTGTAACTTGAAGCCTCTTTATACAAAAACAAAATATACCAAGGGAATAATAAAGAGTTGTTTAAAATGAACCAGTACCAAAAACATAGACATAATACATCGTACAAGACTGTGCACATCCATGAAAAACCGTAGGTACCACCTGAGAAAATCATTCTCGGAGAACTGCTCTTTCTAGCACGTGGTTGCACTATATTCAACTACTATGGTCACGTGATTTGATTGAATGACAAATTTGTGTTTTTTTTTCTATTAGGTATATAATGTATGATTTTTTTGTAAAAGGCATTAGCCGTTTACGTGCAAGCATGTGTTAGAAAGGGACACCACTCTAAAGCTACATTTTCGCTGGCTCGAGCAGCGCTGCCATGAAATGATTTTTTTTAAACTAAGTAAGTATGCTGAAATTTATTTCTCAATAAACCCAGGATATTGAAGGAGATCCACCAAACACCCAGATAGCTCAGAAGTGTTCATACAATGCGTACAAGAACATGCAACACCCAAACTCAGGACAATTTCAAAAATATCATTCTGCATTTTGCCCTGACTGGAAATCGAACCTGGAACCTCGAGACTCAAAGGCAATAACGTAACCTCCACGCCACACCGGCCGTCACATATATACTGCAATGTTTTACCAATCATTCTTATCGGCGATCCTATCTCCGCTGCATTTATTCCACAACTATTAGGTATAAAATAGATTTTTCCAGTTTCAACACCAATTTGGTTACCAAATCACACAAACGGTAAATTTACTACAGCTTGTTAACAGACAAATTGAAAGACTAAACATATATCTACTGCGTCTAATAGTTTACAACTGGCATTACTAACAAGAGTCACTCAATACAGTACTAACTTGTTCAAACAATTATTATGTAGTGCATTGAAACATAAATATTAAAGATGCAACGAATAGTATATTTGCCTTATACCGAATATTATGCAAGATCATGTGCCGAATAACCGAATATTCTGCAAAACAATGGTGAGAGCGTGCGGTACTTCTAATATTATGTACTAGACTTGGAGCGCGGTACATTTTTACGAAATTTTTGTGCTCCAACATTAAAAATAATAATAATATTATGGCCAATTCTGAATCATAAAATAGTTTAGTTGCACTAACTAAGTCAACTAAGTGTGAGGAGATAGTTGAGTCATGATAATTAGTTCTAATTCGTATTCACAGTTTTCCGTACTAATTTAGTTCATTAGTTCATTTTGACACCTTAGTACAACTATAAATTTCGAGAATCTATGGATTTCGTATTCAGAATGAAATTTTAGTTGACAGCCGACGACTAAAATCGTTGGATTTGGCAGAATTTTATTCGCGACTTTTAATGTGCGAATATTATTAGTTGCTGTCATTTTACCGCAGAATATTGCTATATTTTGGAAGTGTTAAGTTGTTTTTTTTTTCAATTAAAAGTAAAAATTTATATTTTTAGGGCCCTCGCAACTATTAGCATGTATAAATTGTAAAATTACACCACCACCGACGCAAATACGAACGCCAAAATATATCGGCAAATCTGACATTTCACAATTTTCACGCGCGACATCTATTAAATTGTTGCCAGAAGTGTAAATCGGAAGGTGAAAAACATTTTGTATTGCGGCATCACTGAATAATATTAGTTTGTCCCATAGATTTTACCGTTTGCACTTGGTAGTTCTCGAGTTTATAGTTGTTTATAGTTCATAACTTATGCTGAATACTACATAATAACTAATATTAATCAACTTTTTAGTTAGTTAGTTCATTAAGATTCAGAATTGGCACTATTATGTTGTTTCACTCCATATAAAACTAAATTAATTAATTAGATATTTGAGGATTAATAATTACGCATCTGCAGCTGACAATGAAATAGCAACAATCTACAAGCTATTAGTTCCTTCCAGTTTTACATTTAAACTATTCGGCAGAATACCGAATAATAGACTAAATATTCGATATTCGGCCGAATTGTAAAAATGTTGCCGAATATGCAGAATACCGAATAGTTGCCGAATATTCGTTGTATCTCTAATAAATATTAACAATATAAAGGTTTTATTTGAAAAGGGCGATATGTAAATATTACGCGTTAACACTACCGTGTAACTATAGGTAAATATACAATATTTCCCACGCATTCCAATATACCTAACAAGATGAATATACTATTATCAACTACCCATTCCATAACTAAACGAGTAAAAATGTTTTATAATCGAAAAATCGCCATATTTGTAATTTTGGTATATTTATTTTAATTCGTCGGTTGATCTATGAAACCTCCTATGTCAATTTTTTTTCGAAAATAAGATATTGATACCAAATTGTTCGGCCCGACGAGACGAATCGTTTGATACCAATACTTATCTCATTTTTGAAAAAAAATTGACACATAAGAGATTTCATAGATCCACCGACGTTATGTTTTAAAAACACAACAGAAAGTGAACTAGACTATATTTATACTATATTATAATAATCGCAATTTTAAAGATATACGTTGGCTTTGTTCCGTTCAATAGTTAAACAATTCGATATAATTATTTATTTATCTCTTTGCACATCGCGTTGGACAAAAGCTGTAATGATGTGCAAAGGAAATTTAAAAAGAATAATAATAATTTGTGGAATTAAAAATACATAAGTACATTATAATTTTGTCCATAACTAATTATTTAATATATAAAGGGTAAAGAGCATTTCTTATAGTTATTTGTTTGTGGAATTGTTCATTACTAGAACTAAATATCTCAAATTTTGATGATTTTGAGTCATGTGTCCACGATGTTGTTAAGTAATTTCTACCAATAATTATAAATTAAGAGGGTATTTTCTATTTTGTACTGTTATCAAAGTGTTTCAATAAATATTACATAATAATTAATATACTTCTGAGTATTATGTCATGATTTATCCATTATCTCAAAACTATTGACTTTGAGATGTCTAGTCATGTCATAGTAATAGCCACGAATAAATCTTGTTCCAATTGCATACAAAGCGAAAACACAGAATTGAGAGTCTGCAAACCTCCGAAGTATAGGAGTTTTCATATCAAATGTATAGACAGAAACTACAATTTTCAACATGTATATCTACCAGCCGCGTGCATTCCATAGAAGCAAATATGCAACGCATGCCCTTAAATAAATAATAATGATGAACTACCGAATTTTCGATGTTTTATGAAAATTCACAAATTGTGCTGCACATACTTTTAAACTTTTAGCTGGTCTGCTGGTTACCCCGTTTATGGGATGTGCCGTGAAGTTATTTATTTATTACAAGCACAAAACAGACAATAACCATATATCTAATATATAAAGTGTAGAAAAATATTTCAAAGATCAGCTATCATCCATCACCATACGCCACAATGAATTTAAAAGATATAGACATTACAGTCATCTTAACATGCTTATATAAATACAGTCTCTCTCGGTATAATAATAATATGGCATAACTTTTATATTCGCTAAATTTTATTATTATCAACAATCTTTTCATCTTTCTAAAGGAAAATTATTTTTTTCTTATAATTTCATGATATGTCGTAAGATCCGGAGATAAAAGGGCGACTAAAGGTATTCTGCAGGGTATACCCGAGGGCAGAAGACCGCTAGGCAAACCAAGACAAAGATTGTTAGATAACATCAACCGAGATCTAGAGGAACTCAATGCTAAAGATGACTGGCAGTCCATTGCTCAGGATAGAAAGGTTTGGAGATCTATTGTTTCGGAGGCAAAGGTCCTACAAGGGCTGTTCGGCCATCGGAAGTAAGTAATTTCTGATACAGAAGTTTAGCACGCTTCAAAATATATTTATTTATATTTTAAATACTGCATGCACATTTGTGAAGATTATATTTTTTATTGCTTTCATGATTCAAATAACAATTACGTTTGAAATAAAATAAAATAATCCCAAACTACCTAGATACATGCATAGGATAGAAATTTAACAGCCATAAAAATATTTTATTTGATTAATTCATATAATTATCTATGGTACAGTGGCAATAGTAGGCAGCCATAAGAACACGATCATCGTGTGGATTCTATTTTCAAATTGGTCATTAGCGTTCAAATTTAGAATTTAGAATCTTGACGCGTTCTTCTTCTCATTATATTACTTTTATTTCGTTGGTACTTTTACTATTCTATTATATACCTATCTCTCTCACTTTTATAATAAACGGTGTTGCCGGAAGTTTAACTTAATAAGATTTTGGTTAACTTAATAATAGACTGTAGGAAAACTATTTCATAATAATTGCAACACAGACGATTTATTATTTTTTTCAATACTTAAGTACGTACTCGCATTTGATGCGTAGTTCAAACGGGAGTTTTACACCTTATTAGTAAAATTATTATAAATTATAATGTATTTATAGATCTAATTAAATTATATTGTAAAGTGAAAATACTATGTAATGATACGCTAGTTGTTTTTTTTAATCCCTCAGCAGTTCTCACAAACACGGTATAACTAAACGGTATAACTGTTACGCCTGACTAAGGCCCAATATATCGGTAAACCCTTAGACCGTCGCTTATCCCGAGCTAAAGCTTATTTGGTTAAATTTGATTTTACCTCCAATATACTACAATATTTCACAACTATTTTACACCGACATGTACAGGACAGATAGAGTGATTCTCAGCGATACCTATCAGCCCTTTCATCTGAGTGTTATTATCATAATTTTACATTTAAAATGATCAATCTAATTTTAATAATAATTATAAAAAATCTAACTATAAAGGTTAACATACTGCATAGTTTTATATAGAAAAACTACTTTGAGCTAGTTGGAAGAAGTCGCGCCACTGCGATAAACTCGCCCTCTTTATTGTATTGTATGATTGTATTTGATTAAATGTATTTCTGTGTAAATTTGCATGTTATGTTATCATTTATTTACTTATTTATTTTATTCTTCACTCTACATTGATTACGATATTACAAAATAAAACAGTTATATAAATATTAGTTATACAATTCAATGTACAGAGGGCGAGTTTATCGCTAAGATGCGATGTCTTGATCAATGTACAGTAAAGAATAAATAAAAAAAAAACAGTCCCTTAGCTCAGTGGTCGGCAAAGTGCGGCTCCGGAGCTGCATGTGGCTCTTTGGCCCCGTAAGTGCGGCTCTCACGGCCTAGCCTATAGTCAAATTAGTTAGGAAACGAAAAATTTGAAAACGTGAAATTAGGAAATAAATTTTTAAAAATTCGTTACAATAAAAAAGAATGAATAAATAAATAATAATAAAGCATTTTCACCATACATAATTCCTAATTTGTCTAAATTAGCGAAGGTCTACAAAATTAATAAACAGATTTGGCTGCCAATTTTTTTTTTTGATCGGTGTAATCTAATATTTGGCACTTTGGCGAATAAGTTTGCTGATCACTGCCTTAGCTCAACAAGTAGAAATATCTTATATTCGAGAAATCTGTAGTTTTGCAATTTTGGTATATAATAATATATTATATATTATACTTTGAAAACACAACAGAAAGTGAAATATGCTATATATATAATAATCGCATTATTAAAGACATTCGTCGTGTTTGTTACGTTCAATAGTTCAACAATTCAAAATATTTAATTACGGAATTGAAAATATGTACATTTTTTTCTCCATAACTAAATATTTAATACATAAAGTGAACCGTGTATTTTTTATAGTTATTTGTTTGTGGAGTTGAAAGAGTGGCGTTGATTGTGTATTTATAGGTATTACCAGTTAATTTATAGGTATTACCAGTTAATTTATAGGTATTACCAGTTAATTCAAAGTTTTCCAAACTTAACACTTGTTGAGTTATGGGACATGAGAGTCGATATATTTTTTCAGCAGAAGAAATTGTGTACGTATATCACAAAACGATAATTTGAAAATTGCCAACTTGAGTATAGTAGACTCCCTTGCATCTTTTATTTTATTTATTTATTTATTTCACAATCCACGGCGTGAGCCTTTTACATGTTCAATAATAAATAATGCACAAATCAAATATCTCGTTCACAAAACAGTTGGAAAACAAGAATTAACAAAACACAAAAGAGAATCATTTCATAACAATAATAATTTAAGTCAAATCATAAAATATTGGAGTGTCAGTACAGAATGTCAATGAAATGTTTAGTATTTAATATGTCAAGAATTAAAATTGCAATAATGTAGGAGATGTCATGTAGATAGAAGAAAAAAAAATCTAATCTAATGGAAATGATACAAATAATTTGAATGTCATAAGAATTAATGTCATAAATAGTTAAAATGTCAAATTGTCTGTAATGATTTAAAATGTCAATAAATTAAACAGAAAATTGTTAATTATAATTTAAATTATCAATGATGTGACGTTACCAGATGAATAAATAATCAAAAAAATCTTAATGTTTTTATTAAAATAAGTTACATCAAATTTCATGACACAAGCTTTAAGCTTACTGTGAAAGGTGTATAAGATTGTATTTGGGTTTACGACAAAACTCAGATTCATCTTTCAAAAAAAATGTTTCTACCACAAATAAACTTTTCATCGTCGGTAACCTGGAGGTAGAGTCTCGACCTCGTGAACAATGGGTCCGTGGTTCGATACCAGGTGCCCGCAAACTCCCCTTTCACGACACAAGCTTTTAGTAGCTTACTAAGGTGTATAAGGTTGTACTACTACTACTATCTACTATACCATCACGGCATATCCCACAAGTGGGGTAGCCAGCAGATCAGCTGCATGATAGAAACATGCAAACTGTCCTCTTCGTGCCAATATAAAATCAAGACATTCAGGATGGGTGGCAAGCCTCATCGCTGAATTTAAGATGTAAAATGTCTTATTTTTTCGAACACCTGCCTTTTACAGGACACTCGAAAACTTACGCAGAAGAGTGGGAGACCAATTCTTTACCGGGTGCTCCACGGGATAAGGTTGTATTTGGGTTTATAACAAAACCCAGATACAGTATATCTTTTTTTTTAATTAAAAAATCTCTGTTTCACTTCACCACAATTAGGGTTATTTGGTAGTACTGGACTTTTTAAAATAGAACGTCTTCTCTGTACCATAAAAGTAGCCTCATTCAAGACGAACGACGAGTCACATTGCTAATATTAGAGTAGGTTTTATTTACAGAAAAGTATTTGAACAATCAATTTATTCGCAATTTGAATTTTATGAACGATTGGGCAGATTGTAAAAAAATGTACCTCGCGACGAATTCGCCCTTTGTATTAGGTAGGTATATTTCAAATTATAATTATTTGTTAAGTTGTTTGTAATCAATTTATAGTAAATAACAAATACCTAAAGAAAACTGTAACTGAAAAAATACAAATGCAATTAAAAAAAATTAAATAGATAGGTACATAATTTAAAATTAGGCTAATAGTAAAATATCGTAATATTGCGATAAACACGTCCATGTATTTTATTGTACGTCATTTATTTATTCATGAAGAAGCACAAAACAGATGACAACTATATGATATTTTTAAAATATAAAGGTAGATTTGTTCAGTAGTCAACTATCATCCAAACTATGCGCCACAGACAATGTAAAACATAAATTAACATTTCGGTATAAAGGCACTACTGTATTATATTTTAACACCTTCAATTCAGCAATGAAATATGACATCCATCCTGAATGTCTTAATTTTTATTGACACAAATAAATTTTTATTGAATTTAACCATTTATCACCAAAATTTTTAAGTGCATAATATTTTATCTCTATTATCTCGACTTCTAAGAATGCGGTAATCAGCAAATACAAGATAATAATACCTATACACATGAACTATTGCCGTCGGTAAGCGAACGATTTATTGTTATGAATTAATACAATAAAAATATTGAAATAATATATTAAAAAATATGAAAAGAACAAAACAAAAGAAATATTAGAAGCGGCGGAACTACTAGATATTAATGCAGTATCTTCGTTAGTTGGAAAATATCGCGCTACTGCGATAAACTTGCCCATTGCACAATATTTATTTGTCTAGTTTAAATTTTATTTTGTTGATTTTTTGTACAATAAAGGTTTTTATTATTATAATATCTTCCAAATAACCAGGTATATATTTTTAATCTTTAATAGCTCTGACATAATTTATGTGGGGTATCACTTTATATTTCTTTGTAGTATCAACAAGTATCAATAAAGAATTACATTTTTATTGTAATTTGTGCAATTTAGAATTTAACTTCTTCCTCCAAAGCATTATCCAAAATATTATAATATAATATGTATATATATATAACACATCTAGTTACAGACCAAAGTATCAACCAGACATCAAACGTCAAACATAATAGAAAAACGTTAAGAAAGTTTTTTCCCACCGAAAACAATGTTCACGACATTACCAAAGCACATGTCTACGAAAAAATGCATAATAAACTAATTGGATCATCCACGCGGATGTTTAGGAGGTTAGTATAAACATTTATTTATAAACATTGCACAAAAATCATATATGAGGAGTGTAGAATGAGGCATTTGTAAGTTATTTGGAAATTATCAACCATTTGTTGTCAAATTGCAATGAAATGACAGGCGAGTGGGGGAGGCGCGAGGCGCAAAGCCGCGCGGGGGGAGCAGCTGTCAAACGCAAAGATAACTCGCTTGCAGGGAACCATGCGTGCTCCGTGGGCATGTAATACGGTAGCCAGCTCATACAGGAGTATACAAGGCACGCACACAACACTCATACGATGTAAATCGGTCAGTAAATATTATGGAATAATGCCAAAACAATCCCATTTGAGATGCACACATCCGTAATTCCGTAGACGAATGCTATCCCTCTCTAACACGTGCAACACTAACTAAATAGACAAGGACACAGCGGCCGCCGGCTAGAGTTTGACAGATGAGTCGTGTTAGGTTACCCACCTTTTTCATTATTCCAGTCTTTCGCTTTGAGAACGTTGTATATCTCCTAAGTTTATTGTCAATATATTCCATTTTAATTTTGACACGTCCTTTGGTCTTTTTCCCGTTGGAAGGGGGAGATTTCTTCGGCTGCAGAGATGTGTAACTGTCATCTGAGATCTCTGTGCCAATGCAGGGCTCCATACCAAGGCCCTGCGAGCTCATGGCTCTATCATCATAACACTGGTCACTGCCCGGTCTCTTGAGACCTCTGGGCAGGGTACAGCCTCCCTGTAACAGCGTCCCACGGCCCATCTGCTGTCCTAGACCACTGGGGGGCCTCCCGAGACTGACATTTGGGTTCCCGTAAATTTCTGAGGGACTCTCTCCACTAAGGAGACTCATGTTATATCCCAGGTTGAACCTGGAGTCCCGAGCTCCTCCGGGACCGTCCATTATCACTTCACAGTACGCCACAGTAACTTATTACACCAACTCAAAACACGCGAAATGTTTACGTTCGTTGTCACGGTAGAACGAGCGCAAAAACACCGAACACACTACCATTCACACGGCCGATCCGTGCGTAACTAACTTCACTTTACACAACTCCCTCCGCTGAGAAAGGCGGAGCCGACACTGTGTATCGCATTCTCGTTTCATCTTCTACATTTTCTCATTGACGTGCGAGGGAGATCACGATAGCAACGGCACATCTGATTAATATGAAAATCACGTAACCTGACACAAGTACCTACGTTAAGTTGGACGGAGAAGAAAATAGTGTTTCCGAATGCTCCTACTTTGAAAACTTTATCCCGAGTTTGAAGCAATGAAACTGTTTGTATGAGATGTAGAATGGTCTAATTATAGTGTTGAATAGTTCACGTGGTTATATTTTCCCCATATATTTGACGACTGAAATTGTTTTGTTTGCACGATCTGTGATATCTATAGAACAATATTACATAGTTATGTAGATAATACGTAGTAGCCCGCCCAATAGCCTTATTTAGCGAGGCGCGATTCCAAATATGGATATCTTGTCCTTATATGGAGAACTAAAATCCCTCCTCTTTAGAAGTGTGCCTATATTACTATTCTAGTCTCTGTTCTCTAGGTTTTACTGATCGAATATTGAACGTATTATTATTTGCTAAATATCTTCTAATTTACATTTATCTAGTTACCAACCTACGTGTGATTACATAGACTATTATGCACTCATACTCGTAATTAGATAACTAACTCCTTATAATATCAACATCAAAACGCTTTGTTTCCAAACAGCACACAATGCAACATGATTTTTATAATAGTTGACCAACTAATTGACTTCCCGCGTTTAGAAAATATCAATTAGCCATATCAAGTAAGTAGTTATCTGTTGTTCTAAATACTTATTATCTTATTAATTTTCATCATAAATTCGTTTGAAACATAAATATTTCTGATACTTTTCCTTAGATAATTGCACGTTTTAGGTATTGGGTTAAATATTTTAAATAATAACACTTAAGAAATGCTCACTTTATCTGCTATAGGTATGTAACACTTTAATAATAATTTTTATTTTAAAGATTTCCATACTTATTCAAATTTATTGAATAAGGTTACATCCCATACAACCATTTTGGTATCAGTTAGAGAACATTCACTACACTCGTTTTCCTACACCGGGATCAAATTGGTATCAGGGCGCACACTTTTTGTTAAACGGTTCTTAAAAATGGGGAAGGTTAGTCACAGCTACATTCCATATTCCATGGCGCGCGCGCGCGCGCATCTCAACAGATATCGTGAACACGGAGAAATCCGAACGACAAACGAAAATAAAAGACGACATGTTTCGTTGTAGCTGCGTTCTATCTGTGGTGCATCGTTGTTTTGTCGTAAAATTATTAATGGCGTTGATTACGAAAGCGTTGTAATAAGTGATAAAGTATTTCGGAGATCATCGTCATTATGAGTGCGAGATGTTGATTGACTGTGCAGTTTATAAAAATATTCACGAGAAACAAGAACGCCATTTGAATTCTGAAGGTAGGAGATATTGTTTTATAATTATAATATTTATGTAACTACAAAAATTAAAGAAATTGATACCACCAGCTAGCTGGCAAATGATATTGGTAAAATTAGGTTAAAATATTGACGAATCTATGCCAAATTTGTTGTAATAATCAGATAAATTACATTTTTGAAATGGTTTGGCATTTAGTATCATTGTTCCAATATGGCCCCACTCGTTTAATGGACCTTAAATGGTTGTCAAACTGTGCGGCAGTATCTGATATAATTATGTACGTAAATTAATTTTCTTTGAGTAAAAATATTTTTTAATATTTGGTATTTTGATGTTTTTAGATATATGCAATCTTGCAGACAAGACATGCACTGTGAAGGAAGTAGACACTTTTATCCAAAATAGTGTTATTAACCATACCCAACAAAGGTTGAAAATAAAGGCGTAAGTATTATTCATTACACATATACCTATAAGAAATGGAAGTTCTTGTATTTTTTCTTGTGTGTACTGCTTTATTTAATTGGTTATATGAATGATGATGTGCAAGATGAATAAAACAAATAAATAAAGAAAATTATTTGCAAAGAAAAAAGAGTTATTAAATGAATAATATTTTCTATTTATTTTCAGATTAAAACAAATAAGAAAATTGGGACAGTAAGAAGATATGCAAATTGAAATGGAAATGACCAATTGATTTAATTAAAACTATTTTTTGAAGACACCATTAGATCATGAAGTGAAATTTGACCAATTTTTACAATATCTTGCAGTACAACAATACCTACTCTAATTAGACCAGTCTACCTGAAGGAATTTGCAACAGAAATTACATAATTTATTTCAAAATCATTCTTGTTTATGTACATTAAATTGTTTTACATATGTATGTGTATGTTTTTTTTTATATACTTTCCATTCCATACCGCTGTTGGAGTAAGAGTAAAAAAGATGGTAAATATTTAAAAAAAATATATACATAATTCACATTGTTGATAAAACAGGTATGAATATTATATAATTTTTATCACTCATAGACATGAGTTAACACTTTACTCTATCAAGATCGAACATTTTAATTTCATCTTGTTCATACCCCTTCTGTGCAATGTTGAGCAACACTGGTATTGTTTTGACAACTGTCAACTTATTATACGACCAAGACCTTGAGATAACTTTTTCTATAACCGCTACTTCTTTGGGTACACTAAGTGTACTAAACATCATTCAGTGGCAATTTGGGTCCGACGCGTAGACATTATTCCTTTACATTGTGTTCTTAACATCACGCATTCTCAAATTAGTTGCAGTGCGTGGATATTGAGTGTACATTTTGTCATATAACCTTACACTATAGCGTTTAGAACACGGCGGGTGAACATCGTATGTACAATATGTGTATGGATTATTTTGTGGCTGATATTTTAGTCACGGCGACCGTATTTGGTTGTATGGGATGTGAAATGTTTCTCAAAAAAATCAAATGGTAGAAATAGAGTAGGTACTGGGTGTTCAAATCCTTACGAGTGGACTTTGGGTGTAATATAAAAATAAGATAATGATATACATAACACTTTGGAATATTTGTTTTAGATTTAATTAATATTAATATTAGGTATGTACCACCTGCCTAAAAATAACAGAGATTTGAAAGCAATAGCGAACGTCTTTTGGCGATAACAGATCATAGCTCAAACATTTTTATGAACTCATTTTCTATTCATGGTGCTCGCCATTCAATTAATTAATCTGTCATCCGGAATAAGATTGCTCCCCACTTTTCACATTTTCAAGCGAGCGGTCAAGGATCATTTTCTCATTCAAAATCTGGCATACTATACTATACCGTACCCTCACGCTGCATCCCAGGTGGGGTAGGCAGAGAGAACGGAACGCCGTGTCGCTCTATCATTACATACTTCTTTCGCTTCCTCTACATTCATCCAGTTTCTCATACATGCACGCCGATTCCTCTTACTTAACACGCGACCGTCCTTGAGAATTTGATCCACGTGGTTAAGCCACGTAGTTCTTGGACGTCCGCGCTTTCTCACACCCTCTCTTCTGGCCTTCACCCTCAATCTGACATCTGTTTCCTAATCCCTTTTTATTTATTTATTTATTTCACGCAAGCAAACAGTTAAACAATAAACATTACAAGATATGAGTTACATAATACCTTTTCGTACCTATTCTTCTCACTCGTGCCTTCCCTGTTCTTTCCTTAAAGATTTTATTGCGAACGTTTCATGTAATTGGGTTAATTGGAAAAAATCACCCCTCCGTGATAAACTCGCCTTGTGTATATTGATCTTATTATTGTACTTAAAATTATTGTATTTCTATGTAAAATTGCTTGTAAAGAATAATGTTCATAAAACCCTTAAATAAATATTTACCACCCATCCTGAATGTCTTTTTTTATAGAAACGAAGTGGATACTGCTGCATGCTTATTACATGCAGTTAGTTCGCTGGCTACCCAACTTGTGGGACATTCTATGGTGGTACCTACGTATATAATATCTACTTATGTAGTTACTTTGATAATAATTATGTACTTTATTTTATTAATATTTTATTTTGATAGTTCCACAGTAACGGTGCATCGCTGTACGTGCCGTATTTAACTATCGGCTACTTCCTTTACAGGCTACTGTCAAAATCTATCCATATCCGGTCGTACTAATCAGGAAGTGCACGATGAGTACCGAGGTGCCCGCTTACCTATAATATGTTTAGGGTTGCCACCTTTTTTTCTGCAGATAAAGTACATTGGTCATTATAGACAAGAAAAAAAAGTACGTAGTATCAAAATAAAGTACAATGTATTTTTCTTTACTTTCATGTTTAAAAAACATGTTTTTTACTGCTTTTTGCAGTTTGTTTCAAATAAATATCTCTACTAAACAATTGCACAGCATCTTTACAGTCGTTATTTAAATTTAAGTAAATAAGTAAAAAAAAATTAAACATATTTCGGCGATTCAGCACCAATTGATAAATTTCGAAAAAATACTTACGACTTAACTTTTCAAAATCCCAAAGAAATCAAATCTTGCGAAATAAAGTATTTTCGCGTACTTTATTTTTCTCATAAAGTATAAAGTACGATTACCTGAAATAACGTACAATACTTTATAATAAAGTACGGGTGGCAACCCTAAATATGTTGAACCTACTCATGAACTATTCGATAGAGGCAAACATCTATAGATTTTGATGTCCTATTGTACCATCATAAAGAAAAATAATTAAATAATTATATATTTGTAAATTTCTTTTAAAATATTTGTTCAACAATTTAAAATTGCGCAATTCAACACCTCTCGCAATCATCTGAGATAGCCACCACAATGACGAATAAATTTTACTCTAAAATTTGTCTTAGTTGTAGGTACTTCTTCTGTAGGTACCCTGTCAGGTCCCCCCGATGTTGGCGATCACTCTGGCATAGGCTTCTCGGTCCTGCGCTGTCTGGAATATTTCCTCCACACCTCTCATTCCAGTCCAATCTAATATATTGCGCAGCCACGGTGTCTGCCTTCTGCCAGCCCCCCGACGTCCTAATGTGGGTAGTAATGTTTTTAATTCTTTTATGAGACAGAGAGTATGACCTGTTTCTTTGTTTTTGTTTTAAAATAATGACGACATAGGTATTTACAAAAAGGGCATGCAGTGGACTTACTTCATGAAGATATTGAACACACAATAACTTTCCTATATATAATTAAATTTTGATGGTTTTCTAGTAGTATCTACCTACCTAATTGACTCGGCTGTGTTTTTTGTTGTTTGTGGTATAACTGCATGTTTGGAAGAGAAAATAAAATTAATAAAAAAACAGCTACAGTTTATGCAATGTTACCATTTATAATTTACAAGTTATTCTGTTTTGAAAATAAAATTTAAGGCTTTCACGGTAACATAGGCCCGGACATTAAATCTAAAAATTATTACTTTACTACTATACCATCACGACATATCTCACAAGCGGGGTAGCCAGCAGACCAGCTGCATATAATAAACATGCAAGCTGTCCTCTCCGTGCCAATAGAAAATCAAGATATTCATGATGGGTGGCAAACCTCATCGCTAAATTTAAAATGTAAAACATCTAAATTTTTTCAAACACCTGCCTTTTACAGCAGTGCTCCGCAACCTTTTTTCATCTACGGTACACCATATTTTTTCATCTACGGTACACCATATTTTTTCATCTACGGTACACCATATTTTTTCATCTACGGTACACCATATTTTTTCCTAGAATTTTGTTTAAGTCTAAAAATGCTGGCCTCAAATATCCAATTTTATGACACAAAATATTTTTTACTGTGAAGATATTTGAAGGTTATTTAGGTGCATAAAAATAATACTATAGAATAAATTACGTACCTACCTACTTTATAAAAAGCTGAATACCTACCAATTATTTTTTGCAAGAAAACTCACTGGGTATTGTGTATTTTCGTCTAGTTTTAATTTAATTATAAAACTCAAATAATAATTATTCACCTTTCATATCGCACATTACAATCTTCATTAGTTATTTTATATTCAGGACTCTCCTTACATATCAATTACCTTTAGTTGCGTGCAATAAAATAAATAATACATACCTACCCAGGTAATTATCAAGTAACTTCTTACGTACTAATACTCTTTTGCCATATCGGTAACAAGTGCAATCAACGGGAGATTCGGACATGTTCGAAAAGCTAATTTGAGGTAGGTACCTAATTATTTAACTTGCCGTTCAAATTTATTGTAGGTACTATCTAACACTCTTAGAAAAAAATTTATGACAAAATATGAATATTTTTTGTACAATTTTTATACATTTTTCCAGAGTTTCTTTCGCAAGGTTTTCTTTGTTCAAATAGTCAAGGTATTCCAGAGTTCAACACAAAAAAGCTTTGGGCTAGTTGGAAAAGATCACGCCATTGCAATAAATTCGCCCTCTGTAAATTCACTATATTTCATTTGAATGCATTTCTCTATCAAATTGTACGTATAGTGATCAATGTACGGCGAAGAATGAATAAATAAATAAAAACTGCCACTCTCTAGAGACATCATAAGTGCTTGATCTTAATATTTATTTATTTTTTATGAACATTGACTACAAGCAATTTTACACAAAAAATATTAAATTCAATAAATATTCAGATGACGACTTTACGTTCGCAGAGACGCAATTTCATAACCCATCTTTAGAGTATAAATATGCCTTAATTGATTTACCTAATTTTTAGTAGGTTCTTATCATCTAATTCTTATAGCGTCCGGTTTACAAAAAATATTGTTTATCTCTGGTATGGGGTTCTTGTGGTTTTCCCGATATCGCACAGAGGTAAATTCTGGAGATGTTTTCTTTACATCTGCCTTAAACGTTCTATAATATAAATTTATCCATTGTTCAATGAAATTGACTTACATTATACCTACTTACTATTATTTTTTTCTTATTAACACCTTGTATTTAAATTAATCACAGAATTCCATACAAAACCTAGAACCCTGACTCGTTTACAAAAGTGAGGCAAAAAATCTATGAATTTTTGACAGATCGGTTGGCGAAAGCGTATGGTGTTTCCTACATTTTATGGACTATTTCTCGCATTTTTATAAAAATATATCATTTTTACATTTATATAAACGTAATTGGACATTTTTTGAAGTTCTTGTCGACGTTTTCAGCGATTTACCACACTTTTTTTCGCCAACCGTTCTGTCAAAAGTGCCGAAAAATAGTGCCTCACTTTATCACAATTAAAATACATACGAGTACTCCATCTAGGTATTTTATATAAAAATCTATGAAATTAATACAATTTCTTCACATTATATTAGCCTGATGATGAAAGAGGAAGCTCTTGAAAGCCAGCTCACGATCAATAAGTCACTGTAGAAGTACTAAATTAAAACAAGTATTTTATTTTTAATAATTCAACATGAACGTCCAACAAGTACCATCGGTCAACAACATTGACTATATTGAATAAAATAGTTCGTTTCTACCTTATACTCCCGAAAGATGCTCTGGAGGGCGAAAAGAAATAAAGAAAATAATTATTGATTTCATGATTTGGAACAATGTATCAAGTATTAACGTTCAAAACACAATTTTCCTCTTACAGTTTCCACTTTCGTAGGTCCGTAATTTTAGAGGTTATACGTATATACGTAATATAAGGCGAGTGTATAATACATATTATAATATATTATTATCATTTGAATAGGTCCTTTGTAGTTGTCCACATTCAGTATCAGAATCGGCCTGATAAGCCCTCCATTGTATTGTACACGTGTTACACTCCAACATAAACACATGTTGCTCTTAACATATTACATATTAAACACAATAACACAAACAATTTTATACATACACACCTAACATTATCAATATGCTCAACCTCACATTGTTTCTACTATCTTTTATTATGGAAAAAGATACATTCAAACCCAATTGGCAATGCAATTAATATTAGAATCGAGACGGTCATCCGCAGTTGTCGATTAGAGTAAGTAGGTAGGTACTGTGAAATCAATTCATTACAGATTTATGCAACATATCGTCAAGAGATTTAAGAGTGGACATTGATTTCATTTACCATATTCGATCATCTCAAAAATACTTATTTCACTGAAATTAGAGAAAAATTTTGACATATAAAACACAGGTGGCTAATTCTAAGTGAGGCATTTAAAATAAAAGTGGACTAATCCACATGGTAGCCAATGTTGATTTCACTATGGTAATTCAAGTCAAACGTGTATTAACTTGATCTAACATTCTTTAAGTTTTCATGATCCTTATAATGCTGTGTGGATATCGGAATATCCGTGTAGTTGTTGCTGTTCTTCACTTCAAACTCCTGAAGATGGCGACAGCATGCTCGCCGAAAGTTTGAGACAACATCAAAAACTACACGAAAATCCCAATATCCAGACAGCTTTATCTAGCATTGTTTGCATGTATATTACATGCAGATCGGTTGCCGACTAGTTATCCCACTGGTGGGAGGTACCGTGATGGTATGAATGATTAAATCTACGATGGACTTATAGAAATATCATCCATCAATCTCTATTATATTATTATAATGACTGTGATTGGTCATTTCTGTGATCCACTACCACTAGGTACCGTATCTTAAGAGATAATTGTTTACTACAATAATACAAAGTATATTATATTACTAACAACAAGTAATAAACAATTTAACACTACCATTTCTAATTTCAATTACAAATTTGGCAGCGCAGAGGGAAAATGGCGACAATCAACACGATATTTGTATCGGGATACCAAAATACTCATAAGGTAAACTCTTTACTTATGTACCTACTAGAAGAAATGCAAGAAGGTATTACCGACACCTACATAGGTAGTATTAATACGAGAAGCACACGGCAATTATTCATACTAGTGATGATGAAACCGATAGTTGTATGACCGGATATTCAGTTGAATACTGAACCGGATAACCAAATATCCAACCCTTTCTTGTGGTACTAGTTTAATTCAGAGTAAGTTGTATATTTTCTATCTACAGCTAAGAAGAATGGTGCTAGGAGACGCAGCCGTCCGAGGATCTAATGGCAAAATCATATAAACCGGATTCTTTATAATGGACACGTGTTGAGCACATTGAAAACATGAGGAATTTTATAATAGTGACGGAAGCGAAAAGTGCTCGATTCTTTCTACCTACCCCGCAAGGGAAACGGAGTTATAATGATGAAATTATCTTACAAGGCCGTTGTTATGATTGGTGTAATTTTTTTATTGATTAATTAACCTTTTTTAATAATTCCTTCAAGTTGAAATGGACTGAGGGTCACATAATATAGAAAAAAAGTATGAAAGAGAAGCATTTTATCGCCCATATCTTTTGAGGTCTTCTCTCGTCCTATCATGGTCTCTGTTCCAGGATCCCTGGCATTCATCTGCTATCTTCTTTTCTATGCGACCATCAATTTATTTCGACTTCAGCTTTGAAGGAGAAGAGGAGATAATATCATCATTATTCAAGTGAGGGTAAAGAAATGGGTTCACATTGCTCGAGATAGAAAGAAATGGAAAAAAATATAGAGGCCTACATCAAAGACTAGTAGTAAGAATTTAATAGGTACTTAAATTTCGTTTTTTCGATTTTGTTTTCATTCGACAACTAGGTATCTGGATCCCAGTATTATCCGGACACCGAATATCTGTTTCATCTCTATTGTACAACCAGCAGCGCACGCCATTCACCCTGATACAATGCTGATAGGGAAATAAACAGACATTTGGTGCAAGATCATGTAAATAAAGCACCCACATATGAATCACAACTACATATTCAACATGTTCACTTCTATTAGGTATTTACCTAATAATTTATTTACATAATTTCTATCCTATTTATAAGTAAAATGACCTTCAAAATACTTGAACTGTAAAGGTTGAAAAACGACATTGATTATTAATTAAAAATAATGTAAATGTATTTCTTTCTGAAAACTCTTTAATTATATTAATGATGAAATGGATAAATACACTAAACCTTTCTTTACGAGGGCTTCTTTTTGTATATCTAAGGCTATAGCGGACTTAAATAAAATAATAATCACTAAGCTTTGATCGCTACTTCTTTGTCTTCACGTCACTCGGGATTGACCCTGATGAAGCTCATCGCAGCGTTGGAGGAAAGTCGAAGCTTAAAACACTTCTTAGAATACGATTTACAAATCTGGACAATGGTTCCAATAAGCCGGCAAATTAATGTTAATATATTATGATTAGGTAAGATTCCTATTTCGGGTTGAATTTCATGTTTGATTCTTATCATTATAATATCGGGTGCAAATAAAATAAAGGCAAAGATTATATGCAACTCTTTCACAGATAACGCAAACAATATAATGTCGGATTGTATTTATCTCCTTATTCTATTTTATAACATATAATAATGTACATAATATGCATTATTATTATTATTATGCGTTCCCGTACCTACTGTTCCTGATACAAAAGCACCAGATTGGAGAACAATAAGCTTCCACCGACATTTCGGACGAATAAAGCATGTCCCGAGTGGAAGCTTACAAGCGTGTAATTAGCTGCATTATATTATAATAATATTATACAAACTATACCACTACGCAACAGTGTACTGCTACACCGAGCCGCTTCGACTTATTTATTTATTTATTTATTATTGTTATTATTATTATATTATTTTAGGTATATATATTATGATACACACAATGCACAATAAACTCATAAGCACTGGTAACCCTATGTAATTAACCTGGCTACTTACTACACCTGTAAGTTTACGAATTCGTCTGCCTTTTCAAATTTGTACAAAACTTAGTTCTTACTGCTTTTCTTGGCACCTAGAACAAATCCCTTTCAATCTACCATCACTAAATTTCCCAATAATGAAATAGCCGCAGTAGACTAATCGAACGTAATAAATATGCCAGTCATCCTCTCTGTAACACTAAAAAATAAAGCATTCAGATTACAACTAATCACAACATGTTGATTATGTACTGTTTTTTAATTAACTTGTATATTTGAAACATAAGTAGGTACTTAACTATTTCTTTATTCACGGATAATTTTAATTTCAAAATTAAGTAGCTACATAAATAAAAACCTTTTCAGGTAGGTACCTACCATCAAATTTTAGTTTTAAACCAACGGCGACTCGATTATGATGTGATCATATTGCTTGTAGTTAGTACTGATGGTAAAAAATAACTTTTAAAAAACTTTATCCAGCTTATTTCAACATTGACTATGTTCTTTGTAAAATTATAATAGGACAGAGGTTTTGCGAAAAAGAATATTATTTTTTTACTTAAAAGGCAAATGGCAAATCATTCACTAACCGTGCCCGTACGCAACTTTATCCATTATTAAGATTCGAACAATGTTTTAAAATTTAAAATTGGAACAAACGTGCAAAAGAACAAGATGGTCGCAGCTAATTCGTTCAAAATATCACAAACTTAACTTTATGGTGATTATTATAAATGGAATAACTAGGTACCTACTAAATGCAACTGGCCACATACACATATTTGCTTACATTTTACTTCCCAGTTGCCGAGTATGTAGGTAGCTACTTACTTAGCACAGAATAAATTTATGCTCTATGGTAATTTAAGTTTTATAATAATATCAGTCTGTAATAAGGTTTTCATACACATTATATATTATTATTGCTTATTTTGTTTCTTTATTTGTGTCCCGTATTATTATAGTGGATTGCACGCTTCAATTGTCAAAATATAGGTACTTAAATGAATATTAATGAGCAGTTCAAAGATAATATATTTACCTACTTTGTTTAAATTGTTCCATTTTTTAAATCTTTTATTTAATGGAACAAGGATGCCTGCAATAATGAATGCAAAATAATAGCAATTCGATCATTTTTAGGATATTTTGATTACCAATTAAATACCGAAAAAAAATTGTTTGATTAGTGAAAAAAAA
Source organism: Athripsodes cinereus (assembly GCA_947579605.1). NCBI lineage: Eukaryota > Metazoa > Arthropoda > Insecta > Trichoptera > Leptoceridae > Athripsodes > Athripsodes cinereus. The sequence goes on from OX388316.1 coordinate 25,393,115, forward strand.
TATGATCTTTTATTTCATGACGTTCACTGCATCTCCGAAATTAAGATTTTAATAGATTGACATCAATTTCATTGAAAGTGATGATTGATAGTTTCTGTTGTTTCCGAATAGCTTTATTATTTGCCGTGTAAGATCTCGTTTAAAATTACATTAAAAGTAAGTAGATATCTACCTAATTTTTTATTAACACATGCAATGCTCACCTTTTATTTCGTATTTCTATCTAATAATCTCCAAAAGGTGAATTTAATATCAACAATGGGAAATTCTTCTGTTAGCACCTGATAATATGCAATAGAATTATCATTTACATACACCACATCTGCAGAATTCCTCGCAAGGCAAACAGAATAGGGAAAGCGCCACTTATTGCAGCCCTTGCATGCTTTCATCATTTAACACCCTTCTAGGAAACACGTGTTAAAAAACGATCTCCTTCATAGATAATGGAGGAGGATCCACAATCTGTATAATGTTGCTGTTTTTTTGTAATTGACTGTTTGTTCGTTGAATAAATAAGTGTTGTTGCAGTTTACTACAGACTCGAACCATTTTCACCCATTGAATTGGGCCATAGAGCAATTTCCACGCCGTGAGTTGATTTAAGCCAATCTGAGGTCGTGATTTGAACACAGTTGGTGAATTTTTCTTATGACTGTGTTGCTGAGGAAAACTAAAAAAAAAATGTCAAGTGAATTTGTTTTGACTTGTCCAAATTGTCTACTGAAAGTACTTGGTGAAAATAAACGTTAAATTAGTAAAAAAAAAGTACAATACTGTTTTATTTTTGCTAATTTAACATGTTTCCTTGCATTGGTCAACCTCAGAAGCATTGTTCCTTGCTGCAATGGTTCATAGGTTGCATACATCCAGGAATTATCTTTTTGTTGATAGACTATCTTTCAGCCGACATTCCACTCCAGTAGAAGATATAGAAATAATAATTAAATGGAAATAGATAGAGTAAGAGTCAATAAATTGATGGTTTTATTATTTATTTATGTTTTATATTACAATAAAAATAACATTTTACACTAATAATATATATTCTAATTACAATACAACAATATGTACTAAAACTAATGATGGTGAATTAAAACTGTAAATTTTATTTAACTAATAGTAGAAACTTAACTGTAAGGAATTATCGTAGATAAAAAAAATGCAAGATAAGATGAAAATCTTATTGTGAATCAAACTGCAGAACATATAACTTGTACTAAAAGAAAATTAGTTATTCGGTTTATAGCAAAATTATTTCTTTTTTTCAGTCTAGTTTGTTAATAACCTTTATGTCCTCTAAACCTCATCCGGTTGTCCAACTGTAAGAAAGAAAATTAATATTACTGTTACATAAGTATGTAAATTGGTGGAGAATGGATTGAGGACAATAGTTCAGGCTGAGTCATGTCATTTGAGAATGTCCAATGTTAGTTGGCCAAAAAAAACACTGTTCTTTCGTTCACAAGGTTTCCAACAACCTGAAATACATAATTCTTCTAGGGTCACAGGGCAGAAACTAGTCTCTTACACTCAAATCATGTCTGCGTAAATTGAATCACCTCTATTCATGTCAATCCTAGCGCTTTGATGATGTCATGGTACGAATGGTATATTGAGAAGTACAGATATCCAGGCCATTGGAAACCTTTAGGGTGAAAAAATAATGATTTTTTAGACAACTATCATTGGCTATTCTTCAAACACAACACAGCCAGGACATTTATCTCCCTAAAGCAATTAAAGTAAGCCCACCAACCAACCGGATGGTGCGGAAATCTGGCAACTTCCATTTACCTAAATTTCTAAACTAAGCAAATCTTGTCCAAACCAGAGACACCATAGTGAGCAGCCTTAAGGACTGGCCAGCCAATACCACCATAATCCCCACGTGTGGCATCTTTTGTTTACACTCAATTGATATCCATCTAGCCGAGAGACAAAATACATTCACATTTATGAATGTATTTGCTTCCCTCCTCAAGCATTTTAGTTTTAAGTAAAATTTTCATAAGCAATAAAATAACAAAATATTTTTTTTGACCTAGGTAACAAATCAATAAAAACAGAATAAAAATAATAAATATTAAGCAGATTGCTAAATTGAGGTGTCTAGAAACTTCTTCTAGGTAGTCAGGCTGGCGAATCCGAGAGTCGCTGATACCAGAATCCTCGCAGAGCCGTTTCCTTCCCCAAGGGTCATCCCACCCAGATCTAAAACTCTCCATCAAGCAGTGGCGGATACAGATGGGGGGCGCGTGCCCCCCCCTTGTGGTGCCTATTGACGATTTATTGTATATGGGTATATTCAGTTTAAATAAAATGGCATTGTCTTGAATATGTGTATAATTTTTGCACCCCCCTCCCTTGTCTTTTTTCTGAATCCGCCACTGACACCAAGGAAGACAGGATAGCACAAAAATGAAGAAATGAGATCACCCATGACATCCACAATCACACAAGGCTAAATCAACCATCGACTTCATCCAAGTAAGCCGGGGGTGGAACCAGCAGAAGATTCCACTGAGATACGCAGACATTCACAAACTCCAAGAAGGCCTTGAAATTTCACAGACAAATCGTCTACTCCCCAAACCAGACAGGTCTAGGAGTATCATCACTCATACTATCAATTATTTCATCTCTTACATCCTTCATCATCGGGTGTTTCCACAAGATATTCCCTACAAACCGAGCTCCTATCCCACAAGCACACCACGGGTTATCTGGCAGTTCTATTAGCTCAAAGAGCTTGGATTTTAGCTCCCCATAGCCTATTACTAACTGAACAGCAAAGTGATTGAAAGACAGGAAGCACCTTCTAAGCGGTACCTAAAACAAACAAAACAAGCCAAAAATATTTCTTACCAGTGATCTTTTACATTCAAAGAATGTTCTGTATAAACCAAAACATTCGTCTGGAACTGAGCCATCTTTTGCTTTTAAACATTCTCTGGGAGTTTTATTCATCTGAAAGAAATCAATCACTATTCATCAATCAATCACAATCAATCAAATCAATCACTTAATTATCACTAAATAAATCACTATTGTATTTATTATTTATAAGATTACAGCAACCCGTCCCTTGTGGGACGATTTGTGCCAAGTACAATATTTTAAGAAGATGTCACGTAATATTAAGGCATTAATTTATAACATCATAAAATTTCTTTTGGCGGATTTTAAAATCTTGAGATATACAGAGAGGGAATCAGTGTGCAAGAGGCAAGACATATTGATCGGATACTGGACTTCAGTTATCTCATAATACAAGTCATAAGAGTCTCTTATTGGGCAACTCTATTGTATTTATATATCAACAGTTTTTGTGTTGATCCAGCTAATCTCTGCTATTTACCTTTGTGCAGCAATCCGATTTGAGAAGACACATTTTTAAATCAGCCCTAACCCCTGAGCACACGGACTGATCTTTCAATACAATACTTCCTGGTTCATCTAATACTTGAGACATGATTCTATAAAGTTGAAAATAAAAACACTACATCAAAAAAACACTCGCAATTAATATTATAACCTCTCTAACAAAAACAATACAATTCGTTGTAATAAGACAGCGGTTTATAAACAATTGGATTCATTCATTAATTAAACAGTGTAAATTCTAACCAATTTAATATCTTTGTGGACAAATAAATAGTATTACGAACACTTAATTATAATTATGATATAGACTCAAAATCAAAACATTACTTCGGAAATTTGTGACAGCTGAAAGTGCGGTTCATCAGATAATATTTCAATTCTGTACATTGTGAAGTACGACAAAGTTTTTTGGTTTTTGGATTATTTTCATCATCAGATATTTAAAACGTTTAAGAGACATACTGATGAGAAGCAAAACACAATTTATTATTCTTTTCAAATTTTATACCGAATTTAATTTTAGGTGGTGTTATTTTTTTTTTTTTGTGATGACCGTGATGCGGTCAACCAGATTTTAATTACTTGACAGAGCTGCTGTCAAAACATTGTTATCGCAATGATATCGTGAATTTTATAACCTTTATTTGCGATAAAACAAGAAATATTTTGGTATATCGTTGTTATTTACTATTTGTATCGTAAAATAAAGTATATATAATGATAATGTATTTTACGTAAATATTTTAGTATATACTTGTGGACTGCCTTACGCAAAACATGAGACTTTTGAAGTTATCGTTTCATCGGCTATTGAGGAGAAATGGATTTCGTATTAATACGACTGTATTACGGTTTTCAAGTCACAACAGTTGGCATAAACCAACTGGAGAAGATACTGGAATAGTGGTTTATAATTGTGTGGCAAAAGATAAAGTACCGCTGATTCTGAAGAATAACCTCGCTACTTGGTATTCATGTGGTCCCACTGTGTATGATTCAGCGCACATCGGACATGCCAGTTGTTATGTGAAGCTAGATATCATTCAGAGGATACTAATTAATTATTTCAAAATAGATCTAGTCACTGCAATGGGTGTGACAGATATCGATGATAAAATCATTCATAAAAGTCATGAACTACAGAAAAAACCCGAAGATATAGCCAAACAATATGAAATAGAATTCTGGAAAGATTTGTCTGATTTAGGTGTAATGATACCACATGTAATAACAAGAGTCACAGAACATATTCAAACAATTAAAGGATTTATAAAAGGTATAATGGATAAAGGAGTTTGTTATGTTGGAGCTGATAGATCTGTTTACTTTGATACTCATGTTTATAAACATTATGGAAAGTTACAACCACCACAGCACTTTGATGAAGAATTAGATGCATTTGCCAAGAAATCCAAAGCAGATTTTGCTTTATGGAAAGCGCAAAAACCAGGTGAACCTTATTGGGAAACAAAATGGGGAGACGGAAGACCGGGATGGCATATTGAGTGTTCAGCAATGGCTAGTAGATTATTTGGAAATAATTTAGATTTTCACGCTGGAGGTATCGATTTACAATTCCCTCATCATGAAAATGAAGAGGCTCAATCGTGTGCATTCCATGATAATCAACAATGGGTTAATTACTGGATACATCCGGGACATTTAAATATTAAAGGAGATGTTAAAATGTCCAAGTCATTAAAGAATACAATTAGCATTAGTGAATTATTGGAAACACATAATGCTGCGACATTCAGAATGGCTTGTCTTCTGTCTAATTACCGATATCATATGGAATATAGTGAAGACATGATGAACAATTCCAAAACCATTTTGTCTAAATTCAAATATTTTGTTGAAGAATGCAACAAATATATGAACAGCAACCATTGCAATATAGCCATTGATGAAAATATTTTAACCTCTGAATTTGAGAACACCAAAAAAATTGTAGATGAAAGTTTGAGGGATGATTTTGATACATCTAAAGCCATTGGGCAAATGGTGCATTTAACACATATCACAAATAAAATGTTTAGGAATACACAAGCAAATAATATTGAATTCAAACCTTGTATCATAGGAAAAATTTCATCTTACGTTCAAAATATTTTATCAAATTGTTTTGGTGTTAATTTAGAAAAACATAAAATGGAGGTGACAAATTTGCCTGGTATAGTTGATTTGTTGATTCATTTTAGACATAATGTAAGAGTTAATTCTTTAGAAATGAAGAATGTAGGACTTCTGAAGGAATGTGATGAAGTGAGAGATGCCTTAAAGAAACATAACATCAAAGTAAATGATGTAAAAGGCCAACCCTCATCGTGGATTTACACAGAATAAAATTTCAAATAAGTGTACCTTTACCCATGTACTGTTATAAAAATATTATAAAATATAGACCTTTAAGTACCTATTATAATACTGTTGTGATTTCTTTGTTATGGCATTTGTTATTTAATAAAATATTACATATATACATAACTTTTTTTGATTTATTTCTGATGATAATATTTTTTCCTACATCAAATTAAAATCTTGTTTTATGATGCAGCTGCTGATTTAGCTTTCCTATTATCATAGGGTACTTCATAGGAAGTTAGGCAAATTCAATATCATTCCTCGTTGACTCCTATACATAGTTTTCAATTTCCCTCCAAAGAGTCTAATGCGCCGTTGCCTGCAAATTTTCCTTGCCATATATAAATAACAGAAAATGTTATGAATCAAACGTTTAATGCTTCATCTAGGATTCTTTCCAATCATTAATTTTTTATTAAAATTGACTTATGTTATTTATTTCAACAAAATAAATTTTTACTATCAGAATTTCGAGAGTTTTTAGAATTTGTTTTTAATTTTTTCGTCTAGCAACTTTTATAGTTTTTAATGTTGCAACTACAACAAAATTTACCTAAAACATGCCTAAAGCTTCGTTCTTACTGTAAAAAATTGCCTAAAATATTATCTGAACAACACAAATCCTCTTTTATTTATTAATAAATACAAAAATAATTTTAAAATGATCTGTAGTGTACTATTATTATGTTGAAAACGAATGAATTGTTTCTTAATGAAATAGCGTATTTTGATTATGTCCAATAATATTTTATAATATGGCAAAATTATTATCTGATCTTGACGTGTGCCGTCATTTGTTTGTGCGAAGTATTGTTTTTTGAGTTTGGTGATAAAATATTGCTTTGCAGTGTTATGGACTGAAGCGAATGAGATATAAGATTTTAAACATATGAACATGTAAGTGATGAGTTGTACAGAAAATGAAAGCGGACCTCTTGTTAAGTATATTCTACCGGCGGTATTCGGCGGGCTGACTTTGCTGTTTGCGAAGCGGTGGGCTGCTCAGGTCCCTCACAATTCCACCAGCGGTATCTCACGGAGGAGAAGGATCATAAAGGACCCCCTGATCAGGCGGCCCGTATCTCTCAACTCTAACAAAGTGATGACACAGACGAATACCTCAAAGAGGATTGATTCTACTGTTCGCAAGGTAACAATCATCTAATCATTCATGACAGATATACTCTTCCAAGCGATTCATAATATCTTGAGATGATTTGATACAAACATTTACTTTTTTATGTAAGACTGGTAGATCACTTCCATCATACTTTGCAATCCAATCCATATTTATGTTTATTTTCTAAGATGAAATTGGAGAAAAGGCTGTTCCGCTGTCATGCTGTTATACTTGTGTTTCAGTGTAACCATAAATAAATACCCATCTGAAATTTTTGTCAACATCTTTATGAGTTTGTTGTTGAATGATAGGCAATCATCGCAGTAACGCATTTTTATTTTATTTTATGTATGCCTAGTTCAGTTTTCAACATAATTAAATCTTGTAGCCATTGTACAAATTTATTTGAGCTTATATATATTTATAGTTAAATTCAAATAGCTAATTCTTGAAATTATTTCACATTCTCAAATACATGTAGGTACATTTATACAATTTAAATACCCTTACACTTTTTCTTCTACACTCAAAAATGAGCAGTGCTCGTGCTTTGAGGGTTTATCAGATTCACTGTTTTGAAATTAGAATTAAATTAAAGAAAACAACAAATTAAATGTTAAGAGAGAAAAAGAGTGTGTTTATATTTTCCATTCTTTTTCCCTGAAATCACATTTGACGAGAGCTGTAATGGTCTCGGTCAAATAGGTTATATTTTTCGATAATCCTATTATTTTACCTTTCGTTTCAGAGTTGCACAAATTACTTAGCTCCTGAAGAGGATAATTCGGCAGCCATGCCTCCAGGTAATCGCAGAGTTCAGCAGCGTAACACACGTGTCTCTCCAATGTCCACAAATAACAACAGTAACAATAATGCCTCTCCTACAATATCCGGCAGTGGTGGTGATCTTGGAAAATGTGCTCCGACTGCTGCAAATACCAATTCCTCAAACGTTGGTTGTGAGAAACTGTTTGGCCCGTTCCGATATATTCCCCATGTTCCATTCCCCAACATCCCGCAGGATGGACATCTTCTGTTTGAAGCCATGATGTTTGTTTTCACATCATTGGCTGCTGGGAGTCAGTTCTTGAATCTCTATCGCACTGTTTGGTGGTTGCCGCATTCTTACACAAACCAGTCCATGGTAAATATATTTTTTATAAATACAAACCAAAATTATCTCCGTGCAATATACCTCTCTTAATAAATTTTGTTAATATTATTAACAAAACGTGATCAAACCACGTGCCGTTCTTGAGAATTTGATCCACGTGATTAAGCTGTGTGGTTTTCGGACGCCCGAGCTTCCTCATACCCTTTTTATCAGTCAATAAATAAGATATTTATATATTTTTAGCCTATAACCTGCCCAAAAGATAAGGACTCGTATAGTATCTTTTTTCTCGGTCTTGTTTAATTACAGGGTCTATTGAGGACATATAAACACATATACAAACACAAATATTTATTTGATTATTTTATAATATGATTTTAGAACTTCTACCTGATTGACCCATATCTGGTAATGTTCATCCTGGTTGTGCTGGGCAGGCGCCTTCTCTTCTGTTTGGTGTGCTGTGCTGCAGAGGCGTTCACACCTCCCAAGTTCCTATCCATTGTAGTCGAAGTACTTAAGTGAGTTTTCAATTTCTTACTCTGTTATTGTCCACGTATTATGTTATTATAATTATAATTCTTGTGTCTACTACATATGTATTTTGTTAACATGTAAAAGGCTTGTTGCCGTGTATGTTTAAATAAATAAATAAATAAATACTTTGTTGCACAAACAAGTGCAAAAAAACATTGATAGAACAAACAAATTTGTGCAATGGGTGAGTTTATCACAGAAGCCCAATATCTTCTGATTTACCTATACAATACCCTCACGTTGTATCCCAAGTGAGGTAGGCAGAGAGAAAGGAACTCCTTATAGATCTATCCTTACATACTTTCACTTTTTCTGTATTCATACAATTTCTCTTACAAAACACGAGGTGGTCATCAAGTCACGTTCTCTGACCCCTGCGCTTTCTGACACCTCCTTCATCAGATAAACAATAACCTGTAAGGTGACCTACTAAATGTTTACCATATTATGTTTTTTTTTTTCAGATTTGTAGTATTAGGAGTGGTGTTGGGAGCTCTGGGATGGTGCACATACAACCTAATGCAGACACATCCCATACTTAGCATATTCTATCTCTGTTATCCGTAAGTATGCCATTCAGCCAGCTGCATCGGTAGTCACCTCATGTAGGTCCACCAACCAAACTCAAAGCCATACAGAAGACATTCCACAATGTATTTCATTTTCTGGCATTGTGAGCTGCATTCACAGTCAAGATTTAAAATTTAAAAACTAAATAATTTACAATATTGAATTCATAGAGCCAGAATGCCTAATGTGCTAAAAAATATATTGCTTAAATCATTAATTTATTTCCTTGAATTGTATTTTGTAGAGTTATTTACAAAAAAAAATAAAACTAGAAACATAAATTATATATATTGAAAAGTTTGCTCATCATAAATTAGAAAAAAAAATTATCTGGTTGCCAGAGTATTGAATGGATTTTTGAAAATCAATGGTCTATATTTATAAGATTAAAAGATATTCATCTGTAATTTGACTTGTCAATAAAGAAAGATTGTCGAAGATAAAACAAATATAACAAAAAACACTATTTTCTTTCACTTCATAATAATTAAATGGCAGAGGTCTTTCGGAACTAATTCAGCTTTAGTGAAAGAAAACAGAGTTTTTTGTTTAAATTGTTTTTATTGTCTTATAAAAATGAAGATCAATAAACTGTTTTAATTTTTTTTTAGTGTAAGCATATATCTCCTTCTATTTGGTGCATGTGTCACGCCTCTGGTGCATGTGCCCGCTGGTCCCCCCCTTGCCACACATTGCTGCGCTGCTACAGCGCCACAGGTCCGTCAGGAGGTTGAGATGCTAAAGCTGGACTTTAACAACAGACTCAAGCAGATCATATTCAGTTCAGTTATAGGAGCTTACTATTCCAGTTATGTACCATGGTGCTTTGCTCAGGTATTTACCATAGTGAAATATATATTTATATTTGTGGAGCACCCGCCATAGAATTTGTCTCCCACTTTTTTCCATAAGTTTTCGAATGGAGAAGGCTTTTTCAACTATGTATTAAATTATCTCTTTAAATTTTAAGAGGTCTACGACCAGTTTCGACACTAACGTGTCTAAACCGGTCTCAAAAGTCTTTAAATTTGAAGTGATAATTTAATACATAGTGGAAAACTCTTTTTATAATCATGAAAAAACAGTGCTCTATTTAGCCCATTGTCACGGAGATTCTCAATATGTGAATTAGTCAGGACCATCGTCTCTCCTGTATTACAGATCATTGCTTAGTCCTACTGTTCTTGTGACTTCTAAAATGTACACTTGCTGTGGTTTATACCACAACACATCACACAAAATAAATTGTGTAGATTATTATAAATATTTTTAACAAAACATGCATATATTAATTTTATATTTATTTTCAGTCATTCCTGTATATAGACGTGTACAGAGTGATCAGACACCTGGCTCTGGTGTGGTTTGGATTGTTCACACAGCATGCAGCACATTGTCTCTCAGCCAAGTACTGTGATCATCTGCACAGAGCTGCGCTGCATCTAGGAAGGTAATATTTAAAAAAAAAAATTCATTCTTTACTGTACATTTATTCTCTGTACAAAAATCTGTATATATTTATCCTCCCTTGCCTCTTTCTTTATAAGGTAGACAGAGAGGACAGTGTCAAATGAATCTTTTCTTACACATTTCTTTTATTTTCTCCACATTCACTCAGTTTCTCATACAAATTAAATATCTCTTCAACACAACGGCTATCCTCGAGAATTTGATCCACATAGTCAAGCCATGTGGTAACCCTTGACATCTTTGATCAATGTAGTGAAGAATAAAATTAATAAACAACTATTTATGTAATGGATTGATAATTCTGGCGGTACACAAGTAATTAATCCATTTTTTTGCTAATTTAGTTGGGGTGAAGAAGGTCCCATCCCGGCCAACGGTAGCACAATCACAATGTCTATGTCGTCGATGGGTAACAGAGGGAGCAATAACAGTAATAGTGGCACCACTACTGGCGGAGCAAACAATAGCAATAATAATAGTGGAAACAGTAGCACTAGTGCCGCCACGGTGCTACCGTGGTGCCAGAGGATGCTTTCCACACCCGGGACACAAGTTAAACACGGCAGAACATTGTACACATCATTAGGAATGCTTACGGCAGCCGAACCTGGAAATGAGATGCACTGTAGATTTTATGTGAGTAGTTTTTTTCTCACATTTTATATACTTAAAGCTATGGTTATAGTGGGAGGTGAGTTATATTATAATAATACAGAAACTTTTATCTTTTATGAAACCGGTAGTGAGCCAATCTTAACAGATGAAATAGCAATTATTTTGTATTGTGAATATGACTGATAATGTGTAATGTTACTCTTTGATTCTAGGCAATATTCCATGACCCATCTACTCTTCTATGCTGTCTACTTTGCGCCCAAATATCTCTGGTTCTTGTCCAACTGTTTCTCTTATTCAACACAACAGAATGGCATCACGTTCTCTCGTTAGCACTGCTTCTGTTCTCCAACTACTATACTCTCTTCAAGTTGGTGCGTGACTACCTGGTCACGTGGAAGGTGTACCAGGCTGAATTCACCATCCAGGACAAGGCCGAGATCATCTACATCCCATAGTAGTGGCAGACCTTAATAGGACCTGTGCCAGTCTTTCTCAACATTACATTTGTACTCTTCTTTATTTATTATTGCTTCAGTTAAATTACTAAATTGAATTGCAATATTTGGAAACATTTGGACTAAAATGTTATACAATGATTATTATAAAATATCAGTCACAACGACAGCTTTTGGTAAATATTGAACTGGACGTTTAAACAAAGTTTTATACTTAGAGAGTAACATATAAATGAAATTCACATACATACATACCATCACGCCACATCCCTCGCGGGGTAGGCAGAAAGGATGGAGCACCACTTCCTTGTATCCATCTTTCGCTTCGGTCACTGTCATACAATTCCTCGTGCATGCTCTCCTGTTCAATGTACTCAACACGTGAATGTCCTGTAGGATTTGATTTCAATGATCTTGCCATTTGATCCTCGGACGTCCACGTCTCCGAGCACCATTCCTCTCAGCTTAATATATCTTCTTGGTCATTCTGTCCTGATTCATTCTTTCCACGTGTCCAAACGTTTCCCACTATATTTTATAAGTTTTCCAATGACCATATACTGTGAAAAGCAGATGTTATCTGTAAAACGTCACATAATGTCATGTAAAGACATCAAGTTGAACATCGTTAATTCAGTTGTGATTGCAATTTATCCTAAATTTATGTCGGTCCAGTGATATATTTATCAAAAAATCATTCATCATTCAAAGTGGTCCGGAACTTACATTAAAAATACATTAAAAATTATATTGTTATTTGAAATATTTGTAGATATTATAAGAAAATTAAAAATAATAAGTCTTTGATGTTTTGATATTAAGAATTCCTGTTATTGTGAATAAATATTTGATGTTTAAGTCTTAAGATATCTTAAATATATAAGACCACTTTGATTGATTGTTTGACAGCGTGTTGGGGTGTATTTGGATTTATTTCAAACCCAGATACATCTTTTATATGAACAAATATGCGATACAATGAAAATGTGTCTCTCTTTTTGTATGGCAGGAAGAGGATGATTAATGTCTATGTTTTATTCAAATGTTTCCATTGTTTTGTAGTTTTTTTTTTATAACTTTCCTATTAATATTTCATCTTGAATCTACTGGCACAGATTCCTATTTATAAATAAAAAAGTTTACGTCTCAAATTTAAGAGAATTATAAAAATATTAATTATTGATTAGGGCGACGATGATGACGATGATGGATGAAAAAAAGACATGCTGTGAAAATAATATTATAATTAGTGATTTACTGAAAAACTTGATAGTCATTAAGAAAATTATTAATGTAAGATTATTATAAAAAAAAAAAATAATTGAAAACCTTTTGAATAGGCATGTAATTAAACTCTTGGAGATAGTTGTAACTAAATTTATGTGAGTCTGGGTGTTGAAACTTGTAATATAAGGATTGTATTCACTGTATCGGCTGTTCGGTGTTTAGGTAATACAATTCCATAATGGAATTAAAAACAATAATTTTTCACTACATATATTGATTTTTATTGAGAGAGACATCTTTGGTCTTTCAAGGACATTGTCAATATTGATTGACATTGTCTTTGAAAGACATCTCTCTTAATAGAAATCAATATAGTAGAAAAATCATTTGTTTTAAATTTCATAAAGATATAATTATGGTAGTTTTGTCTGTATTAGTAAACTTGAATATCTTGTCAAACTATAGGATATAGATATTTTTCCATTCCGTGCAACTTTCTATTCATTTAAAGATATATGTCAAAATTATTCTTGTGGTACGAAGAGGACAAAATGCATATTTATTACTTCTTATTTTCACCCTTCAATGCTTTCCTCGGAAACTTAGGGTGGCCCCTTTTTTGTCCAATTCTTATTGAACATTCTCAAAACATGACCCAGCTAGAACCATCATGTCTCTTGTGTCGTAGATGCTATAGTTTTTTGATGAGTGCTCTAGTGCCAAGAACAGATATTCCAGTTTTATATCCGTAAACCTTAGCTCTCTTATATTATTAGTCTGTAAGTAATGAAGACAAAATTCAAATAACAGAGCTTAAATTATTAAAGTTTCGACTCCCATAGAATTATGATGCTAGATGTACTACAAATCCTACACATTTGATATTCCTAATAAAATAGTTTTTTGGAATAGACATTCATACTACTAAAAGTTATTAATTAAAAAAAAAAGTGTTTTAATGTGCATTTATATAATTATGTACTGTCCTTTGATATTGATCGCTTAGTTCTGTAAGCCAATAACTTGAAATACTAATATTACTATACCCTCACGCTGTGTCCCAGGTGGGGTAGGCAGAGAGAACGGAACGCCATGTCGATCTATCCTTACATACTTCTTTCTCTTCCTTTGCACTCATCCAGTTTCTCATACATGCACGCCGATTCCTCTTACTTAACACGTGACCGTCCTTGAAAATTTGATCCACGTAGTCAAGCCACATAGTTCTTGGACATCCGCGCTTTACTTTAAATCACGGAATACTAATATTCCAAGGTAAAAAATATTATATTTTCAGAAGTTTACTTTATACACAATTGTGGTATAGATCCTGATGTTATAGATAAACAAATAGAACTTTAACAAGTGTTTTGTTTATTGGGTCATAAAAATTTAACTTTCTAGTAATATAATAAACAAAAAAACTCAATTTTGAAGAATTTCCTGTTGCTGGCTTATGCAATTAAGCGATCAATATAATAAATAATAGTGATTCCTAATAATGTTTATAATTGAAATGTATAAATAAAACACATGTGGTTTTTCATAATAACGTCTTTATTATTTATTTATTCGTTTATCAAATTATCAACATCTGTGAATTTTATAGTACCTATACATGAGGAGTAGTACAACAAAATTTACATAAATTCATTGATATTGATACAACTTTTTTTAACTTCAGGTGGAAGATCGTTTACAATTACTATTAATCTAATTACTGGTAAAGTTTGTTATATCGACTGGTGATTTTTGGTGGATGTTCAAAAAAATTCAAATAGAACAAATATTCAATAATTCCACTTGCGACTTAATTAATTTGTGAGCTGGATTTGGAAAGCATCCACTCTCATCGTCAGGCAAATGTAAAAGGAAGCTTTATTATAAAAGAATGTGACAAATAAAGAAACAACAATCAAAACATTCACGTAATAGGTAAGGATAATCTTTTTTTTTTTGTATTCTATCCAATAAAAGGGTGATTTAGCGAGATAAGCTCTTAACAGAGATATAAAACCATTCTTAACAGATGGAAAACCAAAGCTTTCTAGAGCCGGTTTACACATCAATAAAGTCTCAAAAAGAATTTCAAAATATTTGTTTCAATTTAATTTCATGATTAAACTGGATTTTTTGATATACCTAGTAACTTTATAAATATAATAAATGATAACAAATTATGTACAAAACTATTAAAAGATATAACAACTTATATTTAACAATGAAGATATGTTTGAATTATGACTAATTGTAACATGCAACAATATCTACAATAGTATCTATTCTATGGAGTCCCCGGAGGCAAAATAAGGTCTTCCACTATTTTCTATAAGATTTCAAGTGCCTTATAAAAGGATAAATGAAATATCACAAATAAGACATTAAGGGCCGATCTTATAAACATCCGTTAGTTACATAACCGTCGAAATATACCGAAAAAAGAAACAATCGGTAACTTTTGCGTCTTATAAACGTCCGTTAGCCATATTTCGGTAAAAATCTGTAGGTTAGTATACCGACTGTTTTGGGAACGGTTTTGACATTTAAACCGTCGGTTTATAAGTAATTTTTTTTGTTCGCTAAAGAAAAGGTTATTTCTCTTAAAATATACAGTGTATTTGTGATGCCTCACTTCTTATAAGACATATTGTTCTTGAATTTAACAAGAAAAATAAATTTTCAAACATGATTACGCAATGCTGCGAGGTTAAACTTCAATAATGCGTGTGTATTTGACCGTTGCTATGCATAGAAAAACAATAAATCATAGCAATACCTTTTAAGACACCCATCGGTTTGTTTGGCTTACAAACTACCATCCGTCAGCAACTTACCAAAATGCTAACGGATATTTGTTAAAATGTTTATAAGATCGGCCCTAAGGCTATGTTTACATGAAAAAATTTTGAGAAATCCTTATATTTAACTAACCGTTCACATGAGTGCGCTTAGAGAAAAAGTCTATAGATGCCCGTTTGGATACTAATGTAAAGTCTGTTTGCTGTTAATTTGAGCGCGAGCTTTCATTGCGATTCCACATACTATTTTTGCATCTTTGTTGTTTTGACAAGTAGTGATGAGTACTCTCGCAACGCGTGTTAGCGCTCTTCATCTGAACTCTCATTTTATTTGATTGCATGTTGATGCGCGTTACATGTGAACTTAGCCCTAACATCTTTAAATCAGCAGTGATGAGACACGACACCCATTCTGAATGTCTTATTTTTTATTAGCACACAGAGGACGACCTACATGTTTATTACATGTAGTTGAGCCACTGGCTACGACACTTGCAGGAGATGCTGTGATGGTATAGCACAGAACAATATCTACTAATCCTACTGCTAATTATTTACAAAACGTACATTACTATCTATAAATGCTAATTATCAAATATCAAGTTATATGGATTGGCAAATTTGGCTATATAAATAGGTTTCTGCACATTTCTGCTATCTTGACAGATTTTCTGCTAACCGTGACACATAATTTAGAAATCCAATTTACACTAAATAAAATAGTCATAAAATGCAAAACATTGGGACCCAAATTACACAGATAAAATGTGATTTATACAACATATTTAACTTCTCTTTAATTCCTAATATTTTCTGTAAGTTTTTGAATGTCAACAGATATTTGAAAAAATTAAAACAGTTTACATCTTAAATTCAGTGATGAGATTTGCCACCTATCCTGAATTTCTTAATTTTTTATTGGCACAGAAAGGACACTATGCATGTTTATTACACATAGCTGGTCTGCAGGCTACTACACTTATTGGATATGCCGTGATGGTATAGTAGTAGTAACTTCATGGGTGAACCTAGGGGAGGGCAGTTGCCTCCCACTAGAATCTTGTAATTGGTAAAAAATAGATAAAATCAGTTCTAAAATATGGAAAATTGGTATTGAAGTGGAGAGTTAGCCACAAGTGGTTAAAAATAGTAATACAAAAATAAAGGGATTGCCAACATTTTCTTCTTCAATTTCTGCACCAAATTGAAAACTTGATAATGGGGGATTAGAAAACGTAGTACGCCCATTCTTAACTTCATATATGCACAATATTATCTTGCATATTTTAACCTATTTATAAAGGTAGCATACAAGTCAGTCTCCACTGAGAATTATAATAGCACGAAATTTCCCTACACAATTTGAGTCTAATAATTCCTATGGTTACATAATACGAGTACATAACTTACATATAGTACTCTGATATTTCTCACAAAGAACTAATCAACACTATAGTATTTGATGGAAGTCATATTTATCTATTCAATTTCTGCTAAAAGTCAAATTTTGAAAAAGGTTACAATACATATTCAAATTTGCCCTTGCTCTGCTCAAATATCATAGCAGGTGAAGTAGTTTTAAATGCATTTATTTTATGAACAGTAAGTTTTTGATATGTGTATGTGGACAATTTACACATGTTGAGCTAGTCCCAAAGTAAAATATGAATTTTGTATTATGATTAATAATTCTACGATACACATATACAATATAATAAACACTTACACGTGTAACACCCAGATCCAACATAATTTGAAAAGGACATATTTCATTTTGTCCTGGCTGGAAATTGAACCCGGAATCTCGTGATTCAAAGGCAAAGGGCACTTGGGCACTGTAAAACATAGATCAAATCAAAATCCCAAGTAACAATAAGTTAAATAATGTGTTGGTTTGTTTACCAATGAGAGAAGACTGTTTTTTTTTTAACATTGACATAATTTCCAACTGTACAAAGCAGAATTAAAATTACATAGACATATTAAATAAAATAAAATATTATGAGTTTCTTCATCTTTCGCCCTTCCTCATATGGAAGAGAAGAAGGCTACATTATTCAAAACGATTTTTGTGCCGATTGAGTTACCCTTTAATACAATAACTCTAACCCTTAATACAATAACTAAACACATTGATATAGTACAACTAATTAGTATTAATATGACTAGAAACATAACAGTATATATGTAAAACAATAATTTATCTATGACAAGATATTGGCATTTCTCGAGAAATAATAAAAATATACCGTCGTTGCATATTCAAAAAGAGGGATGTGCAAACATTTTTACTTAGGCATACTCTTTAAAAACTGTTCATTAGGCCATTAAAATTGTTGTTTGGACTTTGACTAAGTATTGAATTTTAATATTTGATACTAAGAATCACTTTAAAAATGGTTATGATGTCATTATAAGCAGTTTATTTTAGAAATGTCAAAACATTTGTAAATTCACATACCCCTTTTTGAATATGCAACAACGATATTTAAAAAAAATATACAAGTCATTAAAAACCTGTAACACAAACTTAAACAAAAGCGTTCAATTTATTATTTATATATTATAGGGTGTGTTGTGCATTGTGACCTATAAGATCTGTTGTACTTCCCCTGCTTTGTTTGGCTGGTATTATCCAAGTAAAGTAAACCATCAAATTCCCAGACATCTTAATATGAAGCTTAGGATTTTGAGGAAGTTTGGAGTGAGGAACAATTCCATACCTTGTTCATGCAAATCCTACAGCATTGCAGTCTGCCAAGACTTGCTAGGTATCTCAGTTTCCTTTTAATTCATTCAACAAGTCACCATTTAGATTTCAGTCTATCTACGGTGACTAGATGCTTGTATTGAATATGACTAATCGAATCAAAACATTTTGTTACAGTTAATAATTTTCACAATTTTTTTTTTACTATGAATATTTGGAATACCTGTGATAGAGTTAATAAAATGAATTTACGGTTATTCTAATCTTCGGCGAATTTCAAAAAATATTTCTTCAATATTCTTCAATTTGTTGATGAATGGAACAAATGGAACGTGTTGTAAAACAATGTTACAAGCTATACCAATCTCAAACCAAGATAATCATTCAAATTTATTCAGTCAACATCACAAAATGTTGAGCTGATTACGTGAATTGTGAATTAGTAACGTAATCTGCAGGTATTACAGAGTTTGTCAGTTTTAGCTGCTCAACTATTTGAACAAAACTAGAATATAATTTTTTTTTAATTAAATTATGAGACCAACTCTTTCATTCAATTTTGCAGCACAATACATTCCTAATGCAGTTGTCAACTGAAGTTGATGAACATTTTCACCACAAAATTTCAATTAAACCATTATTTTCTGAGTTGAGTTTGTGTTTAAAGACTTCCAATATCATTAAACCATTTGAGTTTCTGGGGGAAGTTATCTCTGAAGAGAACAGGATCAGCTCTAAACTCGACTGTCTTCAATGCCATTCTGCCGTAGATCTTAGCCAACTTGTCTACACAAGCTGATCTCTCAATCATATGACCTATGTCGGCTGATAGCATTTCCGTGTTTGTACATTCGGGACATTTAAACTTTTTCCGAGGTGCGACCTGAAAAAAAGTTATAATGCAACAAATATAATATCGGTTCATAGATATAATTCTTCTAAATAACTCAGAAAACAGTAAAAAATTATAAACTAATTTTGAATTATCTTTAAGTTAAAGAGTTATTTGAGTTAAAAAAATCTTATAAACTGCAAAAACACTAAACCATCATCTTTTTATTTAGGATATTTCTATTTACTTAGAAGAGTTATTTGTATCGTTTTTAGTTTTCAAAATAAAAAGACAGTTATCTCAAAACTATGGTTTTGGACTTTCTCTAGTTAACTTGTAACATTAACCATTAGGGAGTTATGGAAAGCGATCTTGCTGTGATGTGTAGTAGCAAAAAAATGCAAAGGAGTGCTGCGACCTTTAGTTTAAATTTGTCGATTCGTGGATGGACATGCATCTTGATTTGTGCAACATTTAGGAGTATATTTTGATACATACAATGATACATGTATTTAAAAAATATTCAAAGCACTTCACATACTATGAATAAAATGGTTTAGCACTAAAATGGTTAAAACCAGATGATAACTAATATCCTCCTATGATGTAAGTATACTCTTAAAGCTGAATCTCAATATACCACACAGGCAGTCAAGATGTCTGATTTATTTACCTTAATGGGAGGTTTGTTAGTGAGGTTAGCCACTAGGAAGTTCATAGCAATGTCTTCGCAGTTCATGTTCTGGTCCACCCATTCCTTGATGTCTCCAGGCATGCCAACCGTGTAGTACCAGGACCATAGCTTGTGGTGAAACGCAGCTCCTGTCAGAACCTGAATACAATGTGCCCTTTATTAATAACTGGATACCATTTCTAACAGAAAATTGATAAACACTTATTTATATTTTTTAAGGTGATTTTGACTCATACATCTCTAATCAGGAATAGATCAAAGGAATAACTCATCTATCAAATCAACTTTAAACAATGAGGTACTAGTGAAGATATCTACATGCTTTAACACTAGATAATGTTCATAAATAAATTCATGAATATACTCAGAAGAAACTCGTGGGATTACACTGCTAGTGCAGTTGTCAGTTTATTACTCACCA
This sequence comes from Athripsodes cinereus, assembly GCA_947579605.1. Lineage (NCBI taxonomy): Eukaryota > Metazoa > Arthropoda > Insecta > Trichoptera > Leptoceridae > Athripsodes > Athripsodes cinereus. The sequence continues at coordinate 25,413,432 of OX388316.1, forward strand.
TGGATATCTGATTGGTCCACTCGCTGTGATATTTCCAGGTTTGTGTAACATTGTCCCAGAGATGCACTCTGGATGGAAAGCCCACAATTCTATCTGGAAACTCACGCCATACTTCAAAGCTGAAACAAACCAAAATCAAATATTTAACCAGATATAAAATAACATTGCTATTTTTCTTTTTCCTTATCATTATTCACGATTAAGATTAAGATCTTATTAAGATTGTGTTATGAGTAATCCTGTAGATCTTTAATACACAGTAAAGATTGATGCCGTTAGCACACCTCCGCGGCGGAATCGAGAAAGCGGCTCCGCTTAAATCTGTCAGTTCGTGTGCGTCGTACGCAAGAGCGAGATGGCATGCTCAAATACATACTGTTTTCTATACATCTATCTCTTTCTAGCACCGTTTCGCCATAGATTACGAAATAAGCATTCACATCTCTGCCTGTTTTTTCGCAGTCTCTGATGTTTCGCTTTTGTGCCGCTTTTGTATTTGTACAATTCGACAGATTTTTGGAGCGAAACCATGACCAAACGTCGAAATAACGTGGGTCTGCGGTTAAGTGAAGTAAGATTCTCTCTATCTATATCATCATGAAATTTCCCACATATGGGGCAGTCACTAATAAACATAATAGTCGTCCTCTCCGTGCCAATATCCACATGCCGTTATTCTACTGATTACTACACTATCTATACCATCACGGCATCTCTCACAAGTTTATTACATGCAGTTGGTCTACTGACTATTCCACTTTATCTATCTATACCATCACGGCTTTCCCACAAGTTTATTACATGCAGTTGGTCTACTGACTATCCCACTTTATCTATCTATACCATCACGGCTTTCCCACAAGTTTATTACATGCAGTTGGTCTACTGACTATCCCACTTTATCTATCTATACCATCACGGCTTTCCCACAAGTTTATTAGATGCAGTTGGTCTACTGACTACCCCACTTTATCTATCTATACCATCACGGCTTTCCCACAAGTTTATTACATGCAGTTGGTCTACTGACTATCCCACTTTATCTATCTATACCATCACGGCTTTCCCACAAGTTTATTACATGCAGTTGGTCTACTGACTATCCCACTTTATCTATCTATACCATCACGGCTTTCCCACAAGTTTATTTCATGCAGTTGGTCTACTGACTATCCCACTTCATCTATCTATACCATCACGGCTTTCCCACAAGTTTATTTCATGCAGTTGGTCTACTGACTATCCCACTTTATCTATCTATACCATCACGGCTTTCCCACAAGTTTATTAGATGCAGTTGGTCTACTGACTATCCCACTTTATCTATCTATACCATCACGGCTTTCCCACAAGTTTATTAGATGCAGTTGGTCTACTGACTACCCCACTTTATCTATCTATACCATCACGGCTTTCCCACAAGTTTATTACATGCAGTTGGTCTACTGACTATCCCACTTTATCTATCTATACCATCACGGCTTTCCCACAAGTTTATTACATGCAGTTGGTCTACTGACTATCCCACTTCATCTATCTATACCATCACGGCTTTCCCACAAGTTTATTTCATGCAGTTGATCTACTGAGTATCCCACTTTATCTATCTATACCATCACGGCTTTCCCACAAGTTTATTACATGCAGTTGGTCTACTGACTACCCCACTTTATCTATCTATACCATCACGGCTTTCCCACAAGTTTATTACATAGTCACCAACTGCATATAATAAACTTGTGGGAAAGCCGTGATGGTATAGATAGATAAAGTGGGATAGTCAGTTCACCAACTGCATGTAATAAACTTGTGGGAAAGCCGTGATGGTATAGATAGATAAAGTGGGATAGTCAGTTGACCAACTGCATGTAATATGCTTGTGGGAAATGTCGTGATGGTATAGATAGATAGTGGGGTAGTCAGTAGACCAACTGTTTGTAATAAACTTGTGGGAAAGCCGTGATGGTATAGATAGATAAAGTGGGATAGTCAGTAGACCAACTGCATGTAATAAACTTGTGGGAAAGCCGTGATGGTATAGATAGATAGTGGGGTAGTCAGTAGACCAACTGCATGTAATAAACTTGTGGGAAAGCCGTGCTGGTATAGATAGATTATAGTTCAATATTTATTATTCGGCCAATATCGGATAATTACTTTGGAATATGCAATTTAGTTCCACTAATTTCACACTACTGCGTACGTAATAGTGTTTATTCGGTATCACGATTTCGCTGTTCGCGTTCCGCGCAAATGTACTAGCTAAAAGCGGTTTCGCTACTACGACTCCGCTCAGCAGTTTCGCTTTCGCTATTTCGCGGCGGAGGTGTGCTAAAGCCCTATGTAAATAAATAAAAATATAATGATATTTACCCAAACTCCAACTCGTCGGGCGTGAGCATAATAATATCATCGTCTATGGTGAGCATACATTCGGTTTCTATCTCATCATACGGATAGAATCTGTTGGAGAGCTTGTTCTCTTTTGTCTGGATTATTTTCAGGGGCTTATTAATTGTGGGCCACTGAGAAGCTGGAACATAAAATGACATAAACATCATCAAATGAATTTAATAATTTATTAATAAAACAAGACATATAGTTATTCCACTGTTGACTTTATTAATTTTGCGAAATAAATTTAGGATTCTCATTTTTTTACATCAACCTACATTGTATAGACTAGATATATTCAAAGGAAAAATGTGACCGAATTTTTTTTGCAACCAAACAAAGTGGTATTGCAAAGTATGAAGAACGTTAATTTTTATTATTGTCAAAGTTCTTTTATGGCTTTGTCAAGTATTTGTTTGGGTAGATGGCGCTCTTGCAGCTGCCTGAACCCACAACTTCTCTTTCTTTTAAATTCAAAATAATAGTTAAACATCAATTAGTTTTATATTTTTTTCATTCCGACTAAAATACAGTGTAGTTTATTTGTTATATTGTTTTTAGTGTTTACTGTGCTAAAGTTTATATAATAAATTGAAAAAATAGAAACATACAAACTAAATCTAATAAAAATTTGTGACAATAATATAGATGAAAGAATGACGAAGAGGATGTATTTGTCTGAAAGAAGAGGTGTGAGGAAGCGCAGACGGCTAAGAACCACGTGGCTTGAGCACGTGGATCAAATCCTAAAGGACGGCCGCGTGTTGAGTTAGAGAAATCGGCGAACATGTATGAGAAACTGGATGAATGTGGAGGAAGCGAAAGAAGTTTGTAAGGATAGATCTATATGGCGTTCCGTTCTCTCTGCCTACCCCTCTGAGATGATTTGAATCATGAAAACGGCGCAATATAAATTATCCAATAATAATAATAAAGGATGAGTAATACTTTAGTATAAGTAGGAGAGAGATCTTTAGCATATCAATACTTAGGAGCAATATAGTAACAGTTTTAAAATATAAATTTAACAGTGTTTTTTGTTTCACAAATGTGTATATTGTATACTACAAAGGCATCTATCACCTTTACCAACCAATTGGCATCATCAGGGTTGAGTGTAAAATTTAAACTAAGAGAGAAATAATTATCTATATTTACATAAAACTTTCAAGGGATGTTAGGTGGGGGTGTTTAAGTACTAATTAATGGGGAGGTTGAAGGAGTTTGGACATGAATAATAACTAGGTACTTTGTGAGATAGACATTTATTACTTTCCGAAGCCTCTGAAACATTCACCTTACGTCCCTTACATTATTATTTCACTATCCATTTTCTTCACATGCCCACACTACTGCAATTAATTTAAATGGATTCCGTTCAATTCATTATTAGTTGTAAGTTTAAGGTAAATCCGGGTTGGTTGGCAGATATTGCAAAACAAAGATAAAACCGTCCTATAAGTTATAGCTAACTGATGATTTTTGATACTGCGTATTTATTAATAATGTAAGTAATGTAAAGTGAAGAATTAAATAAATAAATAATAACAAATAATTACCAGGTGGTGGAGACTTCTTTTGATTGTTCCATATAACCAGTACCTTGTGCAGACTGGGAGTTTTTACCAGTTTGTTGACGAGAGTAAAGAGACTTTCCACTCTGTCGTATGTGAGGATGACAGCCGTGAAGCCGGGGGCCTTGGGGGCAGTCACCGGCAGGAACAGAGGATTGGATGCTGCATCCTATAAACAAAGAATAGTAAAAGATTTTAAGTTAATTAACACTTAATACTTTCAAATATTAAAGGTAAAAATATAGATGCATATACTAAGTTTGTATCAGCATTATAATATTTAAATCAATATAACTCACAGGATTTGGTATCATATTCCACTGCTCATAACTCTTTGCCATCAGAGGGAACACACGATCATTTATAATATCCAATGTTGTCAATGTAATCTTCTCAATGGACGAAAAATAATTATCATATAACCATTTGGATTGACTCTTCATTTCATTTCGACGTTCAACAGATATGCCATTCAATATATTAATAATTTTATTTAAATTATCTTCTGGTATGAAAACAGCAGTTCTATGCCAGTCAATAACAGATTGGAACGGTAAAATAACAGAATCAATTACAATGACAGGAATGCAACCAACGGCCATGGCTTCTAATAGAACAGGTTGAGCGAGTCTAACACCTCTGCCCACAACGCAGAAATGACCGTGTTTCAAGACTTCAGGGTAAGCAAACACATTTCCAGATTTGTATTGACATCTTACAGAATGATTTGTTGGTTCATCATCTCCCTGACATGATTGCAAGAGTAGTAAATTATTTGTCGCATCTGCTATATCTTGTAGATCAACTGTTAGATCATGAAAGATGTTCACTTGTGAAGATATTACTAAATGTGTTCTTTCTATAGCATTAGCATCATCTAATGGTACAGCCGTCGGTGAGTAGAGAGGAATGGATACATCGAAACTAGCTCGATATGTCCAGGTATCAAAGCCTGCTCCAGCTACAAGAGCCCGTCCTGTGTTGATGTCTATCACAGTGTGATATTCTGGTGAAGCTCCCGCTAGCATGTTGAATATTATATGATTTTCTCCATCTTCCCAACTAAAATATTTTCAAATATATTTTATAAATGAGACAAAACTGTTTAAATAATTGTTATGCCATTTTCAATATGGGCTATGTGTATTTTTTAGTTGAAAGATATCACGCTTCTGCGATAAACTCACCCATTGCACAAAATTTATTTGTCTAGTCTAAATTGTTTATTTTCTTATATTGATTTCTTTGTGCAATTAAAATTTTTCTTATTAGGTATTATTATTATTTTCACAGGCAAAATAAAAATATTATAACACACAAAAAATAATTTGCACAGGCTGTAAAAAATATGTTTATTACGGTACAAAAAAAACTGTTAAAATTACTTATTTTTATTGGTAAATTAATATGTATCAGGTGATGTAATCTGAGTTAGTGATGGGCGATATATCGATATACGATTCGATTATATCGATAGTTAAGAACACCGCGACTATTCGATAGTATTGGAGCAAGTCGATTATTTTAATCGATTATTTTAAGTCGATTATTTTAATCGATTATTTTAAGTCGATTATTTTAATCGATTATTTAAAGTCGATTATTTTAATCGATTATTTTAAGTCGATTATAATATTGATTATTTTAAGTCGATTATAACAATCGACTTGCACAAATCGATTATAAGCATTCGACTTTTGATCTACCCCTTCAATAATTCGACTTCGACTCGTGTTAGTCGGTTCTTAGAATTCGATTTCAATACAAGTTGATAGTTGCTACTAAAAGTATAGTTGGATATAGGGATGAACCATGACCAATATCCATTTAGGTACCTACCTACCTATAAGTATAATACAATATTATATTCATACACGACGCCGTGCGGGACAACACCACAACGATGATGCAGTGTATTACAATGTACTCACTCATACATATTTGAATTTTGAATACAGTCCTTCATTGTGTACCTATATCGCGCATTTCCGGCATCGAAGTACAATTATTGTTAGTGATTAAAGTTACTCATAAAATAATGACAGGATAAGTGGGGTGGACATTTTTATGATTTTTCTTTTCAGTAAAGGAAAATAAAACAAAACAACTGTCTATAATAAACAGTTTTATTTCAAAGGATCTGCATTTTACTAAATAGGGTAGAAGGTTTACATACTAATAATTTGAGTTATTAATTTACATACCAACGAATAAATACTAAATAATTAAAAAGCTATACCTACTTGATTTCTAAATCATCAGCGATTAATATTTGGAATATTAAGTAGGTACTCAGTATTTTACATTTAATATTACATGTATATAGAAAATAGGCTATATGGACATAGAATAATACGTAGGTACTATAAACTAAAAGTTTGGTTAAGACAACGAAACAGAATAAAGCCACATACTTATTACCAATTATTTATTATTATTTGATAATAGTACCCCCTACCAATATTACAATTAACTCGTAAACATGCAAATTGACAAATAAATCACAAATTGGTTATTTTATTTATTTATAGTTTTATACATAAAGTGAACAAAATACAGAAATAGCCATGTTAAAATTGGACGCAACAATAAACCATGCAATTTGATCACTAGGGCGAACTTATTGCAGTTCTGCGATCTCTTCTAATTGTCATTCGATTATAAAATAGTTTTTTGCAGAATGTTCCCCGTTCATAAATCAGCCCCAGTTGGCTGGGTTGCCTAGTAAAAATGTTTCTCTAATGAATAAATAGGTAGGTAAATGTACAGATTATATATAATTACATTATATTATCTACTCAACACGAAGGATATCTAGGTAGGTACTAGGACTACTAGGTACTGCATACAAAACAATGAAGAATAAAAGGAACTTGTATCTAATGTCCAATACTAAAAATCGGAAAAAAAATAATTATTAAAGAATACTCCAAATTTAAATTCCACAGAGAGAGTAAAGAGACAATACACAACAAGATTTAATTTCAATAGTTAATACTTAATTGAGAGTTCAAATTTGGTGGTTCTCTTTTTGCAAATTGCCACAATACTAACGTGTTGTGTGCTAGGCATTCTTGAAGAGAAAATAAAATTGCGGACCTTGAGTATTGTACTTCTGTTGTAAAGATACAGTCCGTCCAGTTTATTAGAGTGCCTACGTAACAAATTACGCATTGTGAGTCAAGCATTCGTATAAAATGAGGCTGCTCCCTAAGACATTTGACATTAACATTTCAAAAAATTAAAGTACTTACCTATCAATTGAATTATATGTAATGATAAAAAATATTTGGACGCAATATACCTACACATCTTGCATGTATGTCGCAAATTATTTATTTATTCTTTTTGCACATCATCATCAACAGTGTTAACAAAACAATTTAAAACATATAATATTACGATAATATGCAGTGGCGAGATTAAACAGAGATTTCTTTCATCTAACTATGTCATACTAATACATAAAGACATTTGAAATTAACATTTCAAAAAATTAAAGTACTTACCTATCAATTGAATTATATGTAATGATAAAAAATATTTGGACGAAATATACCTACACATCTTGCATGTATGTCGCAAATTATTTATTTATTCTTTTTGCACATCATCATCAACAGTGTTAACAAAACAATTTAAAACATATAATATTACGATAATATGCAGTGGCGAGATTAAACAGAGATTTCTTTCATCTAACTATGTCGTACTAATACATAATTGAAAAATGCATATATGTATATAATTTAAAATAAGTAGGAGTTAATGACTCCTGAGATATCCGGGTGTGAGGTGGATCTTTTTTCAAAACTATAAAATGAATTGGGAAAGTTAGAAGTCATCGCATTCTAGCGATAAACTCGCCCTCTGTACATTGAATTATATGTTTTTATGATACTTTGTATTCATTTGAAATATTGTAACCAATGTATAGTGAAGAATAAAATAAATAAATCAGTCAAGGTTTCCGTTTAAAAATAATAGCTCGTTTAATTTTTTTGGTTTAAGTCTATTTCTTCTATCATTGGTTACCAATGCAGCTTTGCTAAATATACGTTCCGATGGAACGGACGTTGCAGGAATACAAAGATATTTTGATGCTAACATAAATAATTCCGGAAAAGTGTTCACATGTGTCTTCCAAAATTCTATTGGGTTTTTCTTCCTGTCTAGGTAAGGCAATTCTAAATATTGTTTGAGTATTAATTCTGCGTTAGTACTGGGGGTAAACACTGCTCGGACGGATGAAACTTCTCTATCGAAATGGCTCCATAGCTCATTTTCATTTGTTTCTGTTGTAGTTTCCCAAATACTGTCATCAGAAGAGTTTGTAGCGGGATTTCTGTTGGCACTATTTTCTTTTTCAATAAGAAGCGAGCATAATTCATTGGTAATTAAATAATGTGCATTATTCGCATTTTCAGAATCAGAAAAAGCCATCTTTTTAAATCTAGGATCTAAAAATGTGGCTTTCGCAACTGCGTCGTTTCTTTCCAGCAAGCTGAGGCGTCTAGATGTGGTCTGAATTAGTGATTTTTTAAGTGTTTTGCCAATTTCTGTTGTAGGATTTTTGTTTGACAATTGAAGTTGTAGGCCTTTAACTAATGGTGTTATACGAGATAGAGTGGGGTAAGTTTCTCCGGATAAGTCTGTTGTCATAATAACAAATAGTTTTAAAATAGTCACGCATTCATCAACTGCGGCCCATTCCGACGAATCCAAATTATCTGGTGAAGATACTAAGGAAGACAACGCTGCAGAGAGGGGTAATTTTAATTGAGATAGTCTTTCTAACATCAATACAGCAGAATTCCAGCGAGTAGAAACGTCCTGCTTAAGCTTAAGTTCCTCAAGCCCCATTTGTTTTTCCACCTCTCTCAATTTATATGCTGCCAAATTACTTTTTTTGAAATATGTGACAATTGTTCTGCATTTAGTGAGTAAAATTGTCAAATCTTCACTTTCCTTTATTGCGTCATTGACGCATAAATTGAGCGTATGCGCAGTGCACGGATGGTGAGTCATATGCAAGTAATCAACTACGGCTTTCTTCATATTTGCCGCATTGTCACTGACAATCGCGCATATCTTATTTTTTAAGGACCATTCATCTAGTATTGCTGAGATGGAATCAGCAATATTTTGAGATGAATGGTTTGTCAACACCTCTTCAGTTGATAAAATAGACGACTGAAAATTAAAATTAGAAATGTAATGAGCAGTGACGGTAATATAACTTCTATTGTTGTCCGATGACCACATATCTGTTGTCAGCGCAACATACTGTGCTTTTTGAACGACATCCGTAACCTTGGATTTTATGGAATTATACATGTTTGATAATAGATTTTCGGTTAGTACTTTTCTTGACGGAAGTTTATATTCGGGTCTGAGAGTGCGGGTGAAATAGTTGAATCCTTTGTTTTCGACAATAGACAGAGGTTGGCAATCTATTGCGATCATTTTCAGTAATGCCTTATCAAATCGCTCTTTCTGACTCTCTGATAATATTGATGAACATGAATAAAGACGCATTTGTTTTATACGTTTAGGTGGAGGAGGAATAATGACCATGCTATCTGCAGAAGATACAGCAGAAATAATTGGAGGCGTTGGATCCAAAGAATCTGTTGTCAATCGTTCAGTAGGTCTCAATTGTTCTTCTGTTTGGGTCAAATGTAACGGATGTTTTCCTTTAAGGTGACTGTGAAGATTTGATGTATTTCCAGAGTTTTTATATGAAGCATTACACAATCTGCATTTTGAGGAAATCCATTTTTTGTTTTCAATATTTTTGTCAAAAAATTCCCATACTATTGACTTCTCACGTCGCGACATTTTCAAAAAAGTATGCACCTATTCAAAAAACAAAATGTGGTTATGTAAACAAAATATAGCAATTTCATCGGCCTTTATGATTCATGGGTACTAATAGGCAGACTTAAATGTCCAAAACGACAAAGTAATAAAACTGAGCACGTATCTACAATATATAAATATAAAAATAAGCATAATTTCAAATATTACAGATAACGATAATTTCAAATATCTAACTGTGAATATCAAGGGCCGATTGTACCGGAAACTGAAGCGGTAGCTGTGTCAGCTGATCAGTGATCGCTCCATTCCTAGCAATTTTTATAACCTAATAGGAAAACCAAGTAACTGCCAGAAAATTAAAATTGAGGAATAATTTAAACTTATAAGATAAAATTTTGTGGATCATTTTATTTTTAGTTTAATAAGGAACAATAATTACATAAAAAATACATGCATTACGATGTTTCATTATATGAAATCATATAACCTAGGTCCTAAAATACTCCCGAACATGTAATGAAATTTATGCTATATTACTAAGCTAATGAAAATGAGTGGATAGCAACAAAAACACTATCTAATGGTATTAATTATAATTATAATAATAATTATATATTTATTATAATAATAATTATAATTAATACATATTACTATACCTACATATTTTTATTTTTTAGCAGATGTAATAATGTCTAATTCCAGCATAAGTAAAATGTGCCACATTTGTATTTTACCATAATATATTTGATCAGCCTGTCTCACAGTACTACGAGTAAGTACGTTGTCTGCTAATTCTTTAAGAATATTATTTTATGAATCCCTTAATAAAGTAGTTCACGTACAAAGAAGTTAACGAGTAGAAGTACATTGTCTGCTTATTCTCCAAAAATACTTTGCTTTACTTGATTAATAAATTTCTTCGTTAGATTGTAATAATATGTAATATCTTTTAAAGACCGTTACTTGGTTTTACTATTAAGCTGTCTACAAGTAGAAGATCTCTTAGTAAAAAGAGAGACACTACTCGCGTAGTTACCTGAACAATTTTGTAGGCAATATTAATATGAGAACGTGAGCATTCACATTTCACAACCGCATCCTTCGACGCATAAAAACAAACTGAATTAAAGCGTGAGGAAGTGAGAGGGGAGTAGATGCGTATGTTTCGTTGACGATAGTTTTGTACTTCGTTTTTCCGAATATAATACTATCGTAAGACACGAAAATAACCGAATTCAAAATAATCGATTTTTGTGTTATTCATACCGCGCTACAAATAATCGATACTACTTCGATATATCGATTATTTTTTACAAGTGAAGTCGATTATTTATATCGATTGTGAATTGTGAACGACTTCGATTATTTCGATTGTAAAAATATGATACTATCGCCCATCACTAATCTGAGTATACCCAAAGTTTGAGAACTTCAAATGTTCCATTTTGATACATTTTACAATGATATATTCTTATGTGTATTCAACTTACTAACATTGAAATAAATATTTAAAAAGTTTATAATAAAAAGTATTTAGTAGATTTACAGATATTAAGCTGCTGATTGCACAAGTATAAAAACAGCATAAAACATTATAATTATAGATTCCACAATATAATAAAATTTGACTTACAACTTCAAACTATGCAAAGCCTGCTGTACCAGCTTCAAATTAAGTCTATTCTGATTCAGCAAATCAATACTTGGCACAAAGAGGCAGGCCTCTGAGGGATTTGAAGTATAATACTTGCTGCCCACAATGGTCTTTAAGATGAAGTAGAATTCTTTAGACATTGTCGGAGTCGCAGAGTTCCCTTGGTAGTCTACATATTTATTGGGTGGATAAACATATACTGATATTCTGTTATGTCCTCTCTGACCACATCTATACACATTAAAACAATCCCAATAAGTGCATTTTGGATTTCTAGGACGTGGTCTCTGAGATGTCTCTGGTAAAACTACCTCAGGAATATTAACCACATCGTCTAGTGTTAAATCTTTGTATGTTTCTTTTTTATTACCACTTATAGGAAGAAGATGCAGAGCAATTAAACAGAATATTGAAATAATCAACACAAGAAATAAAGTTATGAAGAAATGTCGGTATGAAGTTGATATCCATTTGGGATTATTACCACTCTTACAAACACTTGTTTTTGTAATCAACGTCATTTTAATATCACAAATAGTTAGCCTAGAGAATATTTATTTGTTAAATGACTTAATATTCGACAAATTTTAAGTTATTTGTAAACATTTTACACCCATTGTGGAGAATCTGTCAGAGTGACAATTTGGTGAGAAAACGTCAATATTTCAAACCATAAGCAAAGATGCAACGAAAAAGATGCTGTTGATAAAAGTGCGAAAATCAAAATATATTGTTTTACCATCTCTTTCCTTTTAATTTAATAATCATCGTTAATAATAATATTGTTGTAGGTGTTGTGATAGCTGGGGGATTATTTTTTTTTGTTTTCAACGATCTTTTAACAATATTCTTCGTATAGCAATATTACATATTTTTTGTACATGGCAAGACAAAGTTATTCAGTTGTCAAAAGAGAAATTTTGTTTTTCCCGTTGAAGGTTGTCACGTATCGAAAAATACAATAATTTTCTTAAAACGAATGAATTAAAATAAATACAAAAATGGCTGTATTACCTCCAGATCCCGTGTTTGGTTTAAGACACATCTCAATGGGGCCAGTGCATAGTTTGTGCTTTCACTGTCCGAGTTACGAAAATGAATATTTGCTCGCAGGAACACAGGATGGCTATGTATTTACCTGGGATTTAAAGGTATGTCGATTTACTTATTCATTATTATTTAAATCATATAAAAATGTATTATTTCATGTTAGTTTGCAATACTTTCTCTGAATGTCATTGCCCTCCATAGCTTTCCTTTTCAGTATAAAGTAGGTTTACTATTTATAGATACAGATAACACGGATACAAATCCTATCGTGTTACAAAAACTTCTCAAACAATGCAGTGTAACCTTAAGTACATTCATACATTATTTGTGTGGCCCCAATTCTGGAACAAAAATCTTGGCCTTAATCAGGATTTTCCACAGTGATTCACTGTTAAAACTTTGGACAAAGTGGTGACTCACATCACAGTTGATAGACTAAACTCTTCTAGAAATACAAGTAAACAAGGAATGAATCACCACAGAAATTGTGAAATACAAGTTGTTTACTATATGGCTAAGATATGAACATCTCTCAGATTGTGTATTTGCAATGTCATAGTTATGCCTTTATTACTTTATTGATGTTTTTCAGTTGATCTGTCTAATTTCTAATGATTCAGCACTTTTGCTAAAAAACATATTTATGGAAATAAAAGTAAATTATTGTATGCATCCTTAAGAGGGTGTGTTTCGCAACATCCACCTATGCCAACTGTATGTAATAAACTTAAAAGTCATCTAATCCTTGTCTATAGATAATAAAACATTCTGGATTAGTGGTATAAATTTATTTATCAATGTATTATTTAATTCTGTTGGTTTTATGAATGGTTTCCTTTACAGAATAATCGACACAGTAATAAGTTGTCAGTTGGTCAGACACCTGTCCTCAGCATCCATCACACGGCTGACACTATGTATACACAAGAGAAAGAAGGCATCATAAAGATGTGGGCCACTTCCCCCGCAGGATATACTCTCCAGAATACTCTCTCCACAGACTATTGTGGATTCTGTCACTGTCAAGTATCTGAAGTTTATAATATGCTCATACAACCACAGAGCAATTCCAGAATCAAAATATCAACACTCAATGGTAAAGAAATTCTTACTTTAACTCCTGATTCAGACACAAAGTTGGGAGAAGTAATGTGCTTTAAATTCTTAGAAATGACACATAATCAATACATATTAGCCGCTTATGAAAGCGGAGATATGTTCTTATGGGATCTCAAAACACAGAAGACAGTTAGTAGACTTAAGCTGCGAGACTGTCCTCTCACTATTGATTATGATCTCTCCACTGGTCGTGGTGTTTATGGGAATGCTTCGGAGTTTATCCAGGTGTTTAACATGTCTCGAAATGATTTGAGTTTAACTTTTAAATGTGATATACCAATAAGAAATCCTGGTGTTAACGTATTAAGGATACGGCAGGATAAAAAAGTATTTATGAGCGCTGGATGGGATGGAAGGTTACGAATATTTTCCTGGAAAAGTCTTCGTCCTTTGGCCGTATTAACTGAACATAAAGCGGCTTTACAAGATGTCTGTCATTCAGGGAAACCTCTATCGTTATGGGGTTCTCCTATTATGGCGGCGGGGGGTTTGGATTGCACTATAACCTTGTGGGATATATATAACTGATGGTTTCAGTAAACCATCTTTAGGTAGACAATTTTCTCGTACCAAAATTACAAACGATCTTATGATTTAAATAAAATTATATTTTTGAAAAATTTGACCACTCATTCGAGCTCGAAGCATTTAAATGAATTTAGGTTTTGGGTGCCAATTTCAACCACCCAAGGACGTGTTCATTTTAAATATAATATTATATAGTTGTATATCACATTTTTTGGACATATTTACTGTGTGTGTATTTGTGTACTTATTATTATTAATTGCTAAGTAAATAATTGTTATTTTATATCATAATCTTATTATGATATTGATACTATACGGTGTATAATGGAAAAAAAAATATCAAAGATATTAAATCAAATTAAACTAAATATACTGTTTGAAACAATCATAATTTAATATAAAATGTATATTTATTGGCTTGAATTATGTATATTAAGTAATATAATGATGATTCAAATATAGTAAAATATATAAAAATGTGTGTTATTACAGAGTAAGTAGAGAAATATTATTTTTTAATGTTTAAAACGTAAAGACAAATTATGCAAAATAATTTGTGTTTAGAAATATCTGTGTTGCTATTATCACATGTAAGAATTCAGTCAATGCTGTTGACCGCGATACTTGATAGAAATTCATCTATAATTTGTTACAAATAAATCACAGATATTTTCAGTGCTTTCAAAAGATTTTATTGATCGCTAGTCGGGTTTTCAAGATTTTTTGTTTCATCATCAGGTTATGATGTAAACTGTGAAAATTCTGATCTTTAACTTATGTCGTAATAAAAATGGATGTGTACTTGTCTCTATTAACTGAATTTTTGTTGTTTTATCAATTTCATAGACAAATAAAAACTTTTTGTATTAATTGTTATACTTATCTTTACGATTTTAGTTTTCAAGAAGCTACTTCAATTGTTAGTCTAGACACGTTTAGTGAATTTTCAACATATATGTTTTAATTACATAGGTAATACTGCAATGCATTTTAATATTTTCCAATATTATAATATAATATGTTTTTTTATACTTTTATACGTTCCTACATAATATTACTTAGTTATTATTTTTTAATTGCTTAGTTATTATCGATAACATGTATTGTTTTAATTGACACGAAGAGTTTATATAAATATAACTTATTTATTTATTTATTTTGTTTGTATAGTTATTACATACAAAGACATGTTTATTTTATATATTGCTGTGTTTATTTTAAGTTTTTTTTATTGGTGTAGGATTTTAAATCATTTAATGTATTTCTTATTGTACATTAAGATTAGATATAATTATTGTTTCTACTTTATCTTTTCGCCACCTATTCTTCGTTAATTGTGTTATTTTGAGTTATCAAGAAAAAATATTAACACAGTTTAATATTTCATATACAACATACGAGACCAGAAATGCAAATCTGTTTATAATCTCATTACCAATATGTTTATTTTTTCATTATTGCATAAAGCATAATAAATAACAGAAATATTTTCTATTGATTGAGTAAGTTTGAGGAGATTTGATGTGTTGTAGAATATGTTTAGAATATTTTCTTTGACATCTGAAAAGTTCCTTATTATAAGTTTTTATAAATTACAAGCTTCATAATATTGATCTTAGTTCAAATTCATGTTATATTTTTTACTTTGTCCTCGCATGTTCAGCTGCTTATTGTAATTTTAACAGAAATATTTTCTATTGATTGAGTAAGTTTGAGGAGATTTGATGTGTTGTAGAATATGTTTAGAATATTTTCTTTGAGATCTGAAAAGTTCCTTATTATAAGTTTTTATAAATTACAAGCTTCATAATATTGATCTTAGTTCAAATTCATGTTATATTTTTTACTTTGTCCTCGCATGTTCAGCTGCTTATTGTAATTTTAACAGAAATATTTTCTATTGATTGAGTAAGTTTGAGGAGATTTGATGTGTTGTAGAATATGTTTAGAATATTTTCTTTGAGATCTGAAAAGTTCCTTGTTATGAGTTTTTTATAAATTACAAGCTTCATAATATTGATCTTAGTTCAAATTCATGTTATATTTTTTACTTTGTTCTCGCATGCTCAGCTGCTTATTGTAATATTTAATCGTATCTACTTAATTTAATGTAGTTTTGTACCGATGGCTTATGGCATCTTAATTTCTTATATTGTTCTCTTCACTAATTTTGTTGAAGATGAATTGTAAATTATTTTGTAATTTTCGTGACTACTTATTATACTTTGACTCCAGAGTATTGAATTTTTTTAGCATTATTTTATAATTTATGTTTTTATACAGAAATACAGAAGTTTCTATATCAAATGTAGTGCACTTAAATAATATATTTAGGTACCAAGAAAACTTGACATCTCTGTACATATTTATTTATAAAAAGTCATGTGGCAAAAACAATAAAAGTCAATATGGCAAAATCATGCACAAGTAGATGCTGTGCCTTTATTAAAATTAAGGATTTTGTGCATCTGTATTTGATCACTGTGAAAATAATTTTTAAATCTATCTACACAACACGGCATATTTTGCAAGTTGGGTATTCAATAGATTGACTACATTTAATAAACATAAATTTCAGTGATAAAGAATTTCAGAAGACCTATGTTAGGTGTCCAATCCTCGCTTGGAAAAATTGTAAAATATTCTTCAACAAAACCTGAGAGATTATGAAATGTTTCAAACTCTGATACCAAATCAAAACCTCATGACGGGGAGTAATTTTTAGAAATTCTCAAAACTGAGACCTAAAATGTTTGTAAAACTATATTTGTGTGAAAACATGTGCCAGTAGACCATTTTGCCCGGGGCATTTTTCAGCCTAGGTCACTAATAATATATTTATTTTATATAGTCATTAATAATATATTTCTTTTTATAATATCTTTCGAATCATTTAAAAGAAAACAGTTTTCAAAAAGACTCTTGCCCTGAAGATGCAGCAAGGCAAAAGCGCTCTGCAATTAGAATTTAGCCTATATTAATTGACTAAATAAGCATACGTGAAAATTAAACAGTGTTTAGTTTAACAATTTTAAAACTCATATTAAAAGAAAACACTTCAAGGGAGAATTTTTGTGAGTGCGAATAAGAAAATGTGAGTCCTTGATCTTATCTTCAATATATTCTTCTGTATTTCTGTTTAGAATAGATGATTTATATAATATAAATATTATAATCTGTCAATGTGAATGTGATATTATGTCAATAGTGTGCAATATTAAACTATATTGCCACTTGTATACCTTATAATTATCTTATAATATATAAAATATATTCTGGAATCACTATTATTATTTATTTGATAGTTAGATGTTAGCATGAATCAGCTAGTTCAATAAAAGAACACACAATTTTTCTTAAAAACAATTTTGTAAGAATTATAAATTTACCTAATTACTCTAATTTTGATTTAACGTACTTCCTCACCAGTGTAAAAAAGGCATCTTCAAATCCGGCCAACGATCAATGAAAGGAAATAATCACCTTTCTTTGTCCATCTTAGGAAGCTACAATAAAGACAGTTACTCCAGAGGTAGCTACAATAATTATAAATAAACTAATTTGAATGTGTTTCTGTCAAAAAATGTCATTCCTTAAAATATGGTGTGTTAGATGGTTTTGTAGGTGATATTAGTTTTTTATGATTTTAAAATATGATGTCAAGTGATTAGCGAAATGCTTTTTAGCTACATGTCAGGACTGTTAAACTCGTTATCTGACTATCAATAATCCGCCATGGGGTGAATTGTCTTAAAGTTAGATAAGCATAAATATGCAAGCATACATCTGCTTCTCTTTGACCAATTGGAGGCCAATGCGCCAAGGTACTTCCTCCAGGGTTCCATCATAAACAATATCAGTTTTTTTTTTAAAAATTAATTTTGATTATTGCACAACTTTTATGTTAGTAAATTTGCTCAATATAGTTGCATTTATTTTCAATTACTGTGCACAGTTTTAGTCCACAGATAATGGAACTATTTTTATCATCATCATTATCGTCTCACCCTACAATGGTCCTCTCGGGAGCGCAGGGCAGAAACCAGCCTCCTCCATTTAGAGCGTCTCTGTGTCAATTGGGTCACCTCTTTCTATAACATTTCTAACAAATTGATGTCGTTGTTATTGAAGAATGGATTGTGAAAGAGATACATCCTAGCTATCGGAACCCTTGTGGACGAAATAAAGGTACTCCTTTTGGCCAACTATCTCTGGACATTCTCAAAACGTGGCCCAATTAAGACCATTGTGTCCCCTGTTTTCATAATACATATACTTAATTGAAATTTAAACAGACTTATTTTGTAATGTAAAGACTAATTAAATGAATTGAAAAATAATAAATGTAGTCTAGGGATAAATATTATGTGCATTGTTGTTGTACTAAAATTAAAATTATTATTGATGTCATGGTTAATGTAAGATGTATAATAAAAAAAAAAGTGCTAATATAAGCAATATTGTTGTTGTATAATAAGAATAAGAAAAGATGTTATACATACAGTTTACAATATTTACATCGCAATATTTCTTGTTATTTTCACCAACCATTCTTACATCATTAGTTACATTTTTTCTCACATATTATATTATATTGTTCCCTTTGGATCTTATTTGAAGCGGGGACCTATTGCACTTTGCCACTTTCTTCGGAGATACTTGCTGTCCATTGCCACTGCTTCCAGGATCTCTAGTAACTCCGAATCAAGTCTTTTGCTACACATTTTTGACACCTGCTTTTGCCAGCTTCTTCTAGGGTGGCCCACCAGCCTTCTCTCTTCCACGTAACTTTATCCTGTCTTTAAAATATTTAAATCTCTCTCTCTCTCTCTCTCTTCCGTTATGGCATCTCCCGTAACTGGGATTGCCAGTAGATTCCTTTGACAGCATAATATAATAGCATTAGTGGAGTTGTAGAGGTTAAAGTTTTCTTCACTTTAGTGTTAGACAAGTAAAACAAAAACTATAGTAGAAAGAAACACTTGTTTCAAATTACATAATTATGAAATTCTTCTACTTGTGCACCGACACAATTAATAAAACAAAAACTGTTGCAACTAAATCCAAAAGTGTGTTATTCATATTTACATAGTTATAATTACATGAAACATAAGGAAAAAACTGTTATATTAGGTATGCTAAAAATAACTAAAGAGTAAATCATAGGTATAATTATAAAATATGGAGATAGTTAAAAGGCGCCAAAGCAATAATATCTGGAAACGTCATTAAATATATTTTTATAACCTGTTTAAAACTTGCTGAATATTTAAAAATCTTTACTAACTCATTTTGGATTGCAACATATGTTTTAGATGGCATAAAACTAATACCTAGGTGGGAGTAATACACTATGACATGTTTTGGCCAAAGTGACTTATGAACATATTGTTCTAGTCCCCATTAAGTTCTTTAATGACACATTCACAGTAAAGAATACGTCTCCCACTCTTTTCTGTAAGTTTTTGAGCGACTTGAAAAATGCTGGTGTTTGTTAAACAATTAACATCTACAATTCAACGATGGGGCATGGTGCCCATTATAATATGATAAATATGTTAAAAGAGTTTTCTTTAAAAATCTTTTGACTGCTCTTCTGTAAAATGGCGCCTCGCGACATAGATTAGTTTTGCTCCGGCATACACATACAATATACATGTTTAACATTTTGAGTTATCCTTCACTACAAACACCTATGATGATTTGTCAAGAATAACAATTAATTTAATAATAAAAAAGACGTGTGTTGTATAAGATACTTATAAATTATATCGATGATCCATTTCTATAGACTAACAACTAGAAATATTTGAGGGGGTTAAAAGCAAAATCACTAATGCGTTTGTTGAACATTAGTGATTTTGCTTTTATACCCCTCACCTCAAAATCTATATTTTTGGTTTATTACATGTAGAAAGTGATATTCTTTCAATTTCACAAATAAAAAATTAAAAAAATTCTAACATTTTTTTTTTAATTAAAGAGTTTCCATTAGTCTAAAATACTCTTCAAAACTTTAACGTTACTTATCTTGGAATATATAAATAATGAGATAAATTTTTATTCGTGTTCTTATTTTTATCGTTTTTTTTGTGTTAAGTGTTAATATGACGTGGTTAGATGGAAGAAATCACTATAAAGTGATAATCTCGCCACTGCATATCATCACATTTTTTCTTATGTAAACTGATTTGTTGATTTTGTTATGTGAATGAATCATCAGTGCAAGAAGTATAAATTAAATAAATAAATAAATATTAGAATTTCGAGTTGTTGGTTTAAAGAACTGGAGAATTGATATGTGAATAATAATATTACTAAGTAGTAAAATTTATGTTGTATACTTACTGTATATGTTAAAATATTATTATTATATATAAATTATGCTGAATAAATGTTGTTGAAAATACCTTGAAATGCAATTGTTTTCATTTTCCTGAAATGTTTCATATCTTTTTATAAATGCACTCAATATCTCTGTAACATCATGACATCTCCCGTTAGTGAGGTAACCAGATGATTAAGTACAGGTGATAAACTTGAAGTTAGTCCTCTCTGTTTTTTTTTATTCTTCATATTTTTTGGATACCAGTGTTCCACAGGACACTTTCACAGTTTTTTTTTCTTCTTTTTCTGCCTACGCTACAGTTAATGTCCATATTACCATAGGATATAAAAAATCTTTTTTATTTATTTTATTTTATTCTTCACTGTACATTGGTCGCAATATTAAAAAATAAAACAGTGTCATAAAAATAACAGTTATACAATTCAATGTACAGAGGGCGTGTTTTAAAATGCGATGTCTTCCAACTAACTAACATTTTTAAATTAAGTAATCAATGATCTTTTCCATGTCCATTGCTACTTATAGGTATTATGGAATAACACCTAAGCTATATACATATATCATCAATTTTAACCCAGATTAAGATAATGTGGAATTGTCTTAAAGAGTGGGTATGAGAAAGCGCTAGTTTCTGAGAACCACGCGGATCAAATTCTCAAGGATGGCCATGTGTTCAGTAAGAGAAATTGATGTGAGTGTTTGAGAAATTTTATGAATGCAAAAGAAGTATGTAAGGATAGATCTTTATGATATTCCTTTCTCTCTGCCTACCCCACTTGAGATAGAATATAGTATAGCAGTTAGGATAATGTTTTTTTTTTTTATATTCTTACCATATTTACTTTTCTCCTACAGAAGGACATGGAAGGAGTGTAATCAAAAAGGAAGTCGCCCACTTTAATGATTTTTCCTTAATCAATATTATTGTTTACTACTTTGGTTCTTTCAATGAAAAACCCAAGAACATCTGCCTTTTTTATTGTTCATGGCATGGAGTAGATATCCTGTATACTCATTACTTGCACTTAGTCCACTGGCTACCCCACTTGTGGAAAATATTGTCATGATAGACTCTTCATTTAAAAGAAAAAATAATAATAAAATGGAATAAAACACAGAAATTTAAGTCATGAACATATAACATTTATTTTATATTTCAACGGAGTGGATTCTAAAAATCCAATCTAATATTTTATGCGAATAAATTATTTACAACATTATATTATTAAAGATTAATATTACATTCTTAATCAACATTATTAAAAAAAAAACATTTTAATATTTGGTATTTCGGTGATAAAAAATAAAGGTGTAAAATTTTAATGATAGAATGTCCAAGCTCATGTCCTTCCAGAAGGACCTTCCGGCAGGACACTCCGACGAGATAACGTCCTTCCAGCAGTACTTTTTTTCCGCCATTTTGTTCGTCGAAATATGTTGCTTTAGCGCGAACGCGGACAGCACGTCTTATACTCGCAGCCATTTCGAATCAACTGATTGTAGAAAGATGATTCAAAAACTCGCTAAAAGAGAAAGAGATGCACTATATATCTGCTTTTATTGTATCCTGCTAGCAGGCTTAGAAAGTCTCCAATAACCAAAGACATTGCATCCTACCGGTAGGACATGTAGTCCTTCTAGCAGGACGCTGGACGTTCTATCATTAAATATATTCGACCCATTACAAAGTGTATAATGAAATATATTTTGGCCACTAAATTTAAAAAGGTGATTTTTATAAAATCTGTAGATAGGACCTTACATTTTGGGTGTTTGTTTCAAGGATTTTGACTGTTGATTCAAAATAGATTACCTTCTAATAACTAATATGCATGGAGTGTGATGCAAGAAATTTCAAAATAAATAAAAGTTGTCTATGACAGGTTATAATTTTGCCAATTTGATTTCATTTGTCTATCATCACCTACTGTGAAATCTAATTCTATGAATTAACTACCTTAAATATTCTTATTAAATCTAAGAGTATGTGAAATGTATGAAACTAATAATTTAAGCATGAACTGTCTTTCTAGTTTTGTTTGATACATTATTACATTCTTCCGTATCTCCAGATACTTCCACCAATCTCCGTCTTTTTCTCAACGGTCTGGTTGATTCGGATACTTCTCTATTCTTTGGTATAACAATTTTTGACATTTTCGCACCAAGACGTGTTATCTTGAATCTTGGTAATGTTTGTTCCGGATTTCCAGAATCGACCGGTTCCAAATGTCCAGCAAACTCACTCTGTATGTTTTCTGGGTCATTAGCCACAACACTGTTTATTTTATCATCATTTACCGCTCTGGAATCTTCGTGAATTTCATTCTTATTTTCAGTTTCTATATTATTATTGTGTCTTCTTTTAGCAGCCATTGTAAAGTCTATTGGCTCTTCTGAAAACGAATCAACTGGTTCATCTGATAAGTTTCCTGAAGCTCTTTTACAATCTGTAGAATTTTCTTCATTTTCAGGCCATTTGTTATTATTGTATGCTTTGGCAAAGTTCATAATAGGTATGGGAACAGGGATTGGTAAAGGTAATGGTAGAATTACTGGGTAGGGAACTAATACAGTCACTGGAGGAGGAGGTCCTATCCCAAGCTGAAGAGGTGGCGGTATTACATTCCTCATCTGCTCATTAGGAACATTTGGAGGAGGTCTTGGTATATTGTAATTATGCTGAGGATAAAATGGATGTCGAAAACTTCTTGGATTGGGATATGTATTGGACCCAGCTGGTGGATGGGGTGTTGGCATATTCAACAGAGGATTTGGAAAATTTATTGAGTGCATGTTTGGTATTCTAGAATTTAATGGTAAAGGTGGTGATGGAATCATACTCTGAGGAGTGTGCATGACAGAAGAATTTGGTGAACTGTCTTGACTAAGTGAGGGACTCCTGATGGTCAAGTCTTGTGGTTTGATGATTGGTGGTAGATTATTGTTATTGTGCTTCAAATAATTTTGTGATGTTACTGTCGAAGAGCATCTTGAACTTCTTCGCCTTTTAGAGTAAACTTTCAATATCTTATGTTCTCTTCTCATCTCTGATGTATTCTGAATCTTCAGCTTCTCTTCAACTGGAGGTTTGGTTTTCATCAATTTGGAAGTCGGTGCTACTGTGATCAAAGGATGTGTTGTTTTCATATTATTGACTGGGACATTAGTTACAGTTGATGTTTCGCTTGAAGTGACTGTGACATTAGTTTTTGGTGACTGCGGAGCATCATCTGCAGAAGTCTTGCCAGCATTCGGTGACGCGGAATGTTCCGATGAAGGTGACACTGAGCGACTTCTACAATTCTTCAGCCACAACTCTGGTGTGATGAGATTTGTATTGGAGGTCGTAGCATTGACTAGATGCGGATTTAAATCTAAATGTGCTTGAGTTTCCCTACAAAATATATGCATTTTATACTGATTCAGACATTTGTCAGAACAAAATTGCAATTGTGTTGCTCCATCTTGAAAATCTACGTAAGAAACTGTATGCCGAATATGCCGACACCAGTCGCAAGTTTTCGCTCTTTTGAAATTTGCTCTTCTCGACTGGCTGAAGCACAGCTCCGAACAGAACTTCTCGCCCATGGATTGGTGAAGTGGATTTGAGTCGTCTGAGATGGGATTGTTGCACCATGCGCAAGTATCTGTAAACAAACAGAGAACCAAGAATTAAGTACGATCACAATATTTTTTTGTCAACAATGGAGCTGATCAAATGAATTATTGAAGTCAGTAATTGAGAGAAAAATGCTGATGAAAACTGAAATTACTACGCTTGAGCGCCATAAGCAAATACGTATCACAAACACTAGGCATTCTGGCGCCGTCTAGTACTCAGGTTGATAATAATTGTGCAGATGATGTATTGGTTGAGTAATATCCTTAATGGGCCTGCTATGAGAATCGGAAAATGTATTTGAAATCCTAAGTGTTTTAAATTATGTATGTCTTTCCTCAACCAAAGATTTGGTTTCAGACAAAATATATTTTCATACATGTGTATGTTTCTCAAAAGGTGATTTTTTAACAGCTTACACCTGGGAACTTTGGAGTAGGTATAGGTACCTATAATTAATCACGAAATTTATGCACATTGATAACAAAAAGAATTTAACAACTGCAAATTCTTATTTATTGCACGAAAACAAGTCATAAATATCTATTGAATTAGATGTAAGAAAACTGTCGATGTTTTGCCGAGTTATGAAAATTTTATGTTGCCAGATTAAGCTCGGAATTGTAACTAACTTGTTTGAAATGTAATATACTTATGCTATGAATATTCTTTTCGTAACGGTATACCTAGTTGCAATTAATAACTTCACACTAACAAACAATATTGCGATATGGATCTGTATTGAGCTTTCGGACATTTCCTGAAATATTGCTTTGAAAATAGCATCCAATAATAATGGTTTTAGACCTATCGAGTTCTACCCAACTACCTCCATCATGATAAATATTAATGATCTTGGTATTTGGCAACTTAGATTGTAATGGTATTGGTTGTCCAAGACTCCGCCCCAACTTTTGTATTGGTCGCAGTTCCTGGATTTTTCTTATCAGAATGTTCCGATCTTCTGATAGCTTCCGTTTTGGGTTGGTTGTAGGTATCTACTTTAACTTCTCTACCCCGATATCGATAGGGTAAATTTAATATGTTGTGCTGTATTGCTGCAATGAGAACGCATTTCTAAAATAAGAAACTACGCCAATGTAAGCTTATGTATGTTGAAATATCCTCATTTCCCGGATATTTCAGGAGTCCAAGGACTCTCATTTATCCGTTTGGGTGACAATTTCTTTATGCTTTTAACTCTCTCCAGTCCATCAGTAACACTAAACGAAATCGACAACAATACCCTTTTAAAATTAACAAACAAATCGAATTCTTGTAATAGTAATTTGGATTATATTTGGAATACCTGAAAATTATTACATCTACGAATCAGGTACAACACACTTTGTTATTGCATATTGAAGAAGGAAATCCTAGCTTGTTGTAGACCAGTCCAATGGATTGTTACCCACTATATAGAGGGGTTGGAAGAAAGCGGCTTTCCTGGCTTCAGAATATTCGAGAGTGGACCGGGATGAGAGGTGTGGAGGAGCTGTTTCGTACTGTCCAGAACAGTAGGGTTACTCTTGACAAAATCTTAACACGATCTTAATCTAGTCTTGATCTTGATCATACGACGCACGAAGTGACTATTGGCCAAAAATACGCGCATACCGATCACGCGGTAGCGGTAGCGCGGTGTTTTTTTTGTGTTTTTACCTATGTATCAAAATTAAGATCGTATTTAGATTGTGTCAAGAGTAGCCCTGCAGAAAAGATTTCTCCCAGGTGGTTATCAACGTCAGGGGGACCCGACAAGACACGTAAAGAAGAAGATATAGGTAATACGAGTCTGATACAATAAAACAAAATAAATAAACACCACGTAATGGTATAGATGGAGAGCAAAGAATGAGTAGATTCATCAAGCTAGTACTCGGCGCCCTTATTTATAAATGTAGGGTAGATTGGTTTATGTACCATAATATAATACTCGGCTTGTTATACCATATTTTTCAACAACTCTAAAATAATATTATTTCTAAAAAAATAATTAAAACCGTGAAACGCAATACGAAGCATTAATTAAAATGATGCGAAATCCTAAACCTCATTTTTCTCCTACGAAATATTGTATTAAAAACTTTTTAAAAATAATATCTATTATAAAACATGTACATTATTATAATATTTCGTACATAGAGAGTTACCTATGTATATATTTTTTTATTTTTAAATAACAAGATACAAATTATTTCCGTTTTTTGTTGTAAATTAATACCCTGCAATTCCCTACTTTAAATGAGTTACATTTGGGTTAGTTGGAAGAAATCCAACATCGCTGTAAACTCCTCACCATCTGTATAATAAATAAATAAATAAAATAAATTGAAATTTTGCATATTATTATTTTTATATACCCGCATTGCATACTCGCTCACGTCAGCACATGCTATTTTATCTATAGAAACACTATTGTAAATGTTTGTTTTCTCTGGGATCGCATTGGCTGAAAGCTGTAAATGCTGTAATGGTCCCAGTAGAATATGATATATTTTCAAAAATAATAATAAACAGACTATTTGAAAAGACATGATCTAGTAGCAAAAATATTACATTAAAATTTAGCTTTGAAATTTAAATTAATTGAAGAGGAATCAAAATTACCATACTATAATTATTGACCAGTATCGGTATTGAAAACAATGACACTAAACTCTACTGGGATCGACAAATCTAACAATTAATTAACAAACAATTACATAGAAGGTACCTATACATTCAACTTAGATACAATCAATTTACAGAGGACGCAAAGGTGCGATCTATTCCAACTAACACAATTTTTTTTTTATTTATTTATTTTAATTAACATAACAATTAATACAGATATAGCAATACATAGACTTATATCAGTTACATTTAATTTTAATTTTTACCTATTGTTTTTTGTTTGTCACATACTTAACTTGTAATGAAGCTTCACTTTACTTTTGCCTGACGATGAGAGCGGAAGCTCTTGAAAGCCGGCTCGCAAAAATAAATAAAGTCAATAGTGGAATAACTAAATATTGTGTTTCATTTTAAAAATTATTAATATGAACTTCCACCAAGAACCGTCGGTCGATAAATTAAACTTTAAAGTTATCGTTTAGTGTGATGGTGGTGTATCAAACTGATCAAACTATTCTAGCTAATCGACCAGATATTGTGTTGGTTGCCGTAAAACATACATCATAGACATCACTATACCACATGATGAAAATTTAAATAAAGCTGAGCAAGATATTGGCCAAGATGGATTGGCCACCCTTGGATTAAATCGTAGTTAAAGCCAGCTCTGAATAAAGTTGTATTAAATATATTTTCATAAAGATTTAATTAAATATAAAACATGATATTATGTTTAATGCTCGTGTTATTTATTTACTCAATTTCACACAAAAAATATAATTATTCCACGTCTCATGATTAAATTTAAATTTTGTAGATGTATTTAATTTCACATTACATAATTAAAAGTATCATAAAACCTATGCAATAATTATAATTATATAGATTTAGTAGTCTTTATAAGCTTGTAGGTGGTTTTTGATTACGTGCGGGTGTAATACTAGTGATTTGATTATAGATACATTTAGAGAAATATTATATTAATTTACCTATTGTAAAATTTAATCTACGGTAAATAAATACCAGAAGGATAATGAGATAAATAGTTACGCTTGTTTGTATCTGTACATATATCTAAATTCTCGAAGACAGATGGTTAATTGAACGAGACATAATGGCCACGATCCTCAGAATCGAGGGAACTACAGAGAAGATGATCTACATTCTATTTAGTAACAATAGATTTCCCACCTTTTTATGTAAGTTTCCAGAATCCTGTAAAAGGCAGGTATTTGTAAAACATCACATTTTATACTTTTAACATCTTCAGCTTTACGATCGATGAGGCACGCCACCGATCCTGAATGTCTCAAATTTTATTGGTACATTGAGGACAATTTGCATGTTTGTTACGTGCAAGTAGTCTCCTGGCTACCCCACTTGTGGGCTACACCCTGATGGTATAGTAGAATTCATAATTATTTGTAGATCAACGCTGGATACTCCAATATAATGGTAGTTATACAGAGTGTATGAAAAGCAGCCTTATAGTATCTTCCTTGTGCTCAGTATAAGTAAACTCAGTGGTGTGCTTTCTATACATGCAAAAAAATACAGAATGCCTACGCATGTCCTAACGTTGACAAGCATGACTGCAAAATTCTCGTTCCTAACTTACATACTGATGAGAAAATTTCGTAACAGGGGGGTATATAAAATTGAAAAGATGGGTATTGTCTGAAAATTTTACACAAAAAATGATGAGATGGTGAAATTTTTCTAAATTCTATACCAAATTGTAGAAATTTTGATAGTTAAGGCCATCGTCGTCTTAAACAAAGTGGTCAAATTATATTTAGCAATTTTACGAAACAATAAACGTTGCCATAGAATTAAATGCTAACGAATCTGCTGAAATACGTCGACTTCTTTTCAATTTTTACTTGCATATTCGACGATATTAAATTTATGGATAGTTACGAAAAAAACTCGTAATATTAGACTACCTATTCTAAAAAATTTAAATTTGGCGGATGTTGAAATTTGGAATGTAGGGTTACGTTATAACAAATAAACTATTCTTATAGTGGAATTAAACAGAGTGCTTAATTTTATTATAATCTTTTTACATTGATTAAAAACAATTACATAAAAGGTATACATTCAAATTAAATACAATCAATATACAGAGGGCGAGTTTATCGCAAAGGCGCGATCTCTATAATGCATTTCCACAAAGTTAGACTAGAAAATACAGGATATTTATTTCTTTAAATTTCCATATGAAATTTTGAAATAATTGAACTTTCCATTACGAGAGCACGACCAATATAAAAAGTCTAGTTACGCCACTGAGTATATCTCCACAGCTTTAGGTATAGTGTGCCAACAGGAGGAGTGCTGAAAGAAGATATCTCTACCATACCTAGGTAGGTACCTACTATATATGTGTTATATTCTTGAGACTAGAAGAAATAATATTATATTACATATAGGTATCTTTATTGTTATTAAATAGATAGGTAGGTACTTACAACAAATACTGCTTCTTTATATAAAAGCATGCTTCTTTATGGCAATACTATTGTAAATGTTTGTTTTCTCTGAGCGGTGTGGAATTGCTGCAAAAATGTTTTAAAGGCAAAAAACTGGACATCTTGGAAACATTAGAAATTAATTTGATATTATTATTAATAATAAATTTAGTAAATATTCAACACTCACAAATAACCTCACCACTACTTTTGCTCCTGAACCCACCCCTGAACTTGTCACCCCCACCCTCCACACACCCCCTGCCAATTGTAACTACTCCTTAGATTTTTAATTGTTGTATGTCCTTTAATTTTAGATTTAGTATTGTGTTATTACTGATGATGACTACATTGTAGTTGAAAACGTTCTAATAATTAAAACAATCTCATAGTGGAATGAAACAGTGTTTGATTTAATTTAAATATTATCTTTTATCGTATGTAATATTTAGGAGAAATCGTATTTATGGTCTCCCATATACATACTGTTATACCATCCCTCTTATTGAATTCATAAGACATAACATCACGGTGTCCTGTATCGTCTCGTCTTCATACTTATTCTCTTTAAACCATCTTTCTATTATAAGTACCTACCTACATGCATACCTATAGTCTATAGTGTGTTGGAGGAAGTAACCATGAAACTTCTAAACTGATATTCGATAGTTAGCTACAAGATAATATAATAATAGGAAGTATTGGCTGAGTTTGTATAGGGAGTATGGGCGACTCAGGAAGACACCTGCCCACCCCCTCCACATAGGTTTACTAAAAAAGTAGGCAAAATTACTATTAAAGTATGGGAAATTAGCGTCGAAGTGTAAAGCTGCTCCCCTAGAAGTCAGACTGAATATACAGTTGTTTTATAAGCTTGTTGTAAAGTAATGAAAAAATCGCCAAACATTTCAAATTTTATATGAAATGAAGAGGGATCCAAGAGGATTAAAAGCAATGAAGAGATTCGCTCCACAACAAATCAACGTTTCATCACAAGTGAGATCAGATCTCAAAGATTGCCATGGATTGGTCACGTCGTAAGATCCGGAGAAGAAAGGACGACTAAAGGTATTCTGCAGGGTATACCCGAGGGCAGAAGACCGTTAGGCAGACCAAGATAATGTTGTTAGATAACATCAACCGAGATCTAGAGGAGCTGAATGCTAAAGCAATCCATTGCTCAAGATAGATAGGCTTGGAGATGTACCTATAGTTTTGGAGACCAAGGGCTGTTAGGCCATCGTAACAAAATTCTTACATCATCATCGCCTTCAACGCTCCTCTCGGGAGTACAGGACAGAAACCAGTCTTCTCCATTCAGAGCGTCTCTGTGCCAATCGCGTCACCTCTTCTCACGATAATCCCTGCGCTCTGATTTCGTTGTCATAGGAACGGCGCATTGTGAAAAAGGGACGTGCGGGCCCACGGAACCCTTGCGGACGGAAGTCCTCTTTTTGGCCAACTATCATTGGGCATTCTCAGAACATGACCCAGCCAGGACCATCGTCTCTCCTGTATCACGGAGATTATAGATATCTGCCGTGCAAACCATATATTTATTTCTGTATCTATACAATATAGGTAGGTAGTATGCATGTACATAATATTATTATCTATACATGTATGTGTGTGTAGAGGGAGGATGATAGTAAGATGGGGTGTATATTACATTTCTCAGAAACTGATCGGCTTCCCTACAGTTAATTATATAACAACAATATCAGCTAATAGCGATACACATCTATATACACATTATCTAATTAACCCATTGAGACCCGCCATGTGCAAGTACAGTGAGTGTATTAATATTTTTAGTTATATTATTATCAGCTTAAATTCCATGTAATGTAAAACACAAAACATGTGCAAGCTTAATAATTACATATTTTGTATAATAGAAATATACCTAATAGCAATATTCGTGTCATCCTGATTGGTGGCAAACATCATCGCTGAATTTAAGATGTAAGAAACGTCTTTATTTTTTCGAACACTTGTCATTTACAGGACACTCGAATACTCACGGAAAAGAGTGGGAGACCAATTCTCTGTCAGGTCCTCCACTACTTTATTAATATTTAAAATTTTAATAACACTATGTATGAGTGGGGTAGTTAGATAAACATGCAGTTCGTCCTTTCCGTAACATAAATTAATAACAGTATGCGGCAACATACCCTCTTTTTTTCCTTTCCCCTTGAATTTTTTTTGTTTTTATTATTATTATTGATTTGTGTTTTTGTGCTAGTGTGATGATTGAGTGAGCGAGCGAGACTGTGTAGGCATGTTGAGATGACCGGAATGTTAGGTACCTATGTTTTTTAAATTAATTGTGGCGCATGGTATTGGACGATAGCTGATCTCTGAAAGATTAACCTTTTTTCTAACTTTATATATGTAGTTATTGTCTGTTTTGTGCTTTTAACATTTATAAAATAAAAATAAAAAACATACCTTATCGCTGATTTGACGACAACAAATAATAATGAGAGACTTCTTATTTAATTTTATGGCAAAACGCTCGTATTTGATATAGACTCATGCTAAATTTAATTATAGCAAAATTGCATAGGGAATTGCGGTAAATAATATTTTTGGAGAAAGAGTAGATATATTTCTGTAATAATACATAAGAAGTAAATGAACGTGATTCTGATAAAGTACAGATTTTTTAGTCATGGCAATACCAAGAAATTTAATAATACATAATGCATACAAACTCCCCTAAACTTGTAGTAATGCACCAGCTATATGTACTCTGTTGTACTTATTACTTCATTTCATACTCTTGCTGTGTAAACAACTGGCGTTCATAGAATAGTGACTAGGGATATTTGTAAGTTACTTCCTAGAACAGTTACCGATCGAACTTTTAAATAGATTTGTTAGATTAAATGGACAAGTACGCCACAAAGCATTAAAAGTAGCGTTGTGGAATTCTCAAGAAATAATTTTTGGAGAAATTTACCGAGAAATTTCTCGGTAAATTTCTCGAAGTAGAGAATTTTAGGAGATTTTTTTTTATTTTTTTATTGAACAGTTTAATAATAATAAATAATTTATTCAAACAATGTACAAAAGTTAAGACACTTTATCACCAATATGGCTACAATTAATCATGGAAACAAAAAAATGTTAGGTACCTACATAGAAAAAATTGCTAATAACTTATTGAAAAATCTTGATGTTTGACACCCCACATGCCCATATTTAAGTTAAAAAAAATTGCTGGTACGTACATGGAAATAAAGTGTTAATAACCTCTGATTTGGGCCTTAATCAACCCCACAAATTTTTGGATCAATCAGGTTGGCTGCGAAGTGTACTGGGCGTAAGGTCATAATACCACTAAGAAAAATTATGGAGAGAAATTTCTCTTCCATCAGAGGAGAAATTCTCGGAGAAATTTCTCGTTCTCGAGAAGTTTCTTTGGAGAATTATCTCTTCTCACATCACTAATTAAAAGTAATATAAATGTAATTATCTAGGCCGTGGAGCACTCGGCAATGAATACGTCTCACACTCCTTTGTGTAGGTTTACGAGTGTCCTGTGAAAGGTTCGAAAAATAAAATATTTTACGTATTAAATTCAGCGATGAGATATGCCACCCATCCCGAATTTCGTATTTTTTTGTTGGCACGGAGAAAACAACTTATTTTGTAAAAATAATTTGTTGGCACGGAGAAAATAACTTATTTTGTAAAAAGCCATATTAATTTAGGTATGTAAACAAAAACAAGTGTTTTAAGTTTTATTGTTTTTTTTACAATATAGTGACCTGTTTTGCAAGATTTTGTTTTGGGCATAGAACCATATTTTTTAAGAACACATTTTTAGACTTTTAACTAAGGTTGGACTCCCTTCAAACATGTATATTGCATTTGGTCAGCAGAGTGTCTTGTTTTTATCACCCGAGATAATGGGCCACTTGCAGTCGTGGGGGATTTTAATAAAAATGATCGAATTCAGTAAATTTGAGGTCGGAAAACACAAATATGTCAGTTAAAAAAATTTAAATATCTAAATTATGGAGAATTTCCAAAAATAAAACCCAAAATTTTTGATGTTCCCAAAACACTCTAAACAGCTGATGACGTCACGAAGTCCCGTGAATCATAGTAACTTTCGCAACCACAGATTATTATCTCATACACACATGGGACTCCGTGACGTCACAGCGCCGCCATATCGTTTTTGATCATTCCGAGAAAATCCAATTTTTAAAAGCTAATAACTAAGAAAATAGTGCAAGAAAAAATAAATTGTGGTTGTGTTTCTTTCATACTAATTTACAATTTTATGTAATAAAAAAAAAATCTGCAAGTGGCTCATTGTCTTGATCCTAGAATAAAGCTTAATTATCGGGAAGACTCGTTCAAAAGGACGGTTTTCTCGTGGTTGCATAGTATGGGTTAGTTGGAAGAGATTGCGCCTTTGCGATAAACTCGTTCTCTGCATATTGATTATATCTAATTTGAATGCATTTTTCTATAAAATTGCATGTATTATGATCAATGTACAGTAACGAAAGAATAAATGAATATATAAAATATGGATTGTGACAGGGTGGAGGAATTTATGATAGTGCTTATGTGAACGTTTTTATTTTATCAACAGGGGGTATTAAGCGTCCGCAAAGGTGTTTCTAAACGACTATTTAGTGTACCGTGCAGCGAGACACAGTTTTTTTTTACTAGTTCGCTGCACCTTTACAATTTATGATGCTGTTTTCAATTTATCTGTACACATACATACATACCGTCACGGAATTTCCCACAAGTGGGGTAGCAAGCAGATTAACTGCTTTTTATACAATAAATATACATGTTATCCTCTTCGTGCCAAGAAAAGGATAGTAAACATTCAAAATGGGTAACATCACTGAATTGAAGATGTTCAATTTCAAAAACGTGATGTTTTATTACCAATACCTTCCTCTTACAGGACGCTAGAAAACTAACGGAAAAGAGTGGAAGTATCTGTAATTTGTTGTAAATCGTCGTTGCATATTCAAAAGAGGTATGTGCGAACATTTTTATTTAGACATACTCTTTACAAACTGTTCATTAGGGCATTAAAATGGATGTTTGGACTTTTTAATTGCATGTGATATTATTCTTTAAGTATTGAATTTTAATATTTGATACTAAGAATCACTTTATAAAATGATTATGATGCCATTATAAGCAGTTTATTCTAGAAATATCAAAACATTTATAAATTCACATACCTGTTTTTGAAAATGCAACGACGAAATTTTGAATAAATACTTTTGAATTTGAACAAACAAAAAAAAATATCATAGTTATTTTTAGTAACTATAGGAATGTTATAGGTATTAGGCAAATAGTAATAGTAGTTAGTTCTATGAAACACAATCCTCCGTATAGCGAACACTAATAATACCTACTGCATAATGTACTGTACTGGTATGTAGCTGTAGCATAGAGCCATAGAGTCGGTAAATATAGCGAGTACAAGGGTATCAAATGTCACACTACAAATTGATACTTATACACATCGTCGGACAGACACACGCACAAACATTGCGCGGACTTTTATAATGGTTAGATTGAAATTAATTTTCAGTTTGATTATTTTATGAAAAAACCTTTGAAATATCTCAAAAATGGAGTAGCCAATGGGTTAACTGCGTGTAATAATATGCTTGAAGAACGATGAAAGTGGCATAAATGCAGTGGAAATGAGATCGTTGAGAAGGATGTGTGGTAAAAGCCTGAGAGATCGTGTGCGTAACAGTGATATACGAGACGAATGTGGAATGAAAGTTGGTGTGATTACAAGGATGAATGTGAATAAGACAGTTACGATGGTTTGGGCACGTGGAAAGAATGAATGTGGACAGATTGACCATGAAGATAATATATTTGGCTGAGAGGAATGGTTCTCGGAGACGTGGACGTCCGAGGATCAAATGGTAAGATAATTTAAATCAAATCCTACAGGACGGTCACGTGTTGAGCACATTGAACAGGAGAGAATGCACGAGGAATTGTATGACAGTGACGGAAGCGAAAGATGTATGCAAGGATAGAAGTAAGTGGCGCTCGATCCTTTCTGCCTACCCCGCGAGTATGTAATAATATTCTTATTCATCAATAATACTTATGTTAAATATATATAAATTCAAGAAAAGTGAATTAATAGACACTCATTTATAAAGTCAATACTACCTCACTGGGTTTTCTACCCTATCGAGGTCATATTTAATAAACATACAAATCGTCCTCTACATATCTATAAAAAATAAGATACTCGGGATGGGTGGTATTTTTACCTCAAAACCAAATAATTGAAGATGTAATTTGTCTTTTTCGTGTGTAAAATATTAAGTTTAATACATTTAAAAACTTCAGTTCAGCGACGAGGTATGCCACCCATCCCGAGAGCCTTAACTTATATTGGCACGGAGAGAACGATTTGCATGCTTATTAAATGCGTTTGGTCCGGTGGTTACCCACTTGTGGAAAATATTATGTTGACATTAATTGGCATGAATGAAAGAATAAAAAAATAAATACAATATTATGTTTTTGGAATGGTTATTTTTCCACAAAGTAGACTTATGAATGGTTTTTTTATAATTACCATTTTCATCTGCATCAGGGCTTTTATTTGGAGGTTGGGTGTCATGATTTGTGGGGCTCTTCGGTCCTACGGGTCCTGTCTTCATGGGGGCTGGTCTAGATGCTCTTGCATCATAGCCATACCAACCCAAAAGCTCGTTCATGGCTGTCTCAGCGAAGTCCTGAAACAAAAGAAAACTTGAGCTCATATTTTTTTTTAAATATATACCTGAGTTTTGTTTGTTATAAACCCAAATACAACCTTATACACCTTTCACAGTAAGCTACTAAAAGCTTGTGTCGTGAATGGGGAGTTTGCCGTCACCTGGTATCGAACCACGGACCCCTTGTTCACGAGGCCGAGAGTCTACCTCCAGGCTACCGACGAACACAAAATAAAAATAAAAAATAACAAATTATCACATGACTGCAAAATGACACATATTAGGCGGCCTGTATGCTTATTGTTGAATGTCATTGCCGGAAAGATTTAATTGTTTAAAGAAAATTGCATGTGCTCTCCTTTCCGCTTTTGGTTCCACATATCTCTGTGAACAAATTTTTTCTCACATGAAACATATTTTGAGTCCACAAAGAAGTCGTTTAACAACTGAACATTCAGAATCTTGTGTGAAATTAAAAGTCACAAATTATACCCCTGATATTGAAATATTAAGCAAAAATATGCAGGGACAAGGTTCGCATTAAATTTTTTTAATTTATGTTAGAATTTTATGTTATTTTTTTAATAAATATGTTTAAAAGATAAATTTGGTATAAAATTCTTCTCCTCTAGAACCCCATTATATAATTTAGAATTAAGGCGGCACCCTGAATCATATTGGTAGAGTGGCTTGGCACACCACAGCTAAAAGGTTGCCGACCCCTGATCTACAGTGTGTTAACTATATTTTTTACATACAGTCAATGCGCTGGCTACCCCGCTTGTGGGATATGTCATGCTGATATAGTAAAGTAGTAGTAGATAGAAAATTATTTCTTTTATAAGAGATAGGTTAATAATACAAAATTTGTATTTATAACCGTGGAGCACCCGGCAAAAGAAATGGTCACCCACACTTTTTCGTAAAATTTCGAGTATCCTGTAAATGGTAGGTGTTCGAAAAAATAAAGAAATTTTACATCATTTCCATTTCAATTTAATTTTGTTGTACCTACAAATTAAGTTTAATTCAGGAATACTGGAATACTTTTATAATATTTCTTCATCAATTTATGTGCAATTTATGCTGCTACAAGCTGTATTTTTATCTTCGTCTGTCAAATTGTTATTGTTTTTTTTTTAAATTTAATATATAAAAAGCTCTGCCGTGTAAAAGTGTAAATAAATAAGATATTACATTCAGAGATGAGGTTGGCCACCCATCCTTAATATTTTAATTTTTGTTGGCACGGAGAGGATCGCTTGCATTTTTATTGAATGCGACTTGTCTGCTGGCTACCCCACTCATGGAATATAAGTAGTAGTAGTAGTAGTAGTAGTAGTAGTGTATTAAATTATATAAACGGATTTTGTTAAAGGTCCTCTATGTACGTTCCATCACGAGATATCCCACAAGTGTGGTAGCCAGTGATATCACTGTGC
This sequence comes from Athripsodes cinereus, assembly GCA_947579605.1. NCBI lineage: Eukaryota > Metazoa > Arthropoda > Insecta > Trichoptera > Leptoceridae > Athripsodes > Athripsodes cinereus. The sequence continues at coordinate 25,450,829 of OX388316.1, forward strand.
GCAGGTTGACCTTTACACGCCATATAAAACTAAAGACATTCAAGATAAGTGGCAATCCTCATCAGTGCTGAAATAAAAATGTCAAAATGTCTTATTTACGATGATTCATAAACATTTGCCTTTTACAGGACACTGGAAGACTTACAGAAAAGAGTGGGAGACCAATTCTTTTCCCAGAGACTACAAAATATAAGTCAGGTTAGAAAACTCTACAGATTTTTTATCTATTCGGTATAATTAATTGTAAATTATTTACACAGCACAAAAATGTATTCATATATTTAATAGTTTAGTAGAATAATAATAATAATATGATAAAATAAAATAATAATAGGGGATGGTAGCAGAAAAGAGGAGAGAGTATAAAGAGAAGAGTATTATATGTCCCTTTGTCATCGGACACCTCGGACAGGGTAAGTAGAGAGGACCTGCTATGGACGGGGTGGGGCGAAGGAACACACCAAACTACCTCGTCGTAGTAAAAAGATGTATACAAAGAGGGGGCAGAGGGCAGAGATCTAAAACAATTTATTATACCGAGTATGACAATGACGTCTAAGATAGCAGGTGCCCCCTCTAGAAGTCACACCTAATACCTATAGGTACACTGGGAAAAAGTTGGATAAATTGTTAATGTAAATTCGAACGGACGGCATAAGATAAAAAATGGAAGAGGCCTTCGTCCAAAAATGAACTGGAATAGAATGAAGAGAAGAAAAAGTTTTGAAAATTTTACCAAGTTTCTATAGCACCCAATCGTCGAGAAAGTTGGGATCTAAAAAAGGATCCAGATTTTAAATAATCTGCACTAAATTTAACATAATATGTAGGTATAGGTACATAACATGGAGTGGAAACCTCGTGAAGATAAAAAGAGTAGAGGAAGACCTCCAACACGTTGGTCAGACGACATTAGAAGAATCGCTGGTGCCTGGTTGCAGAAAGCCCAGAACAGAGATGCCTGGAGACATATGGGGGAGGATTATATCCAGCAGTGGACAGGAATAGCTTCATAAGTAAGTAAGTAAGTAGTATAGGTAGACAATTCACCCAGATCGAGCACGTCTAATAAACTAAGATATGAATCTTGTATTATGGGTACTTACACGACGATTCACTAAATGCATTAAAAGTAAAATATGAAAAAGATCATTCTTCATAATATTCCCTTGACCAGGAATCAAACCCGGGTCCTTGTGACTCAAAGACGAGAACGCCACACAAGTCATTAGTTATCATAACATTTTTTAAAGCTCCTTAACTAATATACAAGAAAGAAATTCGCGATGGGAAAGACCTACAAAATTGTTCTGTGGAGTTCCCAGCAAAGAATATGTCTCCCATTCTCTTTTGTAAATTTTTGAGCGCCTGTAAAAGACACGTGTTCATAAAACATCACAAAAGTTTTACATGTTTATTTCAGCGAGCCATTTATCTTGAATATCTTATTTTTTTATTGGAACAGAGGACTATTTGCATGTATTATTACATTCAGTTAGTCCACTGGCTACCCCACTTTTGGGAGATGCCATGATGATGAAACTCTGAGGCGACCACTGCGATCAGCTTCTACCGCTGTCAACAAACTTATTGAACCCAACGGGGCAAACACCTCCAAATTCACAGAGAGGAGCTTTAGCGTTGCGGGGCCAACTGCCTGGAACCGATTACCTACGGATTTAAGACAGACCAAACCCACTGCAACATTCAGGAGTAAGCTGAAAATATTGCTTTTCAAGAAAAGTCTCGGCGCCCTTGAGATGGTCACGGATCATTAAACGGCGCCAAATACAAATTGTCTATATTCGAAAAAAAAATACAAAGTGAAGAACTAAAAAATGATACGGCAGCGCTAAGAAGTTAAAAAAATATATAAGGGTAGAAACAATCCAATTTACAAAACTGTTGCCCACCCAAGAAAAAAAATTTGCGTATATCCTTGTTATAGCGTAATATCTTTATCTCTCTCAGTCTCTTTCTATATTCTGTAACCCGCTACGCTACTAGTGGTCATCAAATATATTATTATAATGATAAAAGATCCTTGGTGTTTATAAATTTCGTATTATATATCGGGTCAAAGCATTATTATTATTATTATTGTACTTACATATTAAATACTAGCTCTGACATACATACATACAAACATGCTGTTTTACAAAGGCAGACCAGATTCATAATTAAATTATAGATCTACCTATGTTAAAACTGATAACCCCTTTATTCGTAGTTTATTTGTTTATTGTAAATATGTACAAGGCATACCTCATTGCTGAATTATTCTAGATGTTAAGCTTTTTACAGGACACTAAAAAACTAACAGAAAAGGGTGTGAGACAAATTCTTTGCTGGGAACTCTACGGTATATATTATCGTGATACGTGTGTAAATAAAAATTTTAAGTCATAAAACATGTAAGTAATAAATAAAGTGTTTTTACTAAAAAAAAATTAGAACCATTATTTTATGAAGTGATCGCCAACGTTGGGGGTACCCGACAGGGCACTTAAAGAAGAAGAAGATTTTATGAAGCAAGATACATATAAACATACCATCATGCCGCTTTCCCCGCGGGGTAGGCAGAAAGATCGAGCGCCACTTCTTTCTATCCTTGCAGACATCTCTTCGTCACTGTCATACAATTTCTCATGCATGCTCTCCTATTCAATATGCTCAACATGTGACCGTCTCGTAGGGTTTGATATAATGATCTTACCATTTGATGCTCAGATGTCCACGTCTCCGAGCACCACTCCTCTCAGCCAATATCTTCTTGGTCATTCTGTCCTCATTCATTCTTTCCACATAATCATCCTTACTATTACACCAACTTTCATGCAATCAAGATACATACTTGGATTAATTATTCTTAAATGACATTCGCTGACTACCCTATATATACCTACATCGATGTGCCCTGGTGGTATGAAATAAATATGTATTATTGCAATTTTTCGCAAATGTGTTTGTCTTTTTTTTAATGTTAATAAAATGGTGCATTTAATGCCTCATGAAATCGGTGACAATTATAATATTCTTTTCTTTCTTTTTCCTCGAGGCAAGGCACCCGATACCGAGTGAATTATGTATCAATTATAATATTATGCATTCGAATATAAAGTCCGATGCACACTATCCATCTATGTATGACGATAATAATAAATGTTGTAATGAATGTATGTATACAACGGTGCTACTGTTCCATCAATCCATTAGACTATGTTTGCAGAAACATATATCGTTACTGCATGCAATATTATTATTATTATTTAATGGTTGTGTGCTCTTTCTACATATTGTAATGTATGGAAAAAAATACTTACAATGTATAATTTTATAGCTTCACAAACATCGCTCCTAAATAAATATGAAAGTTTAGAATGTCTTCCATCTAGTACACAAATTCTACGAAGTGCATAAATTAAATGAAATTTGTGATTGTCGTACTTATTATGAAAAGTCGGTTTTATAAGATGAAAAACTTTTTTAGAAGCCATTAATAATTGATGTAGGTATTATCAAATAAAATAAAATAAATATTTATTTTATTTTATTTGATAATTTAAAATGAAGTGTTACAAAGTAAATGCCGATACAATTAATGAAGATGTAGGTATTATTCATTTCCAAGCTTTGGATTTGAATTTTCGACAGCGTCCTCCATATTGATGATCATGATTTTTTACAAGAAATTTTAAATGAGTGCTATCGTTTAATTCATTCATATTTTCTATATTTTATCATTGTTAATTTTTCGTTAAAATACTTGAGAATAAATAAATATTGGTTAAAAATTCATACCATTATTATCTTTTTAACAATTTGGAGAAGGTGAGGTCCGTGGACATATTCTGTATGTCCAGGAGCCTTTTTAGGAGCCACATTAGACAGGAATGAAATATTTGTTTGGTTTTTGTTTTTCTTTTCTTTTTTTTTTTCTGTGTTTGTGCTGTACTGGCAATAATAATAATAATGAACTCAAAGATGGGCTGGTCAAGTACAAAAAATATGTTTAATGGTTATTATGTTATATTTTGTAAAATTTTATTGCATGTTGCCCATTTTTTAAATAAAAAAAAAAATATATAATATCTTCAATGTCATTGGCATTTACAATTGCTATAATGAAAAGTGTTTTTCACTATGTATTCTATTATCAATCTTAATATTAAGAGGTCTGCGACCGATTTCGACACATAAGTTAGTGTCATTCACGAGCAGATTTAAAACAATTAGGGCCGATTTAATAAACACTAGATAAAACTTCAGTAATGAATACGAGCAGTTATCCAGTCGTAAGTAATAATTTCCATAGGCAATTTTATAAACGTTTTTTATTAACGAACAGTTGTCAGAAATAGTTACGACCCGTGATCATAAAAATTCCTAATACTGGTAACAATTTCTGACATTTGTTTATAGTTACGAAATACATCTATGATTCAACTGTCATTTCTGATAAACAAATTATGTGTGGTGCCCCGTGCTTTTGGAGTATTGAGAGCTGTCGGAGTGTTTTTTTTGGATTTCTTAAATCTGTTCACTATTTAACAATCACAGGTAAGTATATATTTCATGTCTGACACATAAATATATATCTTCTTCTTCTTCTCGTGCCGTATCAGGTCCCCCCGACGTTGGCAATCACTCTGGCGAAGGCTTCCCTATCCTGCGCGACCCGGAACAGTTCTCCCACATGTCTCATCCCGGTCCAGTCTCTTATATTGCGCAGCCAAGACGTTTGCCTTCTACCAGGACCACGCTGCCCCTCAATCTTCCCCATCAGTTATATAGCTAACTTCAATAACATCCGATCGCTAAGTACTTAGTTGATGGAAAACTGTTTGCTATTCTATCTACAGTTTTGCGGTGAATTTAATCACATTCTTCATTTGATTCTCATAAATATATATAGCTAACTTCAATAACATCCGATCGCTAAGTACTTAGTTGATGGAAAACTGTTTGCTATTCTATCTACAGTTTTGCGGTGAATTTAATCACATTCTTCATTTGACAAATGTATTAAATAAAAAATTTGTTTCTCATACAATTATTTCATTATTTATAGATATGGACAAGAGGAAAAAAAGTAAATTTTTTACAGGGGAAGAGTTAAGCTTACTTTTAACTCTGATCGAGGGTTCTCCCGGCTTGACCAGTAAGAAAACAGATGCCGTGAGCAACTCAACGAAGGAGTCACTTTGAAGAGTCACTGGCTGAAAGTTTCAATGTCAATAGTTCCTTCCACAGAGATCTGTCCTAAATAAAATTAAAATGGGACAGTTTGAAAAAAAAAGTGCCAAGAAGCGGGCTGCAGCCATAATTATATCTTAATAACCGGTTCGTTTGTATAATATTTTCATAAATAATAATACTTCTTCTAATAAATTATCATCCTGTTTCTAATAAACTTACGTGTTGCAAATTATAAACATTTTATAGAACCACTGGAGGGGGGAAAACCCAAATCCTGCCAGATCCCATTTTGGACCGGACCATGAGCCCTGCACATCTTTTAGAGCTGTTACCACCAACTTATGTACCAAGGAGCCTTCCATATCTTTAGTGGCTGACGAGATGTGTGCCAATGAGCCCTCCGTATCGATACCAACTGACAACGTGTGGAAGGATTGGAATCCCGCAGCGTTGCGGAGACCCAAAAACCAGAAGTTGATGGTCAAAAAAAAGAAAAACTTAGATGAAGAAATGAAACAGTCAATTCGTCATCCTCTTAACATAAACTAAATTACATATTTTAATAATTTTAAATTAAATATCCTAATCATGATAATTTATTATTGCTCGTCTTTTATTATTTGATTTTCAACAAGTTTTATTTAATGATTTATCTGTGTTATATGTATCATATTGTTTTTTAATTATGATTTTTTTTCTGTCTGTCACGTATTTCTTATATATTTTCTAAATGTAAAAGGGGCACGCCGTTTGTTATTATATAATAAAAATAAAATAAACCCATTTATATGACTATTTTTAAGACTCAAACACTATTCATTTTTTTACAATCTTTTACAATAATTTTAGTTTTCTTTCATATATACCTCTATTACTCATAACTGTAAATGTCTCTATTAATAATTATTAGTATTGTAATAATAATAGCCATGTATGTTTATTGAATTTTAATAAAAGAACTGTTGATTTATTATTTAACCTCTCTTTTTTTACTTAACAGTATATAATTCTAGTAATAGATAGTATAGATTGAACTCTTTTTTGTTCTCCTAGTGCCAATACAACACAATACGCGAGTGAAACCTGGACACAGTTGTAGAAGCAGTTAATGCTTCAGAAACGGGATTGTTAAAAAGGATGTAATGTATCCATCGATGTTATTTTTACAATTAACCATTGCATGAGGTCATATATGTAAATTTAACACATGAAACTACCATACCCGATACTCTTTGTCTGTTGAGAAAGGAATATGGCATGATAGTATCTATTTTCAATAATCTATCTACTAATTCACTTATCCAATGTTTTCTTTCACGAGAGTATGATGGAAAATAATAAAATGGAGCATTCATAAAACATCACTCTTTTTGCACCCTCTGTAAATTAACTTAATCACGTTTTTATGTTCATGGTCATATATTATGTAGGTGTGTAGAAAAAGGCTAAATAAATAACGTAAGTTTGGTGGTAAAAAGTTTTATTTCAAGCAAAGTTAATAAAAGAAAATAAAGATATAATATGAAAGAGTGATAATTAAAAAAAAAAAACTATTTTCATCTTCACAATCTGAAATACATAAAAATTTAAGGAAATAATATTATATTCTTTACTGTAAATCATTCCTCATAGGTTTCACAAATCAAAATGGCGCCTGAATAATGACATATGACATTTTGTTATTGTCGTTGCGATAGCAATTTGATAAAATACGATTCGTAATACGTTTAACTAGCCAAAATACAGCGGTAATCAAATAACGCATGCTTAACCCGGTGCATGATCTACTATCGTTTTATAAAATCGGAAAATCGGTAATTAAACCAAACTTTGGTTAAAATTGGTATCAAGCATTACGAACGGATGTTTATAAAATCGGCCCTTAAGCAGTTTTCAATCTGAATGACACTAATGTCGCGAAACCGGTTGCAGATCTTTTAAAATTATTGATAATTAAATACATAGTGGAAAACTCTTTTCATAATCATATCTTTTATTTACTGAAAAATACATATAATTAGAAAAAAATATACTTATAAAAAGTTGACTACCCCACTTGTGGGGAAAAACCGTGATGGTTAAAATACATAAATGAATAAAAAAAAATGAAACGCAATAGATTTGTAGGCGTTCTTACTTTAATATCCTGGTAAATTATCATAAATATAATAAATTTATCAGTCTGTTTTGATTTGCAATAATAATTTTATTTATATATCTAGACATTTTATTATATTTGTAAGACTATTTTGGCCCGATATTTCAATGTCACCTTAGGCTAAGATTTATCCTGAGATAATGCTTAATTTGATGGGTAATTTTGTATTAAAAGTCCAATAAACTTTCATCTTGAGCCACTATTATACCATATTTACATTAACCCAAATGTAAAGGACAGTTTTTTAATTGTTATCAAAATTAAATTAATCATTTTCAATCGATTAAAATGATAATATCTAGATGTGTAGGCTTAAAACTATCACTGACAGTCACTCTATATGTCTCTTAAATTTTGGTGTAAAATAGTTGTGAAATAATAAGTATCACTGAGATTCAGTTTATCTGACCCTTCCATTTTGATGTCAAATAGTTGTGAAATAATGTGTCACTGACAGTCAGTCTATCTATCCCTTACATTTTGATATAAAATAGTGAAATAATAAGATATCACTGACCGTCCCGCACATTATGGTGTAATGTATTTGTGAGATAGATATTGTAGTTTATTAGATATAAAAGCAAGTTACGGGTAAGCCCAGGATAACGGTCACCCTAACAGCATATTAAAATACTGGGCATTAATAGCAAATATCTTGTACATACAAAGAACATAGTTATGTAGTAGTTAATTGTGTATGTAATCGATACTTGGCATTTATACGGACATTAGGTCGCCACTATAAAATATATTTATTTAATCTTATCTGTCCAATGCAAGTTGTAATGTGATACGCCACTGTAGAACTTGTACAATATCTATAAAGTCATATTTATCTATCTATACCTGTATGTATGGATGGCGAAGAAAATAAATGTCAAAATGTATGAGACAGAAGTCCTGTGATAAACTCGCCCTCCATGTAGGTATATTGACTTGTTTTTTTTTTAGGGAGTGGCTGAGTGGGTTCACTCTTTCGCAATTTATCTAATGCATATTTAATGAAAACTATTTTTTATACATAATCAATTCGTTATATAATTTACTCGATTTCAGGTATTTTGCCATGTAATTACACTAAGAAGTTATCAATTGAGAATAAATTAATAATACCTACATCAATATTATGTACCTACGTACTTATAATTATCAATATAATTTGTAATTCGTTGATTTCGCTTTTCAACATACATTTCGGTAGCAAAAGGTGCAAACAAAATACGTCTTTAAGCTCGAATTTGAGAGATGTTTTATCTATTAGCCACCTCTTGCTATAGTTAGTTGGAAAAAATCGGGACTATTCGATAAACTCGTTCTCTGTACATTGATTTTATTTAATACAAATATAACTATTTCTAAGTAAAATTGCTTATAATCAATGTACAGTAAAGAATTAATAAATAAAAACCTTATTATATCTCTGACATTGTTGTCATAGGAGCAGACAGTCTAATGTGAAAGATGATCTTCCTTGTGAGCAAAAACACATTGCTATGTTGGCCAACTGCTGTCATCGAACATTATTCAAGCTTGGTCCAGTCTGATCCATCATCTCTCTCATATCACAGAAACTACAAGCCTTTGCAGAGTGTCTCAAGTCTTAAATATTGATTTGTTATCTAGGTTAAGGAAATGCCTTTGTTTATTTATTATTTTGTATTATAAATGTATTTGCTTCTTTCGGCTAGAGGGAGATCGAAGAAGTGTAGTCAAAAGATTCCACACGTGAAGGTTACTGGTTATTATTTTTATTCTCTTTAAATTTTCTTTGCACATCATTACAGCTTTTGGCCAATGCGATGTGCAAAGAGATACAATTTATACATAGCAACACAATATGGTGGTTTGGTGGTTGTTTTGGTCGGTCAGCCCCTCAGGTTGCCCCCTATTGCGCCTCCGCCTCCGGTGTGGACAAAATTTGTGTAGTGTAGAATTCGGATAAAATATGGAAGTCCTCAGACTTCTGCGGTATCCGGGTGGTCAATGAGTTTCCTTCAACGTTTGTCTGAAGTCTTATTTTTGTAACTATTAACAACGGATGTACCAAATAGATGGTTAAAAATAAATAATAGGTACAACAATAATAATTATGTTGTTAGTACATAATAATATGCAGTGCAACCCAATACGAGATGACGAGATAGTAAACATAGTCGTACTTCAAAAAGATAGAATCTTAAAAAATAAATAAATCTCACAGAAAATATCACATTTCCTTACAGTGCGAACGCGATATTATGATAGTGTGGCCGTGTGACAAAAGTACTTTTCACACTGTACAACTTGCGTCAGACACCAGTCTCATACTCCATAGACAAAATCTATATAGAAGATGTGGGAAATGTGTGTAATAAAACATTACTCTTTCTACTTTAATTGTACGATGAGATGTGCCACGCATCCTGAATACGTTTATTTTTTACGGGCACGGAAAAGATGACAGTGTATGTTAATTATAAATTATTCAGTTGGTCTACTGGCTACCCCACTCGTAGAAGATGCCGTTATGATATTATAGATAGAAAGACATTTCTCTTCTTCTGAATAGTTAGTTGTCTTCAATTTCGAGGATCAAAACCTGCTATTCTTTGTGGCTTCGAAACTGTTCATAGTTATCCAGTAGTCCTCCCGAAACACCACAGAGGCCTGAGTCAATAACACATTTTCACGTTACGTTTTCGTTCCGTTAGCGTTCAAATGAAGACGATGTTGCGCCAAAGTGTTAATTTTCGTAACTATTGTGTATCTTAGCAACGAAATTGACACTTGCTTGCAACTTCGTCTATACTCGAACGTTAACGGAACGAAAACGTAACGTGAAAATGTGTTATTGACTCAGGCCTCTGTTCTCGTTCCTTCCACCACTGTTTAAGCTATGCCAATTGAGTTTTGGTCAGTTCATCTCATAGAATATCGTCTTCTTCCAAGCCACCAGTGAAAATAAGTCATTCATTAGATACCTAATTATCACATAAAAAAATAATGAAACATACATTTTTATTTAACTTCTATCCGTCTATCTATACCAGTGTTTCCCAACCGGTGGTTCGCGAACCCCTGGGGGTTCGCTTTGTCTTTTACAGGCGCGTGCCTTCCATACATGCAAATATGCTAAAATACATAAATAAATCTTAAAAATGATATACTTTAGTAGTTAGAAATTCATAAATAATCTTAAAATGATATTCTTCACTACTATATTACACAAGTTTTAAGATTATGCATTTATTGTAGGGCATGCGTTGCATATTTGCATGTATGGAAGGCACGCCGGCGCCGCTGCTACAAAGGGGGTTCGCGAAAATAATAGCGTAATGGCGGGATTTTAAATGGCCTAAGAAAAATAAAAGGAAAAAAAAAAAAAAACACAAAAAAATAAAAAAAGCACACCAAATGCAATGCAGTTTGCACGCTGTTGTTTCGAACGTATGCCTATATCTTATGCAGCATATAAAGAAAATTTTATTGTTTTTTTGCCTATCATTAACGACTATATAGGGGGTTCGTTTAATTTTGTTGGATATTACTTTTGGTTCGCGACGAGAAGAAGGTTGGGAAACACTGATCTATACCATCACTGCATTTCCCACAAATGGGCTAGTCTGCTTACTTACCTACTGTTGTAATTGTCATAGAATATATCATTATCGTTTACAAGCCATAAAAATGAGAAATCCAAGAAAGTTGGTTCCAACACGGTTTTATAACAGAATCTAAATCTAGTATTACAATAGTTTAATTATTGTGAAAAGAGCTAACTGCTCTTTAAAACGCATTTGGTGGGCGCGTAATGTAATGCCGAGGTAACCGTATAGTGTTGTTATTGATTCAATATAGGTGATAAAACATAAAGTACAAGTGTAGGTACGTAATAATATCTTTTATAGATAAATAACTTATGGTCTTGTGTCACTATCAATAACTTTTATAAGAACTGCGAATAGGGTCCTGTCTGTTAACACCAAAGATATACTAGATTGGTAATTCATATAAAAAATCGGTTATGCGGCCGACAAATTTTGCAGCCAGTTTTAAACTAGCGTTGGTTGAGAAAGTTTGTAAGACAGTACATAACAACTTTTGCAACCCTCGGCAAGTATAAAGGTGTCCTATTATACTTCAGCATTAGTAGGAAAGAGACCATTATCATCTTAATGATATGGAGTGAAACAGCATATTATTGTTATTGTTATTACGGTATGAATGTTGGAACACAAAAAATCCGAAAAAAGTACCGCGCTGCAAGTTTCGTATGTCTATGGTTACCACAAGAATAGAAAATTTAAAACATAATATTAATACTGTCATAATCATTTTATTTATTTATTTTATTCTTCACCGTACATTGCTTACAATAATACAAATTAACATAGAAAATATCTTTATACAATTCAATGTACAGAGGGCGAGTTTATCGCTAAAATGCGATGTCTTCCAACTAACCCATTTTACATCTTCAACTCAGCAATGAGGTAGAACACCCTAAATATCATATTTTTATTATATGGCAAGAAGAGAAAAATTGTTGTGTTCATAGCACAGAATTAATCCTTTGGTTACCCCACTTGCGATGAAATGTCCGTGATCGTATAGGTCCACTTCTAGATAATATATCATTACGGCATATCCCACAAATGGGGTAGCCAGCAAAACTACAACAATAAACATACAAGCTGTCCTCTTCGTATCAACAAAAAAATAAGATATTCATGGTGGGTGGCAAACCTTATCTCTGAATTTAAGATGTTACGTTATAAAGGGGTCCGTGGTTCGATCCCAGGTGCCAGCAAACTCCCCTTTCACGAGACAAGCTTTTAGCTTACTGTGAAAGGTGAATGAGGTTGTATTTGGGTTTATAACAAAACCCATTTATATTTTTTTTTAAAAAAACAAAGTCTTAAATTACGAACACTTGTCTATTACAGGACACTCGAAAACTTGCGAAAAAGAATAGAAAAAAGAAATAAATATTAAAAAAGCGATTAGACTTTTTGGCACTCCTCAATGAATGGACAGATTGGTGTTACGTGAGCAATAATCAAATGACAATTTTACTATTTACAAAGATAAGCTGCTACTTACGTTTGTTCTTGTGGGGTGAGCAAAGAGACAATAAGAAAATAATGATGATGCTTTCAGTTCATCTATGGGCAAATTAATATCTACACTTGTTTGGCAGGCAGAGAGGCAAATGCTACATTTAACTGCCCTTGCAACTGCTTGTATAACAATATAATACGTAGGTAAATATATGTTTATCATAAAATATTGAATTATGTTTGTACATTATAATACTAAAGAATTTCATATGTGGTATGTAAACTCATGTTCAGACATGTATAATATTCTGTTCTTTTTTCAAAAAGTTAAATTCTACAATTAACTCAAACCTATCCTGAAATAAATATTTTTTTTCCGGAATGTATCCCATCTAATAAATAAATAAATTTGGGTTTGTTTGTAAGAGATAGCACCTCTGCGATAAACTCGCCCGCTCTATATTGATAATATCTTATTTTAATGCATTTTACTATAATTTTTTTTTTTTTAGAGATATATCTGGGTTATATCTGAGTTTTGTTTGTTATAAACCCAATTACAACTTTATACACCTTTCACAGTAAGCTACTAAAAGCTTGTGTCGTGAAAGGGGAGTTTGCCGGCACTTGGTATCGAACCACGGACCCCATGTTCACGAGGCCGAGACTCTACCTCCAGGCTATCGACGAACTCCAAATTGTATGTAATGTGTTCAATGCACAGTAAAGAATAAATAAAGAAATAAATAAAACATCTTCCTAAAAGTAAATATAACAATCTTTATTGTTCTTTTTTGAATTTTATTGTAGGTATTTAAATAAGATGTAGCAAATTAACAATTTAAATATAATTTGATAGTCCATGCTCATAAATCCCTAAAGAAACTATTTTGCACAAAAAAAGAAGATAAATATGTGTTTTGATATAAATTAAAAAAATAACGAAAGAAAATAAGCAATAAATATGCTTTTGTATGTATGAAGGTGGAGTAGGAAGGCAAGGAAATAATCGACTTAAGGATCATTCGATAAAAAGTTCGAGTCTCGATCATCAGAACATTAATTAATAGTGTGATTGCATTATTATTGAAATAAGTGGTACTCGATTATTTCTGCCTACCCCGCAAAGGAAGCCATATGATATATTATACATCATAGACATTTAAATATATGTATAAATAACAAATCAACCGGTGGTAACAATATTTCAAATACAATGAAAAACAACAGTTTGAATTACGTGTATCGCTTCAACTCACCATCGGTTCATAATCAGCATTAAAACAAAATGTATTCGAGGTATCAGATGACAACATAAATCTACCGTCAAAAGGGTTAAGTTGCACGGTGTCTCTGGTTACACCACTGGTACTACATTATATACATACAGTAAGAGTATATAAAGTACATAATTATTTTAGTTTGCTCATAAATACATATGTATGTATGTGTGTATGTTTTTACAATTTATTAATTTGTCCTCACCTCAATGTGCACAATAATTATTACAACTAAATAACGATCACAGCTTTATTAAAGGTGGAGTCAGGGCCCGATCTAGTTATTTAGCCGCTCCGGAGAAAATAATATTTGCCGCCCTTTTACAGTGGACACCTTATTACAAGTCATGAGCAAGTTTTTCTAATTTTCTCAATTTGGTTTAGTTTATCAATATTCCAAGTAATGATCTTTTTTGGTTTCATAACCTGAAATAGTTGATTTCCTTGACACTTTAAATTTCTAATTCCTCCCACCCCCCCTTACTCCCCGTCGCCAGATAGATCAAAAAGGTATAGCAATCTTGACTTTTATTGACACGAAGATGAAAACTTGAATGTTTATTACACAATAACCTGTAATATGTCGTCTCTAGTGATACAATTTTTAGTACGTATAGCAATACGTAACTGTAAGAAAATAGTTTGTAAGAATATTGTACTGGTGAGTATCTCCTCCAAGGGACATTGAGGGTTGTAATTTAGGGGAGGTTCTTTGTCAGGGGGAACCCTCAAGGCAAATCCTAATCCCTCCCCTTGATTTTTTTTGTTTCGTTAAGTCTGGATGGTATAGGAGCTTAGATCTTAAAACATCCAGGGGAAAATGGTGGGAAACCCATAATGTTTATTACATGCAGTTAGTCCTTAATTATTCCACTAGTGAAATCTGCCGCGTTATAGGATAGACTAACCTACTGGGTGATTTAACATTGGTCCTTGGAGCCGGATTTGAATCAACTAACGATGGATTTGTTGTCTACTATTCCCGAGCAACGTCAGATTAAAATGTAATATACAATAATAACAATATAGTATAAGCATCTACAAAGTACCAGACAAAATGAGCTTTAATAGGCCCAGCTCCAAGAGTTGTATTCCTTTGTAACATGGCACTACAAGTATCGTGTTACAGACAGAAGGGAGCATGCGAAATAATAATAATATAGATCTAACGTTATTATATTCCTTCTAATGGTTTTATCCTCTGAACAAAGAGGATATACTTATCTGAAAGAAAGGGTGTGAGGAAACGCGGGCGTCCGAGAACCACGTGGCTTGATCACGTGGATCAAATTCTCAAGGATGGCCGCGTGTTGAGTAAGAGGAACCGACGTGCGTGTATGAGGAACTGTATGAATGTGGAGGAAGCGAAGGAAGTGTGTAAAGATAGATCTGTTTGGCGTTCCGTTCTCTCTGCCTACCCCACTTGGGACACGACGTGAGGGTATAGTATAGTATAGATAGTAGTAGTTTTATAGTATTTGTTCACATCGCAATTGTTAAATAAAATAATATTACAAAGCACAGATCGCGAAAAGGATGGGTTATGGGTATAAGTCCCGTCCGGTTCACTACCGAACGTTGTTTTTTTCTAAGTTTTATGTGGTAGTTTCGTGTGTCAAAATTACAACATGTAGGTATAATCATAGAATGGTTAATTGTGAAAACAACATCGATGAACAAAATATTAAGTTTTATATTTTGTATACAACAGAAAACATTAAATAAACCATAATAAATTTATATTATAATTTTTTTTTACGCGGCGGCAGAATTGCCATCCACACTTCTCAGCATTATACAACCAGATAAGTCTCCATATGATCAGTCATGGTCACACAAAAACTTAACAGTCTAATGCCGAGAAAAATTCACCTATCCAGATATACAGGATATCAAAGGATTAGGCTCAAAACGCGGGATCAAAATACCAGCATTGTGCCTGAAATATCTGTGTTCAAAAACTTTTTTACAATATTACAAGTATTTATTATAATAGATTTTTGAATTTTAATATACAAATTAACCGGTAAATCTAATTTTTGTAAATTATTAATTAAAGATTTCGGAGTTACCCCTGTAGCTGACATGACTAAAGGTATTATATAAACGGATCTAGAATGCCAAATATTTTTTATTTCTCCTGCTAGTTCTGTATATTTACGTATTTTTTCTGCGACGGTTGTTTGTATATTATGTGTATTTGGAACAGCGATGTCTATTAGGTACGTTATTTTATTACGTTTATCATGTAATACTAAATCGGGTATATTATGATGTATTTGTCTATCTGTTATTATGGTTTTATCATAATAGTTTTATCTTAATTATCATTAAGAACCACAAAAATATTCGAGTTAGTTCTCCTACGATGTTCTTTGAAAATAGAACAATATTATAGTCAGCGGTCGTCTTTTTTGTACCATAAAAACAAGACAAATTTTGGCCATAATATTAAGTTGGTGGATAAGGTATAACTTTAACCAGGGATAACTTTAATATAAAAGCAGGCATACCTATTAAGCTATATAGGGCTAAATATATGTAAGTACGAATTAATTAATTCACGGCTTTTGCAAAAAATTGCATACTTTAATCTCAACTTTTCATATTTCGTGGAATTGACATCCTAACAAACAGGTATTATTACTTAATGTACCTACGAGAATAAAGTGAGTTTTTTGTGATGTGTTAAATTTATTATAAGTAGGTACCTATTACCTATATTATTTTAGGTAGGTAATGTGAAAGTGATACGCCTATGTGCTCCATCTCCTTGATAAGTTAACAAAATAACAAACAGGTGGGCAGTAGTGATGTGACAAAAGAACGCATAAAAACATACGAACATCACAAATCATTCGTTACCTACACCAGAAAAAAATATTGCTAATATTGGTCTCACGGAATGACCATTAATATTTAGCTGCCAGCAGACTCATTGCACATAATGTGCATGGAGATTGTCCTATCCTTGCCAATTAAAAAATAAGATATTAAGGATGGGTGGCATGCCTCATCGGAACTGGTCGTGAATAGACTTACTGAGCCCAATAGAGCCGGTAAGTCTAACTTCTATGAGACGGCCTTTGGTGTAGTTGGACCGGTTATGTGGAATCACCTACCGGTGCCATTGAGAGATAGTCAGACTGTCACCAGCTTCAGAAGCAAATTAAAAACTGAACTCTTCACTGGCGCCCTTGAGATGGTCTAGGGACTGTCAAACGGCGTCAAAAGAAAATCATCCAAAATTATCATCATCATCATCATCGCTTAATCAAAGATGTTCATTGTCCTTTATGTGAGATTTTACGAACGCCTACCTTATACAGGACACTCGAAAACTTACAGAAAAAAGTGGGACACGTATTCTTTAGCGAGGGTTCCACGAGATTCGTATAAAATAAGTTCTCATTGTCGCAGTGCACTCATTATGACGTGGATGAAATGTCTTAGAATTGATTCAATAACTGTACTGTGTCCTGTGAAATGTACAGTGCACATGAGGAAGCCTGGGCGTCCAAGAACCACGTGGCTTGATCACGTGTATCAAATTATCACGGACGGTCATGTGTTGAGTAAGAGAAATCGACGTACGTGTATGAGAAATTATTTAAATGTAGAAGAAGTGAATGAAGTATGTAAGGATGATGGTGTGATAGTTTTTTAAGGCTTACACATCTCTGGTAAATTTAGGATTTTTGCTGGTTTATATATTGAATGTATATTTTTTAACATATTCTGTGATTGACTGTTTGATCTTGTAAATATTGTAAAAATAAAAACAAAAGGATTAATCTATATGGCGTTCCATTCTCTCTGCCTACCCCATTAGGGATAAGGCGTGAGGATAAGTCATAGTATAGTACAGTGTCCTTGAGGTGCTTTGGCATGTAAACGACACTAATTTTGTCCATAAACAATCATAAAATATTACTTATGTCTTTAACTAAAATTGATACTTGGTGACGGAGAAATTCCGATAATTTTGAAATGTTGATAGTAAAAAATATATATCTACCTACGCGAGAGCGAATTTCAAAATAAGAAATTCGGCACACCACTAGTATTCAGTATTAAGACGATACTCCTGACATAATGATATGCATAACTAGGATTATACGTATAGTAAAAATATTTTCAAAGAAACTGAAAAAAACTGATTTTTCTCTCACAATTTTCAGTAGGTACCTACTAAAATAAAACTAAAATACCCACTAAGAATTTTGGGTACGACCACCTTACAGTTTGAAATGTTTTATTATTGGGTTAGTTGAAAGAGATCGCGTCATTGCGATAAACTCGCCCTCTGTATATTGATTGTATTAAATAAGAATGTATCTTTTATGAAACTGTTTATAATCAATGTATGTATATGAAAGAATAAATAAATAAACCTAATCAATTTGTCAAACGTTCTGCCAAACGCCCAGTGTACCTACAGCAGAATAAATAATCCAAAAAAAATGTGATGCCCATGTTGTCTTCTATATACCCTAAAAACAACTTCTGTGTATGCCAGCAAGATGGTGCTCTATATTATTTGTTGACGCATTGTATGTCGGTGAATTATTATCTTGTCGGTAAATTGTTTTACCAGTGAATTGTCCAGGACCTGTTTTATACACATATTTTAATTTTGTAATAACTTTATACTATACAACATAATAGTCTGTATTTATTATTAAAGGTTTCCAATATAGAAATAATATATAACACAAAGGATATTTATAATAAACATTATCCTGAAAAACTAACCAATATAATATGTAAATAAATAACTCTAGTACCTACGTACTTCTGTGTGACACTTTATGTTGCTGTCACCATCACAAAGATGAATATCATTACAAAAAGGATAAAATAGCTTTTCTATACCTTATTCTCTTTATATGCCATTGCCGTACTTTTTACCTTACACCCTGCCCACTCAAGAAACATAAAACATCGTAAAGGTTTTTATTTAAATTGTACCGAAAAACCAACACCCATCTCCCACAAGTGAGATAGCCAGCAAATATTCTACATGTAAGAAACATGCAGATAGTCATCTCCGTGCCAACAAAAAGTAATACAATCCGTATGAGTGACACAACTCATTGCTGAATCCCAGATATCAATTATTGTCTTATACGTCAAGTTTTACATGGCACTCGAAAACTTGCAGAAAACAATGAGAGAATAATTAATTGCCTGGGATTTTAGTTCATCCACGTTTCCGTTTTGCGCAAGGGTATTTTTTTGCGTCATCTGTCAGCTTGAAGCTTCTGAAAATAAATTCGCAATGCATCGTCCTTGACGTCAAATTATAATGAGTAAACGGCGTTTAACAAATTGTGCAAATATAATGAATTACCTTCCTATAAAAAAGTACTAACAATGTTTCAAAATATAATAAATTATGCATAATTAAGTGTTAACAATGTTTAAAATTTTAAACGGCGCTTAACTAATTAATTGTCCAAATATAATTCTTCTTCTCAGCCCACTCTTGAACGAAGGCCTCCTTCATTTTCTTCCATGTCATTCTATTCTGCGCCGTCTGCATCTAGTTGATCAAATATAATTAATTTCCTATAAAAAAGCATAAGTGATGTTTCAAATTTGCTACGTCAACTAAGGAGAACATACACCTACACTACATGCAAATTATGATAACCTTATAATGTGTTTATAGAATATAAAGTAAGATATACGAAGTCCCATTTTAAATTAATAAATAAGTAAGTTATTATAAATATGCCGATAATAACAAAATCCGGTATAATATTTAATAAATAATAATAATAATTAGTGATGAAATGGAGAGTGATAGAAAGGGAGAAAGAGTTATTTGACCGGATGTTGAATACACGATATCCGGCAGAAGGAAGTTCAGTCATTGTCATGACTTGTTTAGTTTGGAGGGAGAAATCATGCGTGTTGAGTACGCAAATATATTTCAAAATTAAATAAATTTATGTATTTATTTTATTGAACATAACAAACAATACCTACAGATATAACAATATTATAGACCAGTGGTTCTTAACCTTTTTGGGGGTACCGAACTCCACCAGTTACATATTATGCATTCACCGAACCCCTCCTAATTTGAAAAATAAAATTAGATTTTTACAAATTCAAAACATGGTATTTATTATTATTAATTCAAACACAACAGCACATAATACGTAACTTAAATCACAATAACAAAAAAAAAATAAGGCCAATATATTTATATATAGGTGTACAAAATGAAAAAAAACAAAGATCAAAACATTAAATTTTAATGGTTAAATCAAAACATGAAACATATTAATTAATATTTACTTTAAACCAGTGTGACTTCTGCTGTTGCCTTTCAGAAACCAATTCAGAAATTCGCGGCTTTACCTTGGCAAGTGCCACGCTCATGTCATTTTCACAATAAAGTCTATTCCTCTTCTTCGTTTTTATATCCAACATCTTCGAAAAGGATTGCTGTTATAATAGGTGTTGCCAGATGTAAGATGATAATATTATATCATCTTTGGATCCAGATGTTAATATTATATCATCCACATGGAGAGGTAACGTTCCACATGATCCAGTTCCTAACAGGACAAGGTGTCTTCGGCTCGTACCTGAAGAGAGGATTGGAAAGCTCAACTCAGATGAGTGCACATACTGCAGGGAGGGTATAGATGACTCGGAGCATACATTCTTCAAATGCTCCAAATGGCACGAGGACAGAATAAGACTAGAAAGAAAAAGATGTAATATTTGGATTGTTATAATAAACTGGTAACATTGTTTTCCAAACTTGTGATGGCGGTTTGAAGGAATTATCGGAGTATTTTTTTCTTATTCCAACTCGCAAAACTATCTTACCTTTAAAATAATTTTCACCGAACCCCCAAGACTGGCTCACCGAACCCCTGGGGTTCGGTCGAACGCAGGTTAAGAACCACTGTTATAGACTATTTGATCTAAACTTAAATCTAAACATCCTCCTTATAGAGACAAGTCTCGTGCACAGGAGGGTAAATGAATAAATGAAATTAATAGAGAAAATAAATGAAACTTTATTGGAATCAAATATGTATTAGGTATACAAGCATACCTATTAATTATGTTTACAGAGAAAACCAAAAGGCAGGCTTTTCGCATATGCGATTTCGTCCAGACAACCCGTAAAGATGAGTGTGCGAAATGTTCTTAATTTTCTAAAAATGAATCAGATATCGGAAAACCAATTTACACGATGAAACATTGTGCAAAATTTAATCGGGAGAAGTGAGAAATGTGGAGTCCGTGGTCAACGTTAACCAAATTCAACAATTTTTCTATACCGTCACACCAAATCACACAAGTGGGGGAGTCTGTGGCTTCATTGTACGCAATTGACATTCAGATTTCTCTCTTGCGCCATAATAAATATAGTTTTTAGGATAGGTGGCATATAATAAATTATCGTTGAATTGAAAATGTTAGTAAGATTGTTTTATTGTATTTTGTGGCATAATTGAAATAAAAAATTGCGTATTGTGTAATGTGCACATTCGCGTAAAAAATTTCATTAATTTTTTTTTTGTTTTTATTTCTATTATTTCTGTTGATATATAGATTTATTTGTTTCTTATGTATGTCTCTTTGATTTTAATTTTATTACCGGGTTAGTTGGAAGACATCACATTCTAGCGATAAACTCGCCCTCTATGCATTGAATTGTATAACTGATATTTTTACATACATAACTTTGTATTGATTTGAAATATTTTAACCAATCTACAAGTGAACAATAACATAAACAAATAAAAGTTCGTGATTGGCGGCGTACAGACAGCTGGATGCGAACGTCAATCATCAAGCATCAAGCAAAAATCTGAAATCTTTCGGCGACAATTCGGAGCATTCTCCGAAGAGATATTGGAATGAATGCCATCGTTATCCGTCCATGAGTCGTAATAAAGGCATTCATTCGAATATTTCTTTGGAGAATGCTCCGAATTGTCGCCGAAAGATTTAAGATTTTTGCTTGATGCTTGATGATTGACGTTCGCATCCAGCTGTCTGTACGCCGCAATTGAAAAGTAGAGGTATCCGAAAAAGCTATGATCCAAAATTTCGCCACCTTTGCCACACTCAGGTGGGAGAATCTAGGATTTGATTCTAGCCACGTGTGCAACATTTACACAATGCCCAACTCTCAACTTACAAATTTATTATCTTTTCATTTCGGGACATAACTTTGCTGGTTTTCTTGTTTTTAATTAATTTAGTTGTATATTATTAATTATGTTAAAACTGTATGTTTGCGAAAGAAAAAAAATACCTAATGTTATCCGGTGGTATAGTAAAATAAAGTGAGATAGTTACCGAATATCCGTTTCATATCTAAAATAATATAATAAATAATGATAGATTTCTCTATACCCATCATAAACATAAACCTGGCTATACCCGGCTACCTTCTGTAACAAGCCTCATCTCATATTTCACGTCGGTATTAATTAATATTTTTTCAATACTCATTCTCTTATTCTCTATTCTTAATAATGATGATCAGATTTTAAAATACCTACAATATTATCTTTGTAATGATGGAATCGGATATTTTGTATCACCCTGTGTTGTTTGTTGTTCTTCTTTTGTTTGAATTGTTAGAACAACATCTCTGACAAGAGTATTACAGTACCTACCTACCTACCCATATATATATATACAGTAGGTACCTACCTCTGGTATAATTTTATAATATCATAAAAGACACAATTTTTATAATGTCGCATTTACATTCGCTCATCACTGTGATACCGCGTGAAGGTAGTCAGTTAGTTTTTGAAGACAGTGAAAGAGGAATGTTACAAAACAAATAAATAATGTGTATTACAAGCTTTATTCCGTGGAGCATCCAGTAAAGAATATTGGTCTCCCACTCTTCTTCGTTAGTTTTCGAGTATCCTGTATAAGGCTGGTATTCGAAAAAAATAAAGACTATTTACGTCTTAAATTCAGCGATGAGGTTTGCCACCCATCCTGAATGTCTTCATTTTCATATTGGCACGGAGAGGACAGTTTGCATGTTTCTTACATGCAGCTGGTCTAGTGGCTACTCCACTTGTGGAATATGCCGTGATGGTATAGTAGTAGTAGTGTTAACAAATTTAACAAAAGGTTGTAGACATAAATAGCATTAGGTACAATAACAAAAGCCTACATAAGAATATTATAATTTATGAAAAAAACTGCGATTTGTGTAATTGAAAATATTTACAAAATACAGCTTACAATTAAATTAAATAATCAATGAAAAATAATAAAACATAAAGAATTAAATAAAAATCCCGTGGAGCACCCGGTAAAGAATTGGTCTCCCACTCTTCTGCGTAAGTTTTCGAGTGCCCTGTAAAAGGCAGGTGTTCGAAAAAAATAAGACATTTTACATCTTAAATTCAGCGATGAGGTTTGCCACCCATCCTGAATGTC
The DNA here is from genome assembly GCA_947579605.1 of Athripsodes cinereus. Lineage (NCBI taxonomy): Eukaryota > Metazoa > Arthropoda > Insecta > Trichoptera > Leptoceridae > Athripsodes > Athripsodes cinereus. The sequence continues at coordinate 25,473,952 of OX388316.1, forward strand.
TTGATTTTATATTGGCACGAAGAGGACAGTTTGCATGTTTCTTACATGCAGCTGATCTGCTGGCTACCCCACTTGTGGGATATGCCGTGATGGTATAGTATAGTATAGTAATTAAATAAAAATCATTAATATTAATTATAACACGAAATAAAAATTACTAAGAAATTGACACAAAAGCTATCACACAGCGAGTCGAATTAAGGAGTGGTTCCTACTTTGTACGTAATTAAGAACATTAAAAATAAATATATTTTTAACTCATTATCAGTGTAATGTAAATGCGGCTTTACTAATTTATTAATATTCTGTAAAATCCCTGTATTAATGAATCTTTTTGATCGCCTAATTTCTATATATTAACATAGGTACGTTGTTTGTTTCTATTAAATTTCATAAAATAATTTTAAGTAATGACTTATTCTACCCACCCTGAATTGTAACAGACAAAAAACAATATAATAATGGAATTCTACTACCTAAACACAGTAATATAACAAAAATTCATACATTACATATGTACAGTACACACATAGATAATTATATGACACCCAAATAGTTATATGGTTGCACAAACTGTATAAATATTCGTTCACTTTTAGTCGCCCAGTCGGTAATTCATTGTGATCATTTCAGTTTTTTTTACAACAAATAATTTTAATTTGTCACTCGTTTAAACACTACACTATTTTTTAAATATTTTTCTTTTCTTTATTAGCATTTCAACAGGTTTTTTTACAAAACTATAGTATCACACAATCAGGTATAACACTAACTTAGTTATAGAATGCACATTTATTAAAAAATAATGTATTTCACTAAGATTTTAATTAATTAAATAAAATTTCTATTTTAATTTTTTTTAACATATAACATGCATAGACAATTCACACAGATCGAGCCAGTCCCAAACTAAGATTGAATCTTGTATTATGGATACTAACACGACGATACACACATATACAATGCACTAAACACATATACATGTAACACCCAGACCCAGGACAATTTGAAAAAAGAAAATTAATTTAACTAAATTTCTATTTTAATTCATTAAATTAAATTTCTAATTTAATTAATTAAATTAAATTTCTATTTTAATTAATTAAATTAAATTTCTATTTTAATTAATTAAATTAAATTTCTATTTTAATAATTTAATTAAATTTCTATTTTAATTAATTAATTTAATTTCACTTGCAGTTCTGCGTACACTTCCAGAAAAAAAAGATGACGCCAACTCCACATTTGCTAGAAGCAAATTATTGTTAAGCTATAAATAGAAATACTTGACTAAGTATTTGAATATAACTTTCACTTCATCCAGATTCTCTGTAAGGGATTGATTGACCGGTAATTGATATTATCTTCTATCTCCTCGATCCTCCTCTCTGTATTCATCAGTATCTACCCAACCACCAGTGGCGTATCTAGAGTTTTCATACAGAGCAAGACCACCCTTATTACATACTTATTAAAAAAAATTAACCGTAGAGAACTTGGCAAGTTTCGAGTGTTCAGTTAAAACACGTTTTTTTTTTATCTTAACACATTCTTACAAATGATAGTCGACGTAAGGCGGTTGAGGATTTATAGTCTTGATAAATTACTCAAAAACCACAAAATACATCATAAAAAGTATGTGCCGATTTTTTTTTTTATCTATTTGTATTACCTATGTATTGTAATAACTGTATGTTTGCGTAAACTATAAAATAAAAAAAAAAAAATAAAAAAAAATTAAAAAAGACTAGTAAAGAGTCGTAATGTCAGTGTTTTTCAAAAGGGCGAATAAGCCATTTTCACAAAATATCTTTGTTATCTCCGTGGAGCACTCGGTAAAGAATTAGTCTCCCTCTTTTTCCGCAAGTTTTCGACTGTCCTGTAAAAGGGAGTTGTTCGTAAAAATAAAAACATTTTACATCTTAAATTCAGCGATGAAGTTTGTCATCCATCCCCTGAAAGTCTTATTTTTTGTTGGCACGAAGAAGACATCTTACATGTTTATCATGTGCAGCTGGTCTGCCGGCTACCCCACTACGCTACAATTTTTTAAAGAAGTGTTCTTTTTTAATTTAATATGATGATAATATTACTTTAAAAATAAAACAAATACATACTTTAATTTTAAAATATTAAAAGCATTAGAATTGAACTCCTTAGTCCATATTACTGTACTACGTATAGGGGTAACCTGTCCAAGTAGGTACTGACCGCTCACAATATTGCTCATCGCTTATCGGACGAAAACCGACACATTCAACGACATTCGATCATAACACTTTATTATATTGTTTAAATACAAGCCGCGAAATAATTAGTTTTGTGATAAGCAAGACAGAAATATGAGAGGAAAAAGCCCTATTAAAAACCACATGAGCTAGTGAGACAAACGCTGTAAGTATGTTATTTCTTATTTTGTTTTATCTTGTACAACTTCACTGAGGTACGTCAAGTGCAAAACATGTTAACAACGGACGAACTCACTTGCACAAATACGCGAGAAATTTCAAATTCTCCGAAAGTTACAGCGTAAGTTTCTATCATGTCTCTATTATTCTAAAGCTTGAACACTAAGGTGAAGTTTGCCTTTTGGGCTTGCATGGAAGATACACCATTGCTTCCTACATATTTATCTATACCATCAGGACTTATTGGATTTAGTAATACAATACTCACAACAGAATCGGCGGACGGATCATAGCCAGAGGTGGGCATCATTAATCATAATTGAACTTAGTTAATCTTTAATCGTAAAAAAAAACATATAACAAACATGGGAAATAAGACATTTAACATATATTTTTAAGCAAAACTAAAACCAAGTGCGTTTTTTCCAAATAAAAACATACAGTTTTACAAAAATAACGTCGGCTCAATAAATATATAAAAACATTTAACATCTTCTATTCAGCGATGAGGAATGTCGCCCATCCAAATATTATCTTATTTTTTAAAACAAAATGGAGATTTTGAAATTACGAGAGGATGCATGCAAGTTTTGCTAATTTAAATAAGTCAACTTGTTACCCCATTTGTGGGATATGTGATGGTATAGATAGATAGATAGATACTTCAATTTCTCATTGATCCGTTAAAGTCACTGTTTGACAATGAACTTGTACGTCGAAACCAGGTTACTGTACCTATTATTAAATATAGTAAAAAACAAATTTACCCGTGGAGCACCCGGTAAAGAATTGGTCTCCCACTCTTCTGCGTAAGTTTTCGAGTGTCCTGTAAAAGGCAAGTGTTCGAAAAAAATAAGACATTATACATCTTAAATTCAGCGATGAGGTTTGCCACCCATCCTGAATGTCTTGATTTTATATTGGCACGAAGAGGACAGTTTGCATGTTTCTTACATGCAGCTGATCTGCTGGCTACCCCACTTGAGGGATATGCCGTGATGGTATAGTAGTAGTAGTAGTAGTAAAAATCGAACAGTTTATGTTCATATCCATAAATTTATTTATTTTCAAATTCAAATAATTTTAGTTATTTATTTAATATTTAAAATGAAATTTAACAAAGTTAACAACGATACAATAAAGGGAATTAATTAACTCCTATATCGGTTAAATTCGTTAATGTCCAGTTCTGATAAAAGCTGTAAGTTAATGTATACAGATATTAGATATACCTAGCAGTACTATTTATATTGTACTGTATACTTCTCTACTCTGCGGATCTCATCATCTGTTAATATTGTAGATACACACACTTTCATAATAATCCTATCATCATATAATTTTATATACTATACTATACTATACCCTCACGCCATGTCCCAAGTGGGGTAGGCAGAGAGAACGGAACGCCAAACAGATCTATCTTTACACACTTCCTTCGCTTCCTCCACATTCATACAGTTCCTCATACACGCACGTCGGTTCCTCTTACTCAACACGCGGCCGTCCTTTAGAATTTGATCCACGTGATCAAGCCACGTGGTTCTCGGACGCCCGCGTTTCCTCACACCCTTTCTTTCAGATAAGTATATCCTCTTTGTCATTCTTACCTCGTTCATTCGTTCAACATGCCCAAACCACCGTAGTTTATTCACGCGCATTCTGTCCACAACACTCTTCTTGCATCCGCTCATTCTTCTAATATCCTCATTCTTCACTCTATCACGCAGCGTTTTACCAACCATTCTTCTCAACGATCGCATCTCTACTGCATTTATTCCACTTTCGTCCTTCTTCAACCACGTCCATGTCTCGCTTGCATACGTAAGTGACGGTACCAGAATGGTATTGTGCACCAGCATTTTAGCCATGTTCGACACATTGTCATTGCTGACAATGGGTCGAAGTGCACCGTTTACTCTAGCACCGGCCACTTTCCTTCTTTCAATGTCCCCATCGCATCTTCCATCCCTCGTAAACATACTTCCCAAATATACATACTCACTTACTTGCTCCAAACATTCGTCACCAACTTTAATCTCGCAAATCGTTTTTTCATTCTCTCTTTCAAAAACAAGAACTTTCGTCTTCATAACATTCATTTTCAAACCATTCAAATTGCAACTATCATACACACACGTAACAATCTCTTGTAAGTCCCTTTCACTCTCAGCCATTAACACCAAATCGTCTGCGTACATCAATGCATTCACCCGAAACCCATTCAGCTCGACACCAACATCCATCTCTTTCACAGGTCGCATACAGTAGTCGAAGATTGTCAAACAAGATATAATTTTATAATTTATACAATACTATCTTCTAGTCAATTTATATTTATAAAATAATGTATATATTTATAATTTTTAAAATTTCGATGTTAGAGACCGAAGGTACTTGTTGGAAGTCCATTTCAAGGAAAGTAATAATGATTCATTGATAAAAAAACTCCCTTCCAATAGTTTTTTTTATCAATGAATTATAATTACTTTCTTATCAACACAGGCTTCTCCCAACTTTCTTTTGTTCAAATTCTATAAATACTGCTTGTCTCTATATCTTATTTCACTTTTTTTTAGTAAGCGAAGTAAATAAAAGTGATTTGGAAGTTAACTAAATACTGTGTTTCTTTTTCAATTTATCTTTATAATTTCTATTTTTGGACGATATGAATAGGGAACTAATTATTTGTACGGCTATTAATCCATTCGTCTGGCAAGAAAAAATCAGCATTTAAGTCATTTGCACATGCACAGCAATGTTTTCATCGGCAATAAATAAAAATTAAACGCAACACTTGCATTACAAACAAACTTGGTTATATCGGCAAATTAAAAAAAAATAACAGCTCAATAAATACTCGCACAACAAAATAATTAATTGACAAGCAGAATTGTTATTTGAGCAGCAGAATTATTATTTGAGCAGCAGAATTATTATTTGAGCAGCAGAATTATTATTTGACCGGCAGAAAATATTAGATAAACAATATTTTTCACACACCGATTTACCTTCGGATCCACATGACGTTTTTGTGATTTCTTACCAAATTAATGATGACTTCGAAAATAATGCTAGTTTCCGCTTTGCTCTATTAACGAAATATCTAACTAAAATGTCGAAAAATGCTAGTGTTGTTCATTCAGATACTAGTGATACTACATATAAAATCATACATACAAAAAAAGGTTTATTATTTGAACAAGATTAAAAATTTAGCTTTCACAATTTTAATTAAAATTAGCTCACGGTTTGCTGCTCATTTATTTATTTTGCTGGACAAATAATCATTATGCCGGTCAAATAATATTTTTGCCGGTCGATTAAATTTAGAGTTTTACAATATCATATTATTTGCAATAGAAATATAATATTTTCGCTGGGCATAAGTAGCCTATCAACATGATATATTTGTCTGCAGAATACATTTTTCTGCTGAACAAAACATCAATATTATGCTGATCGTTTAAATGATAGCCATATGAATATATTCCCAAATTATTTTTTACAGCACAAAATAAAACATTTTTCACAATTAAAATTCACATATTTTATACACTTAATACTACCTCAATGGATTTGCACTTGGATGATGGAATGGATGACGAAGAGGGGGTAGTTATCTTAAAGAGGGCGTGTGAGAATGCACAGACGTCCAACAAGTACGTGGGTTGACCACGTGGATCCAATTCTCAAGGACGGCCGCGTTATGAGTAAGATAAATCGGCGTATATGTATGAGAAATTGCATTAATGTGGAGGAAGCGAAAAAGGTACGTAAAGATAGATTTATAGGTGTTACGTTCTCTCTGCCTACGCCACTTGGGATATACTCGTAGCGTGAGAGTATATATAGATATATAGACAGAATTAATTAGTGTTAATTCGTAGGTATCAGTCGCAGTCCGTAGTGTCCAACTACGTTCGGCGTAGAGGCTAACTCTAGTGGTGTAGCACCAATCATATACATACCAGCTGATTCTACGAGTACAACTTCTACTACTACTAGCTAGATCTCTGTAAACTGTAGAACAGAGATAGATAGATAGATATATAGACAGGGTAGAAGCACCGGCGGTTCCTGCTTAGGAACATTAATGTGATGCACTCCCTTTATAAATTTAATTAGTACCTATATATTTTTTTTATCTTATACCTACCATATCAGATTCTTTAAACAACGTAGTGCATCTTAGTTCTTTACTACTACTCCTACTACTATACAATCACAAACTGTCTTCTCTGTGCCAAGAAAAAATAAAGATATCGAAAATGGTTGGCTAATCGCAGAATTCAAGATGCAATTTTTTTCGATCACCCCTCGATTTATAGGACACTCAAAAATTTATTACCACGGATGAAACATCTCCTCTTTTTTTGTTGTGTCCTCTCTTTCGGTACCTATTTAAAACTAAGTAAAGCAAATTTGTGAAATATTCTATAACGAAACCGAAGAGATCATGAAATATGTCATGTTCAAAAATATGGCGATGGGATGGGTGTTTTAGAAATTTAGAGTGTAAGGGAAATCATCAAACTCTAGGAATCTTAAGACCTAAAAATAAGTATTCACTTTCACTTTTTCATTGTAAACAAACAACATTTCCCCCTCAACGGATCGCGATAATAATTTCAAACGTTGACCTGTCCGCGACGATAAAAAGTTCGGGTTATACAGGACACTAAACAGCTTAAGTAGCATTCACATTGCTTCACTTTGGATGATCATCCAGAGTGTCAGGGTCAAACCTGTTCATCGAAAGTGAACACGTCTGTTCACATTTGTTCATCCTATGCTTTCACTGCCATGTCAACACTCTCACTCATGTTGTATGTAGTTTGACGTATTTTCGTATAAAAATAATTTAACAAATTCAAAAATGAAAAATAATACTTAAAATAAATTAATATAGCTCTCGACTGCATAATAATTTTGTACATGATTCTGACATTCAATACAAATTCATAGAGAATTAAACAAATGATAAGATAAAACTTGTTTATGGTCGTTTCAGTGAAAGGACCTTTCATAAAAATTATGACGAGTGGTAATCTCTTCCCTCCGTCATCGCTAGTGATCACTAGCGATGAAACGCCCGTTCACACTTGTTCATCTTGGAGGATCATCCGGAGTGATCACTGAAAGTGAACAAATGTGAACGCCCCTTTACAGAATAGACTGGGATATCTTTTCTTTACCAGAGTCTCCACGGGACAATCATGCCATGGGCACACGAGAAGTTTACAATGTAATGATATTTTTTTACGAATTCCGCTGCACCCCCAGTAGTCTCACCCACTAGCCGCCTTTTTGTTAGAATTACCAGCAGTAGTAGTATTAGATATAAAGTATCTGGATCGGATGGATGTTTGTTTTGTTTTCACGGTAATCTACACCGCCTCCCATTAATTTGGAACATAATATTCCTCCTGATATCAGGAATGATAAAGCTATCATGATGTTACACTCTGCTCTGCTCTCTATATCTCTATCTCTATCTAAGTATTGTATTTATTACTAATACTACCCTCTCTATACATACCATATCAGGTATATAATAACCTAATAATAAAACCTATCCCTCTTATTGAAAATAATATCATTTTTTTTACGCAGTGGCAGAATTGCCATCCACACTTCTCAGCATTATAAAACCAGATATGTCTCCATATGATCAGTCATGGTCACACAAAAACTTAACAGTCTAATGCCGGGAAAAATTCACCTATCCAGATATACAGGATATCAAAGGATTAGGCTCAGAACGCGGGTTCAAAATACCAGCATTGTGCCTGAAATATCTGTGTTCAAAAACTTTTTTACAATATTACAAGTGTTTATTATAATAGATTTTTGAATTTTAATGTACAAATTAACCGGTAAATCTAATTTTTGTAAATTATTTATTAAAGATTTCGGAGTTACCCCTGTAGCTGACATGACTAAAGGTATTATATAAACGGACCTAGAATGCCAAATATTTTTTATTTCTCCTGCTAGTTCTGTATATTTACGTATTTTTTCTGCGACGGTTGTTTGTATATTATGTGTATTTGGGACAGCGATGTCTATTAGGTACGTTATTTTATTACGTTTATCATGTAATACTAAATCGGGTCTATTATGATGTATTTGTCTATCTGTTATTATTGTTTTATCATATTATTATTATTATTATTAGATCACACTCTAATCATCAGCACCGTTTCGTGACTATATTTATGCCTCTATCCATTTTGTTTATGGTATTAGATGTAACAGTTACCTTTAAGTATGGCAGGTACATATATTTTTGTTTATAATACCTAGATAGATCACTCGTGTGTATTTTCATTGCAATAAAGTGAGGCACCATTTTTCGGCACTTTTGACAGAACGGTTGGCAAAAAGAAATGTGGTAAATCACTAAAAACGTTGACGAGAACTTGAAAAAATGTCCAATTACGTTTATATAAATGTAATAATGATATATTTTTATAAAAATGCGAGAAAGAGTCCATAAAATGTAGGATACGACACACGCTTTCGCCAACCGTTCTGTCAAAAGTTTATAGATCTTTTACCTCACTTTTGTAAACGAGTCAGGGCTCTAGGTTTCGTATGGATTTCTATGGGTAGATAGTAATATTTATGTATGAGAAATGGTAAAACTGTATGGACGAATGCTAAATGCCGGGTTAGTTGGAAGACATCGTATTTTAGCGATAAACTCGTCCTCTGTACATTGAATTGTATAACTGATATATGATAATTTTTTTATAACTGATATATTCTATGATAATTTTTAATTTGTATTATTGTAAACAATGTACAGTAAAGAATAAAATAAATAATTAAAAATCTTTTTTTCAAATGTAGATATTACTTTTACATGAATTTTTGCTAAAGATTTATAGTTTATTTTTTATTAGGTATTTCTTGTTTATAGGCATTTTTCTGGTGCTTTTAATTTTAATTAATTATTTTATTTTATTATTAAAAAATAATAGTCAAATTATGATTTGAACTATGTAAGTATATAATATAATTTCATGTAGACAGTACTTTTGTACGGGCTGCGCCTAGTAAGGTAGCTTGTATGATAATTAATCAAGTAAAACTGTATATTTTCTTGAATAAATCATTATCTCAAGAAAAAGTATGAAAACTTGTTGACCCTGCGAACATTTTTTTTAATAAGATATATCTGGGTTTGTTATAAACCCAAATACAACCTTATACGGGGAGTGATTTGATAAAATATGAAAACAAATATTTTTTGTCACGTTTTTTACTTAATTTATGTAAAACGAATACTATGAAGCTATAATCAAGTTGATTTAAAGTAAAAAAACTATGGTAACAAATATTTGTTTTCATATTTTATCAAATCAAAACGTTTGCAGGGTCAACAAGTTTTGTTGAGACTTTTTCTACCAATCTTGTTGAAAGTAAATATTTTACCGTTTTTGCGAAGAGCGGCTTTAACGTATTTTCGTAAAAAAAAATTATAAGATAATTAAATGAAAAATAACAGTTATTTAAAAAACAAACTTCTCATTAGGACAACACAACAACGCGTCCGTTTTGTTTATGATTCTGATATTCGATACTAATTCATAAAGAATAAGAACAATTAATTATAGGACAAAACTTATTTATTTATGGTTGTTTCAGAGAAAGGAGTTTTCAACAAAATTATGTGGTAGGTACTTGTTTCATCCGTCATCCGGAGTGATTATCGAGGATGAAACGTCCGTTCACTCTATTAATTTTTTTAATCTTGAGTGATCACTCATTTTAGTAAAGCACAATGATATAGTACGTACCTACATCTTTACTATGAACTCCATTAGATGTAATTAATGCACAGTATTGAATATTTTGACTCCATATTTGTGCTTCAATTATAACTGACATTTATCAAGTACCTAGATTATGTAATTTGAAACAAGTGTTTCTTTCTACTATAGATTATTGATTCCGAGAGAGACGTCTTTCGACTTACAAGGTCATTATCAATCTGAATTGTTCTATTCATCTGGTTATATAGTGTTTACTACAAAAGAAATTCATTATAAAGTCATTATCTGACCTATTATGAACAATGTAACAATGAACAATGTTCATAATAAGTCAGTTAATGACTTTTTAATGAATTTCTTTTGTAGTAAGCACTATATAACCAGATGAATAGTTGTAAACAATTCAGATTGATAATGACCTCGTAAGTCGAAAGACGTCTCTCTCGGAATTAATAATCTATAGTAGAAAGAAACACTTGTTTCAAATTGCATAATTATGGAATTCTACTACGTGTGCACCGACACAATAAATAAGTACCTAGATATCAATAATTTAATAGTATCTATTTTTGTTGATTTTTCTTGTGTCCTGTAAAAGGCAGGTGTTCGAAAAAATAAATACATTTTACATCTCAAATTCAGCAATGAGGTTTGCCACCTATCCAGAAAGTCATATTTTTTGTTGGCACAGAGAAGACAGCTTGCGTGTTTATTACATTGCACTTGTGGGATTTGTCGTGATAGTATAATAGTATTATTAGCAGTTTTACCTAATACTGTTAATGTCATAATATACCAGAGAATTGACATTTAGATTAAGTATATTTATTTTTAATAACAATTTCAATCCCTATGTTCCCTTGAGGGTACGTTATGGTGTACGGTGGTATTATAGATAAGTAGAAGAAGGAATAAGTTAAGATAATAGGCAATGTAAGTCTACCTACAAAGTTATAGGTACTAGGTATAGTATAGACTATATTATAGTATAGTAAAGTAAGTACCTAGGTATAAATGTATTTAGTTACACATTACTCTTGTTTCACATCACTTTGTACAGAAAACGAATACCGCCACCTCAACCCACCCCCACCAAACCAGAACCAGAGGCACCCCTCACCCCACACCAGGGTTGAAATGCAAAAAAAAATATTTCAATATTATAAAGATGACGGTAATGATGTGAAGAGAAGATGAATAAAATAGACCAGAAAGATGAATAAAATACACCTTCACCTTGTTAATAAAAGATAAAAGTAATATCAAAAAAACAATTAGAACTACATAGGTATATAAATAAATTACAGCATTTAAATCAGCTCCAATATCTCATCAAATAGAAAAGAAGAAATACTAATAGGTTGAGAATTGAGAATTCATTTAATACCTATATTAAAATATTACGTATTTAAAATTACAAAAAAATCAACCCACACAAATTTTACTGGAAAATAAATAACATTGTCGTTTTACTTGACCTTGCATATTAAAATATTTTATACCCGGCGTTGTCTAGAAACTTAATGGTCTGAGAACTTTATTTTCAATGCAAATGATCTCAAACATCACTGAAAAAATTATTCTCTACATTTTCCTTACCTTAAAGGGCCCCTTTAGCAAAAACGATAAAACATTCAATTTTCAACAAGTTTGGTACACAAACTCTCAAAACTTGTTGACCCTACGAACATTTCGATTTGATAAAATATGTAAACAAATATTAATTACCAATATCAAACTTTAACTTTAAAAAAAAACTCGATTCTAGCTTCATAGTGCTCGTTTATAAAAAAGCATATTTCTAAAACTCGAATTCGGGGGTGTGTTTGGTACATAAATGCACGAGAATCCTAAAAAATTTCACATTTTTATTTTAATATTGAGCATATTTAGATAGTTATTACAATTATAGAACAAAAAAATTCAATTTTTTTTTGTTTTTTTCATGGATATTGACCAACTTAAAAAATATTTTTTTTGATAAAATTTCTCATATTTTGAAACCAAAAATCACCACATGAACTCAATTTTTTGTATACTAAAAAAAGTTTGTCTATATAAAATCTATAGTATTTATATGCTTGATAGGACGAATAAAAATATATATATATATATATATTTTACAAATAATTTGTATTTTGATTTAACAAATAGTAGGTACCTAAATTAATCTCGTCAGTCTGCGATTTATTTATTTTTTATTAAAAAACTAATATTGGTAATAAATATTTGATTTTTTATTTTATCAAATCAATATGTTCGCAAGGGTCAACAAATTTTGGCAGTTTTTCTATCAAATTTGTTGAAAATAGAATATTTTACCGTTTTTGCTAAACGGGGCCCTTATGCATCGAAATACAAATCAGTGGGTAGTAGGGAGAGATCAAGGAGAAATGTGGGATATGCCGTGATGGTGTAGTAATAGGAGTAGTAGTTCTTCTTCATTATTATTTCTATGTCCACTCGTTGATTTCTTTTATTCAACACAAGACGTCCTTGAGGATTTGCTCTACACCACCTCTTTCGAATAAGTTCGAATTCAATATGTTTATTAAGGAATAAAAAAATATTTTTTACAATCATAATAATTTTCTTTATAAATGTATACAGTAAAAGATAATTTATTCCCTCAAAATCTAAAGAAAATAAATAAATAGTTGATCCTCTGTGTCATCCTTTCCAGATATCCAAACCAACGTAAATTATTTACACCAGTGGTTCCCAAATTTTTAGTTTCGCGTACCACACACGAAATTATAAATCAGTAGCGTACCACTGAACTGAATTTAAAAACGTTTTATCTAATTATTTACTGTGTATGTCCTATGGTCATGGCTGCTTACGTACCACCTGAAAAATTGTCGCGTGCCACTGGTGGTACGCGACAATTTTTCAGGTTGTCGTACAATAGTTTGGGAATCACTGATTTACACGCATTCTATCCACAACACTCGTTTTGCATCCGTTCATTATTCTAATATTCTATTAAAATCTATTTACAAAACAAAAATTTCTCTATAAAATTTCACTTCCTACTTTTTTATAAATTAATTTTACCCTCAAAATTGAGCAGAGCTCGTGCTTTGAGGGATTGTAGGGTTATTTCTTTATATTTAATAAATTCGATTAATTATTGCAATATTAAATCTCTGACAGTCAATAATTTTCCATGTATAAAAAAACAACTAGCTAATCCTTTCTAAAAACTTGTGTACTGCCGCTCTTTTGTTCTTTTGTTTCAGTCACTACATACCTGCAACAGTGATTCATAACCATCGGCCTCCACACCTCCTGACAAGATCAACAATTAATTATCTATTAAATTTATTTTTTACAATTTACTAATTGGTTTACTATTGTATAGACTCATTTTAATTTTAAATATTATTTTTCATATAAAAACATAACATTATATCAAGCAGATTCATATTTTATGTATACTAACTATCAGAGGAAGGCTACCTCTTAAAAAAAATAATGCTCATCTCTGATATGGGTTTTTGTGGTTTCCCCAATATCGTTAAAAGGCAAATGCTGGAGATGTTTTTCTTAAAATCCGTCCACAACGGTACTCTATTTCAATTGTTTGTTACCACTGTCTTAACTACCTCTTTTGTTTTGCTACCCAATGACATACTATATATATTTGTTACCAACCTGTAATTTCTTTACTTTTCGCCAGCCTGATGATGAGAGCGGAAGCTCTTGAAAGCCGGCTCGCGTCCAATAAAAAGTCACCGTGGATATACTACAAATAAGTGTTTTATTTTAATTAATATAAAAAAACATATTAACCATCAACGACACAACGATTACATCTCATACACCTATACACCACCCTCTCACTGAAATACCTTTTTAATATTTATTTTCCTTTTAATAAATAAATTAAAATATACCTATACGCTTATAATTAAAATAAGCGTCGAAACTCTGTATCATGCACTCCTAAAGGAAGTTCACATATGTATATGTATTAGTGATGTAACGAATGTGTGATTTTGGATATTCGCGAATGCGAATGCGAATATTTGTTGCCGACATTCGCGAATGCGAATAGCGAATACTGACTTGCTTAGATTTCTACAATATTGCTCAATCATTAAAATTTCTAACCCCCGTCGCCGAATTTTCAAAATGGTATAGGAATTTAAAATATTTCAAAACTCCTCGGTTTTCTTAGAGAACATTAACTTGCAGTACCTTTTTCTACAATGTAGGTACCAGGTAAGTATCCGGTTCTTTTACCAAATATCCGATACTTTATTACCGAAATAATATTCGCAAAACATTCGCATATTTTTTTGCGAATGTGAATACGAATATTCTTTACATCACTAATATGTATCATATACAACATACGTAGATACCTAGATAATACCTATCCAAATATTATACAACATACCAACCTAGTTAATACCTATTCAAATAATAGGTTGAATATCGGTGAGTGTGATCAATTGGAATGATTAATCTAATAATAATAATAATAATAAAAATCTTTATTGCACAAAAAAACAAACATTATTAAAATATAAATATTGTAGAACCAGCCAAATAAATTTGTGCAATGGGCGAGTTTATCGCAGAAGCGCGATATCTTCCAACTAACCTAATCTAGAGTGGTTCAAAATATGTTAAACATCTACACTTCTAGTAAATAAAATCCAGTTCCCGACATCTAATTGTGTCAAAAAATTCCTAACATATGTAATTATTTACACTTATTAATAAAATTCACCCCTGTGATTGGATAGGTAGTACCTAATAATATCTGTTAGTGAGGATCGGATCTTTCAGAGACTCCAGTAAGGGATGGGGATGAAGCTTTAGGGGGAGGGGGAGGTGAAGACTGTGGAAAGAGAGAGAATGAGTGAGAGAGAGACTATAAGAAGAGGCATCGGACACCAGAAGATCGCATTACAGCGTTCATGTTACACCCCAGGAAGGTTAGAGGTCGCTACTACAGTGTTTTACTGTACCTACCATATCTAGCTATTATCATCATCATCATCATCAACTACAATATTATCATCTTTCTCTCTCTCTGTTTTAATAAATCAAATGTTTTTGTGTTAACACTTTGGAAATTCATTATAATTAAAATGATTTTAAAACACTGTATAATTTCCAAATTAAATTTATTCACCTCAAACGTTTTCGCCAAGGCTTCTACTTGGCATCATCAGGAGGACTAATTAGTTAAGTTCTCTGTTTTATGTATATGAGCTGTTTAGTGCAGCAAAGGTCTAACCAACGATATCAAGAATTTTTAGTTCTACAAAAACCTAACCTTTTGGGCACGTGGAAAGAAGGAATGAGGACAGAATGACCAAAAAGATAAAATATTTGTCTGAGAGGAATGGTGCTCGGAGACGTGGACGTCCGAGGATCAAATGGCAAGATCATTAGAATCAAATCCTATAGGATGGTCACGTGTTGAGCACATTGAACAGGAAAGCATGCATGAGGAATTGTATGACAGCGACGTAAGCGAAAGATGTATGCAAAGATAGAAGGAAGTGGCGATTGATCCTTTCTGCCTACCCTGCGAGGGAAGCGGCGTGATGGTATGTATGTATGTATAAAAACCTTAACCAAATTCGGAACTATACCAAAGTAATAAGTGATTCATTCACTGTGTCGGTGTTTAGGTAGTAGAACTCCATAATGAAAATAAAAAAACAAATGTTTTTTTTTTAATTGTAATGTAAAATATTAGAACATTATTACCATCATCATCAACATCATCTCGCCCCTCAACGCTCCTCTCGAGAGTACAGTTGGGCAGAAACCAGCCTTCTCAATCCAGAGCGTCTCTGGACAAATCAAGTCACCTCTTTCCACGACATTCCTAGCGCTCTGATGTCTCTGTTGTCATAGGAACGGTGAATTGTGAAAGAAAGACGTTCGGGCCATCAGAACCCTTGTGGACGAAAGAAATGTACCCTGTTTGGTCAACTTTCGTTGAATATTTTCAAAAATTGCCTCAACCAAGAAAATAATACCGTCTCTCCTGCAACATTACAGGGACTACATGTCTTGCTGAGTACGTTGTTGCAAAGTATCCTTTATAGCACGCTATCTCATACCATCTAACATTCAAAATCCTTCCAAGACGCTTTTGAAGCTTAGCTAAGTGCCAAGACTCACAGCCATATATATATATATATATAGAAAGATTTGAAAAATACAAACATTGAACAGACGGCATTTTTACATAATTATACATTACGAGCATCTATTTCGAATATCTTATATTATAAACAATTAATTATATATTAATAAATAGGTAGGTAAGTATAATTAAATGTATACACGGGTTTCATTATTATAAAACATCTTGTTTGTAATTTGATACGTCGTAAATTTGTAAAACGTATTATTTCATAAAAGGTCGATGTAAGAAATTCGTAAATTTTGTTGTTAGCGCAGGTGTAAAGAATCTTATAATACATTTATATCTATTACTTATTTATGGTGTATTCTAGCGGGCAGACGCTACATGTAAATAACTTCTAATGAAAAGTGCATAGTGTAAAGGAGTGCTTTTCTATAATAGGACAAATTAGATCCCTGCGATTGGTGATAAGACTAAAGGTGAATTTACATATAGCATTTTAGTGGCATACATCATGCAACTAGTGATGCGCCATTAATTGCCATATGTAAATAACTTAATACAACCGTCAGTATCAGCTATTATAGGCGACCGAATGTTTGAGATATTTTTTTCCGTGTAAAGGGACAGAACACAGCTCAACGACAATCGTGTATCGAACTCCGACTTGGAAGGATTAATTCACTCAATAAGTGAAATCATGACATTCTATTGTAATTTATTATTAATCCACATTCCGTGGAGCATCTGGCAAAGAATCGGTCTCCCGCTCTGTTCCGTAAATTTCGAGTGTCCGAATGTAAAAGGCAGGTGTTCGAAAAATAAAAGACATTTTACATGTAAAATTCAACGATTTGTTGGCGCGGAGAGGACAGGTTGCATGTTTATTATAAGCAGCTGGTCTGCTGGCTACCCCACTTGTGAGATATGCCGTGATAATAAAGTAGTAGCAATAGTAGAATTAATTATTAAAATAAGCTGGTCTGCTGGCTACCTCATTTGTGGCATACGCCGTGATGGTTTGGTGGGTAGACTTCTAATCTTTATCCGGGAGGTAAGTGGGTCCCCTTCAAAGCAGTTAATCTGCTGGCTACCCTCTTTTAAGGATATACCTACCGTGATAATTTATTTTTTGTCTCTTATTCTTTCCCTATTTTCTATACTCCAACGATTCTCTTTTCTTTAACACTTGATCCCTGTATTCCGACCTCCGATTGTCTGATAGGCAACATTGGTAAAATTACACCATCGCACACAAAAGCACACACACACTCACACATATATAAAAATATTCACTTTGACAGTTTAAACAACAATAATAATAATAATAATATACATGAGTACATAAGCAATAAATTATTGCAAATAAAAATTAAAAAGTATTTATTTCATTTAACGTCCGTCCATTTCAAAGGAGTATCATATTACTTGGACTTTTCATGAAATACCTATTTGTGTATTTTGTTCTCTCTACTAAACATAAATACACTAATCTTTTGATTAACAATATTTTATACAAAAATAAATAAATAGTATGTTGCCATAGACTTATAAAAATAAAAAGTTGATTAATATTAGTTATTATGTAGTATTCAGCATTAGTTATGAACTATAAACAACTATAAACTCGAGAACCACCAAGTGCAAACGGTAAAATCTATGGGACAAACTAATATTAGTCAGTAATGCCGCAATACAAAATGTTTTTCACGTTCCGATTTGCACTTCTGGCAACAATTTAATAGTTGTCGCGCGTGAAAATTGTGAAATGTCAGATTTGCCGATATATTTTGGCGTTCGTATTTGCGTCGGTGGTGGTGTAATTTTACAATTTATACATGCTAATAGTTGCGAGGGCCCTAAAAATATAATTTTTTACTTTAAAAAAAAACAACTTAACAATTCCAAAATATAGCAATATTCTGCGGTAAAATGACAGCAACTAATAATATTCGCACATTAAAAGTCGCGAATAAAATTCTGCCAAATCCAACTTATTTTAGTCGTCGGCTGTCAACTAAAATTTCATTCTGAATACGAAATCCATAGATTCTCGAAATTTAAAGTTGTACTAAGGTGTCAAAATGAACTAATGAACTAAATTAGTACGGAAAACTGTGAATACGAATTAGAACTAATTATCATGACTCGACTATATTCTCACACTTAGTTGACTTAGTTAGTGCAACTAAACTATTTTATGATTCAGAATTGGCCATATTATACTAGAAACTCAAACGAATAATTGGTATTGGATCCAATAGAGCCGTGAGTCCAAAATGTTTTCATATCAATCTTAAAATAGCGTTGGGTTGCGAAATAGTCTATTGTTATAAAAAAATATTGTACTTGATGTAGATATTTGTTTTAATTAATTATATGTTAATATGACATGGTTAGATGGAAGAAATTAATCACTGAATGGTGATAATCACGCCACTGCAAATCGTAATAATATTTTGAATTTTATACTGTTTTATTTACAGTGTTATATAATGAGTTTGTTTTTGAGTAGAGTTCGTTGGTAGCCTGGAGGTAGAGTCTTGGTCTCATGCACAAGGGGTGCGCGGTTCGATTCCAGTTGTCGGCAAACTCTCCTTTCACGACACAAGCTTTTAGCTTACTGTAAAAGGTGTATTAGTTTGTATTTAGGTTTATAACCAGAACCTAGATACATATTTTTTTTGAAGTACAATAATATACGATTAGTATGAGTGAAACAGTAATAGAATATTCATTTTATGGAATGAAAGAGCAAATGTCTATCGTGTTGATATTAATTTTGGAACCCGGATTCTGAGAGAATTAGTACCACGTCTCTGTTTTATGTTCATATGTCGATGTTTAATAGGTAATATATTTTACTATACCCCCATGCCGTATCCTAAATGACTACCTAATGACAGTAGGGACAGTCGAAAACTAACAGAAACGAGTGGATGACCTATTCTTTACAGGAGACTCTACGAAATTTAAGTAAATCTAATAATAATAATGTTGAGTTATAATCTACAGAAATAATAATAATACCTATTATATACTCAAAAATATCGTTATCCGTGACACAAACGTATAATGTTACCCTACACAATATAAGAAAATACATTATTAAATACAAATAATTTACAACATTATTTTAATCAATAACAAACAGCTATTTATAGTTTGTGAAATAGAGAAAGATTTTCAAAAAGGGGTGTGTGTGTGTGTGTAACGTGAGTAATCTCGGTATTACTGTACAACACATAGATCCTCGATGTGAGGTGTTAAATAACCTGTAATCTGATATTCTCTCTACATTACCAAACCATACTATGTATTACTATTATTGTTGTTGATGTAGGTACTATATACAGTGGAACCTCTCATAACGAGTTTAATTCGTTCCAGACTCTTACTCGTTATGCGAAACATTTTTTTCGATAGAAATCAATGTAAAATACGATAATGCGTTCCATGCCGAAAGAAAAAGTATTCTTGGAGAACTTATTGATTTTTTTATTAACGTTTATTCAAACAAAATTACTTATAAAAGAGTATAACAACTTGTAATACAATTTAGATTAGGTAAAAAACTTACCTAAATAAAAATATGAATTTATGACAAATATTTAACCATTTTTAACTAGAAAACTAACCGTAAACGTAACCGTTTCGTAGACATTCTTGACACTCCCTTTGAACCATCCATCTTCTTATTTTTTCTTTGTTCTTGAGAATAGTGCAGATCGTTGATGTTGACCGATAGTATGTGCGCGCTAGATATGCCACGCTCACACCTTGTTCTCGCTTTTCAATGATCTTACGTTTCATTTCAACAGTTATTTTTATTCTCTTCTGGCTGTCTTCTTGTGTTTTTTTCTTCGAGGACAATTTTGAACGGATTATAAAACTTTGTACATAAAAAAATACTAATAATATCAATACAAATTTTGGAAGAATGGGTGATCACATGCGAAACCAAGGCGCTAACGGAGCGAGTGCTAAACACAGACTGATGTACTGACGCGGAAGTCCCTGAAAAAGGGACTTACCTACCCTTTCTATGTTACTCGTTATGCGAAATATCGCTCGTTATGGGAGCAACTTTTTCACATTTTTTTTTACTCGTTATGCGAATTACTCGTTGTGAGTGGTGCTCGTTATGAGAGGTTCCACTGTATATACAGATAGAATATCAACATTAATTTATAACATCGGGTTCGACTGTACTAAAATTTTGTGTTTGAAGATAATATCGCAACATGATCCATACCAGTCCTGTCGAGTCCCCGGTAAAGAATAGGTCTCCTATTCTTTTCTGCAAGTTTTCGAGGGTGCCGTAAAAAAAAGGTGTTAATAATAATAAATAATAACTAGACAACATATTTATGATGCGCCGTTTTGTGGAAAAACCACCGCAAGGGCCCATTCAAGAATCACAACACCTCCTGAACAATAAGGTTTTTAACCTCGTCTTGAACACCTCCACACTCTCCAGAGTTCGCAAATCATAGGGAATTTTGTTCCACAGCAACGGACCAGCCACACAGAAGGCACGGTCAATATCATGGTCTTAGACAGTGTTCTGCAAAGCATGTGGTGTACCGTGGTCATCAGTTGGTTTGCCGCAAAAAAAGCAAAAGGTTTTGTGAAGATAATACACCTTAAAATAGCTGAGAGCTATAAGAGCGAGGCGCTTTGTTAAATAAACATTGCTTTTATCTTTTGTGTACCTCTAAAATTTCTTGATTTGATAGGTGTACCTTGAATACAAAAAGTTTGCGGAGCACTAAGATATTTAACATCTTCACTTCAATGGTGAGGTTCACCACACATCCTGAATGTCTTAACTTTTACTGGCACGGAGAGGATAACTTGTATGTTTATTAAGTGCAGTTGGTCAGCTGGTTATCTCACTTGTGGAAGATGCCGTGATAGTACTTATGAATGAATGATTGAAAAAATATTCAATTAAAACATCTTCAAGTGAAGAAGTTTACCATCGGTTATGATCGTCTAACCATTTATTGCAGCGGTCTATGAACTTTTTTAACCATTAGGTACCCCCAAAATATTTTTGCATAAGTCGATATTACCCCCTCATTCTGAAAAGGAGACAATCAAAATTTTGTTTTTGAAATAATAATTTGTAATATTTGTAAAAATACTAACACGTTTTATACCAAATTAGAAAAATTTACTTATTACTCCCAAATATATACATTTTACCCCATTTGGGGTAATTAACCCCGGTTCCTCGACCGCTGATTTCTTGGCAGGAAGAGAACGACTTGCATGTTGATTGCATGTAGTTGGTCTGCTGACTACCCTATATGAGATAAATAAATTAGAGAGAGTCTTAACAACTACGGAGCAGAATTTTCGTTAATATAAATTTCCATAAAAATAATTATTTTTTTGCACAACACATTTCATCGATTATAATAATATTATATTAAATAGCAACAATATTATTTTCACAGTATGTTAAAATGATAATGATGCAAAAGCATGAATAACTAACCCAGCATGCTTTGAAAGCAAAGGAACATATTATTATTTATATTATAAGCAGAAGTGATATCAGATCTCAGAGGGGTGAGATGTCAGGTAACGGACTGGTGTGTATCAGACATTGGATGTTTTATACTAACAGTATTGGATTACACACCTTTAGGTACCTACCTACTATTTATCTCCCAGGGACAGGACTAGACTTATTGTACATATTATTGGTCATGAATTTGTATTGAATATTTTTTTTAGTAATTTATACAAGAATGCACCCAGGACGTTCCCCAGGTTTCACAGTTTGAAAAACAAATTTAAGAAAATACGCTTATTTTCTATTTTCATCCCTTCCTCCCCCCCCACGTTGACAAATTTGCACTTAAGTGTAAAAATTAAAGAAAATACCCACATCATTTCACTATCGCATAGGTCTTTTCGAATGAACTTTTAACAAAATACCTTGCAATGAAATCTCGTATTGTCTAATGCAAATTGCGTAGGTACAGGTAAAATGCTAGTCCAAAATCTCATTATATCTAGTGTAAGTTGGGAAGTCGCAGAGTTGCGGAAGAGGAATAGAAGATACGATAGGGACATCGAAAGAAGAAAAGTGGCCGGTGTTAGAGTGAACGGTGCAATACAACCCACTGTTAGCAATAGCATTGGGTCGAACTTGGCAAAATGCTGGTGCACAGTACCATTTTGGTATCGACAATAATGTATAAAACCAAAACTTGGACGTGGTTGGAAAAGGACGAGAGTGGAATAAATTCTGTGGAGATGGGATTACTGAGAAGAATGGTTGGTAAAACGTTACGAGATAGAGTGAAGAATGAGGATATAAGTAGAATGAGCGGATGCGAGAAGAAAGTTATGGATAGAATGAATAGAAATAAGTTATGGCTAGAATGGGTGCAAAAAATGAGTATTTATCAGAAAGAGGGGGGAGGGGGTGAGAAAGCGCGAACAACCAACAATTACGTTGATAAAATTTTCAAATACGGCCGTGTGTTGAGTAAGAGAAATCGGCGTGCATGTATGAGAAACTGGATGAATGTGGAGCAAGCGAAAGAAGTATGTCAGATCCATATGGCGTTCCATCACTCTGCCTACCGCACCCGAGATCCAGAGTGAGGGTATAGATAGAATAGATAAATTATGTACAAAATATTTTACAGTCATACCTGCAATTATTGTCGCATTGGTCATAATTATAGTGACATAGGTCCATATAGTGACCACTCTATCTATCACATTGGGTAGGCAGCAAACTACATCGCTGAATTGGATATGTCAAATGTCTTATAGGCAGACTGTGCTTTTTTGCGTGTTTGGAAAGCACACCACTACTTTGTACTACCTAGTGTTTTACTAATAGAAAGTGTATTATTACTATTATTATTTTTAACATAACACAAAGCAAGCAGACACCATTGATGATAATACATAATAATATAATATTATACTGCAAACCATTTACCTTACTGACATAAAGCAAGTAAAATGCTTCCAATTAGACTTGTCAACCGCTTATCTTATGAAATAACATCGATGTGTTTTTTCTAGTTCTCTTACAATGAGCTGATTAAAAAAAAATCTCCTGCACAACGTATTAGTACGTATCTGATAAATAAATCTTTTTTTTTGTTTTTCAGATACTTAAGTATATGTATTTTCAAGCGAAAGGCAAAGACAGAATATTCTAAATGGAAAACAACCACTTAAGAATAGATAACCTCGAAATAAATTTCAACACCTATTGTATTAGTTTTTTGTCCAACGACTAGTGTTTCTAAAGATGTATATTTTTTCAGTATATTTTCGAGTATCCTGTAAAAGGCAGGTGTTCGTAAAACCTCACGAATAAGACAATTCTGAGATGAGGCATGCCGTCCATCCTGAATGTTTTATTTTTTATTGGCACGGAGAGGACAATCGGCACTTTTATTACAAACAGTGAGTCTGCTGGCTACCCCACTTGTAGGACAAGCCGACGTGATGGCACAGTGGAAGTAGCAGAAGTCACTTAATGATATGAACAAATTGAAATAAAACACGATTGCAACTCTGTTTTATCAGATACTAGCTGGCCCGGCGAACTTCGTACCGCCTAAGAATCAATGAACGATTTCATACATACATCTTCTTCCCCTTGTCCTAGTTCGGTCGGGGGCCCATTGCCCCTAAGTATCTAACTATATTAAAGAGATAACTGTACACCGCTGCTTCCAGGACCTCTGGCCACTCCAAACCAAGCCTTTCAACACATGTTCGACACCTGCCCTATCTTCTGCCCTCTCCCACTGACTTTATGAATGATTAATATTATTAATCTCTTTACAAACTCCCGTAATTGTCAAAGTGTGTCATCGAAGGTATAGTGTAAAAAAATATACCTAATTCATTTGGAACTTTCGCAGTTTAGCGGCCCCACCCGTTGTCGAGTACTTTTTTCCATAGAAAAAGTAATATTTTCGAAACTTGAGGAAATTGTTGCCATATGGTGAATTATTTTTTGGTCACCAAATTTTTGGAAAATTCTTTTATAGGAAAAAAAATTCGCAACTATGAAACTTGAGCGGCCCCACCCGTTGTCGAGTAATATGTACGGAATTTTAGGAAATTAATTTTCGAAGTGGATTTTTTGCCGGCAAATTAAAATAATTCTACATATGGCAACAATTTCGTCAAGTTTCAAAAATATTACCTTTTCTATGGAAAAAAGTACTCGACAACGGGTGGGGCCGCTAAACTGCGAATGTTACATTAATTTTTTTTTACATAGACAATTCACACACATCGAGCTAGTCCCAAACTTAGATGAATCTTGATTATGGGTACTAACGCGACGATACCCACATATACAATACACTATATACATATATATGTAACACCCAGGCCCAGGACAATTTGAAAAAGGTCATTCTTCACTTTGCCCTGTCCGGGAATCGAACCCGGGACCTCGTGACTCAAAGGAAAGAGCTCCGCGCCACACCGGCCGACATGAACAATTTATGTTGAACAATTATACTTACTACCTCTACCAGTAGCAACTACTTCTACCAGTAATAATTTAGGATTATTGTCTCTATATCTTAATTATTTGAATGTGAACATAACAAAAACTATTTTGTGGATCAGTTTACTCCGGGTGCCGTGGAGCACCCGGTAAAGAATTGGTCTCCCACTCTTCTCCTTAAGTTTTCGAGTGTCCTGTAAAAGGCAGGTGTTCGAAAAAATTAAGACATTGTACATCTTAAATTCAGCGATGAGGTTTGCCACCCATCCTGAATGTCTTAATTTTATACTGGCACGAAGAGGACAGCTTGCATGTTTCTTACATGCAGCTGGTCTGCTGGTTACCCCACTTGTGGGATATGCCGTGATGGTATAGTAGTAGTAGTAGTAGTAGTAATTATACTTAACTGAGATTTGTTTATAAATTATCTGCAGTACGTAATATAATTATGTAGGTACTATTTTTTTTTCAGGTAAATTTTACCTATTCATTTAAAATTTATAAAAATTCTTTTCATGATTTTTTAAAAATTGAAATATCAGAACTACAAATGTTAATTTGTATGGATAACGTTTTTAATTTGAGAATGTATAGAAAAATTATCATATAAATAGTCCAATCTATAAAAAAAACTTCATTGTTGATTTTGTATAATTCTCCATATTGCATTTTTAGTTGAAATTAAAAATGTATGGCGTAAATAATTTTCTTCGTAATTTTTCTTCTCTGTCTGCAAATTTCACTACACAATCTTGCATCAGAACTACCTACATGAACACATTCTTATTTTCATCTTTAATAGCACAATTTTTGGTTCAATAATAATTTTCCATCTGCAAAAATAAAATACAATTTCAAATATAATCTGTGCACGTCCACATTTATGTGACAGAAGATCCATCGATACATAAATATTAGTCGAATAAGTCGGTAGTTACATGGCAATAGGTTGTATCTCGCATTTTTTGCGTTTTCAAGTTTGTTCCATAAAATGCTCAAAATAGTGTAATATTTGATGTGGCAAAAGGATATGTCTCTTTATAGTCAGAATAAAGAGAGAAAAGACGTAACTTATTGACATGTAGAAAGATTGTTTTCATCAACATGGCAAAAAAACTCAAATATTTTTAAACTGCAAGAAATTATTTAGTGAATGTTACATACATCTTGTAGAAGAAATTACATATTAAGAGAATGTTACATCTATCTTGTAGAAATAATAATTACCTTCATTTTGATATATAATGCTCGAAATTTGGCTGAAATATCTCTTTTGCAAACTTTGTTTTTGCTCTCCTATAAAATTATGTTTTAGTGAGATACAACCTATTGCCATGTAACTACCGAATTATAGTAAACAAATATTAGTACACATTTCGTTCATATTAGTTATAGTAATTTGGTTCTTAATATAGCAGAACCTACGGATTATTTTAGCACAATGCAACAGGCGACGTGGGGGCGCTAATAGCGCATGGACTCTCCATATTGTTTTTATTTTTGAAATTAAAAATGTATGGCGTAAATAATTTTCTTCATATTTTTTCTTCCCGTGAATTTGTAAGATGTTTTAATAGCCTATAGTTTATTCCGGGCGGAGAAGAATCCAACAAATCAAAGATCATTCAAATCGGTACAGCCATTCTTGAGTTATAAGTGTTGTAACACACACGTCTTCCTTTTATATATTAGATCTGCAGTACGTAATATAATTATGTAGGTACTATTTTTTTTTCAGGTAAATTTTACCTATTCATTTAAAATTTATAAAAATTCTTTCCATGATTTTTTAAAAATTGAAATATCAGAACTACAAATGTTAATTTGTATGGATAACGTTTTTAATTTGAGAATGTATAGAAAAATTATCATATAAATAGTCCAATCTATAAAAAAAACTTCATTGTTGATTTTGTATAATTCTCCATATTGCATTTTTAGTTGAAATTAAAAATGTATGGCGTAAATAATTTTCTTCGTAATTTTTCTTCTCTGTCTGCAAATTTCACTACACAATCTTGCATCAGAACTACCTACATGAACACATTCTTATTTTCATCTTTAATAGCACAATTTTTGGTTCAATAATAATTTTCCATCTGCAAAAATAAAATACAATTTCAAATATAATCTGTGCACGTCCACATTTATGTGACAGAAGATCCATCGATACATAAATATTAGTCGAATAAGTCGGTAGTTACATGGCAATAGGTTGTATCTCGCATTTTTTGCGTTTTCAAGTTTGTTCCATAAAATGCTCAAAATAGTGTAATATTTGATGTGGCAAAAGGATATGTCTCTTTATAGTCAGAATAAAGAGAGAAAAGACGTAACTTATTGACATGTAGAAAGATTGTTTTCATCAACATGGCAAAAAAACTCAAATATTTTTAAACTGCAAGAAATTATTTAGTGAATGTTACATACATCTTGTAGAAGAAATTACATATTAAGAGAATGTTACATCTATCTTGTAGAAATAATAATTACCTTCATTTTGATATATAATGCTCGAAATTTGGCTGAAATATCTCTTTTGCAAACTTTGTTTTTGCTCTCCTATAAAATTATGTTTTAGTGAGATACAACCTATTGCCATGTAACTACCGAATTATAGTAAACAAATATTAGTACACATTTCGTTCATATTAGTTATAGTAATTTGGTTCTTAATATAGCAGAACCTACGGATTATTTTAGCACAATGCAACAGGCGACGTGGGGGCGCTAATAGCGCATGGACTCTCCATATTGTTTTTATTTTTGAAATTAAAAATGTATGGCGTAAATAATTTTCTTCATATTTTTTCTTCCCGTGAATTTGTAAGATGTTTTAATAGCCTATAGTTTATTCCGGGCGGAGAAGAATCCAACAAATCAAAGATCATTCAAATCGGTACAGCCATTCTTGAGTTATAAGTGTTGTAACACACACGTCTTCCTTTTATATATTAGAAGACTAGATATAGAAGTCCTTCGACTACTGAAATATTCAGGAAAAGAGGTTATTTCATTATGGTTTCGACAACCTGGATGATTATTCTTTACAATATACCGTTCATTCGGTAACTTTATGAGTTAGTTGACCCAATTACTGCAGAATGGTTCTGGACCGGACAGGACGTTTGTTACTTCCATGTGCTTCCAAGAGCGCAAAGATGAAAGAGGAAAGAATAATTTTATTGTGTGTACCGCAATAGATGTATAAATAAGGGCGTATATGGTGTATTCGATGTGTTTCACCTCCCTGATGGATGTAACATGTAACAGGACACCAGCGATGGGCGCAGTTATTTTATCATTACCTTACTAGTACCTACCATGTTGCTATCAGCAGCACAGCATAGGTTAAAAACTATAACATCATTGGTACTGTAGGCAGTGGCGGTACTACACTTTTTATACTAGTCATGCTTTCACGATGAAATAGATGTAACTTTTATTCAACTTGGTGGACTCCTCTTTTTTACTATTTGCTCTCTACTTTCACATTCTTGCATGAGAATTTATAAAAGAACACCTGACTAAAATTTAAAATTTCTAATTGACGATCTTTTTTTCTTTTTTTATAGACTTTTATAATTGACGTATACAGACGATGAATTTTGAGATTTTATGTAGAAGGCATTGGCCGTTTATATGATTAAATAAATAAATCAATTTTACACAGCTTTTAGATCTAACATAGGAGATAAAGAACATTTTCGATTCTATCATTTTCGTTTATAAGAGAGAAGTAGAAATGCTAATTTGAAATCACAATTTACCAGTTTAAGTTCAAGAGATTTCGCAGTCAACATGCATTTTTTTAAGGGCAACGCCTACCACATTCCTCATGCCGTGCCTGGAGATATGTAATCTCCTCAACGACACACACATGCACATACAGGATTTCATCTTACATTGAAGCGAGAAAAGCTGCCTCGAGGAGCACTCTAAATTTAGCGGCCAAACACCTAAAAAATTTGTGCAAAAGGCTAAGGGAAGAAGTAGGAATATGCCTTCCTCTCTATGCAATATCATTAGGTAGGTACTTGAAGGGGATATTAGGCTAACAAAGGAAGTACAGAGGTTCTTGAAGGCGAAAAAGTTTTCCTTGTGGCCACTAAATTTGCATGTCCTATAAGGTCCAGAGGTTGGACCACCAACAGCAACGAGCATCTCCTCTTTTTTCCTACTAATATTGGTGTGGGAAAATTCCCAAAAAATGCAATTATTAGGAAATGAGTTGCTATTTTCTATCTCAGTGTTTCTATTTTCTATTTTCATTTCATCAACGTAATTTGGTATCAATATCTCAGTTAGAACAATTGACACGTAGAAGGTTTAATAATAGTATACAGGTTTTATATACGTGCTAATATAACACAATATACCTACTAACGTCAATAAAAAACTGTAACTCTTTCTCCACTGCATCCCTTTTACTCGCCTCTCCCCTGTCTTTTTATAGTTTTGATAGATACCTAATAGGAAACAACGTTTATTGTATCATGTTTATAATAATATGTAGGTACCTATGTATGTATGTTTGTGCGATGGGTTATTGGAACATGATCCATGTATGAAATTATCATCCAGTCTGGAACTATACACAAAATAATAATAATAACATCTAATAGGTAGGTATGTATCTGCATAAACCTGTAAAATAATATTATTTTCAATAGATAGGTACCTAATAGATATACCTATTCCTCTATAAAGCTTTTTGAATAATCAAGAGTATCCGATTTCGTACTACTCTCCCCTAACGAATTGGTTTACGCAGGTTCAGATCAGATCTATGAATTTTATATTTATGTGTTTTACTTTAGTTTATTATGCATTTTTTTTTATTTATGATCAAGAATAACCAAGATGAATGTGGGGTTTCATTTAATAACTCATGCATTTTTTTAAAGCTTTATTATTTTTATGTGCGAGGGTGTTAATTCATAGTTTTTATAATATTCAAGATATTCGTTTTATAGGGATATTTATTAATAACTTACGATGGTTTGGACTTGTACGATTTGCCTTTGTACGATAACGGGGAAACCACAGAAAACCCTTATCAGAGATGTGCATTTTTATAGGGGTTGCCTCCTCTAGTTGAACTATAATTAAGAGTGTGATGTATTTATATGATTATGAGTTATAAGTTACAAAATTATAATTATATACTATGATAAGGGTTTTCTGTGGTTTCCCCGTTATCGTGTCAAAATATTTACGCATCAAAAGTGTCATAGACAAAATACGCGATAAGATAAAAAAATATTTTTAATTAACTTCACTTCATAATAACCAAAACGTTAAAATTTCGTTTCTATGCCGTGAAATATTTTCGAGATAGTTGGTAACCAGATAGTAGAGCCTGGAATTTACAATCATGAGATCCTGGATTCAAATCCTTGCGCTGTCAACCTACCCCACTTCACGCTTTACTACTACAGGGGTAATAAGGGATATTATGTTTGGATATATAAGAATAATCCAGATTAATCTTTTTAATTAACGAAATTTGTGATCTTTTTTTTTTTTTTTTTAAAAAAGATATATCTGGGTTTTGTTATAAACCCAAATACAACCTTATACACCTTTCACACTAAGCTAAAAGCTTGTGCCGTGAAAGGGGAGTTTGCCGGCACCTGGGATCGAACCACGGACCTCTTGTTCTGAAGGCCGAGACTCTACCTCCAGGCTACCGAACGAACGATCTATCCAGGAATTAACCAGAAATCTCGTTTCTTTGAGTCAAAACAATTTATTACTGTTTAACTTCCGCTGCCAATTATTTTATTACAATAATTGAATCAAATTTACTTTATTACATTTTAACCCTTTGTCTGCGGTGATTTATATTATGCAACCACCTCCACAGACTGGTAGGCACTTATTGCGCTATGAATAAAATTACAGAGTATTCACGAAATATCATGCATTTCATAAAATAAATTGATAAATATTATGAACCTATTACTAGGTTCAAGCCCGGCTTAGCTGTTTTCGTCTATTTGAATGCGTAGAAAAGTTTCTGGAATCCTCAACTCGGCTTACAGCTCATTTTTTTTTCTTTTGTTTTATCATTATTTTGTTTTATATACAAACTGATTTTTTACTTAGGTTAAGTAAATCCCTTCATTTTATTGCTTATTTTATTTTGTATTCTCTCACCTAGAGGGTCATCGAAGGAGTGTAGCCAAAAGGATTCACATGTGGAGATTATGGCAAAATTGTGATTTTAGCCAGACAGCAATTTAGGTTGCCCATACTATGGCGCTTCCAGTGTTCATGGCATTATGAATGATTTCGTTCAATAATTAAAAAAAATGTTTTAGTAAAAAAAACTTCTACTCTCGAGTGTATCATAACCTAATCATCCAGTGACAAACAACAAAGGATACAGAAATGGGTATTATCCGTACGTTCGATAATACAAATGTCTTGAAAAATATTTTGAACTTTTTCCGGTATTAGAGAAGAATATCTATGAATGCACCACAAGCAATAATATACAGTACAAAGTTGGTAGGAATTCCGGCAATTCAGTAAATTCACCAACTCATCATAACTCAAAACAATTGCACTTAACCACGTAAAGCAATAACAATATGATTATGTTCATGTACTTACCATTCATATTTTCTCGGAATATTATTACATACAAATTGCAACAACAGTTATAATACTTATATTTTGTAAGTATGCTAATTTTGAATTTTGCATCGTGTGTAAGTACCTACTTGCTTGTAATAAACTATTTGATGAATTACAAATTCTACATATAGACCATTAAAGGATGACGTCACAGAAAAATCATTGAGGGGCATCAGGCATCCCAACACAACAGACGATTACGGTGTAATATTAGGTGGAACGCCTAAAGAATACCTAATAATCAAAAAAACTGTCAATTTCGATTTTGTTATTATTTTGCCGTCTGACTTTCTTTTTTTTCTCTTATGGCATAACATCCTACAAGGATGATTTGCGCAATCTGATTGTTTGCCCCCCAAGCAAAAGCAAATCCATAGACAAGACCACGTGACCTTTAATGGTCTATTATCGTCGGTGTTTCGTAAGAAGGGCAAATCAACCATTTTTACAAAATAAATATGTATGTTAAGAAATAATACTTAATATAATTTATTCTTTACTCCACATTAATTATAAGCAGTTTTACACATAAATATGACAATATCAAATACAATTAATATACAGAAGGCGATTTTATCTCAAAAGCGCGATTTCTTCCAACTAGTCCAAAATGATCTAAAGTTGCACAAAGAATCTTGGGTAAAATGGGGAAACACATGTAATTTTTATAATCTAGTTCCATCTTCTAGAAATATTAAATTTAAATTTTTACTAAACGGTATCGATGTTTTTTTAGCTAAAAAAGATATTTTGTAAAAATGGCTTATTCACCCTTTTACAAAATACTGACAATTATTATAAATCTTTACTAGTTTTTATATGTTATTTTTTCTGGTTACCGCAATCCAACAACTAAACTATAATCTCCTTCGTGTGTCGTGTCGTGTTAGGACCCCGACGTTGACCATCACTTGAACGGAGGTAACAACTGTCATGTCATTCATTGTTCGTTATACATAATAAATAAATAAATTTATAAAAAATAGGGACAAATAACAGAAAAAAAAACTTGTTTATGGTTGTTTCAGTGAAAGGAACTTTCATCAAAAATGTGACGTCCGTTCACACTTTTAACATTCGATGATTCATTTTGGATGATAACTCAATGTGACAAATGTGAATGCCCCTTTAGATGACAAAAAAATATTATTAGGCAATTGGATCAAAACAGAATACCCGCCCACGAAATCATTTAGTTAAACAATAATAAAAAAATAAAAAAAAAACATGGTAGCCAACGAACTGTATTTAATAAATAAGTTAAATATAAGAAAAATAATAGTTACCTAATCATATTTTATAAATTATGAAAATTTAAGGGTGAAATGGGGAGTTGGTGAAATAAGTTTAATTGACTTGATCGTGACTCTTACTGTATTTGTGTACAATTATATGAAATATATAACTGTATAATTATAAGTGAATAAACAATAATAATAATATTATCAAAGTAACTATATAACTATGTTATATTATTTAGTATAACTGTTAATTATAATAGTAATAAAATTATGACTGCCCGATTAACTAACGATTAAAACTGTTAACCACCCAACTTATTCAAAAGACCAGACGTGTAGAACTGTTAAATAAAAATATATGAAAATATTTGTTTTATTATTTTTGTCCTTAAAGTATTAGGTATAGTAATATTTACTCAGCGTTGGTGATGATAATTAGAAAAGAAAGATTATTTTACGAACAATATAGCACACTAATTGAGAATAGGATAGCAATGTAGGATCAACTCTTTAAGGTCTAAGGGAAGTATAAGTCCCAATCATATAATCTCTTTTTTAAGATTTCAATTAAAATTATTATTTATTTTTTGTCATAATATTAAAATTCAAAGTCTGTTTATGATTTTCTGATGTTTATTGTCTCGAAGTACCTACATATTAAAAATTTACTCAAAAAATGTTCGATGGTGAAATCGTTTTTTTTATGATATTGCAGTTTTTGACAAATTAGCGTTTGTAGATAGCTTTACATTCCTAAAAAATGACAAAAATTTGAGGATTTGTTTTCAAAACTGACAACACCATGAATCAAATATTTCATTTTCATCGTAGACTATAATAATATTATATTCAAAATTTCCACACAAATATTTAAAATTACTTTTCGCCAGCCTGATGATGAGAGCGGAAGCTCTTGAAAGCCGGCTCGCGTCCAATAAAAAGTCACCGTGGATATACTACTAATAAGTGTTTTATTTTAATTAATTCAACATGAATTTCCACCAAGTACCGTCGGTTGAAAATATCAACTTTAATATTTAAAATGTTTTAAGCCTAAAGTCTGCCCAGTAAATGAGACCTTGTATAGTGTGTATTATTATACCTGTCTTTTCTAATTACAGGGTCCATTGAGGACATAATTATATAATTGTACATATCTACGAACGGCCTAAAATATTTATGTGTGAATTTATTCTAAAAACATAATATCACAGTGAATTAAATCAAGCTATGAGAAGGAGAAATGCAGTGTATGATTCAACTGTATATTTTTTTCTTCCTAAAAACAGACCATATTGTCTAGCCCCTTTAATAATACAGGTGCTGAAATATCATCGTTGATCAGAAATAATTTCAGTGAATATTAATTACTTTAAAATCTAGACACGACTAACAGCAGAACCCCGCACAGGAAAACTAGTTATACTATTGCATGCGCCATAACTCACCACCTAACAGTACTTACATGATTGTATTATACCTAATATAAAAAACACAAGTTTATGTGTGTGTATATTCGACGATCAAAAAACATGGTAAGCTGCACGATTTTTTATTTTTTTTATTTGAGAAACACACACAGCAATAAGCCTTTTACATATGCACAAATATAATTCAAATATAAATATTTTTATTTAAATAAAATTTACAACTTAATAATATTATATACACACCTTATAACTAAAAAAACACATTTATTACATATTATTTAAAAATTTAATTTATTTATTTATTTATTCTTTTTGCACATCATCATTATATAAAAATCATTGTGTAAATAAAACAATACAAAATTTAAAATGCTAGGACGATATGCAGTGGCAAGATTATCACTATCAAGTGATTTCTTCCATCTAACCACGAGAGAACATTAACATATTTGTTTTATATAGATACAACATAATATTATAACAATGGGTAAAATAATTATTACGAGGAGTGTCGACAGATCAAACAGTAACCAGACAATAATAATGCCCCCCCCTGCCCCCGTGGAGAACCCGGCAAAGAATAGGTGCCCCAATCTTTTCAGAAAATTTTCGAGAATCCTATAAATGACAAATATTCTTAAGACCAAGAAGATTTGACGATGAGGGGGTAGAAATTAAAATGAAAATTATATATGAAGTAGATAAGGAAGAAATTTTCAGTAAATAAATAAGTAAATAATTTAATACAAAACAAATTTTAAAATCACACTACGAACTTCATTTATATGTTATGTTTTTTTTTTTTTTGAAATACAGTAAAAACAATTTGTTTTTTACATAAAATAATATGGAGTTTTACAAAATAAATGTCAACTCATTGTCAAATGCATTGCATTTATTTATTGAGTTGACATTTTTTTTTTTTTTTTAAAAAAGATATATCTGGGTTTGTTATACTTAAACCCAAATATAACCTTATACACCTTTCACACTAAGCTAAAAGCTTGTGCCGTGAAAGGGGAGTTTGCCGGCACCTGGGATCGAACTATTATTTAAAATTCCATATTAATTTATGTAAATAAACACAAGCTGTTTGAGTTTTATTTCATTGCTTATATTATAATATGTCAAGTTTTTTAATACCTACACAGACGATTTATAAAATATTCCAAGATTGTATCGGGTGAATTACACTAGTGCAAGAATAATAATTATTATGAAGTATTAATTACTGGGTGTGAACCAACTAGTGAATAGTGATCCTATTATATCACACACCTACTACAGTGTAATACTTAGAGAAATAGCCAAGAATGGGGGGGGGACTATGCTCTGCACTTACTATACGCGCTACCGTTCTAACAGGTAATTCATTGCAGTACAATAATTATATTAATAACAATAATTTTTGTAATTATTTAACTTGGATTAAATTTGATATAAACAACAGTTATTATTTGCTCGCCTTATTTTAATGTCACACTAATTTTATAATCAACGCTTAATAAGGATTTTTTTTAGAAACGCGATGATAAAGAAAGAATAATAGATATTTTTTTTATTGATTAGGATTTTTGAAATACCACTTTGATTAGATTATGAGTACAAACACCACATATGCCCAACCAACGCAATCATAAAGACGGTTGCTGTTAGTTGCCTTATGTGGTGTTCTCACTTTGGCGAATATCGCCAGGGCACCTAAATATCGCCAGCCATTTGAACAGTGTGAACAAAATGACAGCTAGTCTGAAACGATAAAAAACAGTAGAAACGATATCGTCTCGAGTTGACCACCTTCCAACTTTTTCTCTGGTTGAACGATTTGCGCATGCGTAGATGTGCGCAGCGTCCGTAAAAACTATCTAACCTAAAAATTTTATAATGTTTCCCGCTTCGTGACAGCTATTATCTTTGTTGTTGGTTTGTGGCGTTTGTTACCTTAATTAAGAGCCTGTCCGCACTGCGATTTTTAATCGCGCGAATTTTTTTCCGCAATTCTGTAACACATTGAATCTTATGGGAGTGTCCGCACTTGCGATTAAAAAATCGCGCGGAAATAAAATCTGTGATCTGATGCAAATTTGGTGCGAATAATTTCCGCGCGAATATTTTGCATAGTATGGAGTAGGTGTTTTGCTCAGTCGTGCGCCGGCACTCACGGTGAGATGTGTTGTATTTCGTCTCCCGGGCGGGCCATAGAAAATGAGGAAGACATTGAAATTGAAAAATTAATGACAATAAACACATCAGACCTCCCGTGTGGGATGTTTGATCAAAGTACTTATTTTAGAGGCATTAACTATGTAGCAATTTCTAGACATTTTTAAAAAAATATATTTTAACTTGAATTTCCATGCTTATTTGTTACATGATATTCATGTAAAAAATAAACAGAAATTCAAGTTATTTTTTTTAAATGACAAAAACACTTCGATAGAACATTGAATTGAACATCGGTGAGATTGTGAGACGAAATATGTGAAGATTTATATTGGGAACAAATTCTTTATTATTTTTTTAATAATAAATATATTTATTTCCAAAGTACACAATACAATTATTTTCAATAAACGATAAAAAAACAATCATAATAATATTCTACATCCCTAGTAGAGATAGGTATCTCGTGTATAGGGAGGGAGTATAGATCAATTAAAATACACTAATTAATTATTAGGTATATACTTATATAATTCATTGTTAATTTTTCTTGGTCTGTGTGTAGGTTTAGGGTAGATGTTTATTTATATTTTTTCATATTGTCATGAAATTGACCCTTTCGATGAATGATAATATTCTGCAAAATATTGTCATCTTTTGATACGTCTGTTATGCCGCAGCCAAAGTATCAATTGAAATTTTTCTGGTGTCCATTAGACGTTCGTCTCAGCCGGGAACTGCATAGAAATGACAAAAATCGCGCGATTTTTATTCGCAGTGTGAACAGGGTTAAATTTTGATCATGGAATTTAATTCGCGCGAATTTTATTCGCGCGGAAAAAAATCGCAGTGCGGACAAGGCCTAAAAGGCACCTTTAACCTTTACTATTACATTTTCGACTATAAATAAACACTTCGCGATCTCCATCTCGACGTCCGCCATTTTGAAAACAATGTCAAAATCAAAGCGCATCTGACAGATCGTTTCTATATCGGTGGACTGTGTGAACAGGTGTGACGATCAATGGGCGTACGGCGAATTTTGTTTTTTCGCCTGGCGTTATATTTTAAAATTCGCCTGGCGATATTCGCCAAATGTGAACACCCCATTATATTCCGAGATGTGGAACATTACGGTTTGAAACAGGAATCGGTAGGATTGATGAACGTGTCATCGGTAGAGTGCACTTAAACCAGCCTAAGCCGATTCGTAAGCATAGGGACAACTTTCCTATTTCCTACTCAAGGGAGCTTGCACAATATGTTGGCTGTGCAGATGAGGTATCGATTGAGTAATATTCTTAATATCTTCACTCACGCAGATGTAAAAAAAATGTATTAAATGCTGTTTAAAAACAATTATATATACGTAGGTACCTATACCCACTTAATTTTTAATTATTTTTGTTTAACAAAATATAAATGAAACCATTTTGATTATTATGTAAAAGTATGTGTAAAAGATGAATATGTGTTTGAAATAAACCTATATACAAGCCAAACTCCTTCACAGAAAGTAATACGCTTGTGTCAAAAAGAAAGAGAAGGTAGGCAGTGGAAGAATTCCAACTTTAGATCTCTTGATTCGAGACCCTGCTATCATGTTACTAACCGTCTTAAAATTTCACCATCCATAGAAACAAAATCTTAACATTCAGTCATTATCAAGTGAAGTTTATTTAAAATTATATCCTTTTTTATCTTATCGCATATTTCGTCCGCGACGCTTTCGTTTGCAGTAGCGGCCTTTACGACGGACAAACCGGGAAAGCGCCCGGGGCTCCATACAATAAATTTCGAATAAAAAAAATTGATCTACATTTATATTATGTTGTACAATGAAGCTTTTTTTATTTATTTATACCTATTTTATTTATTTTTAATTCATTGGAGGATTTGTCAATTTTACTCGTATTACTTTATTTATGCGTTTTTCCATTTATTAATTTGTCATTTTTTCATTAGATTTTTAATAAAAAACTTTATTATTTGACATTCATCATTCATTCATCTGTAAATCTTTGTGTAAGTTATTCAATAATCCATTTATTAATTTTTAATACCCGGAGCGGCAAAAATGAGGGGCAGCAAAAATCAATACCTGAGGGACGACGCCCACCAGGAAGACCACCAAAACGATGGGAAGACAGCTGGGCCTCCATATCGCAAGAGGACCCTCTTGCATGAACAGACATTTGGGTCTAATAAAAGATTAAGAAGAAGAAGTGAAAATATTGATCTTAACAAAACGGAAGTGATAGTGAAATATTTCAAATGCCTATATCTTTTTGTAAATCTGGCGACGGAGGGTAGAAATTTTAGTATCAGGGAAATCATAAAATTTTTGAATCTGAGACCTTAAAAAGGTCCTCACTTGGAAAAATAAACGGCGTCACACATTACCCCCTATTCTATACTGATTCAAACTAAAGTAAGAACGTTCCTAAATTAATAATTAAGTTCACTTGAACTAACATTCATTCGTATTCTGTATTATACAAGTTGTATACAATTCTAATTAGGAACAATTTTAGAGTTTATAGAATACCAAGGTAGACTAACTAAAATTGGAACGTTCCTATTTTAGTTAGTGCACACTAAAAATGAAATAGAATTGAAGGTATTATTATATTAATAAAATAAAAGAAAATAATCTTAATTGTACATTTTCACATGTGGTTCACATTCACATATTGTAATAAATTATTAAATTTTATTTTTGCCCGGAGCGGCTAAATCACTAGCTCGGGCCCTGACTATAGGTATAGTACCTAATACCAATATAGGTATTGCCATCTTTTGTCACCATGTGTGGTCTTACAAATTCCGTAATCATACCAAGTAAATTTCTTTGAAATCATTTGCCCTATCAACTGATTCGATAACGTCGCACCTTTTGCTTTCATTACATTGCACATACCGACTGTAATGTGATAATGGTTAGCTGGAAGAAAATGAACTCATTATTATGATAGCAATATTTATAAATGTTTATTGTTTCAATTTTTTTCATTCTGAATCTTAAACGTCGGAACATATTATTTTGTGGAAAAATTTCCACTTCGATCAGTGAGTAATGAGAGGAGATGCTCGTTGCTGTTCGTGGTACAACCTCTGCACCTATAGGACATACAGAATTATTGGCTACAATAAAAAAAAAGAGAAGAATGGTTGGTAAAACGTTGCGAGATAGAGTGAAGAATGAGGATATCAGGAGAATGAGCGGATGTGAGAGGAGTGTTGTGGACAGAATGCGTGTAAACAAGTTGAGATGGTTTGGACATGTTGAGCGAATGCAAGATGAAAGGATGACGAAGAGGATGTATTTATCTGAAAGAAGGGGTGTGAGGAAGCGCGGACGTCCAAGAACCACGAACCACTCGGACAGCATTTTTCGCTTCGATGCGACATTGATTCCTGTTTGTGCATGTGTGTATGGTTAAGGAGATTCATATCTCCAGGTACGGCACTAGGTACGTGGTGGGAGCTGAATTTATAATTGTATATATTTTTATGATGGATATGGATGGTATGGTATTGTATGGTAGGGTACCTACTCATATATCAAATGTAAACTTAAAAATATGATCCCCGTACTCGAGTATCAGGTTACTTGAAGTGGTGTTGTATGAACCAACATTTACCTATAATATGGGTACTTACTTTAGTTTGTAACAAGTAGTGATGTGAGAAGAGAAAATTCTCCAAAGAAATTTCTCGAGAACGAGAAATTTCTCCGAGAATTTCTCCTCTGATGGAAGAGAAATTTCTCTCTGTAATTTTTCTTACTGGTATTATGAACCTTTGCCCAGTACACTTCGCAGCTAACCTGATCGATCCAAAAATGTGTGGGGCTGATTAAGACCTAAATCAGAGGTTATTAACACTTTTTTCCATGTACGTACCTGCAATTTTTTTACTCAAATATGGACATGTGGGATGTTAAACATCAAGATTTTTCATCAGTTATTAGCACTTTTTTACATGTACGTACCTAACATTTTTTTGTTTCCATAATTAATTGTAGCCATATTGGTGATAAATTGTCTCAACATTTGTACATTGTTATTGATTGATTGAATAAAGTATTTATTATTATTATACTGTTAAATAAAAAATAAAAAATAAAATCCTAAAATTCTCTATTTCGAGAAATTTCTCGGTAAATTTCTCGAAAAATTTTTCTTGAGAATTCCACAACACTAGTAACAAGTAACTACAAATAGGTAGGTAGTTGTGAGAGTTTATACCTATATGTACCTACACAAGTACATAACTCAAATACCCAAGTAGGTACTGGGTAAGAATTTTTAAAAAAGTTAGTTCGTAGAGTCTCCGTCAAAGAATAGGTCTCCCTCTCTTTTCTCCAAGTTTAATTTAATAAAAGACAAGAATTTATTTAATGTCACCTGTTGACATTCTTGCTATCCTAATAACTTTTTCATTCAATTCATGCCACCCATCATGAATGTCTTTAACTTTTATTAGCACGAAAAGGAAAACTTTCGTTTTTATTTAATGCAGCTAAACCGCTGGCTAACCCAAAAATTGCTAATTATTTTTATTTCTTTGACACATTC
Source organism: Athripsodes cinereus (assembly GCA_947579605.1). Classification (NCBI taxonomy): domain Eukaryota; kingdom Metazoa; phylum Arthropoda; class Insecta; order Trichoptera; family Leptoceridae; genus Athripsodes; species Athripsodes cinereus. The sequence continues at coordinate 25,514,836 of OX388316.1, forward strand.
TGAGCCCAATAAAGCCGGTAAGTCTAACTTCTATGAGAGGGCTTTTGGTGTTGTTGGACCAGTTACGCGGAGTTGCCTACCGGTGCCATTGAGAGATAATCAGACTGTCAACAGCTTCAGAAGCAAATTGAAAACTGAACTCTTCACCGGCGCCCTTGAGACGGTCTAGGGACTGTTAAACGGCGTCAAAAAAAAATCATCCAGAATCATCATCATCATCATCATTCATACTTGCTTATTTTGACATAATTAATTAAATTTATTTAACGTAAACCAATTATTGTTTCCAATTGACTTCCTCCGTTTTGCATTATTTTTACTGTTTTTCATTATTTAATTACTCAAAATTTATACAAAAATAAATACTTGACTTGTGATTTTGTGATTATTGCGTCTGTTTGTGTTTTGTTGTCTATTGAACTGTTTTATTAACATGTAAAAGGCTCACACTGTGTGTTGTTATAGAAATAAAATAAAATAAAAAGAAGAGGCGATGCACTCATCAAAAATCTGTAATGCAGGGGAGACTATAGTTCTGGCTGAATCAAGTTTTGAAAATGTACAATGTGAATTGGCCAAAAAGACCATTTTTATTTCTTCCACAAGGTTACCTACCGACGGTCTGAATGTTCCTATTTCACAATAGGTACACCATTCCTAAATTCTATATAGCTGCCGATTTTTTTTTATCAATTCTGTAGCTTGAGATATTGTCGCAAAACTCCATTCATAATTATTTACATGCAATTTAATTGTTTTATATAATATCATGTTAACTCACCTATGAAAACAGTGCAATTACACGAATGAGTAAAATATGCTATAATGGATACTACATATAAGGCAGCGGCGTGCCTTCCATACAAGCAAATATGCAACGCATGTCCTAAAATAATTTAAAAATGATATTATTAACATTTATCTTGTTTTGAGTCACAAAATAATCTATTTTGTACATCTAACCGTATTCAACTTTGTTACAGAACTCGGCCATTCTTATGTCGTACAAATTTTAAAGAAGTATGTTTATTGATCAATTTAATTGATTTAAGAATTATATAATATGTTGATATAATGAAAACAAAATAGTTTTTAGGTTATACTATGATTTGGCAATGACCTCGTAGGTCGAAACCTGGTAACTTATTTAACAAATCGATGGCTTATTTCTATAGGGAGACAAGTCAAAAAATATCAAAATTGAGTTAATGATGCAAATAATTTCTTAAAGATGGTCTGCACATATATCAATAGAGAAACAAGTCAAATATGCTTTTACTGAAAGCTGAAATACTTTGTCTCCATATGGAAATAATAGAAATTTTACAAAAAATCAGTTCTATAGGGTAACAAGTCTAATGTCTCCTTATAGAATTGATAAATTAGTACTGATTTGTGATATATGTTAGTTCTATAGGGAGACATCTAAGATGTATCCTAATAAATCTGTAATTTATCATGCAACTAGCTAACCCAGCGAACTTCGTACCGTCTAAGAATCAATAAATGATTAATATTTTTAATCTCTTTACAAACTCCCGTAATTGTTCAAGTGTGTCATCGTATAGTGTAAAAAATAAAATTCATTTTTGTTGATCAATTATACTTAACTCAGATTTGTATACAAATTATCTGCTGTATGTAATATATGTACGAACTAATTTATTTTTTAGGAATTAGGTATTGTACCTATTCATTTCATATTTATAAAAATTCTTATCCATGAATTTTTCAAAATTGAAATTTCAGAATCGATGTTTGAATTTGAAAATTTATACAAAAAATATTCTATAAATAGGCCAATCTTTAAAAAAACATCATCGTTAATTTTGTATAATTCTCCCTATTACATTTTTAAATTTCAATTGAATTCTAATTGAAATTAAAAATGTATGGAGTAAAAAATTATCTTCGTAACTTTTCTTCCCGTGAATTTGTAAGATATTTAATAGCCTATCGGCTATTCAAGGTGGAGAAGAATCCAACAATTCAGAGATCATACAAATTGGTACAGCCATTCCTGAGCTTACTAACGCGACATTCTTTTATATATATAGATATCATGAAAGTATTCAAGTAAGTAGGTACCTATAAGAGATAAGACAAAATAAACTACTTCGAAAAACTTGTATACTTTTTAATGTAGGTACATATTGTTTTGATATGTTTGTTGTACGCTCTTGAAATGGGTGTTTCATTAGACGGCGCTGAAAAATCACTCCTCATCATCGATTTACTCAAAGATTTATTTGAAAGTAGTATGTAACTGATATTATTGTACTGGGTAAATTGAAACTAGCGTTTTTTATACTTTGGATTATACAGAAACGAAAAAAACGTCTTTCAATTTCTTAGGTAATTATTATTGTTTCGTAAAAAAATATGAAATAAAAGTAAGTATGTATATCAATCTGTATGTATGAATATAACTCTTAACTAAATAACTAAAAAATTATAATGATCTGAGAAATCAAAAGAGGTCTCTCTCAGTTTGTTTAATCTATAGTAGAATGAATAGTAAATTGGTGAATCAACAAGCCATCATTGCTCAAAAATAATGAATCTACTTGGGATGATAAGCATTATTTATAAAAAAATACTAAATTAAATATTGTATCCTCTTCAGCGTGGTTTTCTTGATCATCTCAAGCAGTGATTCCCAAAGTGGTCCAGGTGGACCCCCAGTTGTCCACGGGAGACTCGACGGGGGTCTACGATGGCGTGACTAAAAAATGGGGGTGCACAAGTCGTAAGAGGGGGTCCACGAATCCATAGTTAAAGTATCGGATATTCGGTAAAAGCACCAGATAATGACATCAACAATAGTCGGTACAAATTTTATTTATTTATTTAATTTTATAAAGTTATAATTATACCTTAAAAATAACTTATTACAAACATTACATTATAGAAAAAGAATCTTAGAAAATATTCTGTAAGAAAACCGAGGAGTTTTTGAAATATTTCTAATATGAAATATTTGAAATATTACTACCAGAAAATTTTTGAAAGTGGTCTATGAGAAAAAAAGTTTGGGAACCTCTGATCTAAAGGTTTTCCTCCATCACATTTCAAGTGCAAATTGACAGCAGGAGACAACTAAAAACATACGATTTTCTCTGTATAAAGTAGGACAAAAATCTACTTCTATACGGACACATTTGAGATGTCTCCTTATAGAATTGATATAATTACCAAGACGTACGATTTTATGGGGAGTTAAGTCTGAATACCTTCATATTTTTAATTTTTATATTTTTTTTAATTATCGAAATGAATTGAAATTATGTTAGTAATAATGAGAACACTTTTTACAAATAAATTGCGAAGTTATTAGTAGGTTAGCTTTTTATTTTGCGAAGATATCATAGATTAAGTTTTGGCTAAAACTTAAAATGCGATTTGTGTAAAATCATGTTTTTCGACTTGTCTCCCTATAGAAATAAGCCATCGAAATAAATCATAGTAAAACCTAAAAACAATTTTGTTTTCATTATATCAATATAATGGAGTTTTACAAAATCAACGTCGACTCAATCAATAAATTAATATTTTGAATGTTATGTTTGATAATTGTTTGTTTATTAGCATTATGTGTATCATTGTGAAACTGTTTTGTGTGTTGCGAACTTTGAGTGACGTACAGGCAACAACTGTCATGTCACTCATTGTTGCTTATACATAATAAATAAATAAATAAATAAATAACAACGACAATATTAATTATCGATTAATTTGAATTTTAAGATATTATGTTATAATAGGAAATACACTTGCCTACATTTATAATACTGACTGGTTTACTTGACCGTCTAAGATTTTATGTAGAGTTCTAATTTATCGTCACAATACCTAATACTTCTGATTTCTCGATTAAAAAATCTAAGGTAATTTTTGAGTATGTTCAAATAATACGTACCTACTTACATAACATGTACATTTATAGGTATGTATTGTATTTGATGTTTTTATGTGTTTTATGTTTCAATTATTATTTTTTATACTTTTGTACTGTCGTTACTCAAAAATGTGTATGTTTTTTTATGAATAAAGAAAAATTGAATATATTGTATTATTCTCAAGGAAATCCACTTGTTTGGTAGTGAAATAATACCTAGATTTTTGCATAGCACGATCGATGTGAAAAGTTTAGTCCCGCCACTGCAATATTAGGTACAACGCTGTCATACCTCAGTCAACATCCAATGAAATGATGGTATTGCGATACAATATTATAATATGTGATATGATATTAATGTCTGTATGCAGATGTAATATAATGTAGGCTGTAGGTGCTATACAATATACAGTCATGTAGACATATCACATTATACATAAACGTTACAGGACGAGGTACATATTGTATTACCCTCGCATATAACGACAACCATTGGATGCAGAATAAAAATTAAAGGTAAGTACCTACCTACATACTGTTTTTTTCATTGTACTGTCGTTCACACATAATATTCAGTTGGAATCTCTTCTTTATTTTATTTATTTATTTCGATTAACAGATAAGTAGAATTTTTAATTTTTATACGAGTATTTTATAATTATATTAAATGTTCTCTGCATGTATTCCAACTAAAAAATAATTTGCAATAAATTGGACTGCTAAGAAGAAAAGGACTCAGCAGGCACCCAATCAGCACGACCAACAGATTGTGCAAACTACCTTTAGTAGGACACAGATAAGATGTTAAACAATAATAAATTGGACTGCTGTATAGTAAAAAAGCTCCGAGAAAGTGGCGAAATATGAATTCAAATTTGAGCTGACCGGTAATTTGATGTAAGACTCTAGGTCTTTAGGACCTTCAAACGAACGGTCCCGGGCTCGGTTCGTCTGTTGCTAATCTAATATACTTTTACGATACAAGCATATTGCTTACTGTGAAAGTGTTTGGGGTTATTTTGAAGTTTGTTGAGGACTGGGGTGGATGCTGCAGTTGATGACATTTCACTATTTATTTTATTGTTTGACAATGGTTAAAGAGTTGATCATGTAAGTTGCAACCAAACAGAGTAATGAAGGAGATGGGAGAGTAATTTATTAGATATAAATAATAAAAATATAAGTAGATATTTTATCGGTATTTATTTTGAAAAACTCCAAATCTATTTATAACAAAATAAAAATATTTTTAAAAGTATTATTAGTTACTTTATTAAAGTGACCTATGTTTCGAAATGAGATATCTTTTTCCCTGTAGATTTTTTAATATGTCTTATTTAATAGGAGTAGTTTTATTAACAAGGGAAGTTAATCTTGTCTCTTAATTCAATTGTTGTCTACCCATATACCTACATACATACATGTGTGAAGTGTAATATGCAATGTAGATATTAATACCTACATACTGTATATATAATAATATATTACAATATTATATGACATACCTATATAATATGATATTTATATGATATTATGATAGGATCGCATCATCCTCCAAATATCATCTTACACTAGGATCATAATGCAAATTACCATATGTACAAATAATATTATATGAAAAGTTATATTTTATATTATTACTACTCCTACTACTATACCATCGCGGCATATCCCACAAGTGGGGTAGTCAGCAGATCAACCGCATGTAATAAACATGCAAGCTGTCCTCTCTGTGCTAACACAAAATTAAAACATTCAGGATGGGTGGTGAACCTCATCGCCAATTTAAGATGTAAAATGTCTTTATTTTTTCGAACACCGAACTTTTACAGGACACTCGAAAACCTACAAAAATTCGTTGCCGGGTGCTCCACAGAACCAATTTATTTTTATAAATTATATTAATATTTGAAATTGTAGCTTATATTAATATCTTCATTCTTTACTGTAGGTACATTTTTTTTATGAAGATATATCCGGGTTTTGTTATAAACCCAAATACAACCTTATACACCTTTCACAGCAAGCTACTAAAAGCTTGTGTCGTGAAAAGGGAGTTTGCCGGCACCTGGTATCGAACCACGGACCCCTTGTTCACGAGGCCGAGACTCTACCTCCAGGCTACCGACGACATTGATTACAATACATACAATTAATTTTATAGAAAAATAAATAAAAATAAGATATTACCAACATACAGAGGGCGAGTTTACCGCAGAGGCGCGATCTCTTCCAACTAACCTAATTAATAGCACTGTGAGTGGGGAAGTAAGATAAACATGCAGTTCGTCCTTTCCGTAACATGAGTTAATAAGAGTATGCAGCAATATACCTAACCGCTGATTTGAAGACAGATAATAGTGAGAGACTTTTTATTTTATTTTATGGCAAAACACCCGTAATTCGTAAAAATAAAAGAAAAACCCGTAATTCAAAATATCGCGTTTGCGATAAACTGCCCCTCTGTATATTCATTGTATCTAACTTGAATATTTACCTTTTATGTAATTGTTTGTAATCAATATACCTACAGTAAAGAATGAATAAATAAATAAATAAAAATTATATCTTTGGAGTAGGGGTAGGTACATTTAGTTCCATTTCTGTAATCATCTGTTCATAAAAGCTATGTTTGTCACACCTATACAAAGGTTTGCTGGAAGAGATTGCCTAAAGACAATAAGAACCCTTATTGTATACATGTTTTTTATTGCAACAATAAGGTTTTATTATTAGTTTTATCTCATTTATTTAACAAAACAATATTAGATTCTACATTTTGAACACAATATAATATTAATAATAAAATTTAAATATAACATTAAATAACAAAAACCATAAAATAAAATAAACTACTACTACTACTATACCATCACGGCATATCCCACAAGTGAGGTAGACAGCAGATCAGCTGCATGTAAGAAACATGCAAACTGTCCTCTTCGTGCCAATATAAAATCAAGACATTCAGGATGGGTGGCAAACCTCATCGCTGAATTTAAGATGTAAAATGTCTTAATTTTTTCGAACACCTGCCTTTTACAGGACACTCGAAAACTTACGCAGAAGAGTGGGAGACCAATTCTTTACCGGGTGCTCCACGGGGCAAACCAAAATAAACCATTAGTTTTATTATTATTATTATCTTGGCCATTTGTGTATTTTTTGTAATTAAAAGTTTATTAGTTGGATGTCATTAAGATAGCTTTTGTGTTTGCATTTCTACTCTATTACCATCCACTCGTTTACGAGTGATCTGGAAGAGTGCATGTATCACTCACAAAATGGTTTGTATACTCGTATCACTAATAGATAAGCAACTTAAATCATTTATTACTCTGACAGGATTTATGATATTTATTAGGACTTAAGTTTTCATAACAAAACTTCTCACGTAGGTAGGTACATGTGAATAAATACCTTAATAAATTAAATAAGTAAGTGTTTATGAAGGTAGGTACGAGTACTTGAGTTTATAATTCGAGAACTCCAATCCTATTTATATTATGTTTTAATGATAAATCAAATATTATTTTAAATAAATCAACTATCAAAACTCCACTTCAAAGACGCGGCCGAAAAAAGGGTTAAAACACTTGGCGTCAATGTCAATTATGTTAAGTGCATATAATTATGTTAAGTGCATATAATTATCAATCTCACAGTCGATTAGGTACATTGAAGGCATGTAAATCTAGATAGGTATGTGTCAATATGACGTGATTAGACGGAACAAATCATCGAATAATGATAATCTTACCACTGCATCCTCCCTCTAGTTTCAATCTTGTGGATTGGTTTGTAGCAAAATCTTGCATATTTTCTTCCATTGCGCTCTAGCCTGTGCAACCCTCTTCTGCTTCTCGTACGATACAAATAATTAAAATCTATTGCGCTAATTGAGTCACCTCTTCACACAATATTCCTAGCGCTCTGATGGCATTCTCATAGGAAAGATGCACTGTGAAGGAGAAAGGTACAGGCCATAGAGTATAATTTATTTTATTAATTATTTATTTTATTCATTCTTTACTGTACATTGATTAAAAACAATAACATAAAAGGTATACAATCAATATACAATAATAATATTGTATTAAAAGTACAGACCATCGGAACTTGACAGAACATAAGATTTTCTCTTTTAAGCCAACCACTCTATCGTCATTGGACATTCTCAAACCATGCCCCAACCAGGATCATCATCTCTCCTGCATAACAGAGACTATAGATCATTGCTGAGTGCGTACCTACATATTATTATGTACAACGTATTTATTTTATTTATACACAGCGGCGGGCCACGACGTGTGGAGTGTTAATTTTGTACTTCAAACATAAAATGTATACAAATTATAATAAAATATACCTAAATGTGGTAGATATGTATATTGTAACATGAGCATGTATGTATGTAATGTGATATCCATCACGCACGCACACACTCATAGCCAAACACACACACATACACATATTATTATAATAATATTATATTAGATACAAACACTCGCGGCGTACAAATACACAAGCCAATATGCCGACTATGCATCTAAACATTTGGGAAATTACATGTAGGTACACAATACATACGAACATTTAGTTGGGGTTAATTGGAAGATACAGCAATAAACTCACTTTTCCTCACTGCGAAACATGTAAATCCTACATTTATAAAGTTATGAGTAAGCGCGGATATTTAAAAAATACGTGGCTTAGTCACGTGGATCAAATCTCAATGTTTGTCTAGTGTTGAGTAAGAGAAACCGGCGTGCGTGTATGGGAAATTGTCTTAATGTAAAAAAGCGAAAGAAATGTGTAAGGATGAATCTACATATATATGATGTTTCATCATCTCTGCCTATTATATTCTATTTATATATTGTAAGATTAGGACTGACAAGGTTTGTTTTATGTGTTGGAAATTCGAGATTATATAAACGTACTTACGTAATGAGCATACAGATAGTCATACCAGTACCACGAAAAAATACTTTATTTCGTGTTTGCTGGCACGCCTTAACGCTGTATATTATTCAAATTCTTCTTCTTTCTATAATTATTTTTTATATATTGTGCTGTTAAATTGTTCATAGTTTAGATACTTTATGTAATTGGCGATGTAAATGATTAAATGTACATATATTATTGTATTATTCATTGTTAAAGCTGTTGTTATCTATTAAAATAAAATAAATAAAAATAAAATAAATGTTTTACATGTGAGATTTTAAATAACTCGATAATTTTACTATTACTACTATACTACTATACCATCACGGCATATCCCACAAATGGGGTAGCCAGCAGACCAGCTGCATGTAAGAAACATGCAAACTGTCCTCTTCGTGCCAATATAAAATCAAGACATTCAGGATGGGTGGCAAACCTCATCGCTGAATTTAAGATGTAAAATGTCTTAATTTTTTCGAACACCTGCCTTTTACAGGACACTCGAAAACTTACGCAGAAGAGTGGGAGACCAATTCTTTACCGGGTGCTCCACGGGATACAGGGATATAATTTTACAGGACTCTAAAAAATAAAAAAAGAGGGGAAAACGTTTCTCTTTTGGAGACTCTGTAAGTTGTAATTCAAATTTAAAATATACAACTTGAAAAATTAGTAATGAAAAAATAGGTTTATGTAGTCCATCCACAATTGGTGTAGCCTGCAAACCAACTGCTTATAATAAACATGCGACTCGTTCTCTCCGTGCCAATACAAGTTAAGACATTCAGTTTGGGTGCCATCGGTAAGCTGAAGATGTTAAATGTCTTAAAACGCGATGTTTTACGAGTAGCTGCCTTTTAAAAGACACGAAAACTTACAGAAAAAAGTGCGAGGCTTATTCTTTACCGGAGAATCCAAATAAAAAATGCTTTTGTAAAAAAATACACGTAGGTTTTAAATACCCGAGTACTTAATAATATAGTCTTACCTACTACTTTTTTTTCATAAATTTAATTGCGTAGGCAAGATGTCTAGTATGTCAAGCATCCAATGTCGTATTTGAATCAGTTATTTGAGAAACAACATAAGTCAGGTTTTTAGCGAATATATTTTTTTTTATTTGGTTCCTTTTCCTTGAAACGCACGTTATTTCATTTAGAAACCACGTAATTTTTACATATTTCATACAAATTGAGCTTATTAACTTGGCCAGTCAATAGAAAAACAACACAAGGCATTGACTTACGTTGTAACTACACTACATTTTTTCGTGTCAATTCACAATTCACGCCAACCACTAACGTGGGTGAAAATGATGAAAAATAGTGATATTTGGTTGTTTAATAAATAATCTGGGATGAAAATATTGATTTTTATTCCCTGAAATGGTGTTCATTTGAGAAACAACATAAGTCAAAGGTTTTAAATTAATACACAAATAAAATATTTTGACATAAAATGAAGGTTTATAATAAAAGAACACACTATATGTAACATTTTGATTTGAGTAAGATCAACATTTCATTTAAAATTTTACAACAGACAGTTTTTTGTGATTTCTGAAAAGTTTGTAGTGACTGACTTATGTTGTTTCTCAAATGACCAATTCATTTATATTATGAAAAAAAATAGACAACAGCACAAAAAATATGAAGATGTATTTCATTTGACGCGAAAAAGAAATGATTTTGAAATCTTTGATGTTAAAGTGACGATGAAATATTAACGATGTCAAATAAATGAGATAGTTGATACCGAGATATTTTTAGAATCCTCCGCAGCAGACAGGTAAGATAAGTAAAATAAAATATATTATATTTGACACCCGAGACACAGTTTGACATGTAGCGGGGCCGGTTTACAATATCTTTAAAACCAAAACATTTATAGAAATCTAAATACAACATACGAAATGAATTATGTAATGTGGAGGGAACGCAGCGTCCAAACAGCTTCAAAAATCATTTCAAACATCTTAAAATATAATATTCTTCATTATTTTAAGACATCACTACGTGATAATAAGAAAAAGTCATTCAAAATATAACTAACCTTAATATTTTCATCATCAGGTATTTCCTTCTTCAAAGCTTTTCCGTCCAACAACGGAGGGCTTGTGGTTGTTGACGATGTCGTCGGGCTTTTATTTGACATCATTAAATGCATCACACAATGATAGAATGTAACACAAAAAGACAAACACAAAATTATAAATAAATAAAACTAATAACAACACAAAACGACTGAAAAATGTGACAGGGAACTAAATTCAATGCATTGCTGTCAAATTTTATGTATTTTGAATATAGAACACGATGAAAATATTCAAATAAAGAACATTAATATTTTTTTAAATAAAAATATGTATAATGAGAAAACACAATAAAGGCGCGCGTTTTTAAAAATAGAACTTAATTTTCTATTTCGAGTCTATGGAAAAGTTTGTATATTATTATTTTCGACTGTTTCATGTTATGTTAGGTATTATAGTTTCGTAAATAAATCTGCGTTCAGTAGACGGTGAAATATAATACCCCAACGCGACGACACCGTGCCAAGCTTTGTTCAAAACTGAATGAGAAATAGGTAAATGAGCTACCGCGAGTTGTGAAGTTGTGATGTGAGAGAGAACGGGAGCCGGCAACCAAACGAACAAAACGGACCAACGCTACGAGGGAACTTTGGAAATTAATACTGAAACAATACATTCCTACCTATAACATTTTTCCTATAGATACCTACGTATTATTATTCTCCCGAGAAAATCCCGACAAAGAATTAAATGTTTCCCACTCTTTTCCCAAGTTTTCACGTGTCTTAACTGACAAAACTCTCTTCCCACTCTTTTCCCTAAGTTTTCACGTGTCTTAACTGACAAAACTCCCGCTCTTCCCACTCTTTTCCCAAGTTTTCACGTGTCTTAATTGACAAAACTCCCACTCTTCCCACTCTTTTCCCCAAGTTTTCACGTGTCATAATTGACAATAGATAGGTTTTTGTGAAACATTCCGTATAAAGCAATTAACATTTTCAATTCAGTGAAGAGACCTATCTTTGATGTCTTATTTTTATTAGCACCGAGAGAAAAACTTGCATGCTAGTTTCATGCGGTTGGTCCCCTGACTACCCCACTTGTGGGAAATACAGCGATGGTAGTTTTCATATAATGAAATAGTAACACTATGCATGCCTTTTCACTGCGTCTGTGTTTAGGTAAAATTTCATGATGAAATTAAAAACAAATGTTTTTTTCTACTACGATGATTTTTATTGAGAGGGACGTCTTTCGTCTTTCAAGGACACTAGGAATGTCCCTGTGTTGAAATTACCGACTTGTCCAGTCGTAAATTTCATTTTTTTTATTTAATTGGTAATACTTATAATCTACGCCGCGTATTTTGAAAGTATACAATGCCAGCACGCATTCATAGTGTTCTTGCAATGTATGTTTTCAAATTGTGTAACGAAAAATAGTCTCAGAAAATATACACGATTTCTGCGTAATTGTCGTGTATACTTTTTGACGCTTATTCAGTGAAGCGTATTTTGAAAGGGCTATCATTTAAACGATCAGCATAATATTGATGTTATGTTCAGCAGAAAAATGTATTCTGCCGACAAATATATCATGGTGATATGCTACTTATGCCCTGCGAGAAAATTATATTTCTATTGCAAATAATATGATATTGAATTTAATCGACCGGCGAAATAATTGTTTGTCCGGCAAAATGATTATTTGTGCAGCAAAATAATAAAATGACTGGCAAACCGTGAGCTAATTTTAATTAAACTTGTGCAAGCCAAATGTCAAATCTTCATCACTTTCCGTTGGAATTGAAAAAAAACTGGAAAACCCTGTCAAATGATGTTATTTGTAGCATCTGAATAAACGACACAAGCGTTTTTCGACATTTCACTTAGATGTTTCGTTGATATAGGATAGCACAGCGGAAACTGGCATTATTTTCATAGTCATCATTAATTTGGTAAGAAATCACAAAAACTTCATGTAGATCCGAAGGTAGATCGGTGTGTGAAAAATATTGTTTATCAATTAATATTTTCTGCTGCTCAAATAATAATTCTGACGCTCAAATAACAATTCTGCTGGTCATTTCATTATTTTGTTGTGCGAGTATTTATTAAGCCGTTAAAGTTTGTTAATTTGCCGATATAACCAAGTTTGTTTGTAAAACAAGTGTTGCACTTATTTTTTATTTATTGCTGATGAAAACATTGTTTGCTGTGCAAATGACTTACATGCAGATTTTTCTTGTCGAACGAATGGATTAATAGCCGAACAAATAATAAGTTCCTTTTTGAAAGTATACAACGCCATTACGCACAGGTTGGGACTTCTCGCGTATAGTTCAAATAAATAAAATATATAATATATTTCAAATAATATATTATATATTTCCAGTCGTGAACCGTCTGCATGTGCTCGGTAATAGGTATGCTGAGATAATAGACTTATTTTTCGATGGAGATGGCTCTGTGAGGAGGAAGATGATAGAATGTTTTAATCACACTTATTCTGAAACTACAAATTTAATTTAATGTTTATTTTATAATTTAATTTAATTTTTAGTCATTGTAGTCATAGTTTTTTTAGTCATTGTAGTCAATTTGTAGTCATTAAGTTTTCATTGTTTTGTATCTTGTAAAATTGTCCACTTGTAATATTTTTTTTGTAATCAAAGGCAATAATGCCGTAAATAAATAAATAAATAATATATATATATATATATTTCTTAAAATATTTACAAGCATAAATATTTTAAGAAACTATACATCAAGGGTGGCCAACCCGCGGGCCGCATGCGGCCTGTTGGGTGTCTACGTGCGGCCCGCGAAGCATATGCATACTTTTTTAATAATAATAGTCGGTACAAGAACCCGTTACTTTTGTGAAAGATGTATTTTGAGGAAATATTCTTAAAGAAAACCGAGGAGTTTTGAAACATTTCAAATTCCTATACCATTTTGAAAATTTGGCGACGGGGGAGTAGAAATTTTAAGGTAAAGTAAAATTATCAAATGTTCCATATATGGAGTATTATTATTGTGCGGCACGGTAGGAAATTACATTCTGAAATTTGGCCCGGCTGCTGAAAAGGTTGGCCACCCATGCTATACATGGTTATTACGCTCTTATCGTGTATATAAAAATATTTTTATTACAAAAATATGAATATTTTTATTATAAAACAAAACAAAGGACAAAAATATTTTTATTATATAAAAGAAACAAATGTTTAAGTACTTAAGTGCTACTTTAAAAAGACGCCAGTCAAATAATAACAAAAATATTTATTTATTTAAGTAAGTAGGTACATTTACAATTTTCGCTTTTACATGAGAATTTTAAGAAATTATAACAACAACAAGTAAATCCAAAATAACAAAAATACATGTAATAAAAGCAATAAAAAAACAATAATAAAAACAAGACGTAAAAAATAATAAAAACAATATTATATATGAAAAAAGAGAAAGCAACAAATCAAAATGGCTACTTGGAAATTAGTCGCCTATAGATTCAAAGAACGTTGCCTTGTGTAGCGCTTAGAAAATGTACACGATTATTCCGCAATGGAAACTTGTGCAGTATGTTTTTCGCACAAATTTTAGTGTACGTTATTGGAAAATATACACGATAAGGGCGTAAAAACCATGTATAGTTTCTAAAAATATTTATGCTTATTACTACTTGAAACTATACGCGAGCAGTCCCAACCTGTGCGTAATGGCATTGTATACTTTCAAAATACACATCTACGCCACTCTTTCTACTCCATAAAGAAACAACAATAAAAAATACATGGTTCCCTTTTCACATTAAATATTTAGTTATGGAAAAAAGGTACCGATTTTCTATTCCACAACATAAATATTTCGAATTGTTTAACTATTGAACTTAAGAAAAATAAGGATAATATGATCAAAAAGACAATGGACGTAGAAGTAGGACCCAGAAGACCAGGCAGACCAGTGACCACCTGGATATCTACAAATACCAGGGACCTGAAGGAGGCAAAGTTGCGCTCGGAGGATGCAGGGGACCGGAAAACTTGAAAGATGAGGACTAGGAGAGCCCAAGTAAATGGGATAAAGGCGAGGGCGAAGAAGAAGATTGGACTTAAGATAAACAACTTACCTGTCTTTAACAGTGCAATTATTTTGTAGTACATTTCACTGCCTGTTATGGTTAACCATATTATTAATTATTATAATATAACTCTGATTGACATAACATTAATTGATTTAAGCATAAGGAAGAACCTTACTTAAGCCTTCGTATGGAGCATTTTGCTTTATGGTTGTGAGACATGGACCATCAGCAAGATTGAAAGCGGATGGTTGGCGGCCTTTGAGATGTGGTGCTACAGACGCATGCTGAAGATCCATTGGTCGGAACACGTCGAAAACGAAGAAGTATTAAACAGGGTAGGCGAAAAAAGGCAACTCCTTAAGAGAATCAGCCAACAACGAGCTAACTGGATTGGCCACAACATCAGGCACCCAGGACTCCTCATCGCCATCGCGGAGGGTAGGACCGAGGGCACAAACGGCAGAGGCCGGCCCAGAGATGCGTATATGGACCAACTGAAGAGGGACATGAATTGTGGCTCATATACGTAGAGCTGAAAAGACTGGCTGAGAATAGGGAGGAATGGAGAAGAAAGACAAAACTCGTTGCAGACCAATCCAATAGATTGTAACTCATTATATATATATAATATAACAAAATTACATAAATGGGTATTTCTCGAATATAAAACGTTTCTACTTGTTGAGCCATGGAACTGGATAGACGAAAATTTAATTTATTGATATGAGTTTTGATCTTCTTTCTGTAAAAGATATTTGTAAAATTAAATAATTGTGGGTAAGTAAAAGCAAATTGGCAGCATGTTACTATCATCCTCAAAGTATAATATATTGTTTGCTCGGAAATCTGATATGTTACATTTCATTTGAATCATATGCCAGTCTGCAAATACTTCAAATTGTTTTCAGTGCATATATTATAAGTAGGTATAACATACATTATTATAGGTGTTACAATGTTATGACGAGATGCGGACACATTGTTGAGTTATAGACGAAATTTAGTTATAAAAGAAATATTAATATATAAAGAAATATTTTATTGGTCTCCCACTCTTCTGCATAAGTTTTGGAGTGTCCTGTAAAAGGCAGGTGTTCGAAAAAATTAAGACATTTTTCATCTTAAATTAAGCGATGAGGTTTGCCACCCATCCTGAATGTCTTGATTTTATATTGGCACGAAGAGGACAGTTTGCATGTTTCTTACATGCAGCTGATCTGCTGGCTACCCCAGTTGTGGGATATGCCGTGATGGTATAGTATAGTAGTATAGTATAAGAAATATTTTTATTTTCTTATTTATTTTGTTCTTCGCTATACCTACATATTTCAAATCAATACAAAATATTATCATAAAAATATGTATATTTTTTACAATTCAATATACAAAGGGCGAGTTTATCGCTAGAATGCGTACGTACCTATATAAAATAATATTTGCCACCCTTTGCAATGACAACTATGTTTTTCAATTTTGCCAATATGGTAATGTTGATCAATTTTTTTTCGTTCATTTATATGTTTATTAATGCCGTGACGGTATACATATTTTATTAGATCCCAATTATCAAACTTTAAAAATTTCCTTTACATTCAAGTGTACAGGTATTTGAAATATTTCACAATCTTTTATTTTTTTTTTGATTTTTTTTGATTTTTTATGATTTGACATGATGCTGTTGATATGTTGTAATTTTATTGTGTGGTTTATGTGACACAATGTGTTTGATTTTTATTTTTATAATTTGAAGTGATGCAGTATATTTTGTTTTTGTTTTGATTTTAATTTGATACGATGGTGGTGTTGTACAATTGTTGCTTATAACTATGTATTAAAGGCGTAAGCCGTATGTATTATTATAAATAAATAAATAAATAAATAAAAAAAAAAAAAAAAAAAAAAAAAAAAAAAATCTCTTCGGATTTGTTAAAGAATATTTTCACGCTCCGAGAAATTGAAATTTGCCGCCCCTTATTTTTGCCGTTTTGGGCACTTTCCCGGCTCGCCCACCCCCCTAGATTGGACCCTCCATATGGATATTATTATCGTTATAATCTATACATATTGTATCTTATGGAAATTTACTTAAAAAGTCAATTCCCTGGCATTAATTCAGCAATAGAAAGATTCATACGCTTTTGGGGAAATGTTACTAAAATAGTATAGACATTTTTCATCTTAAATTCAGCAATGAGGTCTGCAACCATCTTGAATGTCTTAATGTTATAATTGATCATTTTTGCTATAATATTCATGAATAAAAATAATTACGACTTAATAGAGTTTGTAACATGTCTTTAAATGGCTAATATCCTTGTACACGCACACTGAAAGAGTGTATAAAGAGAGTAAAGAGTGTAAGAAGTAATTAAAAAAGTGTTCCACCAAATACAATAAAAAAAAGTACGCCAATTCATTGTACGTAGTACGATAAATTCCAGAATTCTACAATTTAATTTGATAGTGAGAAAGGTAAAGGGCTAGTTTTTAAGGGTTATTGTTAATAGTTAATAATTATACTCTTCTCGTTTTGCATAAAATATAAGATATCATTTTGAGAGTGGTTGGGAGTGTAGGTAACATATGCTTATGTCAATATATAAAAATATTTTTGGGTTTATTTAAAACAATGTCTGTAATATTTTATGATTTTAATTTTATTGTTTTAATTCACATTTTCAAACATCCCGCGTACCGAATGCAGCCAACCATATTTTTATTCTGGCAACAATTTTACAAACTGTCAAGAATCTGTCATTTCAATTGTCAAACAAGAGCTGAAAACTGAAACATTACACAACCTCTAAATATAATAAATAATAAACAATTGTTTACATAAAATGTAACAAAAAGTCGTAAAATAAATACTCGAGAATCTTTTTATATATAGCATTTATAATCTAAGCAATAATTTAATAAATATGAGTAAAATACCCAGCAAAGCTTTAAATCTGAAGCAAGTGAGTATTTATTATTTTTCTATTTAAAATTGTATTAAATCGGCGTTATTCTCTAAATTATTGTATAATTATTTAATCACGATTAATTCAGAGTTATAAAAAAATTGGCACATGTACCATTTTATAAAAGCAATATTATTTTGAACACAGAATGAGTGTAACACCCACATTAAATTCCAGAGGCGGTTTCAACTTTAACAAGAATCTGAATGAAACAACATTTCACAATTTTATTTGTGCATGCGTTACAAAATTTAAACCAATATTGTTACAGACTATAGCAAAACTGTTAGTCATGGTTTAGCTAATTATTTTTATGGATTTGTTCCTGCAACTGTTAATTTATATTTTGATTAATTATATTTTTAACATGTTAAAGGCTCTTATATGAATGATAAATAATAATAATAATTTTTCATAATTTGCCAATTACTATTTCTATCAGGAATACAGGGTTGAAATGAACCTTCTCCATGTAGTGATTTTGTGCCAGTTGACTTATATCTTGCGAAAAATTAAAAAGTTCATTATTGAAAAAAAAAAAAAAACAAAACTCATTTTTAGCCAATTAGCATTACATTCACATTCCATAATTAGCATTAGGCATTCTCAATCCATAACTAGCATTCGACATTCTCAATCCATAACCAGCATTAAAACATTCTCAATTCATAGCTAGCATTGGACATTCTTAATCCATAACTAGCATTAGACATTCTGAACCCATAATTAGCATTAGATATTCTCAATCCATAATTAGCATTAGACATTCTCTATCCATAACTAGCATTGGACATTCTCAATCCATAACCAGCATCAAAACATTCTCAATCCATAATTAGTAGATTTTGTTCGTAATTAGTTTTACATTGGTTTATCATAAGCAAAAGGTTTTAATTTTTAAATATTTTAACTTAGTCCATGTAGGCCATAAAAGTTAATGGAATTCTTGTTTTTTTTAATACACCGCCACTGATAAATACTTACTCATGTATATGCGTGAACACCTTGTTTTCTCTTACTAAATTAATGACTACTTAATCATATTTTAGTTTCTTCTCAAACAAGAAGTCATCGGCCTCTACAGACAGATATTAAGAGCCATCAAAGAGGTGCCAGATGAAAAAGATAGAAAAGAGTTGCAAGCCTGGGCTCGGAACGATTTTAAAAACAACAAACATCACACGGACGAGTTGACAATTAAAATGATGATACAACACGGACAGAGATCTCTTAGGGAATTGAAATCAAGTCTAGATATGAGTAAATAAATTAGTTTTTATTTGAAATTGTACAAAAATGTTATTGAGTGACTACTAAATTATATTTAACTACTTACATATTATTATTAATATATTTTATATATATACACATTGTTTTCCCGGTTTTGTATCAACTCTTAATTTTCTAAAAAATCTATTAGTACAGGAATAAAAAGGGGTAACACGAAATGTTATTAATCATCAAAAAAATATTTAGATATTCTGAAAAACATTTTTTTTTAATTTTTTTTGTCAATAATAAACAATTTCTAAAGAAATTTAGTTAAATATAATAACACAACAAAACTCTTTATGTTTATACCACAAAGTCACAGAACATCAGTAATAGATAAATAGAAAATCAATAGTCACAAATAAAATAAATGTTGATACAGTTGCAAAAAAAATATATAATTCCAAAAAAAAAAAGAAAAAATATTTCTCTCCTTGATTGCTTACATGTAACTCAGATATGTATAAACTAATGCTCCCATATGTAAAATTACCAGTACGTCTTATAAGAAATCAATCAGATTCTTCACCTTATGCCCTACAACACGTCTCTCGGGAGCACAGGGCAGAAAGCTACCTCCTTAAATCAACTGCACAATTGAGTCACCTCTTCGCACAATATTTCTGACACTAAAAGAATGTCATTGTCATAAGAATGGTGTTTTGTGAAAGAGGGATGTCAAGATTGTCAGAAATCTTTTGGATGAAAAAACAATGAAATTCCTGGCAACTATCACCGGACATTTTCATTACATGACACATCCAAAATCATCATCTCTCCTGTTCCGGATACGTGCCGTTAAACTTATTAAATATTAAATGTGCAATTTAACATCAATAATCAATTTCAGCGACTTAGAAAAATAAAAACTTATAATATAACAATAATGATAAATAAATTAGCAATAAACTTAAATAGTGAATATTATAAATAATGTGAAATAGAAAGACGAATCAACATTGTATTTTATTTATCATATTATATAGCTAACATTTTTTTAAATAAGTTAGATGATTTTAGGCATAAATCAGTTAAAAACTTATTTTTAAGTGTTTGAGTTCTAATCGTCGATATAGAGACGATTCTCTATTGTTATTGTTGTAATTAGCATTCGTGGGACTAAATTTGTAAAACTGTCATTATGTCTGTTTTATCTGGTATAATTTTTTACGACAGCTAACAAGCGTTCAAATTCTCAAGGAGGGGCATGTGTTGAGAAAGAGAAATTGATGTGTGTGCAGAATTATATAAGGATAGACCTACTACTTTAGACCTACCATCCTTTCCGCCTACCCCACTTGGGATACGGTGTGAGGGTCTAGTAGAGTAGGATTTATGTAAGAGCACCCCGCTCATAGGTAAATGATTACTAACACATCCTTCAGTAATGAGTATGCTACACACACCACACAATGCACCAGCCAATCTCAGTGATGCTACTCGGTTACTTATGCAATCACGTGTTCTGTAATACACATTAACTGTGACTGTATGCGTAGCGGTGCTAGGGCACTTTTAAAAAAATTCAAGTCTAATTGTAAAGTATAAATACAGTATTTTTATAAACTCTCCGATGCCCGGATATCTCAAAGTTGGGAGACTATTTATCCGCTCTTTTAAATAAAATTACTTACAAGCGAGCCACAGGTATAAGCCTAAAGGGCTGGTCGACTAAACCCGTCACGTGGGAATATTTTATGCTAAATTTACATTGTCAATGTCGCTCTGAAGTATAAAATTCTACTTATAAATGTATATCAGCATAAAATATTGAGTAAGCACACAATTTAATGTCTTAGTCCAATAAGGAATATTAATGCTATAATCTGTAAATAGTAATACAACCACAAATAAAAAATGCATTTCTATAAGTGTGACTTATGATAATAACCTATGCTTTGTTGTACTTATTTCATAATCTGTTAATTAGAAATTTACGTAAATAAATAAAACAAATATATAAATCATTCACAAAACAAAATCGAGACATTATACCTAGCTTAATAATATACAGAATTATTTATGCAAAAACTGTATCTAAAATAAATCACAAATATTATACATAACAACATTAACTGAAGAAATACAACTTAACACAACATACAGTGGTTCATTTATTTGTGCAAATTTCATTGAAATATTAGATATAATTCTGTACATTGGAACGAAACTACGCATATCACGGGATGGCATTTTTCAGTATACCCATTCAAAGTTGAAAAAAAAACAAAATGAATGAAAATGTCGAAAATGATAGTCGCTCATTGTTACGAACTATGGCTCAGCTTAAACGATATCAAATCAAAATGTCGTTGCTTTGCTTTAGTAAAAAATTATCATATTTTTTTATCTATGAATATCGCAAAATGTAACGCGTTTACAACACAGGTGAGTATAGTATCTCAAAAAGAGCATAATGATGAGTACAACACTATGTTCACATGGCATGTTGTCTAAAATCGACATAATGTAGTTTCGTTCTGACAGATATTTAACATTAATAATTCATAATAGGTGGAGAGAGGATTGAGTTTTCTTTAATACAAAATTTTCTTTTATTAGTAATGGCACAGTGAAAACTATTTAATTTTTTTTTTATACCCTTAAATTATGAAGATAAAGCAGAGTTAATAAAAGAGCAACTAAGCTCATGGTGATTGGTAAAAAAATATTTAGAAATACAATCCTCAACATTGTGCCAAAAAGACAGCAGAGAGATCAGCTTTCATATTAATATTATTGGTTCATACTTAAAACTAAGACTGCTAAATTGATTAGAGATATAATAACGTAAGATATTTTTGGTTTATTCACAGAGTAGTACTTTATTTCATGTGGATCAAATCTTTCTATCCAGATATTAGTCTCCTATTTACAATCATTCTAATTTAAATAGCAATTGAGAATATAATTCAACAACCATAGGAATTAACAAAATTTCATAAATCTTATTGGATGTACCTAGACAAATATCATTTGGCGATCGACTACAAATAAACTTTTCGACAATATACCATAACATTATATGTACATTGTCGAAAAGTTTGCTTGTAGTTGATCGCCAAATGCAATTTGTCTAGGTACCTTGGACTGGGGCTACGAATGAATAAACTATTGTTTTTTGTCTTTTTTACATTCTAGAAATGTAAAAAAGGAAAAGGAGAATAAATTATTTGTTAGGTCGCTTCCTTTTGTCTCAGCTATTATTTATAATGATAAGAAATAATGTTTATTTATTTGTTGGCAGCTCTGGTGCCTGGTGCGAACTGGGCTATTGTTGAACAACAGTAAGACTGATTTAATAACTACTATCACAATTGTTAATAAATTAATTTTAAAGTAATAAATTGTGCAATGCAAAGTTAATGTTAGACTTAAGGAAAAATAAAAATAAATAATGTCAGCCACCTTTACACTTTTCTCATAAATAACTATGTGAAAAAACAAAAAAAAAACACATTGATTGTATTGACATTAACTTTGTAATACTTCATTTTAAATTATATAATAAAATGAATAATATTAATTTTTATTATTCAGTGTTACTATAAAGTATAACACAGGGCCAATAATCTCTCCAATTCGTCTCCGTTACTACAGCTATTCCCTACAACAAATTGCAAGAACTCCATGCCTGAAATCAACGTGACTCCCCCTATCCCTAAACCTTCACTGCAAATCTTAACGAACTTTTATATTTGTTTTTGTTTTATTCAGTATAGATCCGCACCTAATGATACAAACTCAGTTTTGCGTTAGTTATACTCTATAGTAACACTAAACAATAATAAATATAATTAATTTTTTTAATATAAAACAAAAAAAACATCATTTATGGAGCTTTTGTAATAATCCTAACTACATGTTTAATCTATTTTTTACAATGTTTATACATTTTCTACGACTCACACTGTTTATTTTAAATGCTATCTGGTACCAAACACATAAATGATGTACAAAATATAAAATTACAAGTAGTATAAACTAGTACAGTATGTTATAAAAAGGACATGAAGAGCGTAACTTTATAGACATACAAGTCTCGCCTCAAAGTAGAGATCCAATTATTATCTTTCAAAGAAACTTCACACAGCAGACTCTTCTGAACTGTAGAAGAATTTACAAGTGATTATACAAATATTAATGTTTCAATATTTACATGAGTTGTTTCCAAAGCATTGCACTGAAGACAATTATGAGCGTAATGGTTCCCATGAGTGTAATGCAGAATGTCATATTCCTTATGCTATTGTGTTTCATTTTAGAAACACAAACTAAATGAATAAATGTCTGAATGATGAACTGACCGTCAAACACAAAACACGGAAAAACATTCACAACAGCCAGTCCAATAGAAAACATTATGATGTATTTCATAGCTTTCTCAAAACCTTCTGGGATGTCTGAGGGGAACATTTTCGTTTTAGGAATGTATTGTGAGACTGCGACAGTGTGGTGGACGTCGAAAGGATGTCCAATGTATACAACATCAGGTTTATTGAGCCGTTTAATAACAATGAGACTTGTAGAGTTTTGCAAAATGGGTTTGACGCAATGGAACTCCATAGGACAGTTAAAGGCTTCTGTAAGATAGCATTTTTCAAAATCACTCTCGATTATCTTCCTTACGGGTAGACACATGTGTGGGGGTAATTCTACAATTCCGTGCGCAGGTTCTAAGTATTCAAAACACAGATTATGTCCGTCTGTCTGTTCACAGCACTCTATGAGACCATTGTTGGAATGTTTCACTGGCACAGACTCGTCAAATCTGTGAACAAAGTCAGGGGAAACACACACACCCCACTGCTGAGACAAAACATTAATAAGACAGTCTTCCCAGTCCAATTTGTTCTTCACTTCGCACTCATTTATATGTGTTATTGTGTCCATGTAGTTCAATCCTTTTGGACCAAACAGAGGAGACTTTGATGTTATTTCTGTAACTTGAACTCCTTCGTTTATTCTGTAAGCATAACCAAAAAATATGGGAATGCTTAGAAATAAGAGATAAGCTAAGACTGCCAATACTGTGTTATGCCAAATCCCTGCCGAGTACACTCTTAACTTCCTCCAGGGTGTGAGGGAATGTAGCTGTTCTGTACTCATCACAACAAATGCAATGGGAACTATGAACACAACATGGAAACCAAAGTTGATGAGTTGAACATCTTCTTTCACGGCAGCCAGAGCATGTCCCAATTCATGTATCACACTGCTGAGGACCAGAGAGAAGAGATAATAACCTAAATCTTCTGCAGGTAAATTTACTCCTGGTATAGCGGACTCCAGTATGGGACCTTTCCTCACATATTGCCCATCATCGGGTATAAGGAAGTCAGCTCCCGATTTCAACACAATACCAACTGCTATAGGAAGTAGAATGAGTGTTATATAACATCCCAAACTGAACCATTGCTGAAGGAATCTGGGAGAGCCTGAACCCCACTTATAAACTGTTCTGTTAAATGCGGCTGTGTACCAGGACATATGGAGAAAACCAAACTTCAAACCAGTTCCCTCCAATAAAGCCAAGTAGGGATAATGCATGCAACTCTGAAATTATAATAAAATGATCATAAAATACATTGCCTATATTTTATTGATTACACATTTCCAGACAGTTTACATAATCTTGTTGGTTTCTATTTAGGGTGATGAAAAATAAAATATAAATAAATCAGAATAAGCAATAACGAAACCAGGTGTACACTACATAAAAAGACATAATTATTTATTAAATACTTCTACCTAACGATTGAATAAAATAGTAATCGCTATTGAATTAATAACAAAGAGGTTACCACGCCATACCTTGAAGAACGAATCCAAGAAAAACAAAACTCCGTATATAACACCGACAATTATAAATAAAGTCGACAGATCCATTTTCGTTCGCTTATATTTTTTGCGCTTCAACTCAAAAAGTGTATTTCTCAATGTTTATATTTCACAAAAACCATGACAGTTTACATCGTTCTTTTGACACCACCACCGGCTTCAACAGCATTATCTATGGAATATTATAATACGCATCGGCTATTCGTCAGTAACAGAAATTACTGTCACTGTCAAAATAATAATGACAGTTGTGACCTTGAAGTATTTTACAGTAAATTATGTAAACAAAACGGCATGACTTTGACGTCTGTCAATTCAGTAGCTATTCGTAAGGAATTTTATGTAAAGATAAACAAAGCCACGCTGTTTTGACGTCTGTCAATATTGGCAGCAGTGTGACCAGATTTGGTAGTTTCCTACTTTTTTGGTAGTTTTTGAGGCATTTGCAAGAATGTTTAGTAGTTTTTAATAGTTTTTTGTCAGTTTTTGTATTTAGTCGGCAAATTATCGGGTACTTGGGAAAAGTACCCGATACTTACTGATCGAAAATAATTGTCGGTACAAATACGGGATACATTTTAGAAAAAGGTACTGCGAGAAAATATTGTTGAAGAAAACCGAGGAGTTTTTTAAATACTTCAAATTCCTATACCATTTTGAAAATTCGGCGACGGGGGGGGGGGGGGGGTAAAAATTTAAGCGAGTAACTTTTTTTCAATAGTCGGTATGAAAGTATCCGAAAAGTAACAACAGTCGGTACAAATACCCGGTAAAAAGGTACTATGTTAAAATATTGTTTAACTAAACCGAGGAGTTCTTGAAATACTTCAAATTCCTATGTAATTTTAAGAATTTAGTAGTTTTTGACTTCCTCATTTAGTAGTTTTTGAAAATAAAATCTGGTCACACTGATTGGCAGTCGTAATGTGAGCCCGGCCGCACAACAATATACTCCAAATATGGAACATTTGATAACTTAACTTCACCTTAAAACTTCTACCCTCCCCCCCTCGTCGCTAAATTTTCAAAATGGTATAGGAATTTGAAATGTTTCAAAACTCCTCGGTTTTCTTTTAGAGTTTTTTCTCAAATACCTCTTTCAAAAAAGTATCGGATACTTATTCCGACTTTTATTAAAAAAAGTGTGTAATAGTTAACCATAAACATATTTTACAATTTCTCTATGGAAAAGTTCACCATAGATAAATTTTATAATTTCTTTCTTTTTTCTATGTAATTACGGACAAATAGCCTTTGCCATTATAATATTACCACTGATTGAAATTTAAAAATATAAAGCTAAAGGGGTATTCACACTTATTCAATTCGTAATCACTCTGGACGATCCTCCAAAATGAAAAGGTGTTTCATCAATAGACCATTAAAGGATGACGTCACAGAAAAATCATTGAGGGGCATCAGGCATCCCGACACAACAGACGATTACGGTGTAATATTAGGTGGAACGCCTAAAGAATACCTAATAATCAAAAAAACTGGCAGTGTCGATTTTGTTATTATTTTGTCGTCTGATTTTCTTTTTTTTCTCTTATGGCATAACATCTTACAAGGATGATTTGCGCAATTTGACTGTTTGCCCCCCAAGCAAAAGCAAATCCATAGACAAGACTACGTGACCTTTAATGGTCTATAGTGATCACTAGCGATGATGGAAGAAAGCGATTTCCACCCGACATAATTTTGATGACACGACAATAAACAAGTTTTACACTGTTATTTGTCTTATTATTTACGAATTAGTATTGAAAGTCAGAATTATATACAAAATTATCATGTTGTCAAGAATTAGGTACCTATATGAATTTATTTCAATTTTAAATGTGTTATTTATTATTTATTTACGAAAATAGTCAAACCACATATATGACCGTGAGTGTTAACATGGAAGTGAAAGCATAGGAAGAACAATAATGTGAATAGACGTGTCCACTTTCGATGAACAGCTTTGACCCTGACACTCTGGATGATCAGTGAAACACTCTAAACTTTTACAACATGACCGTGAGTATGGACATGGCAGTGAAAGCATAGGAATGAATAGATATTATTAAAATATTCACATTCGATAAACAGCTTTGACACTCTGGATGATCATCTAAAGTGAAATAATCTGGATGTTACAAAATAAACAGTAAAATTACTAAACCGTCGGAAACTTATAAATTGTTTGGAAATTAATAAATTATTTTGAAGATATTACATAATTTAAAATGCTACTTCTACTATACCATCCTACAATTGGGGTAGCAAGTAGTGCTGCATGAAATAAACATGAAAGCTGCATTTTCGATGGGGTCGACATAAAACACTTTGGGAATCACTGATCTAGGTGGTTAAAATTAAAAATTTATGGTGAAATCATAGAAAAGAAGAAATTGTTGAGAAAATGACATTTGTCAAATGTGACTTGACTCGATTTCCTATGGAAATTTTGCTTGACTTTTTGCGTCATAATTAAAAGTAAATAATAGAATTATTCTTAAATAATATGCAACAATCTAGTATATGTAAATTAATATGAATGTACATTGTTTCTTAACATTTGTTATTTTCCTATTGAGTGTAAACCAAGTTGCTTTGGAGTCGTCGCAATGTGAGGATTACATGCCACTTGGTCCATTGGTAAAATGCAGCTTTTTACCAATGGAATTTATAACTTGTGACGAACCAGTGGATCACAGGGGAAATAAGACTGCCAAAGAAGAGGCCGGACATGGCTGCATCAAATTTGGCGGATCCAGATATGAAGATGTTGAAAAAACAAAAATACAATGCACAGCACTTCCTGATATAGAATGTTGTGGTCCTAGAACATTTTTACGTGATGGATATCCTTGTATAAAATATTCTGAGCAGTACTTCACATCTACATTGATTTACAGCATATTATTGGGTTTCTTGGGAATGGATAGATTCTGTTTGGGGCAAACAGGCACAGCTGTTGGAAAGCTGTTAACAATCGGAGGATTGGGCATCTGGTGGGTTGTGGACATCGTTCTTCTCATCACCAATAGTCTTCATCCTGAAGATGGGAGCAACTGGAATCCTTATGTGTAAAAATTATCAACAGTTTTTGTGTTTGATTAACATCCGTAATAATAATAATTAGACAATTTATAGTGCGCCGTTTTGTGGAATATATTCACTTCACCGTAAATACATTTTATCATCAATTAGTTTAAACAGTAATCATTTCATCAAGTCAAACTCTTCTCTATTTATGTTTATAAATTCACAGCCTGTATGAATGAAAAAATAAATAAAATATACGTATTTAATTTTCTTACCAATACATAGCTGATAGAAAAGAAAATCCTAAAGGAGTTATATGTATGTGTACCGTGTACAGCATACCTACCTAGTTAATACTCATTCAAATAGGTTGATTATCAGTGAATTGAATTAATTGGAATGATTAATCTAAACTACGGTGGTTTGGGCATGTTGAACGAATGAACGAGGTAAGAATGACAAAGAGGATATACTTATCTGAAAGAAAGGGTGTGAGGAAACGCGGGCGTCCGAGAACCACGTGGCTTGATCACGTGGATCAAATTCTCAAGGACGGCCGCGTGTTGAGTAAGAGGAGCCGACGTGCGTGTATGAGGAACTGTATGAATGTGGAGGAAGCGAAGGAAGTGTGTAAAGATAGATCTGTTTGGCGTTACGTTCTCTCTGCCTACCCCACTTGGGACACGGCGTGAGGGTATAGTATAGTATAGTATTAATCTAGAGTGGTTAAAAATAAAAATATGATGTAGGAATTTACCTGAGAAATAATGTTCTCGAAGGAATTTTTGGACTTTTTAAATGGGAAAATCAATTATTTTCATTTTTTGACTGATTTGTAAGTTAGGTTATTAATCTGGTGTTATTTTATATAAATGTAACAGCAAATTTATTGGTAAATATTTCTATTATCCGGGCAAACTGACTTAACTGTGGTACATGTTTGTGGATGACAGCTGAGTTATGAATAACTTATTTTTATTTTTGTAAATAATATTTATAGTTGTCTGTTTTGTATTTTTTATCAATAAATAAAAAAGAAAATCAATTCAGTGAAAGTACACACAGTACATAATGTAAAATGTATTTACGGTTTAATTATTGTATTCCATTTTCATATCACATTGTTTTTTATTTTGTAAATTATATGTACATAACTAAATATTATTCCTAAGATAAATATTAGAAAATCTATTATTATTTATGTAAAAATAATATAACCTATCTAATAAGTTTGGCTTAGTTTACTATTGTTATATTAAGTGAACAGTTAGCAATCCTTGTTTATAGAACTGACTGTTAAATCATTTTATAATTTTTCTATTTTGAATGTTTTTAGTATTCTACAATGCACTTCCGTTACTTGATTATTTAAATTGCGATCAATATCGGTAAACATTTTCCATTGAGGAGCGATACAATAGTATTGTATTGTATCGCTCGTCAATGGTAAAGGTTTACCTAAATTGATCGCGATTTAAATAATCGAGCAACAAAAGTGTGTTGTAGAATACAAAAAAACATTCAAAATGTCTCGAAACTGTTACATAGTTAATCCTTCTAAAATAAATTATATAATTTTTCTAACTTTGAATAAATGGAAGGAAAGTGAAGTTAGTGCTTTTTTGTGTCTTTTTTTCGAAGCATATTTGTGAAATATTAAGGGAAATCATAAAATTCTGGGAATCTGAAACCAAAAAAGAATAAAAACCCACTTTCACTTTTGTTCTGCGTATGAGATGACTGTTGCATTTATATAGATCTTGATAGATACATATGCAGTGAATTGATTATATCCTTAACATATGTAAGATTTTAATGATGTTACATCCAAGATCAATTGTTTTGCTGTTGTGTTAGAATATACATTGAAGGATTGCTAATGCCACTGATTTGTGATCTTTTTTTTAATGTTTGCAATAAAAATATTTATTATTAAAATATTTTGTTTTATATTACCTACCTCTATAATTTATAATTCAATTTGACTGAGGGTATCAAAGAACTTAAGACCCAAACTACTCACATTGAGGAATAATATTCAACAGAAATTTAGCTGGTAAACTTATTACTTATTTGTTGTCCAAAAAGTAACTATTGCAGCCCTAAAACCACATCAATCGGTAGTTCTTTTTAAACTACTTACCTCTGTTTTTAATCAACCATTTAGTATTTTCACAAATATTTCTTATGCACACATTTCTATTAGTGAATTACGGTTGCAGTTCTCCTGATGTCCTATTCTTTTGCCTGAGGACTTAACACACTTTTTTGACTGTATAGATTTGAGGAGGTAACCCACTTGAATGTGAGTTTTAGATTTAATTCTTTGACAGAGTAAAATGAAAAATCAGAACCATGTCTCCAATCGAGGTTTCTGATTGGTTTTGTCACTGCACCCAAATCCGGTTAAACAATAAAAAAAATAGTAAATATTCTAAACAAAAATGAAAAATCTCTTCATGTCCTATTATTATTTTGCCTGAGGACTTAACACACTTTTTGTCTGTATAGATTTGAGGAGGTAACTCACTTGAATGTTTTGACAGAGTAAATTGAAAAATAACATTTTTCAAATTGTTCTCCATCTAGGAATTATATGTAAATGTACGTAGCGAATCATTTATCGGCTGCCTAGGTCCATAACTCAACAAGTCGAAATGTCATACATCCGAGAAATTGCCATTTTTGTAATTTTGGTAGGATTATTTATTATATGCTTTAAAAATACAACAGAAAGTATTTACTTACTTTTCGGGTCCCGACTTCAGACCTTGCCACTCCAGTATGCAGCAATGTATATCGCCTTGTCATTCGCCATCATCAGGTCACTCACATTACATGCATTCCGCATCAGCGGACATTGCAATAGGTGAGAATCACTCTGCTCCTCCTCGCAGTCGCAGCTAGCGTCCTCTCCATCCAGAAAGTGAAATATACTATATAATAATCGCACTGTTAGAGGCATTATGTTGTCTTTGTTCCGTTCAATAGTTAAACAATTTGAAATATTTGTTTGTGGAATAGAAAATAGGTACCTACATTCTTTTTTTTTCATTAACTAAATATTTAGTTTATAAAAAGAATGTGTATTTTTTATAGTCATTTGTTTGTGAAATTGATAGAGTGGAGTTGGTTACCTCTATTACCAATTAAAGCAAAATTTTCATTAATTTCGACTTGTTGAATTGTGGAACTGGACAGTTTATATTATGTATGTGTTGTCACATTAGTGCCCATAATATAAGATTCATGTTTCAGATTAGGACTAGGTGTGAATTGTGGAACTGGACAGTTTATATTATGTATGTGTTGTCACATTAGTGCCCATAATATAAGATTCATGTTTCAGATTAGGACTAGGTGTGAATTGTGGAACTGGACAGTTTATATTATGTATGTGTTGTCACATTAGTCCCCATAATATAAGATTCATGTTTCAGATTGGGACTAGGTGTGAATTGTGGAACTAGACAGTTTATATTATGTACATATGTGTTGTCACATTAGTGCCCATAATATAAGATTCATGTTTCAGATTAGGACTAGGTGTGAATTGTGGAACTGGACAGTTTATATTATGTATGTGTTGTCACATTAGTGCCCATAATATAAGATTCATGTTTCAGATTGGGACTAGGTGTGAATTGTGGAACTAGACAGTTTATATTATGTACATATGTGTTGTCACATTAGTGCCCATAATATAAGATTCATGTTTCAGATTGGGACTAGGTGTGAATTGTGGAACTGGACAGTTTATATTATGTATGTGTTGTCACATTAGTGCCCATAATATAAGATTCATGTTTCAGATTAGGACTAGGTGTGAATTGTGGAACTGGACAGTTTATATTATGTATGTGTTGTCACATTAGTGCCCATAATATAAGATTCATGTTTCAGATTGGGACTAGGTGTGAATTGTGGAACTAGACAGTTTATATTATGTACATATGTGTTGTCACATTAGTGCCCATAATATAAGATTCATGTTTCAGATTGGGACTAGGTGTGAATTGTGGAACTAGACAGTTTATATTATGTACATATGTGTTGTCACATTAGTGCCCATAATATAAGATTCATGTTTCAGATTGGGACTAGGTGTGAATTGTCGATAAAAAAAAAAACTTTTTTTCACTAGAAGTTTGACAAACCTAGCAGCAACAATACTTAAAATAAAACACTAAAATATATTCAAAAATTATTTATTCTTCAATAAAACACTTCTAACAATAGAGCACTACCTATTAACAAAAACTATTATACTCCTCACTCTCAATACATTTACACAGGATATAAATATATATTACGTTATAAACTATATTAATATTATATAATCATCTTAATTATATAAAAATACCATATACACATCCATTCTTAGCAGCTACATTTAGTACAACACAATTATAATATTTATTATTATATTATTAGTATACTCGTCAACTCAAAACGTTACGTTATAAAATTTATATCTAAATTAAAGAAAAAGAAAACATTATTTGTTAAAAATAGTTAGTTGTTTTGATTGTAGAATTTTGTCCAAAAAGAATTAAACACAATTTCTGTAAAAATATCTAAATAATAGAGTTCTCAATACTTCAATTTTTTTATTTTAGCAATCTAGTGGTCCGTTCAAATGTCTTAAGATTTTAAAATGCTTCATTGTCGATACGATAAAACTATAATGATCTAGAATTATTGGAAGAAATTTAATTTTCTCAGATTGTAAAAATTTGTAGTTAATATTTTTTTCTACAAAATCTAAACATTTTTTACAAAAAGGAACATCAAAAATACAACTTATAGAAGTAGATCATCCATTAAGTAATTTATTGACAAACCAAAAAGTTATACACCTTTATTGCGTTTCTTTAAAAAATACACTGAGAATATTACCATTAAAATAAATTTTAGAGATGGATATAAAGCCATGACTTATTTTAAATACTTGTACAGTTGAGTTTTTGTGACAAAAGATATAATTTGGGATACACAACCTACCTAATAACTAATGACACGGCTGACAAATTTACATTCTGATTTATTTTACAATAGCTATCTTACAAAGGATAAGCTCGTTAATGGTATATTATTAATTTTCACATCCATTACAAAATTGTTGTCACGAACCCAGAAAGTATCATTAACACAATCAAATGTTATTTATCGTCAAAATCACAATGTAATTTCTACCAATAATCCGTACAATCAAGTTTCAAAACTGTAACATGATTCATTCTGACAAAATTTCAAGAACATTTTAGAAATTCATATTAAACTAATGGTTCAAATGTGACACTTTTATCAAGACATAATACATAACAAGACTGCACTTGCCACGTGAAATAGTAATTCATAGAGAACAAAATGTGGACGCTTATTTTTCATAGGAATATAGACCTTATCTCCATGCCAGAAAGCATATTATTGCTTGTATTTTAATTTTGTCTATAAATAGTTTTATTCCTCCGTTCAAAGGCCATCCACTTGTTTAAAAGTAATCAGAACTACTATGAGTTCAGTGTACAAACAATGCTCAATAACATGTAAAACTATTCAGTAAATTATTATAATATTCAAAATTAAAAAAAATATTAATAACAGAATTATTTATGTATGTTTTAAATACGCAAAAATCCTCCATTACGTTATTATGAATGTTGTAACAGAAGACATCTATTTGAAAACATAAATAAATAATACACATAAATATAAACAAAACTCTGCAAAAGTGGAAGAAATTTATGAACAATCATTCCAAATGATCTCAGTTGAATAATCATAAGTTTTTTTATTATGATAAAAAAAATTGTAAGTGTGACAAAAGAGTAAAAAAAATGTATGTGGCAAAATATGCAACGAAAATTTTGTAATGCACATGATAGATGTTTACTGATACAATTTTATAATACACTCAATTTTGTTTGAATCTTTTACAGCCAGCTATTCAATGGTTTGGAGGCATTATATCTTTGGAAAGCGGCGTATAAAAATAGCTTAAATAAATAAATAAACATACAATATCACAAACTATAAAAAAAATTATCAACTAAATAATCTTAAACTAAGTGTTGTGTTCTACTAAAAAATAAACATTAGAAAATAAAGAAATAGATACTTATAAAAAATGGGCAGTACTAATTTATTTAGTGGTCAGCATTGGCAGCATTTAATGGTCAATATTCCAATAATTTACCTATAAAATCTATTGTATATACGTTGTTTCATACAACACATTTGAACTGATAGCAATGGATAGATAGAGTATTATTGAAATCGGCCATAAATATACGAGTAAATTTCAACCTTATTTCATATATTATCTGTATGAATTAAGGTTGTTTTTATACTTAAGACTTTCATTCATAAATATGAAAAATTGTAATATCATCGCATAATTTATTGTGAAATAGAAAAAGGTTATGCTTTTAACTGGATTTTTCACACTTGTGTAATTGGTGATCTGGAAAATGGTGCTCGATACGTACTTCGTTTACACTATGCAAAAAACTGTGCAAGCTTCTTTTAAGTTAGGAAATACATTAAGCAATAGGAGCCTTCGGCATGTTGCACTGTAGCTTAATTGGACAAAGCACACCACACACAAAGGATGGGTTACAGGTTCAAGACCTATCCAAGGCTCAACCAAATAAATAACGTCATTTCTATATCTTATACTGTAGTTTCATGTGTTCAATTTACAACAGATATTAAATTTTAGCAACGTATCATGCGTTTAAAAAACTGAAAAAAAAAAACTTAGCAATACACTTCAAAATTACTTACTCAACAATGTACTGTAGGGAAAAAAAGGACACACAATAAAATTATCAGAAAAATAAAATACAAAAGAGAAAAAGTGTCATCTTAAAAATATAATTCCTAAGAAATAAAGTTCAAATTGTAACAAAAATTATATATGCTATACAGAGGTAGTTTTTTTATGAAATGGTCATTTGAATGTCTTAAATTAATAACAAATGATTAATTGTTCGTATTTTTATTAAACATGGGATATAACGGGTAACCATAATGTAAAGAAAATGCCGTTAAAGGTAAAAATGTACAAAAAAAGAATATCGATAATATTGATCGCTCAGTTCCATAAGATAACAACTTGAAATTGCAAAATTCCAAGCTGTGATGCATTAAATTTTGAAGCAGTATGGCGGTCTATTGAAACTACTACACCATCACGGCATATACCACAAGTGGGTTAGCCGGCAGACCAGTTGCATGTAATAAACATGCAAGCTATCTTCTATTAAAACCTCAACGAAATATGTGCATCTAATTGAAATTTTTTTTTTGGTACTTGAATTAAAATAATTTCACTTTCTTGTGTAATAAACTAACAAAATTGATTTCAAAAAAGTTTTGAGTTATTACCCTATGAAACTGGGTGATCGATATGGTAAATAAATGAATACAAAATTACCATGTTTTTTTATTTGTTCAGTACATAAAACACAGAACTTACAACTTATTGACTACTTGTACTTGTGATGCAATGTGAAATGTTTTTATATCGAATGGACGGAAGATAGTTTATGTTAGAAATATAATTAGACTTAATATCTACAGCTTAACACCACTTAAAAAATATAATTATATCTTATGACACACAATCAAGATTGTTAATATTGTCATTTAAGTCCATATGAATTTTTATTCATTTATTACGGTGGTTTACGAGGTGATCAGTAGACTGGTGGTTTACGAGGTGATCAGTGGACTTTAAATTGTGATTCCACAGGTTTAATTTCACACAATTCCGACCTATTCTACCTTCAAGAAATAAGTATGCTGTTAACTGTAAAGGTGTCTGGATTATATTTGGATATTTTTCTTATTCAGATTTATCTTTTTAATTAAAAAATAAAACAAATAATTATGTAACTATAATCAAATGTTCAAAAAAAATTATGCATGGGAAATAACGTTTTTTTTTTTATTTTACTAACGTTTAATGAGCCTGGCATGGCTCACAGCATACCTAGCTCCTCACCTATTTTGCAAAGAGCTGCAAGAAAAACCATAGACATCTTTTTTCACATTTTTATAATTTCAATTATTACACTGTGTGTTATTTGTTACTAACTTTTGAAAATTGCTATTGATTTAAGAAAATCCTTTGCCATCTACTGGAGAATACTTTATCATACTGAAGAATTTTATATTATTTTATTAGCTATTAGAATAAACTGTGATAATCAACTATAATTTGCTTTACATTTTCAAAAACAATTTAACAAGTAACAAAGTGAACTTTTTCATCGATGGATTTACGATTATCTGCAAATTAAATTTTAGATTTATAGTATCCAGCTCTGGTGAAAAGGTTGGATGGAAGAAATCACTTCATACCGATAATCTCACCGCTGCATATCACCATAATATGTAACGTAAAGTGAATTAATATGTATATCAATTTAAAAGTTAATGGAACAGGACTTAAACGACAATAAAAAGACTCACAAAAACCATAAGTAATATTACAAAATACAGTTAATGTGGCTATACACAAATGAGTGCTTCTGGTATTAATTATTACTATCACAACCGTGAATGTATTTACAAAAAATAATTGATCAAATTACAACACAATCGGATATATTGACAAAATTAATAATTGTTATAAACCATGTAGGATGATAATTTTATAAAAGAGAAAAAAAAAATAAACACATATTTTGTAGGTTATTTTTAAACTATGAAATCAGAAAATATCAATATGAAAATAAGTCCATAATCAAGTTTTTAGGTACAAATAGAAATTCGTTTTTTTTTTAATTTATTGTTCTCTACTACAGTAATAACTGTTTAATCACCCAGTCAATCATGATAGAATAAAAAAGTTATGATAATTATTAAATACAGTTTATCTTTGACCACAGAAAATAAACGTTTCATACGTTATTTGATTGTCAATCGTCAGCCACAAACAAATAAATATATCTGTGGTCTGTTGCTATTAATATCTATGGTTATAATAAAATTCATTGTGATAATGAAATTTTGAAATACAAATGAGAAAAGAACGATACAAAAGTATATTGAAAAAGTTTCAAAAAGAGTAAAGTACGTACATATAAATAAAATTAGAATTTCATAGCTTTAAAATGGCCTACGAAAAACAAATAGGTTGGAGTTTTAGCAAAAAAATTAAAACTATGTTCAACAGTGTAAAAATAAATATAACTTAGTAAAAAAATAATATGGCTACATACTAACCTAGTATGTAAAAAGGAAAATAGAAAATATTAATAGTTATTGAAATTATATTGTTAATTTTAAGGTAATTTGAAGGAATTTATTATTACCTTACAAAATATAATTAACGAAAACATGTACAAATAAAATTAAATTGTTTATATAGAGAAATAAGTAGTGGATGAAATTAATAAATATAGTCAATATGGACTAATAATGCAGTACTAATTTTTAAAGAAAATGTTCCAAAATTAATAATAATATTATTATGTTTCACGCCATAACATTAAGATGCTAATGGTCTTTTTCCTACTTATATTTAAATGTTTCACATCCTATACACCTTACAGCCATGCAACATAAAAAGTTATAATGAACCTATTTAAACACAATATAAACAAACTGTAATTGTTGAAGGGTGTTTGTGTTAACACTGTGAAAATTCATATTTAATAATTTATGAATAATTAAAACACTGTTATATTTTCACTGTATTTATTGAAAATGCCCATTGAAGTGGGCGAAAATGTTACGAGTTTAAATAAATATAGTGAAAATATAACAGTGTTTCAATTATTTATAAGTTATTAAACAAACTGTGTTGATTGGTGATCATTGTTGTAAAAGGGTGCACTTCTAATATATAGAACAGGTGTCACCAAATGGTGGACTGCGGACCGCACCCGGACCGCCGACCAATTATGTGTGGACCTAGTGTTAAAATACAAATTAATATTTTACACTATAACTTGAGTACATAATTTGATAATTTTTCCTGCGCTAATTGTTTATTTACCATGTAATAAAATAATGTTAACGTAAGGGCGGAGGGGGGGGTGTGTTAGGCTTTTACCCCTTCTGGACCGCGACGGTCATTTTATTATAAAAAACAGACCCTTAATGTAATTGGAGACCTCTGATATAGAACATCAATATATTTTGTGTTAACAGTAACACAGTTTTATAAATGCATCTACAACGAGAGACTCGAGGAAGATGTGAACATACCTTTAAAACTGATTGATATGAAATTATTTTGGTCACCAAAATAAAAATAATTCTTTGACCGCATTACCAGTTTTTTTTTTAAATTTCTAGTCTATCCAGTAAAGGTAAAATATTAAATTGTTTTCAAAAAAATCAGAGGATGTACTTGTGATACATCAAGACTTAGATGTGAATGTCAAATACATAGAAAAGTTAGAAAATAATCTACATAAAGAGAAAGAAACATACCAACGAGCAAGTAACAATAATGAGA
Organism: Athripsodes cinereus; assembly: GCA_947579605.1. NCBI lineage: Eukaryota > Metazoa > Arthropoda > Insecta > Trichoptera > Leptoceridae > Athripsodes > Athripsodes cinereus. The sequence goes on from OX388316.1 coordinate 25,553,388, forward strand.
CAACAAGAGCTAAAAATCCCGATCCAAATTTTTCAATTTATAGTTCTGATATGTGCATAATAAGCTATACTGAAATTCGGCCATATTGATATTCACAGTCGGTAGACTGTGACTAACTTCATGAGAGAACTATAACTCAAAAACATTGTCTCAGCATATTGCGAGTAATAAAGAAAAGCAATAACATCCCTTCCATCTCACCTGCTCTTTGACACATAATTTTCTATAAGTTTTAGGATTATTTTCCATGAAACAAAGTTCATTAACTATAAGTGACATTAATTCTGCTTCTCATTTTTGTAGCAATGAAATATATTGTGATGCTATGACTAGATACAAAATATTACTAACAAAACTAAAAAAAAAAGAGACGATGACGTCAAGTTTTTGGTATCTATAATTAAATATCATCAAGTTTTTAAAGTGCATTAAAATAATTCCAATAAGTTAGGAACTTAAAAGAATTTTTGTATTATTTGAGCTAAACTCAAAGCGTATTTTAAAGATTTATTTAAATAGAAAATAAATTAATCAAAAGTATGGATAAATAAACTAATACATACAATTATTTAGAAAATTTATCCCCAATAAAGATGTGCTTATGAAAATGCTAAGTTTATCTTAATTAATAGTATAATAAATTAAAATATATAAATGTAATAACAAGTCTAAATTAAATTTCTTAAAATTTTTTCATTATTTACAATTTACACTACCACTGTGATATTTTCACATTAATAACGTAAAAATATCATTACCTTAACTTTACAATATAAAATTATATATTTTCATTACACTTTTTAAATATTTTGCGTAACTAATTGTAAATGTTACTTGTCTCATGATAGGATTTTATAAAATATAGGTATGTTTAACACCTCTTCAGAATTTATATATATTTTTTTAAAGTTGAATCTGGGTAGAAGTAAACCTAATATACCCTGAAGTTGGAGTAAGTTGGCAGCGGAAAAATTTGAACCTTGGATTTATCAACTGAGAGTTTGAGACTTAACCATCAGGCTACCAATCGCCTCAAAAATAATACATAGTGGTGAAAGATATCAAAAAATTGTAAATAGGAAGTATGATAGTAAAGTATTTGTCGATGATAAATCAACATAGATAAAATGTACTGATAACCTAACCACGATAAGTGGTTAATATGTGCGATGCATAATTTAATACATTTATGTTGACAGTGAAAAACAATATAACAAATCCATGATCACAATTAAGAATTGAAATATAACAATTCATTTTAAGTAAATCTTAGTACAATAAACACTATAAAAAAATTGGAATAATAAACGAGTATAAATTGTTTATATATGGGTATCCTATTAAAAAAACAGCAACATTTACAATTTTGTCATTGCAAAGCGATTCAACACTTGCGCATTCTAAAAACAATTCATTTACACCAACCACATAATATGTACTTGTCAATGTATTACCATCACCAAAAATATCACTTCACCACACCACACCAAAACAATTCGTACAACTGGCGACAATAATAATGAATTGTTAATTATTATTGTCACTTTTACTACAAACCATGGATAAAGTTACTATCAACACGCGTCAAACTCTTCGTCCGTGATCCGCCTCTCCATAGACAATAGACGCATATCAAAGTCGTTACATTCTACTGTGTCAGTTGGGATTATTTCTACATTTTGAGAATTTGCCTGGAAAATAAATAAGAAACATATTGAAATACTAAGTTATACATGAGATATTTAACATCTTCAGTTCTACGAAATACTACGTTATACATGAGATATTTAACATCTTCAATTCAATGCTGAGGTATATCATCCATTCTGTTTTTTTAATAGAAGGAAGAGGACAACACATATGTTTATTACATGGAGTTATTTCATTGCCTACATCATTTGTGGATGATGCTGTCATGGTGTGTATATTTAGATAAATAAAAATATTGTAAAGATTTTATAAAATGGTCTGATTGTAGTCTTGTGCTTTCGAGAAGAAGGTTTGTAGTTCAACTCCCACTGAAAACCTACTACTTTAGTCATTGACAAACATTCTTCAACCCGTATCCACCCTAAAGGGGAGTGTGCCAGTACCCGGGACAGAAGCGCACACTTCTTGTGCATGAAGCTGAGACTTTACCTCAAGGCTACTGACAAACTCATGTTTAATTGTATTATGAAATATTTGTGGAACAAAATACTTCATAATACAAATAGATCTGTCCATAATCAGCAAAATTAAAAATGATAAAATACAGTTTGATATATAAACTTTGCAAACCACAAACATAATTATTATTTCTTATGTATTTTGAATTCAAATATCTAAAACAGTAATTTTCTTACCAACATAAGCGTGGCTAGGAAATATCTAGCCTTATCCTCCTTGGGTTTATCCTTCATTACATTGTTAAAGCTAATGACAGGCGTAGGACTCCCCCGACTTCTGCTAAAGGATGTCAGCACCCTGGAGCTGTAAGACCACAGATCAAACATCTTCCTGCGTTCGGCTTTGGCTAAATCCGCTCTAATGGACGTGTGCCATTCTTCTACTCGCTGTGATATCTCCAGTTGTTCTTTGGACTGAAAGAAAGAAAAAACAAATGAAAAGCAATCCTTATTATTTGATAAATAGTAGTTGTTCCTCAAGAACGAAAATAAAAATGCCAACCAGAAGCCTAATTTTTTAACTCCATTTTATGTTTTGAAGATAAATTATTAAGAATTGCCTCTAAGCTGGTTTAAGTGATCACTTTCGGTGTCCATAGACAACGTTCACCAATTCCGCCATTCTCACTGTCACAATATAAGTTCACTAATCGAAAAAACAGTTGATGCAAAACCATAGAAGCAACCATTTTTGGGATCCCATATTTCTTTTATATACAAAAAGATACTTACACATTTCAAATTACTCTTCTCCAAGGCAGCCTCCGCATTGAGTCTCCTGGCGATAACTTCTGCCGGATCATCAAATTTCTGGCTATCAGAGGAATTTCTTCTGTCATCATCCCCATCATAGCCTTCACAATGACGATAGTCATCCTCTTGCGCCACATTATCACAGTCCTGATCATGATCTTCATCCTCCTCGTTCGGAGACTCCATAGCCTTTGCGATGGCTGCGCTATACAAAATCTTTTCTCTAGAGTAGTGCCTTTGTAGTTGTTCTGTTCTGCTGGAATCGAAGCCAATGAATCCTGGAAAAGACATACACAATACAGTTACAATAATTAGTCACATAGTTCCTGTAATAAAGTGGGTCTTCTTCTCTTTTTTGCAAATTTCCCAGTATCCCACAGTTAAAGGCAGGTATTTGTAAAATACTATGTATAATCCATTAAGCAACAGTGATGAAACATGTCACCAATTCTGATAATCATATTTTCATGATATGGAGAAAATGTCTTGTGGCTTAATAACTAATTTTCAAGCAATCTACACTTTCCTCCACACCAGCTTTCAGACAAATACATTTTCTTCGTCGTCTTTTCATCACACGTTCGCTCCACATGTACAAACCATTGCAAATTATTTACATGCATTCAATTCAGAGTACTCTTCTATTAATTTTACTTTCTGGGATCGCATTGGCCGAAAGCTCTAATGGTCCCAGTAGAATATGGTGTAATTTTAATAATAATAATTATATACTCATATTCCTTATAAAATACATAAGCATGAAGTGTAACTTAGTTTTCCAGAGCCTTAAAGTTTGCCATTCAAAAATGAGGGCGTTTGAAACAAACAGCCTTCATAATCGTAAACAATACATACCTACATCACCAAACAATTTGCATAGCAAAAATAATAATCCATACGATAACAAAACACAAAATCAACACAACTAAGAAACATTTGTTTGCTAACCTAGTTTAACATGTTATCAAATAAATATAATATATAATGTTATTATTACACAAAAAAATATTCATTGTGCCGGTATTAATGACGAGACGACGAGAAGAAATATTAGTCAAAATACATATAACTACTCTAATTGAAAGAGAATCTCACCATCTTTATCTTCACTGCTGTTGTAATCGGGAAATCCAAGAAAGTCTGAAAAACATAAATAAATATTAGCAACAAGAAAAATCAACCAAAGATAAAATCTTTTGGATTTCACAAATTATTCTCATCAATTTAATTACCAAAAACGAGCAAAAACATTCTGTTCCATTCAGGAATTGAACCCACAACCCCTCACTTACAAGGCGAGTGTATTAACCACTAGTCCACCTTCTCTGAAATACGTATTAACTAGGAAGGTATGGGTACACATAACAGATATGTGAACTTCCTTTGAGAATATGTGATACAGAGTTTTCATACTTTTGGATCAACACAGGCTGGTTATAAGAACTTTTAAGCCCAAGTTAACATTCACAATTCCTATGTATATTGCTTATTTGTCTTTGAAATTTTCGAACATCGTAAAATAGTTCAAACCACACTTCTGAGCAAGTGAAATCAGTTTCCAGCACTCGATTGTGTCACAAAGCCAATTCTAGTTAAATCTTATTTGAAACATGCAGCGGTTGTGCAAACTCCATTATGGGTAAACAGAATAATTACAATAATTTATAATAAATGCATCTCTCGCAAATTGTATAGAGGTGTGAACGTAAAGCAGGGTGTTGACTGTACATACTGGCAGCAATATTTAAATGAAGTGAATAATAAATATATTTAAAAATGTATTTGTGTAGGCAGACCTTAAGGTCACACACATATACATAATGCAGTTTGATGTATTATTGAGTATCCACTTATGTAGCAATATGTCGACTTGCGTTATTCAACCTATCATATCATATAGTATTTATGTGTCTATCTAACTAACTAACATTGCCCTTCAATGTTCCTCTTGGGAGCACAGGACAGAAATAAGCCTCATCCATTCAGAGCCAATTAACTAGTCTCTTCACACGACATTCCCAGCGCTCTGGTGTTGTTGTCTTAGAAATGTTAATTATGAAAGAGGAACGTCCAGGTCGTTGGAACCCTTGCGAAACAGTGCTCTTTTTGGCCAACTATCAAAGGACATTCTCAAAACATGACCCAACCAGGACCATCGTCTCTCCTGTATTACAGACACTGCAGATCTTTGCTCAGTGTGCTGGCGCACAGTGTCTACGACCTCAAAAACATACAAATACTAATTTTACAAATGGATGTTGCCCAGCAATTTTTTTGATCCCCAAAATGAAGGATTAAAGCACTCACTAAAAAAAAGTACTTTTTGTGATTGGACGGATGGCTGAATACCCTATACAGAGTTCTTGCAGACATTTCAAATGCCATCAGAGCCGTGATTTCCACTACAGAATTGCTCTCATCATCAGGCATTTGCTTTATAAAAGAACTCAAAAAGATAATAGAAAAATGACAGAAATGGGTTAGCTAGGAGATTCATACACAGAATCTCAGTTTAGGGCCGAAGATGGAGTTAATGTGTAATTTACATATCATAATTAGAGAAAAAATAATAAAAAGGTTCTAGGAAAATTACTTAAAATATGATACAAAAATATTTCAAGAATAAGTAATTCTTTAACGTTTTACAATAATAAAACTGTCAATTTATTTTGAAAATGTAATGTTTCTAAACATTAAATGAACTCACCCTTCTCCCATTCAGTCGCCAGGACCTTCAACTCCTTCAGCATCTGTTTTCTGTGCCAGGCCATTGTATACTTCTCATTGTATCTCGTGACAAACGTATCTAAGAAGTATTGTGAATCCAGAGTCCTCTCGTTCACATCATATTTTCCCATTTTTCTTCTCAACTTTCTCAACTTGTTCTTTCTCCTTTCGACTACCTTCATGATCATTGACTTTGGCAGTTCGAAACAGCAAGATTTTAATTTGAGCAGATGTGCCGTTCCAGCAATTTGATGCTGGATATCATATTTAGAACTTTTACTTTTCAACGGCAACGTTCCATCGGAAGCTTTCCTCTTTTTAGACTTTTCCACTTCGACCGTCGCCTCGATGACTGTATTCTGTAACGTGCTATCTGCGGTTTCTTCCAATACAGTCGTCTCAGCGAGCGTTGTCTCTGGTACTTCCGTATTTTCAAGTAATGAATTAATATCAGGATATTCTCTCTCTGAAAGAGGACTTGTGAATGTTTCGTTGCCGGGAAAATCAGAATCGGAATTGACTGGAGTGGAAGAGTTGAGTCCATCGGTGCAATAATCAGAGCAATGTCCGGAATCGGGTGGTGATGAAATATTTTTTGTTGATACACCCATAGCGCACATATCCAGTGGTTCTTTTTCGTAACAGAAGTCCAAATCATCACACAGCATGCCATTTTGATCAGTGTTCCAATTGCAACGGAAATCTGTTGAAACACCAATAAGATCTCCTTTGTAATCTTTGATCTGTATATCATTCTCGGAAATGACTCTAGGTTCAAATTCAATAAAGTTTTTAGGAAGAACAGCCAACGGTTTTGGATCTGCACTTTCTTTCAAGTTGATATTGGCAGCCTCGTCCAAATCAATCAATTCAAAGTTATGAATTTCAACTTCTTTCCGTTTTGATTTCCTCGCAGATTTCTTGGCGTCTTTTTCCCCATCTTCAGGCTCATCGGGGTCATTTACATCTCTGAAACATTTTAATAAAATAAATATTGACTTTGCTAATATCGTACAGACAAAATAAAGCACATTTTATAAGGAAAGATATTATCTGGAAATGCTATTCGAGGCAAAACAATCATTAATTTAGGAACCGTCTCAAAGATTGGGTGCTTTTTTATTTGACGAAGTTGTTAAAGAGAGATTGGCGAATTTGCATAAAGAAATGTGGAGAGCTGGAAGGAGCGAAAAGTGGTGTACAAGGAAAAGTTGATCTGAAGAGACAATAAACACTCGCCTCTTATGATTTATTTGAATTGAAACTAATTAGATTTGAGGCACACTTAAACCAAATATTAAAACTGTGTAAACTTGTATCTTTAAATGTGAACACTTTTTTGTAATTTTAGCCATTGTATTGGTAAACAAGTAGTAGAATATCATAATTGGATAAACTGAAACAAGCGTTTCATCCTAATATAGATTAAACAAAACAATACGAGAGAGACATCTTTCGACTAAATTGATTGGCAAGTAGAAATTAGGGTAGTAGAGTGATATGAAGATCCCTGATAGGGATGGCAAGTATGAGAGACTGCAAAGAATTTATAGATTTATAGATTTACTCCAGATCAGAAGGTTAGAAAGTGACTTACCAAATGTATAATGAAACTCGCGATTATTATTAAAGATAATTTATTATTAAACACAGTTTTACTAATACGAATAATGTTACACTAGATTTTATAAAGAGAATGAAAACGTATGTGTGGTCAGCCAGGCAGAGATAACTAGAATGATTTTGGATTGTGATAATATTCTTATCACAATCAAATAAATGACGTCATCCCAGCTGACCACAATACTCTTTGGTGTTGCCTGTTCACTACAACGTAAGTGGAATGACATTTCTATCTATCATTGTTTAATCTATAGTAGAACAAAACGTTTGTTTTATCCAAATTTTTGTCATGAAGATGAAAATGTATTAAATTAGCATTGCATGGTTTTTGATTTCTTACACGCAAAAAACATTTAATATAATATCTGAACGAATATACATATAAAACAAACCAGTTTTTTTTTTTAAATCATAATCAAAGTAATAGTTTCTTTAATGAGCCTCTACTGTATTTGTGTTTAATTTATGTTGACACAAGTGTCTGAGCTGATAACGATATAAGTAGGTACAGCGCCTACACTGTTATCTCATTTAGCATCATATTGCTTTTATTAAATATCTACAACAAGACAATATTCTTATACTAGCATTAAAACCAACATCACTCAAAGACAAATAAGCAAAAAAAAAATAACATATTTCTGAACTAATTGACACCTATGGGAGGTACAGTGGTACCTTGACATACGAGTGCCCCAACATACGAGTTTTTTGAGATACGAGCCGTCGAGCGAGCAATTTTTTGCTTTGAAATACGAGCAAAATTTGAGATACGAGCTATTTAACGACACTTGCTTAACTCATTTCTGGAACATTCTGAAAGGGAGGAAGAAACAAACGTCCTTGGACAAGTTTTTTCTAAACAGCCTACAGGTGAAAGTGAGAAAAGAGTGGCAAAAAAGGCAAAGACCAGTGAAGAGAAAAACAGTGACGAAAATTAAGCGAAACTACTACTTTATAAATCTAGTTTATTTCTTTATATTCTCTTTTATTATGCTTTTGAAAAATATTTGTCATTTATAAAAACATTTTTCTTATTCAAAAACGTGTAACAAAAATAACTGGGGTGACATTTTGGGGGCTGGAACGGATTAACGGCAGTTCAATTAATTTCAATACGAGTAATTTGAAATACGAGCAAGGTTGCGGAAGGAATTAAGCTCGTATGGCGAGGTACCAACTGTATTTCAGGGGGGGGGGACATATTAGATTTAAGGAATTCCATCACAATATTTTGTTCATAAATAAAATATGTATACAATTATTAGCCATGCTCTATAATACATGAGAGTTTGTACAAAAGGCATCAGTTCTCGAGTTACATATCACCGCTAGTATAATATGAATGGAAATCTAAAGAAAAATCATTTTTATGAAATTTAGTAATTGTCTAATCCTATTTACACAGGTTTGGAATGCGGACACATCATCTGTAATAGATATTTCTGTCGATAAACAAGCTACAAACAATTTTATTATACAGGTACACACTCGAGAGAATGGAATAAATTTATATCTTCACAACAACATTATGTTAAAACTAAATTATAATACAATGGTAAAACTCTGAAAGAGGTAGAGTGGGAAGCCATGGCCGTCTGAAAACTACGTGGCTTGACCACGTAGATCAAATTCTCAAGGACAGTCACCTGTCGACTAAAATAGACAGATCAATATGGCGTTTCATTATCTCTACCTACGCCACTTGGGACACAATGTGATGGTATAGATAGGTAATGGTCAAAAGATTTCTTTTGAGGCATTGTGGTTACCCTTATGTTTGTATCTAATAAATGAAACCAAAGCAGATATACATACATTTGAACCGACTACAATTTTATGTTACGATTACAGTTCATTGTTATATCACATATGCAATTATATTTATGAAAACAATAAACAAAATGTCACCGGCCGGCTTATATGATCACATCAACAATATAACACACCCATATACACCATTTTATAGACTGAATATTATGTATTATGCTACATACCCTCAACATTCTTGTTTATTATCTAAATATAACCACATAGAAAATAAAAATGCATGTAAGTAAGTTATGCGATGGTTTGAAAACTTTGCGTAAATGAATGATGAGAGGATAGCAAAGAAAGTATATTTTTCTGAAAGGAGAGTTAGCAAACGCTGATGTCTTGGAACCATGAGGTGTTTTGAATTTGGAGGATCATCCAGAGTGAACAAGTCTGAATACCTCTTAAGGGCAAGTCAGGGGATGGACAGATACATAAATAAGTATATAATCAGTAATATTCTGTGAAAGAGGGTCTTTCTCAGTGACCTAGTATTTGTATTTAAAAAAAAAAATTACTAAACTTACCCCTGTGTATTACCAAAAGACTGGACTATCTCCACGACTTTGATCCACAGATAGTCCACCTTCTTACTGTAGATGTTAGCAGACTGCTGCAGGAGCAAGGCTACTTCTGCAAAGTTGGGCAGAGTGTCATCGGTTATAGAACATCTCCCCTGGTCAAGTTGTCTCAGGCCAGCCTCAGTCAGATACTCTTCCAAGAGCTGTACACAAATAAAACACGATTTGGTGAGAAATTTGGTCTTCCTATATATCTATCTGAACTGATTATTTGCATACTTTTTTTTTATTTAACAACACAATAATAATGATAGGTACAAAAAATTCAAACAATCAACTACTACATAATAAAAAACCATAAGCATTGCCCCAATCAGAATTTCTCCTGGTAAAAGGGGTCAAGCTACAGTGTCCTAATTTGGTATACTCTGTTTGATCACTGTAACACTTATTTTAATTAAATTTCATCGCTCACTAATCACAAATGTATCAAATATGAAAGTTAATATTTAAAGAATAATATCACACAGTAATTGTTTGAAAAAATAATAAATGTGATGAAGAATGTGTAATTGAAATAGAACACACAAAAATTAAAATATTTACACATTGGTCGTTGTTATAGATTTGCAGGAGTGATATTTAATTTATTATTGGTGAATCGAGCTTTAAAATGTGAAGGTATGTCTCCAACAAGTGGGGTAACTAGTGGACTAACTGTATGTAATGAACATGATAGTCTTCTCTACGCTATAAAAAAATATTAAGACAGTCTGAAGCGTGATGGTTGAGTTGAGTGTCAAATATTTTTGATCAAGAGATCTCAGTTTAGATTCCACTCGCTGCGCCATTATCATGAAACATGGATAATGCTTACAGCGAGAGTGTCTTGGGTGTAATTGGGTTTATTTATACATACATACATACATACCATCACGCCGCTTCCCTCGCGGGGTAGGCAGAAAGGATCGAGCGCCACTTCCTTCTATCCTTGCATACATCTTTCGCTTCCGTCACTGTCATACAATTCCTCATGCATGCTCTCCTGTTCAATGTGCTCAACACGTGACCGTCCTGTAGGATTTGATTTAAATGATCTTGCCATTTAATCCTCAGACGTCCGCGTCTCCGAGCACCATTCCTCTCAGCCAAATATATCTTCTTAGTCATTCTGTCCTCATTCATTCTTTCCACGTGCCCAAACCATCTCAACTTATTTATGTAATGAACATGATAGTCTTCTCTTCAAACCCGAATTTATCTATTAAAAAAAGGCAGGTCACATATTGTCGGTAGTTTTATGAAACCTGTGTCATTTTTTTTATTAAAATAAGAAATTGGTAATAAATCACTTGTTTCGTCAACCCACATCTACCGATGAAATTACCTATACACTGAGATATCTGAGGAAGAAGTTATTGAGAGAAATCAAATAAATCTCTTACATGCATGCTCTTGGATAATTCGTGAAAACTCACATGTTTTAAAAAAAAACGATTTAAAAACTACAAAAGAACAAAATATAAATTTGGGTGATTGAAATGCTTGTACAAAATATTATTTACAAATGTATTTAATAATCGACACAGCACTTGTTATGTAGTAATATAATAAATAACAATTGAACTCTGTTTTTAAATTTTATGATGTGATAATAAGCCCTAATATCACTCTGAAACTTGTGCAACTAAAGCAAACTGATTCTAATTATATTGTTGAGAGGAATACATAGTGTAAAATGTTTGTTATATAAAAAAGGCACAGACAATCAAATCTAGGGAGCAATGACACTGTTTGTATAATGTAATAGAGGGAGGAAATGGGAATTTCAAAACAAACATACTAACCTAACATTCATGTCAATTAAGCACAAAAACACAAATATTTATCCACTGATAATTTGCAGAGTTGTAAAATAGTTTATAAGATAGTAAATAAATCACGTGACTCGCCGACATCATGTAATTCAATAATAAAAACACTAAACATTGCGAAAGTAGGGCATGGTTAGAGAGGGAGAGTACTTACAGAATTTATGTCCGTATCGAAATTCTGCTTCAGGTCTTTGATGGGGCTCATAAGAGCGCCCACAATTTCGTCTAACCTCTGTGAAGACATTGAGCATTCACTACCCTGTCTGGTCTTTCTCAACGAGACATTGTACCTGAAATAAACAACAAATGTCATAACAATTAGAATACAAACATAACACAAAATGTCAACACACCGAGATAACAAGCCGTTTTTTAAATAAAAGAAGATAATAATTTAGTATTAGCATGATAAAATTAAAAACTGCACACCCACCCGTCTATATTTGCTATGTCTTCGTCCATTTGTGCAATACGTAATAATAATATTCAATATAAATACGATAGCCAATTTCTCGGCGGCCATATATGTTTTGCTCATTCAAAGAGATTGTTCGTATTTCATTTCGACACGAGAGAGAGGCAAAAAGCTTCCCGCCTACCGTAGGCGGTATACAAATTACGCGAGCGCCTACCTAACTCTATGGTTTCTTCGATATGGCCACACTCGTATAGTATGCTTATGTTGGTCAACATACAAAATGCTGCTGTTTGTACCTAAGTTCAGAGTATTTGAAATCTAATAGTGTTGTCATTTAATTTTTACTTAAAACTGAGGTATTTTAAAAATATCACATATAAAATAATAAAAACGGTATTATTTTGTTTATGCAAGTCACAATAAAATTTCAAGCAACATATTGAAAATATTATCCTTATTCAATTTTTCAATGTATTTATTTCGTTTTATGTTGATTTTCTACAATGAATTGATTGCACAAAATCTAAAAGTAGGATGCACATTTTGACGAATAATTATAACAAAAAAATGTGCTGGTAACATTATTACACAAACAATTCGCTGCTAATTTCACATCAGTAACAGATTCGTTTTGCCGCTGGTTGGTGTCGTGTGTTTGCCGTTTCTTGTTTTCATCAGAAAAATAGATATATTGCTGCAACCTGCAACATTATATTATCCGCTGTGTTTCTTAATATCCTTGTGTATTTTGAGGATAATTAAATAAGTCATAACGCACCAGGAGGTGTTTGTGTCATAAATTCAGAGTTTTCTCTCAATAATTGTGCAAAGTTTATATTGTGACGTTTTGTGCAAGCAGCTTAATTGTTTGCTTCAGTTTTGTTTCAAGATTTAATTGATTCAACGAGTTTATAATTAAAACACGATGGCCCTCTCAGGGTGTTACAGCGTTATCAAATACCTGCACGTCCTCATCAACTTAATATTTTGGGTGAGTAACATTTTAATAATAAGAAATCTATTTTTGTTTTCCTAACATCTGTGTAGGATGTTGTTAGAAGATAGATAGTAGGTAGTTTGTTTTGAGATGAGACGTATTTGGGTAAAATTATTGTCCAATTGTGTGTATGTGTGTAGAATAATTAATATTATGCTGAGTTGTGTAATAACAATATACATAATAATATAATGTGAATACATAATTAGACAACGCTGTGAGATGTGATGAGTGCGGCATACGTTTTTAGATAATGATCTTACATGTTTGACATCCGTTGTATAAACATAACATAACACACCGATATAATGTTCCCGATATATAATAATGTTTGTACATTATGTTGTTTCAGTAGAACAACTCATTATATTGTTGTATTATGATAAATGTCTTATTGCAATATCTTTCACATAGACGCAATATTGTTACCCAAATAACGTATCTACCTACATCATGTTTTTGCATTCAAAAACATTGATACATAATATTTTGAAGATCTGTCCATTGGCTCTTCTTTTATTTGTTTATTGTTATTTTCATTAGTCTTTCCTTTCTTTAACAAAAATATTAATTTTTCATAAATATGTCCATGAATGTACTTGCATAATTTTCCATCTTTTAAACGATTTTTAATGTTTTTTCTATACAAGTATTTCGAAGTAAAAATCTCGTTCTTTTCTAGTTTTTGGTGGGCATGGGTGGTAATGGCACCTCTATTTACCCGCCCAATCGCTAGATTTATCTGCGCACCCTCGTGACCTCCAAACATGCATCCGCGACCTAGCTAACCTATGCAGCGGCATGTCATGTCATTCGACATAACATCTACATACGAGTACCTTTTTTTTTTAAAGATATATCTGGGTTTCGTTTGTTATAAACCCAAATACAACCTAATACACCTTTCACAGTAAGCTACTAAAAGCTTGTGTCGTGAAAGGGGAGTTTGCCGGTACCTGGTATCGAACCACGGATCCCTTGTTCACGAGGCCGAGACTCTACCTCCAGGCTACCGACGAACTCCTACATATAGGTATATAATATGCATCTATCTATTTATATTATATCTATCTATTTATCTATATTCTCACGCCCTATACAGTATATCCTAAGTGGGGTAGGCACAGACGACGAAACTCCACACAGCTCTATCCGTACATATACTTCTTTCGCTTCCTCTACATTCATCCAATTGTCGTACTTGCTCAACACTCGGACATCCAAGTTTTCTCACACCCCCTCTTTCAGATAAAGACACCCTCTTCAGCATCCTTTCGTCATTCATTCGCTTCGTATTTTCCAACCATCGAAACTTTTTACACGCATTCTATCCACAGCACTCCCCTCGCATCCGCTCATTCTATCCTCTTATCCGATAACGTACGTAATCTTAGAAATACTGAAATATTAATACATGCATATGAGGAGTGCAGAAGAAAAGTAACATCGAACTATTTTTTCACAAATACAAAAATATTCATATTTCACTGTAGTTCAAATTTCAATCGATACAATGAAAATCCGCCTCAATCTTCGAGTAAATCGATTAGAAAAGCATGCATCAAAAACACTTAAAGTAGAAATATAGAGATGTGCTATTTTCTCAGTTTTATTGCTCCAGTATTGATGTGATTTATATTTTAATATATTGCTACTTATAGCTCATAATAGTCATAGAACGGAGATATTACCCAGATTTCCCGCCATGACATACCGCAGAATATCATACTGTTATTGTATCTCTTTTCTCCAGATGTTTGATTTCTTATTCTCTGCGGTTTATCTCATCTGTTGTGAATCCGGAAATGTTAAAAGTTATACGATAAACAAATATTTGCCATTCACAAAGTTGTGTTTGTTTTTACAAATCTTTATATACATAAGTTAGCAATATTCTATGAATTGTTTAATGACTCAGATAAAATGAGAATCTCCAAATACAGTATTTGAACACCATATTCTAAATACATACATACATGCTTAATGGACAATTCACACACATATAGCTAGTCGCAAACTCGAATATGAATCTTGTATTATGGTATGGGTAGATACTAACGCGACGATACACATATTATATAATAATAATAATAATAATAAACACTTTATTGTCAAATATACAAATATTTTACAAAAGGCGTACATATTGCCTTGAGGCAATGTCTTCCAGTAAACCTACTACAATGTTTGAGAACTGTTTTACTATAAAGTGAGTTTAGATCAAAAGATAAACAGAAAATGAAATATATAATATGAAACAAGAATACCTATATAAATATTAAAAAAAAATAAAAGATAAAAATGTAAGCATTCACAACCATAAACCTATATTAGATATATGTATCTAAGTGAGAACTATCTACTATTGAAGAGTTGGTGGGTTGTTTATGAGGGATTTTACTTTATGTTTGAATGAGCCTATAGTTGAAGAGGACCGAATATCATTGGGGAGGTTGTTCCAGATTCTGGTAGCATGTACGGTAAAAGAAGATGAATAAAAAGATGTACTATGAGGTGGGAATTCTAAACGACGATTGTTTTGGGACCTTAACGATAGACCATGGGAAGAAAGGGGAACAAACCGTTCGAAGAGGTATTGAGGAGCTTCATGCTTAAGGATGTTATAAAGAAAGCAAAGTATATGTAAATTACGGGATTCCTTGTATGATGGCCATTTGAGTTCAGTACGGAATTGAGAGATGTGGTCATATTTATTGGTTATATACAATGCATCAAACATATTATTTCCATATTTTCAATGTAATCCGTCACTTTTTGTGTATCCATATCAAATGAATTTAAAAAACTTTTTTATACACACTTATATTTTTTATTTTTGTAGACAATATTGTTTCGTCTCTTAATGAGACATTATCAATACTGAAACTGAAACAATATTGTCTACAAAATAAAAATATAAGTGTGTATAAAAAAGTTTAAGTTTTTTAAATTCATATTATTTCCATGTAACACCCAGACCCAGAACAATTAGAAAAAGACCATTCTTAATTTTGCCCTGGCCGAGAATCGCACCCTGGACCTCGTGACTCAAAGGTAAGGTTAAATAACGCGTATACAATCTGTAAATATCTCTAGGAAACTGATTCTTTTCAGTGAATTAACTGCATGTAATAAACGTACAAGCTGTACATACTTGCCATCTCATGATACAGAGAAGTTGGGAATGTTGCGCTGGGTTCAAATAGTACTCTTAACCTGCCTAGTGTCGATTCAGTGTCCAGACGTATAAATATAGATATCACGTATTCCTAAAAGAAGTTCACATAGGAAACTATATTTTTGACTATAGTCACTTCTCGCCACATAAGTTTGATATGGGGGGGTGAGATGGTGAAAGAATGGTTTTGGTTGAGGATAAAATAAATAAAATATTATGCCAAAAATGCCAGCGGCTGAGACTCTACTGGGCTACCCACAGCACTCCAGGAGTTAAAACAATAAAATGGTCTCGATTAAATTATACAGTGAGGCTATATAAATTAAGAGACGACAAGTTATCTGTAATTAAATGGACAAATGTGTAAAAGACAAATTTAGATTCAAATAAACATTTAATTAAAAAAAAAAAAAAAAATCTTACCACTATTACAAACACACGTTTAAACAGCAACACAATACTACGACTTACTCACTACCCCGTATTGTCTGTGCACACGTAATTATCCCAATATAAAAAAAAACACTTGATTATTATTTCAATAAAAACGAAAACGAAGCACTTTTAAAATAATTAAATTTCACTTTGCGATGTTTGTAATGGATCCCGCGTTGAGGGCGCCTCTGGCATGAAAATGCCTAGAGGCAAACAAGTTGAAGAAGGCGCCCCTTGGCGCAGTGCTGGGAGGGCGAAGTCCCACGTCCGAGGCTCCTGGAGGCAATTACCAGCCTACACAGGTACGAAGTTGGCACGTCATGGCTTCAGGAGGAGAATATCTCAACTCAACTGAAGCCCAATGACTAGAGACACTTGTCTCTCTGAAGGTCAGCTGATGAGTGATGGCAGGAGCGATCCTTATACCAAGGACGCCTGTTTACGACTCACTGCTCGCTACGACTCACTGATAACGACTGTTCACCACGGATGGCTGATGGAGACTCACTGATCTTTCAAGGACATTTCTCCGCTGTTCCTTGAGTGGTGTAGAGAGGGGTTGGTCATATACCCCTCCTACGCTGTGATGCATCTCTGTGCAGCGCCGTGATTGGCTAATTGAATACCAATACACGCTCACCGCAAGTTCCATTGTATTGCGAGTACACCTGCACCCTTGTCTGCATTCCAGGAATTATGTACATGATGAAATAAATATTTACAAATAAGTTTGATATTGTTAAGCGTCCAATGCGCTGATTTATAATTATTAATTAATTCACATATGAATATTTAAAGCGTCTCTTGCACTGATATTAAATATAAAACATTTCTTGTGTCCATTATCACCATTATTATTATAGCGTCTTTTCGCACAGCACAAATAACACACATCTTATTCTATTACATAGCACAATACAACCCTTTAGGTAGATAATTAAATACTCAAACTACGTATGTTACAATAAAATTAAAATTCATACCTAAAGAGTCGTTTACATAATTCAAAATAATAATATATCATCGGTATCGACATTCAATATCTCGAAGTGTAGGTATAAAAAAATCCAACCAAGCCGATACTATGAAATAATAACAATACGCAGACATTCTAGAATCTTCATAAAATAATTTAAAAAAACAATTAACGAAGTTGATACATAATGAATGCGCCTTAATCTTTTGTCAATATTATTCTCTTTATTACCCCTGTTGCTATGCAGGTACAAATTAATATATATAAACAATAATATTTTGTATGCAGGTACGAAGATCAGTAAACAATACATTATTAATGTAGGTACCTTTTAAGTGCAGCTATATTTTTAATGTTGGGTTATTCTAAATTCTTATGAACTGCATTGTTTATTTCGGTATTTCAGTACCACTTTCTAAATACCAATTATTATTTTAATAATAACTTTTCGGCACAATACCTAACTATACCGGGCATATCAAGTTTAATATCAAGACAAGATTAAGAACGTATTTAGATTGTGTCAAGAGTAACCCTGCTGATCAGATTCGCGAGCTTTTTTAAAAAAAACCAAGGTTTAACCGTCTTTAACGCTTCATAATATTGTACAAAAATAATAATACCTAAATGACGAACAGCGAAATAATTACGATTTACAAAACTGGCATACCAAAGTTAACTTTTTTTGTTTGTTTAGAGGTAGAATTCGTGAAGAAAAAACAACATCTGTTATGTAAATATTGTACTTGTATGAATGTCAAAAATATCGTAAGCAATAAAATCAGGTATTACCATTAAACATAAATTATTATCCTCATATTCTGATTGTACCTAATGTTTAATTTAAATACCGGTTTTCTCATTGTTTTGGTTCCACTCTATCTAATACTGTATTATATTACCTAGATAATTTAGATTCAACACAACATTTGACACTCGAAAATAACATTATTTATGTGATGCCATATGCTCTACGTGATGTAGAAAATAATAATACATATATGTATGTAAATTTTCAAATCGCGTAGTGAACCATGAACGTTTTATACGTAATTTTGATTTCCGCCGAATACGATACATCACATTTTATGTCTTTCTTAACAGTAAATATTTCAAAACCTTAAAACCATGATAACTTTATCAGCAATTTATACCATAGCTGGTAGACGATCTGTAATGGACGATTAAAGACAGTGTCTGCCGCCTTGAGAAAATCTAAAGCATGTAGAATTCCATACATGAAATTAAAAATATATAACTAAAGTGAAAATCGGTTTCCTAAGTGACTATAATAAAGTAACTAGTAAAACTGAAACATATTTTTATTTTGTTATTAATAGCTAGTGAGTTTTACAAAATAAATATCGATAAAATAATACTCTATAAAAAATTTAGAATCTCATTTATTTTAATTTATTGTTTCAGCATTCTCAACGTCTTGTATTGTTGAAGTTTTAGTGTTTTCTGCGTGGATCTCCATCGTTCTCCTTCCTTCGAGCTTTAGGCTATTTATTCGTATTAGGGACTCCAGAAGGATTCTGTTTTGTAAATATGAATTTGCGTCTGGAAATAAACTCAATCCCATGGAGTCTCCTGTAAAGAATAGATTTCACATTTTTCTCTGTAAGTTTTCGATTATCCTGTGAAGGGCAGGTGCTCGTAAAGCTTCGAGTATTAATTGGCACGGAGAGGACGATCTGCATCTTTGTTTCATGATAATAGTCCACTGGCTACACCATTTGTTAGATTTATGCCGTGATGGTATCGATTTACAATCTGTGAAACATATGTATAACACAACCGTTTTTTTATTACATATACAAGTTCAATTTATCGACTAAAGGTTCTCGGTAGAATTCCTACATTATAATAAGAATTTGAACTAAAACTAAATATGTAGTAATTATATTGCTGACTAGTTAGTGATAAGAGCTTATCTCTCATTGGAAAGTTTATGTTTTTATTGGTTTTTTTTATCTGTCACATGCCTACCTTTGTAAAAATGCTTCACTTTACATCTGCCTGGCATTTTTATCATCTTTACATCGAAAGCTTTTTGAAAGCTGGTTCGCAAATTAATAAAGTCACTAGTGGTATTACTGTATATTTTGTATTAAGTTTTTTTTTTACGTTCAAAATGTATTTTTCGTAAATTTAACTAGTAGTGCTTTCCAATCTATTACATGACTTTCTCTCTGCCATCTCTACATGTATGTATGTACGTATGCTGTATGCAGATCTGTAATCTGCGTGAAATATACTCGACAATTATTTGCCTAAAGGTCTCTGTCGTGCTATATTGTATCGAATCGTACGATTATGTATTATTTAGTATGTAACTCACTATGTAAAATATGTACAAGTTAGCACATTATTTATATTGAGAAGCATCATAGTGTACTGTGTAAAATGTGATGGTGATAATAATATTACAAACTCTTTAGTGTAATAAAAATCGTACATATGATAGGCGTGCTTGTTGCTCGAAGGCAATTTCCAGCAAACCTGTGTAAAGTGTGACATGCATTGTTTTATATGAACAGAGAATTACAGATATAATTATTACTAATTAATTATACAGTATAAATGTATTAATTACAAAATTATATCGATGTATGAATTATGAGCGCCTTTGAGGTAGATTTTTTCACAAAAAGGCGCTTAACAAGTCATCCAATAAATAATAATACATATACATACATATTGAAATGTGTAGTAAAAGTCTGAGAGATAGAGTGCGTATTAGTATCATACGAGAAGAGTATAGAATGAAATCTGAGGTAATAACAAGAATGAAAATCAATAAACTACGGTGGTTTAGTTATGTGGAAAGAATGAACGAGGAAATAATGACTTAGAAAAATATATTCATGGTTGAGCGGAATGGTACTCGGAGACGTAGCCGTCCGAGGATCAAAAATAGCGAGATCATAGGTATATTATTATAAACCAGATGCTATAGTACGGTTACGTGTTAACCACATTAAATAGGAGATCATGCATGAGGAATTGTATAACGATGACGGAAGCAAAGAGTGTATGCAAGGATAGAAGTAAATGGTGTTCGATCCTTTTTGCCTTCCCCGAAAGGGAATCGACAAGAAGAGATGCATGTATAGTGTATGTTTATATTTACAATGTACATAAAATTATGATTCTTGTAGTGTTGCAAGCTCATTTTATGTATCGTATTGTTTGTTGTATGTAACTTCAGCTGATTATTAATAATGCAAAGAGGTGAAAGCATTCATACATGATTTGTTTAATAATATATAATAAATAGGTACCTACTTAATATACCTAATATTAGATGTAAGTACTCAAGCTTACGATGTCGGTATCATCAAAACTTCACATGTTTCAAGATGTTGTCGTGCATAGCAAATGGTCATATTAAAGTTCTCCGAAGTTGAATATTTAAGGCTGTGATTCCGTAGAACAAATAAATTGTTTACTCTTTTCTGTAAGTTTTTGAGTGTCCGTTAAAATGATTAAAATGATGTGTGAATTTGAAACGAGGCATTCGAAAATTATCACATGTAAGGCTTTGACTTCCTATCTATCTAGTGTAAATCATTTCCGTCTGGACATCACAGGCTCCAACTTAATATGGCGAAATATTTGACATTGCTTGTAATATTATAACAGCAGTGATGTCACCATTCTGAATGTCTCATTTTTGTATTAAATAATAAGAATGACCAAGAAAACAACTTGATTTATTATATGCATCGACTTTACTGCTACTCAACGTGTGACTACAGTGCTGCCTTTTCCTACGTATTTTTACGTAGATCTACGAACTTTCAGTTCCATTTGGAAATCTACGTACTTTTGTTCTGAATTTACGTACTTTTGTCCCAAATCTACGTAATCTTCGTTTTTTTTGGCAAATCTAATAACTTGAGTTTTCGAACGTACCACTTTTTAAAATATTTCTTGATAATGATTCCTTGACATCTAGAACTATTTTAAAATAATCAAATCCACTTTCCAGTTATCAAAAATTAGCTACGTCTTTTTCAAAATCCGAGTTGGCAACACCCTACAGAGTGATTTAGGAAATAAGAATAAAGGTGTCTATAGTGTTTTTTCCTCTCCTTACGCTACGAGGGCTGAGGGTATAGATGTCGTTATATTATGTATTGTAAAAGGTGTCAGGGCCAGGCCTTCGCTGTCGATAATTTGCTAGTTTATAGGATGAGTAGTCAATGTACGTATCGACCTTAGCCTAACTTCACGCAGATAGAAGTTCCAGATTTGGAGACCTTAACCCGGATCCTGTATAAACGTACACAGTAATACACAATGATCATCAGTTCGCAACGGCGTTGATTAAAGGTTATTGGGTGACCTAACCCGCAGTCTTCATTATTTACAAAAGTGTGTGTACCTTTTGTAGTTATTTCACGTTTAAAAGAATTACATTGCAGCTGTAATTAAGTCTTCATTCGACATAATTTATGGAGAAGTTGAATGGTAGACACGATAAAAATAAATTACCAATAATGTTCTTTGAAAAGTAGAAATTGAGAGACACACATTTTCGTCATGAATAGACGAGATCTTTCAGCAAAACTTAGGAATGTAAATAAACCAAAAGACGTGTCTAAGAATAGATACCTAAAGGCACCTGACATTCTGTCCTTTCGCCTACCGTACAAATAACGTGTCGTGAGGGTTAGGAGACCAATATTTCGATTACGAATAATCAGGGGATCATAAAATATTGTGGAATCCCTTCCTCGTACACATGTATGTAATTCTAATACATATATTACATTGTTTGATTATTCTCCTGTCCGTATAAATTACACATGGTTCGCACGTGTTGCTCTGCTATGTGCTGTGATATTTCCGTATGATGTTTATCATAACATAATACACATTATATAATATAGATACTGTACATAACAATATGTACATTGTTGTTATGTTTTGTTTGTGTATGCTCTATTCCTTGCTCGTGTTATTCCTGCCCCTTATGTGTGATATGAAGGAATAATCTTGGCTGGAAATACAATATTTATTCATGACAGAGAAACAGACTTCATGGATTTAAAATATTCAAATTCAAATATTTTTTATTTAAATAAAATTTACAATTTAACTATATTACATACACACCTTATTACTAAAAAAACACATTTATTACATATTTGACCCTCAAAATTGAGTAGTGCTATTGATATTAAAAGATATTGTCTATACTTTTAAATATCCGATATGTATTATTAATTATTATGCATTAAATGTTGAATCTGGTGATTTATGAAAACGCTACTCATCTCAACTCATATTGGACATCCAGAACGGATGAACGATGAAAAGTTTGACGAAAGAATATATTTGTCTCAAAGATGTATTGTAAGGAAACGTGTACGTCCGAGAATCTCTTGGCTCAATCAAGATTGTCAAAAACAGCTTTTTGTTGATTAAAGAGATATCGATGTCGCTCTTGAAGATTTGTAGGATGCGAAAGAAGTGTGTAAGAGATATTAAAAAACGCTGTCTTTAATTCAACTAAATTTTGAAGAGTGGAGTGGACATTATTGTGCTTTCTAAAGTTAATTTAGTACTAACTTGTTGTATCAACAGATAACTTAACATAATCGAATGTAAATCTGTACTGGTTTTGGTTTTAAGTAGGATTAAAATTACCGGTTGTGGCTACCTACGTGAAGAATTAAATCACCAAGAATTAATGTCGGAGTAGTTAATGTTGAATTATTATGAAAAGGAGAAATGAATCCTAGTTGAGTGGCAGGTAGGTGGTTGTACTGAGCCAAAACATGCCTAGTCAAATTCATTTATTATCTAAAAATGCCTGGAACGTGTTCTCTGCGCTAGTATTATAAAATCATGTTTTGCATAAGAAATAATTAACTCCTTATGAATATTTTAATCTGTTCATTTGTATGAATGTTTACTTACTTGTTTAATAATTTCTTGTGGGACAGTCAATACAGCAAATAAGAACAGCACAATATTATATTAATTATGGACCAAAAAAGTCCGCTTACGAAATTTCAGACTAAACTAACACAAAACGTGAGTAAATGAAATCAGTAAAAGATAAAAATAATGAAAAGAAAATAAACACATTTGACAGTTAATAAGACATTAATACCCTCTCTAAGTGCCTACATACAAACATCGGGCACCTTTGCAGATAACATTATGTAGTTATCTTTTTTACTATAATAAATAATGTAGGACGGGTATTGTAAAGAGGAACATTGAAGGGTGAGGTTTTGTTAGTTATTGTAAAAACATTTCATAAAACGTGTGATGTTTCTTCATCCGATATACATTCGCCTCCAGCCAACATAAATAGGTTTGGACAATTTGCTAAACTTAACTCTTTGGACGCGCCAAAATAAATTTTAAAATCTTTGAGCCACTGCGATAGGTTGGAAGCCTTTTTTTTGAAATTCATACCTCTCTGTAAATATACAATCCACACTCACGTAGTCTCGGAATAATGTTTGAAAAAGATCAAAATTTTATATAATATCCTACTAAAATTTACAAAGTAATGTACTTATTTCAAGTACAGTGAAACCTCTATCTATCGTTCCTCGAATAATTGTTTTCCCGTATTTATCGTTATTTTTTACAGTACCAAATCAGTTTCATACAAAATACGTAAAAATATATCGCATCCATCGTTTCTCTATATGATTTTATCGCATTGACCGTTTAAATTACACAAAAAAATCGTAAATATGTATAAAAACATTGGAGAGCGAGCGAGAAAGAAAGAACGATTTGTTAATTCTGTCGGCTGTCTTTTATGCTGGTACGTCAGTAGGTACAATAAAAAAGCAAATATGACGATGAAAGATTACAATATACAGTATTAAGTATAATTTTGGTCTCCATGGAGCTTTCTTTTTTATCTTGTTACTATATTTTTTATTTCAACAAATTGATATATAACGTTTGAAACATGTATCATTTTTATAAAACCTATAAACCTACTCGTATCTACATATTAAACATTAAAATACCTACATATAAATGTGATTTTTTTCTATACTCCCGCATTCATTGTTTTCCCGCATCCATAGTTTATTTCAATAGGTCCATTCAAAAACGATAGATAGAGGTTTCACTGTAATTCGATAAATAAATTATCACATATTTTAGAGCATTTGACACGCCATGATGCACTAACACTATTACAAATTTTAGTTATTACATACACTCACCCCATCATTTTGTCGCAATCAGAGATATGAAGCCATCAACGGCTTTGAATCGATTCTTCTACAGATACTTGCACAAATCGTTCACTCTATTTATAAGTTGCACAATTTTTACTTTAAGTGAAATATGCTTTTATATTTGAAACTTCATAAAAAATCACTGTCATACCACAAACTCACAATAGCGCGCATAAAGAGAAATGTTAGAATAATATTCATAAAATTAATTATTTTTCAACTAATACAGTATAACACTAAGGATATAAAATAAAACAGGAGAAATATTTTATCTATCATACACAATTCACAAAGATTCACTATTCGAAATTTCTTTACGAGATTAAAGTAGGAAACGTCCCGTTTGAATATTAAAATGCAACTAAATAGATAATAATATTATTTACAAATATGTGTGATCCCATGGAATAAATTTTATTATTGATAAATATTGATTCCAGAAATTTTGAAGCCATATGGTATTCCCGTCTAAAAGGTTTATTACCTTACGGTTGTAAACAGTGATATGTTACAACTAGATTCGCAATGTCATACAAATATTCTCTAAAAATGTGTACCCACCCGTCGAGGTACAATACCTGAGTAATACATATATATTCATCTCTTTTCTTTTGTATATATTCATCTCTATCTACCGGCCTTTGTCGTCTGTTATAATCCCCATTCTCATATTGTCTATCTCTTGTTATCTACAAACAATTTATATGTGTGTCGCTTTTTTTCAAACTAAAAATTGCGGCACCAAGGACCGCAACGAGATTTTATTGATGGTACATGTTTGAAATTCATAATGCAAATCTAGGTATAACATATCACTGGTTGTAAACGTTGTAAACAGGGCCTGCAATGGTTGTTTCCAATCATTATTGCATTTATCCTAGAAAGCCGACGAAGACAATGTGTATTGTCTTAATTTATGACTTAAAATAATTTTAAAGTAAGGTTTATCCCAATAATAGTATGTTTTGGGTCCACAATATCGTCGTTGCATATTCAAAAAGAGACATGTGCGCACATTTTTATTTAGGCATACTCTTTTAAAATTGTTCATTAAGGCATTAAATTTGTAGTTTGAACTTTTTATTGGCATGTGATATTATTCTTTAAGTATTGAATTTTAATATTTGATACTAAGAATCACTTTATAAAATGTTTATGATGTCATTATGAGCAGTTTATTCTGGAAATGTAAAAAACATTTATGAATTCACATGTTCCTTTTTGAATATGCAACGACGATATAGTAATTCATCCATTCATATCTTTACGGCGCGGCGTTTCACATAAGTGGTGAAGCCAACGGACCGATTGTATGCAATAAAAAAATAAACATTTAGTATTGGGTGGTATACTTCAACGCTAAATTTAAGACATGAAATGTATTCTTTTTCGAATATCCGCTTTTTGCAAGACACTCGAATACTCACACCTATTATCTGCCGAGTGCTTCACAGCTTAAGCAAATGTTTACTTTAATTAGGTTAAAATTATTCCATGGAGTCTCTAGAATAGAATTGGTCTCCCACTTTTTGTGCTAGCCTTAAAGTGTTCGTAAAACCTTACATATTTACTTACTAATCTACATGCAATACTGGATATTTTGTTAGAGATAATCAGCCGTATGCCGAGTAAGAGAAATTGTCGTGGGTGTATGAGAAATTATGTAAAATATGTAGGTATGTTTATTTCAAAACTGAGAAATGTATATCACGTAATACAAAAATGCAAAACTACTACGGATGTAAGTTTATAATGAACATTTTCTTATGTATATCAATAAGAAATACTTTGTATGTTTTATTTTTTAAGTACTATGCACCTAAAACCACAATCCTCATTTTTGGATAAGGTTCCAAGACTTACATACACTTACGCAAAATAATGGCGCGTATTTTAAATGACGAAAAAGTACAAGATTTTTCATTCTATCCATAAATCAAATTTCTTAGTTTTGTAATACTAAAAATGTCTAGATATCCACAAGATATCATTAGATATATGTAAATATATTTTTACAAACAAATGTTGTCAATAAATGCCTCTTTATGAAAAGATATTCGACAAAATAGGCTAACACATCTATGTTTGTGGATAGCAGCAGTGGCACGGACAATAGCGCCCAAACATAGATGTGGCTCGCACTGAAAAGATTAATTTAAAAGCTTTTCCGATATACGCCGATGGCTTTTCTTTTCTGAGCGAATCGGATTTAAAATTAGTCCTTAAATAAAAAAAAGAAATAGTTTTAGCTTTCGACAACTTCCTGGTAACAGAGGAACGTACAGACTGCGGTAATAAGGCAAAAGTTGATACCTACGTCAGATTTTTATGAAAATCAGACTTCATACTAGATAATATTATGTCTCTTGAAATATATTCTTTATCGCACATAAAAATAGTAAAATAATGACGAATATTGGTATGAAGAGCCAATGATTTTATACGCTGAATTTGATTCTATTTTGTGCTCCTGTAAAGTTAGCTTTTTCGGACATATCAACTTTTGCCATAACACCAAAGATATAAAGTCGTTAGATCCGTAAGCTTCTGTTACTTATGTACTCCAGGTACTTAACAACTTTATGTAATATGAATCTATTGGAGTAAAGTGTGATTCATGATTTCATTCAATGTGTATTAGTATTAGATGTATATTATTGGTCGGCGACGCACACGTGTGTAGTAGTTATCGCACTGAGGTAATCTTTTGTATGATGAAACTTGTGTCACATACCAGTCAGATACTCTAATCACTTAACAGCATAATATTATTATTATGTACTCATTGCGTTCGTACGAGAGCTTTCATACGGCATAAAAGTTACAAGAAGAAAATAATTGTTTTTTAACGTTGTGTTTTCTTACTTTCAAATTACTATTCAAATAATATTTTGAATATCGAATTAGTAGTTAACTACAAACGTGTAATTTTTTTCAAACTCACTTGGCTCATTTTGAACGCGATATAATATAAATACACAATGGAGTTCGTCTGTAGCCTGGAGGCTGGAGGTAGAGTCTTGGCCTCGTGCACATGAGGTTCGTGGTTCGATCCCAGGTGCTGGAAAACTCTCCTTTCATGACACAAGCTTTTAGCTTTTTGTGAAATGTGTATAAGCTTGTATTTGGGTTTATAACAAAAATATATATCTATTTAAAAAAAATACACGATTGCGAATCGTACAAACGATATTTTTCATACTTTTTCCAAATTTAAATGGGACATCATATTTGTAGATTATTTTGTATTTTTTATTCAGTGGCGATACTGATACGCCAAAAAATTGACATCTGGACAAATAGTTGACACAAAATTCACTATGTGAAATGATTCTAAATTGTTATAATATTAAAGGGGAGAATCGGGTAAATTGCCTGCCTGGCAACAGGGGATACAGTGTTCAATATCCTTCAATATATTATTATGTATTATAAATGTAGTCACTCCACTCACATTATTTCTGTAACAACATTATTTCCAATGTACAGTGCGGCAATGTATGTATTGATGTATTTTAAAGGGGACTATGGAAACCAATATCTAGGAAATATATTAATTCAGGGGGCTAAGAAATACTTGTGTATACCTACTTATAATAATAATTATATGGGTACTATTTATAATTTGACTGTGGAAAATAACACTTATTTTTTTTAGTTTAACTGAAGTGTTAGGAGATGTTGTTAATAGAAGTGACTCAATTTTTCATGTTATTATTTTTATTATTTTATTTTTTATTTATTTATTTCTCTTAAATATACATACAATTCAGCTATAATAATTTAAACATATCTTACTTATTTGCTTTCCCCAGGCAGTAACGTTATATACTGGTGTCAGGGGAAATAGTATTAAAAACTATAATTACCTACTTAAATATCTAGATGTTTATAAAATAACAATTTTATTAGATTATAAATAGTAACTCTTAGTTCACCTTAAAAACGTCACCTCATTTGGTCCCCGGACGGGACACTACCAAATGAGGTGACGTTGTCTTTTCTAAACCTTATATGGTTTAACAAATAGAAAACGCTCCTTTCCATCTGTGTTCCCAAGAGAATAGACCATTAAAGGTCACGTGGTCTTGTCTATGGATTTGCTTTTGCTTGGGGGGCAAACAGTCAGATTGCGCAAATCATCCTTGTAGGATGTTATGCCATAAGAGAAAAAAAGAAAGTCAGACGACAAAATAATAACAAAATCGACACTGACAGTTTTTTTGATTATTAGGTATTCTTTAGGTGTTCCACCTAATATTACACCGTAATCGTCTGTTGTGTTGGGATGCCTGATGCCCCTCAATGATTTTTCTGTGACGTCATCCATTAATGGTCTATAGCGTTGAAGACGAATTAATGAATTAAATAAACGATTTATGCGTGTGTTAAAAAAAACCTCGATTCATTTCGAAAAATAATATTTTTTTAATTTAGTCAATGGTGTCGACCGAAGGCATTTGTTGGAAATTTATATGAAATGGTTAAATGGCAATTTCTCTTTTCACAACACGAGCTTTTAGCTTACTGTGTAAGGTTGGGTTGTATTTGTGTTCATAACAAAAACCCAGATGCATCTTTTTTTAATGTATAACACTTATCTATTGAATACTTCCACAGTTACTTTATATATTTATATAGAAATTTACCGAGAAATTTCTCGAAGTAGAGAATTTTCCGAGAATTTTTTTTATTTTTTATTCAACAGTATAATAATAATAAATACTTTATTCAACCAATCAATTACAATTTACAAATGTTGAGACAATTTATCACCAATATGGCTACAATTAATTATGGAAACAAAAAATGTTAGGTACCTACATAGAAAAAAGTGCTAATAACTGATGAAAAATCTTGATGTTTGACACCCCAAATGCCCATATTTAAGTTAAAAAAAAATTGCAGGTACGTACATGGAAAAATGTGTTAATAACCTCTGATTTGAACCTTAATCAGCCCCACAAATTTTTGTATCAATAAGGTTGGCTGCGAAGTGTACTGGGCGAAAGTTCATAATACCGCTAAGAAAAATTATGGAGAGAAATTTCTCGTTCTCGAGAAATTTCTCTGGAGAATTTGCTCTTCTCACATCACTAATAATGTCACTGTACAAGTACTAAATATAAGTGTTTTATTTTTAATAATTCTTTTGGATGACGTAGGAACTGACATTCCTGTAACATTCATGGGTGAGGGAGGGTGCAATCCTTAATGTGTAATAACTCTTTTAATTTACACACATGAAGTACTCAATATGTCCTGTGAGGTAGGGTTATATTGCTAATCATCCTAATTGCCTCTGTTTTTAAAGCGTAAAAAAAACTTCCATATGTCAGTGATGAAATGTAGTCAACAAATTGTACGTGAAGTTTGTAAAATAATGTGTCAATAATGCATACAGTGTGAAGAGACTCCCTACTTGTCGGAGATGTAATTGCAATATAGATAGGTGAATGAGGAAGAAAATGATGGAAAATTTATTTTGAGATAGAAATTTAACTGTATTAACGTTCCATCTCCATATTTATAAGATTTTCCACCCGTGTCATATTCAATTGCGTTTTTTCTTTTCTTTTGTGTCTACTCTTATACGTTCCTTCTTTTATAACATTATACATATTATGTATAAATTAATAATGTCAGTATAACATAATGAAATAGAGGGAGACGGATAAGAGGAGAGCTTACGGGATTATAACGTGTTAGAATGTGACGGCGTCATTCACCCAAGTAGCGATAATTTATTTGTTTATTACTTCTGTGCGTATAGAGTGAGTGTGTAAAGGTAGCGCAGTAACTGAGAGTTGGAGCGAGAGGTAAGAGGGACTCCTCCGCACAACCTCCGTTAGTCAATGTGAGAGGGAATGATGTTGTAATGCGCGTCCTTCATTCCTACCCGGGGATATCGATTTGCCTATTCCCGTCTATGTCATAAACCCAGTAGACATTTACTACTTGTATATATTATTTTTCTTCACTATGTAATATGTTGTTTCATGATTGTTGTAATTTCGGTGAATAAATTATGATGTTTTGACAAGACGGGAATCAGAAATGACAAATTGTAGATTGACATAGTGGGTTTAAATAAACGACAGACTTCCAATTTCTTTTGACATTATTTTTGTGTCATTACCTAATATGATTTTTATGTAGTAAATTTATGCACACCCCTAGCCCTAATCAGACAACCACACTGAAAGCAACATGCTTTTATTGAAAATGTAGATTAAGTTTAATAAATTTATTGCCAAGAAATTTAACTTGACCTTTTGTACGCAGATCAGATGTGTGTGTAATAATGTATATAAGTGTATGAATAAGTGAATAAATAAATATAAACTAATCATTACACCGGAGGTATCAGAATTATTTTGTGTCTTGTAGGACACGTGGAAATTCTTTTCTGTTTTGAGTAGATTTGTGCACTTAAACCAACCTAAGCCTATTCGTAAGCGTCGTGAAACTTTTCCTGCATCCTCTAAAAATAAACTTCGTTTTATACAGTTTATGTTGAATAATTTCTTCGGTACAATGTTTTTCTTCACAAATATTTAAAGGAATTTAATAGTGTTAGGTAGGCGTTCGTAAATTTCTGAAATTTTTCTGAATAAGTTTTTATGTACATTATATACATACTATTCGAACAAGAAGAGTCTACTATGTAATCCTGATATGTATGTAATATGAGAACGCTCTCCACAGATTCATTTCCATTATTTATTAGTCCACTGGGAGTCGCGTCTCCTATTCCCCTCATTATTGGGGAAATCATTTCGAGGAATACAAAAAATTATCTTGATAAAATGTTTTATATATATGACAAACGGCGCAGTAAGGTACACAGTATCGATACCATCAATATTACACTGAGTATACATGCATCAGGAACTTTTCTACATATACCCTTCATTTTATTAAATTCCATTTCCTTGTAGCTTTTCTGTTTTCCACACGGTTTGATGCTCATCCGCGATGAAATTGTTTATTTTTTAAATATCGCCTTCGGAAGTTCTACAATATTGTTTTTGAATTTGGAATATTAGTGTTGCCATTAGAAACGGATATAGTAATTACCCCACCCCTCCATTATTCAAACATACTGCATTGATGCACTTTTGTTTTACATTTTTGTATATATAAATGTACCTAAATATTATATTGTTTGTTTTTTTTTTCATTATTATTATCGTTTATATTCTCTTTCAGTCCATTACGCCGTCACCCCCCTTCCGGGGTAGGTAGAGAGAACATTAATAATATAATGGTATCGCTTTAATTTATTCACCTGTATTTTATTACAAAGGATAGATTTTGTTCGCTGGAAAATATTGATCATACTATAAGTTTATCCTTAATTTTGTTTTAATTTAACCCTTTCACAACCGTACATAGTTTTAAGGGACTTTGTCTTTATGGAACCGGCAGTTAGTCATATTCTAAGGTGGGCTGGAAGAGATTGCCCGTAGACAGTATACTTTTGTTAATACAGCGTTTTTTATTAATTTTTATAATAATAATGACATAAGACAATTTGTTTTACAAATGTTTCGTTTTGTGGATAAACCACTGAAAGTTCCCATTTAAAAATCAACAACTTCCGAAGAGTAGTGTCTTTTAGCTTGCTTTGAATACCTATGTTCTCTTCAGAGTTCGAAAATCATGGGATATTTTGTTCTATAATAACGGTCCAGCCACGCAGAAGGCACGTTAAACGTAGTTAGCCAAATCATCTCTACGGGGCATCACAAGTCTATTAAAAGCATTATCAACCCACCTAGACAAATTGCATTTTTCGATCGACTACAAATAAACTTTTCGATAATGTACATAATATATAATGTTATGGTACTTTGTCGTAAAGTTCGTTTGTAGTCGATCGCCAAATGCAATTTGATGGCCATTTAATCGTTTTGTACAGTAAAACGTAACATTTTAATTTAAATGAGTACCTATATCAAAATCTCAAGAAAAAAATGTAATGTAGAACAATGGAGGAAAATACAAAGTCTCAACTTTCTCTAGAAGTCTTTTCAAATGTTTTGTTTAAGTTTCGAAATATCCTTGAATGTTAGTTAGACTGAATCATTCTGTATGGTTGTAATCCTTGTTTATTTCCCTCAATGTTCTTTCCTTGTAGTATAATAATATATAGTTTGACAGGAAATACGGTAAATTGTTTCTTATTTTGGTACTTACTCAGTGACATGTTACCTTGTCATTTTTCAGATGGATGTCTGTAGATTACAGAATAATGTGTCCTTGTCCTATGTCACTCAGTAGCCATCAAACCATAATTACCATAGGTATATCTCACTGCTGCAAAGCGTCGTCCACATTTATCACTGAGCGATCATCATCCAGGATCAATCATCGAAAATGAAAAGTGTGAATGGACTTTTCATCTTCAGTGAACACTCGAGATGACGGATGAATGCTATTGAAGATCCTTTCGCTGACATGATCATTTACAAAATTATTTGTCTCTATTCTATACGAACTTGAATCAAATGTCAGAATAATAAACGAAACGGACACGTTGTTGTGGTGTGATTGCCCAATTGCACACCGCTTCCCTTGGGGGGTAGGCTGAAATGATCTAACGCCATTATCCTTGCATTCACCTATCGAATCGCATTCACCTAATGACGCATGAAAATATTGATGTGGCTTGTAAATTACTTCAAGATAATTACAATAACTTGATTAAATGGTCACATGATTATGGCCTAATAATAAATGCCAAAAAAACTAAATTGATACATATAAAAACTCCCCATACTATTACGTTAAATAAACCCTACATAATTTCACATGATTATAACTGCATTCACAATAACATTCAATGTAATTGTAATTGTAAAAATATTGATCAGGTAACAACATATAAGTATTTAGGTGTAATAATTGATAATAATTTTAAATGGGACGAACATATAAGTAAACTATGTAATAGGTTAAGATCAGTTGCTGGTCGCCTTCATAAGGTAAAATATTTTGTACCTAATCGTATAACAAAAACCATTTATTTATCGTTGGCAGAGTCTTTAATACGATATGGAATTTCTGTCTGGGGAAATACAACAAAAACTAATTTAAATAAAATACAAAGTGTTCAAAACATACTTATTAAAATAGTAACTAATTACAAATCTATTCCAGGTAGTCATTTCAATGCCAACGATACATATAGGGCTAATAACTTAATGACTTCAAAAGGAATATTTTTAAACAAATTTTTATTGCCTTACATTTTGGACAATAGATACAGAAGGATTGCCTATTGCATATTGCGATAAACCAGGCAAGGATTGCCTTCAACAAAAAATCGAAGATATTGGAATCCCCAAATATCGACTTAAGCGTAAGGAAGAACCTTACTAAAGCCTTTGTATGGAGCATTCTGCTTTATGGTTGTGAGACATGGACCATCAGCAAGAGTGAAAGCGGACGGTTGGCGGCCTTTGAAATGTGGTGCTACAGACGCATGCTTAAGATCCATTGGTCGGAGCACGTCGTAAACGAAGAAGTATTAACCAGGGTAGGCGAAAAAAGGCAACTCCTTAAGAGAATCAGCCAAC
Source organism: Athripsodes cinereus (assembly GCA_947579605.1). Taxonomy (NCBI): domain Eukaryota; kingdom Metazoa; phylum Arthropoda; class Insecta; order Trichoptera; family Leptoceridae; genus Athripsodes; species Athripsodes cinereus. The sequence goes on from OX388316.1 coordinate 25,587,686, forward strand.
AACGAGCTAACTGGATTGGCCACAACATCAGGCACCCAGGACTACTCATCGCCATCGCGGAGGGTAAGACCGAGGGAACAAATGGCAGAGGCCGACCAAGAGACGCATATATGGACCAACTGAAGAGGGACATGAACTGTGGCTCATACGTAGACTTAAAAGACTGGCTGAGAATAGGGAGGAATGGAGAAGAAAAACCAAACTCGTTGCAGACCAATCCAATGGATTGTAACTAAATATATATATAGATACAGAAATAAGTTAATACACAATTATAATACTAGGTACACACATAATGAAGGATTGGTAATTCCAAAAGTAAATAATAAATACGGTATGAGAACCCGAGACTATATAATACCCAAAATAATAAATATGCTACCAAAAAATATTAAAAATACCCATAGACTAGGTAAGTTAAAGATTCTTATGAAACAATGGACTGTAAATAATATTGATATCATAAATGCTTTATAAAATTTAATATTGTCATACAAAATAAAATAAATTATAGGGAGTTGATTGATTTGTAAGGAAAAAGAGTTATAAAAGTTTTATTAGGTACAAGAATAATTGCAATTAAGACCACAGTTTATTTCGTTTTTTAAGTTAAATTGTTGATTTTTAAACACTACACTATATTTTTATTAAGTATAAGTTGATAAATAAGCATGTTTAATAGCACCTATAGTACCTACCTAGTAAAGTCTCAGACATGTTAGCATATTAGTATTGTAGTATTCTAGTTATAATAATGAGTATCATATTATAGTCAGGAATATTATGTATATATTTTAAAGTAAGGAATGAAGATAATATATTAGAATAATAATTTATCTGTAAAATATCAAAACATTGAATTATATTTGTATATGGATATATAAAAAAGAACCTGTTGACAAGTCTTATAAAAGACTTAACAGGACTTGTAATATTTACTTGTAATATTTTTGATAAAATAAATAAAAAAAAAAAAATTCCATCGCTGTCATACATTTCTTCATGTATGCTCTCCTATTCAATATGCTCTACACGTCCGTCTTGTACTATGAACAGCTTCGATCCTGGATGGATGATTATTGATCGTCCAAAGTGAAACAATGTGAACGCCGAAGTCTTATAATATGTGTGTGTATTGAGTATAATAATATGTGATATATATAATAGATTGTCGAATTGAACGGAAGAACTGTGGGCGACAACGGACTTGAACATTAATTCCTTTGAAGATATTCTCATATTGTGCCTTGTGTTATATTATTTTGCCTAGTAAGTGCCGCCAAGCAAACTACATACAATATTATTATTCAGTGCGTGAGAGGGCCAAATAACCATTTCATATTTCGTCTTTTCTAATTTTTGCAAATTTTCTGTTTTCGTTTTTGCATCCTTTATCCCGATAACCTTTTTAAAGTTGTGTATACATATCTGGCTTTTTCAAGGGTTTCAGTAGAGTTTAGCTGCTGTCTTACAGAAATCAAGCTTATATCATGTAATATAAATATACAGTATACTGTATAGTTTTTACTAATCATATTGTAACTTGGCTCTCGTCCGCTTTCAAACTATTCTATATCGCGATTTGGATTAGTTGGAATAAATCGCACATCTGCTATAAACCCGCCCTCTGTATATTGATTGCATATAATTTAAATGTATTTTTGTGTAAATTTGCTTGTATACAAGGAACAGTAAAGAATAAAGAATAATTATATTTGAAGCATTGATAACTTTAATTAAATTAATAACAATATAAATTTACAAACTTTCAATGTAAAAGTAATTTGTTTCACAAACTTTGCGGCCATGAAATACTTTGTGTTTCCAGAAATCCTTGTTTTATTGTTTCTCATTACCCAACCATGTTTATATTTCAATTATTTTTACATTATTGGTATTTTTATTTAAATTTTGAAATCAATCAAGAACTTTCAAGTATGGGCATAGTTGGTCAAACGGAAACCTTCAGTAACCCCGAGCCTTTCCATCAAGTTTCCAAAAATACGGATTAACAGGAGTCCACTGATTTATTTTTACTAACTCTTAAGTGGCTTAATATCGTACAACCGTTCTCGACAGCATTTATGCTTTTTACAGAACAAACATAATCCCAAATTGTCCTGTTGGCAAGCCTATAAAATTATTTTATGATTTGATTGTTCATGTTGATATTTTCAAAATAACATACAATGAATTTATCCCCAAGATATAGACTCTCCTTTGATTCTGTTGTTTCGTTTTGATGATGTTTCTTGTGTTAATTTTTTTTGTGTCTTGTTTTTTTTCCTGCTGAGATCGTCTTGACAAAAAACTGTTATGGTCTCAGTCCAGGGTGACATTTTTAAGATAATAATCATTAGGTATAATAAATATCCGAGAAAGTGTTGATTTCAACGTGTTATTTGTTTCAAAATCGATAAATTCAATTACTTCAATAAAGTCTTTCAAAATGTCGCTTGAAATTTAATCGTTATTTGTGTTCCTACATTATTTTATCCAGTGGTCTCACGTAGACTCTTTGATACAAAATAGATAACTCTAATTTTTGTTCGATGTTTCTTCTTTTTGAAGCTGCACACATTTCTAAATTTTATTTAAGATAAATTACGTCATACAAGAGTAAGCCTACATCTCTCATATATCCCACTGATTATGAACCTCTGCAATAAATGTGTGCGAGTACGGTGATACATATTAATAATATCTTACATTGATTGTGTCCCCATACAATTCACCTACTACCTACATAATATTGTATAAACAGTATAAACACATTGTATTGTAAAGATACAAAATATATAATATTATGATTTATTTATTATACGATATCGTTACAATAATAATAATATATTATTTAGACTACCTCAAATGGATTTGGTGACTCTGAATCAATTATTACGTATTATGTGTGTGTGTCGTTATAAGACGATGATGTTCTTGCTTATAATATTGTACCTACATACTACATTATTATGTCATTCTCCTAGAACGGAGTGTCCTACAACAATGACACAATATATTCATGGATATTGGAAATATAATGATGTCAGGTGACTAGCCAAATGTGTTGTCATATTTTGGGTATATTTTGGATACTATCGTTATTATATATTTTTTTCACACTTTAGATACATGCATTCAGTACATTATTTTTTTATTCTTTTTCTGTACATTGGTTACAACATCAATCATTACAAAGCATCATAACAATATCAATTATACAATTCAATGGACAGAGGGCGAGTTTGATGCTAGATGGCGATATCTTCCAACTAACCTCCGTTTTGATATATTTCCATAGCTGTAATGTAATCATAAAAAAATACAAATTTTACAAACTTGGAGTATTTTTGATATTTATTATGATAATGTATTCTATGTACGTACAGACCATATTTTTTTTTAATTGGAAGCTCTAATCGAGCTACCGAGATTGTTGAAAGCTTTGTTAGAAAGCTGTCAGGTTTAGTTTGTAGCAGACTATTATAGACTTTAATCGTCAAAAAATCTCTAGCATAGTTCTGAAGCAGAACTTTTATAGCGGTGCTAGATCTGAAAAAATCTGTTTTAATATCAACTATTAAATAATTATACATGCGCAGCCTTCTTCTTTCTTAAAACAGCCCATCCAGGAATTCACAATTAAATTAAATATTTTGGTAAATGAGAAAAAGAAATATTTACCTTTAAGCTGTCTTCTCGGAATTACTGGGTGGATTTTTAACGCACGAATACCATCGTCATAGGAACATGCCGTGAAGAGTGTTTTCATCTGTGAGCTTTGTAGGCGTGAAGAACTGCTCTGAATTTCAGCATCAAAAGTAGGTAGGTAAGTACTTGTGATATTCTTGGTAATGCTGGGTGTAAAAACTAGGTAGGCGCTCGTAATTCATAATCATAATACAGTAAAACATATTATTATTATTATACCAACAGCTAAGCGATCAATATAATGTTTTCAGCATTCTGCTTCCTGTGTATCTACCTACTGGGTTTTACATTATATTATTTTCTTCCCCATGTAATCATTAAAAACAGTTTTAATTGTGTATTAATATTCACATCGGTTTTTCTGGGAAATCATATCGACTGAACCAACCCCTAAAATTTTACAGTTCAGTATCCTATGTACTAAATATTTTTTATTGAATAATGATATAAGGAATAAAATACAATTGTATAAAAACAGAAGATACTTGGCGTGTTTGAAAATGAAAATATGTAAGTAAATCAGACATCTCGATTGGGGAATTGTGTTTACAAAATATAATTGTGAGAAGAGAGAAAGGCGTCCCAACGTTTATAGATTGCCTCTGCGTCCATGCACAGCGTTCACCACTCCCGCCTTTCTTGAATGGCCGAAATGAAATGAGTTTTGTGGATATTTATTTACTATACTTTACTATACGATCATGCCGTGTCAAAAAAATAAAAACAAAACATATCGCATTTACAATATTAGAAGATTTAAAACTAGAATTAAGTTGTTATTATTTTATTTTATATACATTCGTGTCATAAACCTTTATCGTGTTGATTACAATTATGCTAAAAAAGAACCACAAATACTACAGACAGAGGAGAGATGCAGAAAATTAAAAACTAAATATGTATACAGATATCACACAAATATTGAAACTTAAAGTATTTCAAGTCAACGTTTGCAGCTGGCGTTCAACAATGCTGAGCGGCTCATTTTCAGTGAGGGCAAAAGATGCCACATCACCCCCCTCATAGAACGATTATACTGGCTAAGGGTAGAGTAAAGGGTGACATTCAAAACATGCCTTTTAGTCTACAAGGCTATAAACAAAATGGCATCATCGTGCCTCACAGAGCTTTGTCCCCTTGGCTTTTGATAGACTATTTACTGAGCCCAATAGAGCCTGCAAGTCTTAACTTCTATGAGACGGCTTTTGGTGTTGTTGGGCCGGTTACGTGGAATCGCCTACCGGTACCATTGAGAGACAATCGGACTGTCACCAGCTTCAGAAGCAAATGGAAAACTGCACTCTTCACCGGCGCCCTTGAGACGGTCTAGGGACTGTTAAACGGCGTCAAAACAAAATCATCTAGAATCATCGTCATCAACGGGTAAATTTTAATAAAACCTATTGTCAGTTGTCAGGTACATAATAATATACCTATGATGTGATTTAATTATATACCTATTTATTTTATTCTAAAAGTATGTGTGAGTTTTCACAGTAGGTAATTCTAACAAGAAAATGTAAAAATTCTATCATTATAATACACCTCATGCAAATACTACCTCTGTAATATTTAGCTTTCTGTAATGTGTATACATAATACAGTATTATAATATAATATATCTGTGTATTACAAGTATGATGGATAACTTTAACGAGTTGGTATAGTGTCTGTATGTGTATATATCTGTAATACGTTCCTCGCACTCTGTCAAAGTGTTTTCAGTAAGTACCTACCTACATACATAAGCTGTCGGCTATTCTTTCCTACAACAATCATAGTACAATCACGGTCTCCAGTGTAGTGAATAGTGATGTTCTCTAGTGTAAATTATGTAGGAGTAGGAACATCGTATGGTCGTTGGAAGAGAGGAAGCGACTGCGAACATTGCATTAAATGGAGTGAGCATCAAACAAGTAAGTGAATTCGTGTACCTGGGCAGCAGAATAAACCAGGATGGACGCTCCAAAGCAGAAATCGTAAGCAGAATAAACCAGGCAAGGATTGCCTTTAACAAAAAATCGAAGATATTGGAATCCCCAAATATCGACTTAAGCGTAAGGAAGAACCTTACTAAAGCCTTTGTATGGAGCATTCTGCTTTATGGTTGTGAGACATGGACCATCAGCAAGAGTGAAAGCGGACGGTTGGCGGCCTTTGAAATGTGGTGCTACAGACGCATGCTTAAGATCCATTGGTCGGAGCACGTCGAAAACGAAGAAGTATTAACCAGGGTAGGCGAAAAAAGGCAACTCCTTAAGAGAATCAGCCAACAACGAGCTAACTGGATTGGCCACAACATCAGGCACCCAGGACTACTCATCGCCATCGCGGAGGGTAAGACCGAGGGAACAAATGGCAGAGGCCGACCAAGAGACGCATATATGGACCAACTGAAGAGGGACATGAACTGTGGCTCATACGTAGAGCTTAAAAGACTGGCTGAGAATAGGGAGGAATGGAGAAGAAAAACCAAACTCGTTGCAGACCAATCCAATGGATTGTAACTAAATATAGGAACATCGTGATGTTAAAGTTTTAAAACTGCATTCACCTCATAACAATAATGTAGATAAGAACATTTACTCTTATGTCATTATTGGTAATATTCCTTTACCGAAATGAAATTAGATTCCAATGTACGTTAAACTTCGCCGCATTTTTAAATGTCTTGAAACCCTGCAATTTTATCTTTGTAGGCAGCCACTATTTTGTTCTTTTTTAAAAAAAAAAACAATTTTAAAATTCTTATTTGAAAATATGACGTAAAAGACACAAGTGTTAGTAAATGATCACGAATAAGACATAAATATAACAAATGTTGAGATGTACCATCCAAAAGAGGTTGACATGTATGTTCATAACGTGCAATCAACCCTCTGGTTACCTCACAAGTGATATTATAGGAACATAGATTTTCTCTGTTAAATTTATTTCTTTGTATCAGGAGAGCATAATAATAACTGCATTCGCTTCCCCCGTATGTCATTGTACTCCGCGGTGCACCATTTCCATAATCGTTTCAGCGGGGACTACACACACTATTATTATTATTATTACTGCTATTTCTATTGCACTTATGCATCTCAGGTACCTACCTGCTCACTCACTCAGTCACCTACTCCCGATGCTGTGGCACTCCGCGTAAATTGCATGCATTATTGCTGTATGATATGTGGCTCGATACAGTAGCACACCTTCACACAATTATGAACGCCGGATACATTCATATACATGATACTTTCAGCCATAAAACCATTTTCTTTTCCATATATTTTAATTTTTGTGTAATTCATTATGTTACCGCATTTCGTTCCTCACTCTCATGTATTTTAGAGTAATAAATTATCTAATAATAATACCAAATCTTTATAACCCTTTTTCATCTGGTTATTGGGATTCCCGTGTCGCAGCTGTTTTTGGCTTGAGCTTTTCGCGTGCTGTCGACATCTTTAGTTTGAAGTTGGAGACAGCAACAGCTCACCGGAACTCCCGTGTCCCGGATTCCCGTGTCGCAGCTGTTTTTGGCTTGAGCTTTTCGCGTGGTGTCGACATCTTTAGTTTGAAGTTGGAGACAGCACCAGCTCACCGGAACGTGAAGAAGATAGAAAATTTAATAAATCACCTTAACAAAAAATCAAACAAATTTACATTTTCATAACAAAATTAATAATCCAATACGTTATTCCCTTTCGTTGTCTTTTTGAAGAAACTCTGAAGAAAAAGAGATAATTATATAACATTCATTAGGTGTTCACCAGGTTGGTCTAAGCCCCATCTTTGTCAAACGCTTTTATTTCAGTGTAGAATATATATTTGCATTTCAAATGTGCATATATTATCATGTGATGAATTTTTCATGTTCGATTATTGCAAGTTTACGTTAATCGAAGTAAACGTTGATTGAAGCATGCCTCGCTCAGTGGAATCTCGGTCACATCTCACACCTCTGTGTCATACCGCACATTACTACCGTTTGTAGGAAGATGTAGGAACTAGTAGGAACTACATTATACAAGTCATATTATGAATACTACCGTACTCTGATAATATGTTCTTCATATTGTATGTATGTACATAATATTAATATATGTGATTGCACTTCGTACTAATTGTAATCACATTTGTGTTCTGTGGACAAGTTTCTTCTCAACTCTTTTATGCATTTATTTATTTCGTATATTACTTTTACAAACCTAAATATGTGCCTAGTAGGTACATAACCTATAATTTAAAAAAAAATCACTTTTTTAACATTGTAGTTTATTATTACAGATATCCCTCTATAAATGTATATTTGCGAGATGTTGTAATTCCTTAAATGCGTCTTGCGCTGTTTTCCATAAAATGATGCATCAAATTATCATTGTCAGTTGATGTTAAAAAAAAAAAAAATTGCGTCTATCACCAGTCAGCAACTCAATAACCACATAATATTGCATTGGATATACTGTATATAAATCCTGTGTATGCCACAGAAATAAACATTGTCTCAAAAAAAAAATTACAAAAGTTTTCCTTACCCAAGACATGAATAAATTACAGACTATGTAGAATTCCCTGAAATCGCATTGGTCAAAAACTCAAAACATGTTATGGTCCCAGTAGTCGTTTCAGTAGGTGATACTTATATAGCCGTAACATAATTTTCTCTCGATATCACAATAACATTGATGTGTCCCCTTGCACCTAGTAATAAATATTAAATTAAATTAAAACTAATAGATTTGTTGATATAAGAGGAACAGTGTACATAATATTATCTATACTGATGTTTTTCCACTCTCGCGTTCCAAATCGTGGAATTTCCTCACTCCTTCCGTTTCAAAATTAGGACAGTCGGGTGTTTCCGGGAGTTCATGCTCAACCAATCTACCGCTGCGGTCGTGATGGAGGTAAAGAGTGATATATAGATTTTATTCCATAGTGTATAATTTTATATCATCTGTAGATGTATCTGTTCACCTGACCTACTATTCCAGATCCAGAATTTATTTCCCAGTCTGTGCTATTATACATGGAATTACAGAGCTGGCATTGCGATTAACGGATTAAAGGGTTATTCAACTTTCGTTAAAAATGTAATAACGTTTTACTTTTAAATTAACCTCACAAACTCTCGTGGATGCTTATTAGTCAACAGGTTCGGAATTAATTGATTTCGCTGTCTTATATATTTTATGATTTTTATTTCATTATCTTATCTATCTTGTTCTTAACCTTTTTAATTTATATTTTTCATGTGAGAAGGCGAGAAGGTTTCAGGCGAGACCCCATAGATAGATATAATTATTATAAATAATTTGCACAACAATGACAAATAAAATAAATTATTTATCAAGCATAATGTTATGAGTCCATTACTTTTTCTGATAGGGGTTCTCCAGTGATTTTTGAAAGAGCTGTTACCCGTCACAGCAAAAACGCACATAATAGACTTTTTTTGTTTTACTTCCGATTTTTAACGCTGAGTACTTTTTGCATTTTTTTATCAGTTTCTGAAATTAACTGTAGGTACCTACTTTGCGTTAAAAAAAATATGAATAACGAAGTTGACTTCCTCGTTAGTGGTTTAACGATTAACTTAGTGAATTTATTGATTAATGGTGGCCAACTTTGGTGGATTATTATGAAATTAGGCATAGGTTATAATATTATCTTTAGTGAAACATTAATCATACAGCGGCTTCTATTAATATTACTCGGACACAATACTTCAATGTGTCTTTAAGGTGTCCCTTATCCTTTGCTAACTCTTTATTTGGTTTAATTTGCTTTTATATCCAATATACCTGAGAATACTTCACAACTATTTTATTCCCATATGTAAGGGGCAGATAGAGTGACATGTAATAAATAGCCTTTGTAGCCAATGACCTACTGTGAAATATTGAAGTTTATTGAACGTAAAAACAATTTTAACCGAATTAAGGCTGGCTTAGGATGAACGTCAACCTAAGGGCACATTGAAATACTAAACCTAAGACTACTATACTATTAGTATTATTAACACTGAATTATTTTGGCGTTTACCTGACGGGAGTGATGATATATTTATATAGACTATGGGATGAAAAGCCATTCTTTCTAGATGTATGAAATGAACGGATTTTCGTTAATGTTAAATGATATTAAATGTGGCTTTATTTTTATTTTCATGTTTAATGCACCTAACGTGTTCGACATATGTAAAAAAAAAAACATTTTATCTCTTATTAACTAATTTGGGTTAGTTGGAAGAGATCGCGCCTTTGCGATAAACTCGCCCTCTGTATATTGATTGTGTCTTGAATGTTAACCTTTTATGTAATTGTTTATAATCAATGAACAGTAAAGAATGAATAAAATAAAATAATTAATTATTTTAAATGTTGTTTCACAATGATAACACCGAAGCATTATATTGATTCAAATTCAACTCATAATTTTGTTTCGTGGAGCATCCATCAAATGATTGGTCTACCACTCTTATCCGCAAGTTTTCGGGCGTCCTGTAAGATACAGGTGTTCGAAAAAATAAAGACATTTTACATTCAGCAATGAGGTTAGCTACCCACCCAGAGTGTCTTAATTTTTTGTTCTTGAACATTTATTACATGCAGCTGGTCTGCTGACTACCCCACTTGTGGGATATGCCGTAACGGTATAGTAAATTCAACTCGTTAATTTTTTTATTGATAATATTTCCCACGGAATGCAGGATACGAAACTTTGTTAAGTCAACCGCACCTTTGATAATAATTTACGTAATTCTATTAGGAAAACATAATTACATATGTGTGTATGTATGTGTGCATATAATTATCACATAAACCGCAGTGTGGTGCAGTACAATATTAATATATAAGTAGATATAATATCTTGTGTGATGCAATAATAGTCTTGTATAATAATAGAAATAGGTAGAGCAGGACGTTAATCAAACATTTTATTCAGTTAATCGTTTATCTGTTAGCGATTTATATACAATATACTAGTAATTACAAACTTAAACTTATATACTAGTTAATCAAAATATTAATTTACATTCTTTGCATTCCACCCCACCATATGGGGTGATTACTATCATTACTCTTTTTTTTATTATAACGTGAATTGCAGCTATATCCAAGAGCACCAGAGAGAAAAATGTCAGGAGTTGCAAATCAAAAAAATACTTTCGCGCATTTACAAAAAAATCGGAATCTGTAATAGGTGTCAATTCTTAAAAAAAACAACTTTGGGATCCCTCGGAAAAAAGTGTGTGATGTGATGATGATGTGCAAAAGAACAAATAAATAATTATATAAAAAAGTAACCTTCTTAATTTAAACAGACGTTTTTTTAATGGAAGTTAAAATTGACACAATTTTAACGGAAATTAATTAACACGTTAATCTTTAATGCTGTGAGAATAGGCAGATAATGCTTAATATGCGGGCAACGTGGAAATTGTGGTTGCATCCTATACTAAGAATCAGTACTATAATTATATCCTACGCTACAATAATATGATTGTATTAAGTCATATATAATAATAATATGTCAAGGTGGATATCCTAAATAAATATTATGCGGTTTGTGATATCATTATAACCACTGACGTAATACTAATTATATATACCTATTGTTATTCTCTGCAAGGATATCCACCAGTCTGCGAGTGATTTAGGAATAGAATAATATAGTCGAAATGATGATTTTTTTTGTTAAGGTGGATTTCTAAAAACAAAAAAAAACAGTACAATGTAGACATGTGAGTATGTAGCTTGTAGTAGTTTTTAATTAGGAATTAGAAAATGTTTATGCGTTTTAATTTCTCGTGCCTAGATTATCTGATGCACACAAGAGTTTTATAAACAAATAGAAGAATGCTGATCATCCATCAATAAAATTTCCAACAACCTGGATGGAAATCTTTATTAATGGATGGACTGGATCGCCGTACTTTGTCGTGGGAAGAGAATGTCATGGAAAAGGGTGACTCAACTAGCGCAGCATCAATCTGAACAAAGAAGGCTTGTTTCTGTCCTTTGATCACAGGAAAAACATTGATGGATGAAAGTATAAGAAAACTGTTAACCAAACATGTAAACACGGGATAATATGTATTTTTCTGTGAATTTTATAAAACATGCATATTGTTTCATACGAACTTGAACGTTTTGCTGTATTGAACTTTTTTCTGCATTCTGATTGTGTAGGTTACATTGCACTATATACGTTCATTCCACTAGAACAGGTAATTGTATATGAATTGTAATGATAATTTGATTATTACTCAATGAACCATATTATTGTGGAGTGTCCCCTCTATATAGCTTTGAGTTTGGTTTTGGGGACCTACATGATGTGACCACCGATGTATCAACTGGCTGAGAAATTTACCTTTTATTATTACCTTTTACCTTCTGTGTGCAATCTTTTTACCACACTCCTTTGATGTCCATGTGGTCGAGAGAAGCAAACAAGTGCAATAGAAAAATAAATGCTTATTTATATTACTATGTATTAGAAGCATCTACTATCAATACTATTTCATAACGGCATATCCTACAAGAGGGGTAGCCAGCGGACTAATTTCAAGCTATAAATAAACACATTGTTCACTCCATGTCAATAAAATATAAGACATTCAGAATGGTTGGCAAACCTCATCTCTGAATTTAAAATGTGAAATATCATTAGTTTTTAACCATCCGCCTTTTACAGGACATTCGAAAACTTATAGAAAACAGTTGGAGACTTATTCTTTACCGTAATTAGAATTTACGCATAGATAATTGCTATTTTAGTCAGTGCAGCTGATAAAATAAATAATGTAACATAACTGAAATGTAACGTGGGTGTGTTTCAATATTATTAGAATAATATCTTGATATTATAATATATTATATATTATGTGAGTTTTAGCTGAGCTCACGTGGGAGGGTTTCGTAATAGTAATATTATTATTATGCAAATAATAATATATCTGCGATATCTACCTGAGATGACGTACTATGTACTATAAGTATTACCCCGACAGAAACAGCTGGCGAATTTATCGCAGCCTCAACTATCTATCCTAAGAGTTATGTGTGAGTGTAAGTACTCGATATACTAAACACTTGACGCCTATCACTGCAGTAATACTTATAATAACTGGTCCATATAATTCAAATAAGCTGACATAATATTTTACATACAAATATGAATATTATTATGATCAGTTCGTTAATGAACAAGTGGAAATTGTTGTGTAAAATAAAGATTTATTTCAAAGGACGAATGTCACTGTCGAGAATGTTAATAATAGCAATACGTACTGTAAAACACATAGCTTCTACATACTTACTAGATTATAGAAGATGGTTTGTTACTTTATATGAGAGCTTTAGATGCAAAAGCACATTGATTCGTTTTCCACAAATATTTAACAATGAATGCTGAAATGTCTATAATTTCGCTGATTGCAATGTAATTTAATGAATACTATGAAAAACCAACCCGATATTCGGAAAAATAGGTTCTAAAAACTGATTTCGAAACAAAAACATTTCAATACATTTGAACCAATCACAGGTCTTTATTTCTAATTTTCCAATTAGGCGGATTGTACAATTATATTAGTTCGCAATTACAAGACATTTTATCTAACCAACTGTCCCTTCAAAAGCGTTTCGATCCAATATTTTTTTGTATTAACTTTTAATACTACTACTATACCATCACGGTATATCCCACAAGTGGGGTAACTAGCAGACCAACTGTATGTAATAAACATTTTTATATTAACTTGTTTTTTTTTATTAAACAATAGATTATCATAATGATAGATAGAAATAGAAATGTGTTGTTCTCTTAGTTTCAATGTTTCAATGCGCCTTTGCATCTAAAGCCCCCATATGACATTTAAGTATACGAGAGTGTTTTACTGCCACTGAACAGGCTATTTATACATTCTAAAATAAATAAAATAGTTTTTTTTTTATTTCTGGATTTTCTGTAAACAGAATAGAATAAATGGAATGTATTATCTTCCTTTTAAAGAAATTTTATGTTACTCCTAACACCGTTGACTAGATAAAAATATTGCTCAAAAACATCTAGGCAGTTTCAAAATTTAGTGGTTTAGAAAATTACTCTCTTTTGGCCATTCTCGCTCAATTATTACCTATCGTCTATTATGCTTTGATCGCAATATCTTCAACGTTGTATAGAGGACATTATTATTTATAAGGTAACTCCTCGATTAATTATTTCTGATTCCTGAGAATCCTGACTCACATAGCAGTATAATTGAAATGAATCAGTGCATGTTGATGTATTTGTAGCATCACCCTGACCGTTTCGTTTATAATAGAAACACAATACATTGTTTACGTGAGACAATTAACCAATTAATACTGAAATCCTTGTTCATCTAGGGAGCAATATTTTTACATACATATTATCATGTTACCATCAATATAACATAAATGGTTTCTGCACGCCACCTTGTGCTGACCATGCGACGTTTGTTTGTTGCCTTTTAGAATAATAATAGTGTGTATTGTTATCCATTAAATAAGGAAAACAATACATTTTTATTATGGCCTCCTGATTAACCTAACTAACCTTGGTAGATCCCAATGGAAATCATTGTGTATTCTTTCCAAGTATTTCGAGTTCTTCGTTGAAAGTTACTCAACCAAGTTTGTAGAAACTTTTAAGGATTGTTAGTGTTTATTGAAATGTACATTTTTTCGGTATCAAAACGGTATGCCACTAATACGTAATGTAATAAATTCGTTATGAAATGAGGATTCTTTGAAATATCTTGAAAATATGTTACACAATTGTCCCTATTTGGTAGCTTATCAAATGATTTCTTTAGATCCGTGGCAGCTGTAGAAGACAGGTCAGAAGGGTATAAGATGAGTTGATTTGAATTACATTAGTGAAAAATCCGAAGTTCAAATTATGTCGTCGATTTGTCCAGCTTGCAAAGTGTTTTCACGTAATTAAGTTGTCTCGAAAATGAACACCGATTATCGTATTGCAAGCTTCGTGATTCTCACTATCCCAGACGTCATTAATCTGATGTATCTAGATATCAAATATTAAAGTCTGCGACAATGATTGTGGTCTCGGTGTTAATTACATGTTAATTTTATTACACCGTATATTATAATAAGTACGGTGGGTTAAATAATGCGATAACTCAAAACTTATAATGTGATATATTAAATTAATGTTTTAGGTACGGTAGACGAGAGACGAGTCATATTATATTGTGTGTGAGAGTTTAATAAATTGTTACAGGCGTGTGATAGTAATGAAAATGGACAGCAACAAATTTGTTAGCCAGCTAGTCGGTTGGTTTGACCTATTATAATACACATTGTATTCGAATCAAATTTGATGAAGACGGTTATTTTGCTATGGGTACAAAATATACCTATCTTCATTGAAATCTTGTGCCAAAATAGGTCACTCGAAGAGGAAAGCAGATATTCGTAAAACATGTAGCATCTTTGATTTGCAAGAGGAATACCATCCATTCTTAAAATTGTCGCAAAAAAACTTCTAGTAGCATTGAAATAAAAAAAAAAAAAAAATTTTTTCACTATGTAGATTTTAATTAAGAGAGATCGACGATGTCCCTGAAAGACGAATGTAAAACCATAGTAATTCATAGTAGGTAAGTAAAAGAATTTCGACACTTTTGACTTTATCTTAAAGTGAATTTTTCTTTATGAAGCCAGCCGGCTGTAAGCCTTTCTAAAAATCCGAACGTCGTCTTATTTTGTTCCTAAATTGATCTGCACAAAATACATAATAAAAAAATAGAGTGTATAGTGTCTAATAAAGATACTTAACATCCCACTACAGTACGAAGGCTATACAGTATTACACTTTTATTATTACGGTATGTAATATTACAAAGCTATATAATAATAGTTTTATGTAGTTCAATATTATTATGATATGATATAACATGCCTACGCATCGTCTAGTAAATAGTTTAGCATTGTTGCTATACATATTATATTGAACTGTTACAGCAGATATTACATTCCTGTAAAATGTTATTATGAACTTGAGGAGTTCACATACAAAGGCACATCGTTCCTAGAACATTGAAGCTGTGAAAACGGCACATTTCTATTTCTAAGTGTTTTGATACTAAATCAACCAAATCCTATCCTACTAAGTGAAAACACAATATAATTATCAAAAGACAAAATATGTGTCAGAATCGCAGTCCAAGTTTGAAATTACCTTTTTGTGCATATTTTTTGACGACTGTGGCATGTCTGTTTTTTAATACATACTCGAAAAATTACACACAAATTGGTAGTTTCAAACTTGGACTGCGATTCTGACACATTTGTGTTTTGGTAATTACTGTATTTTTACTAATAGGATGGACATATGTTGAGCACACTGAAGGACAGCAGGCATGAAATATTGTATGACAGTTACGGAAGCAAAAGGTGTGTGCAAGGATAGGAGGAAGTGGTACTCGATCCATTCTGCCAACCCCTGAGGGAAGCGACATGATGGTGTCTATATAAATCATTACCATCTTTAATTTTTAATGCTTATCTTTTGTAGATAATAATATGCACTTTGAATCTGTTTCAGAAAGCTTTCTTATGTCTTTACTGTGATTCAGAAAGAATATTATGTTTCTCATAGCTTATCAAGCATCAGCTATGTAAGATTTTATCCCATGTGTCGTTTCTGACATCCCGCTGATTGTTCATCTGGTTGCAAAGTAACATTGCGTGTATCACTATCAATCCGTTCGCCTACACTATGTTTGATGTTTGTACTTGTCCTGCCGTCTTTGAAGCTAAACGCCCGATACATAAGCATTATATAATAATAATATGAGTAATGAACCCAATGAACCACTATATTCTCCTTGCTATACACTTCTACGTTTGTAACCACATAAGGATATCAATTTGTATCAGATACACAATAACAAGTCTGTACGTATTTACTTGCACTTTAGGAAGAATTTTTGGCAATGTAGGTATTATGCGAAAATCATGAATGAACGAGTGGGTAGCCGTTAGAAAATATAATAGAATATCTATAAGTAGAATAATCGTAAATATCTGAAACTGGAAAGATGTCCGAGGGACATGGAGACATCTGCCCAAGTGGTAGCCGACGTCATGGGGGCTTGACATGGCAAATGAAGAAGAAAATTCAATGTGATGTGTAAATATTCGTTATCTCTATGGTCCTGAGTTCTGATTAGGTCACATTCACAATCAGTGTATTTAACATTTCTTTCAGAAATACAGCGAGGGATCTTTGCTACTTGTTTATCAGTTTCTATTATAACTTGTGCATATATAATAAAATTACATACCTACGTGTGTTTTTCAAAATAATATCTTACAAGATATATGTATTATAAATAACTCGGTACAAACATTCTAAATATCGAATTAATTTATTTTTTACGCAATTGTGTGTTGGATTTCAATTGTGTGGTGAAATTTAATTATCTTCAGATTTAAACAATTATGAATGAATTGTTCACATCGACTTAATTCTGAAAAATATCAGAAGCGTTCTGTTCACCCCGGGTACGGAACTCACGACTTCTTTTTTACAAGGTGAGTCTGTTAACCGCTAGTCTTTCCTATTTGTAAAAGGTATTATTTGGGTTAATTTATAGAAAATTTCTGCTCGTTTTTCGGAATTTAATTGCTTTGACTGAATAGTTCGTTTAGAATGGTTTAAATCCAAAGATGATTATAAATATCATTTGTAGTCGATTCGTACAAAATTTTAAGAGGCGGTCCTCGGAATTGGCTACAATCTACAAATCATTGCATCACCCCACCATCTCCAAATATTTAGAATAAATAATTCGTATTATGTACTCCTGCTGTTTATCATCAGAAGAATAGGTGCTGAATTAACCAGATACTTGAATTGAAATGGGGTCCCTTTCATTGCAAGTGACCATGTGTTTAGTGTTAGTAGATACATGGTACTTCATCTTCATACTTCAGACAGAGAATGTGTTGTATAATAATTTTATTATTATTATTCGTTATGTACCAAGCGGATTTCGTTATAGCGATATTTGTTATATCATAGAGAATCCCGTGGAGTCCCCGGTAAAGAATAGGTCCCCCACTCTCTTCTGTAAGGTTTCGTGTGCCCTGTAAGAGGCAGGTATTCATAAAACATCACGTTTTAAGACATTTAACATATTCAGTTCAGCGGTGAAATATGTCACCCATCCCGAATTTCTTAACTTTTATTTACATCCATGTTAATTATAAGCAGTTGGTCCGCTGGCTACCCCCTAATGGGATGGATGAACTCTGAATTTAATACCGGAATTTCGATACGTTGAGCATAGAAAACGAATTAAATCATAATTATGTACACCTGTCCTAAGCACATTTTCTTTCAATTTCACAAACAGAAAAGCAGCTTTCTTTATTGAATTAGCATAAATACATTTTTATTTTATTTATTGGCAATTGGATCATATCATCTATCTGTACCCTCACGCCACATCCCAGGTGGGGTAAACAGAGGAAATGGAACGCCATATTTGATATATCCTTGCCTACTTCTTTCGCATCCCCAGTCACGTGATTCTCGGAAATCAATATCCCATTATACATTGTTTCAATTTATTGAGCCCTACATTGAAGGATGTGACGATAAAGTACTATTGGTGTGATATTTACCAATATTTGCAAACATTTTCATAAATATTCTCTTATTATTTATTTCGCGAATATTAGCCAACTTTTTTACGACCAATACAAATTAATATTCGCTGTTCTGATACGTTCGTTATATCCATTTTTTTTAAACGTGATACATAATACGTAGGTATATTTTATGTATTTGTCATGTATGCACCTATATATTTTTACAGTGTATTGTAAAAGTATCTTTGTACATACATATACAGTATTATTTTTTCAAAATACAATGCGATCCACAGCTGTTGGGTCAGTAAAGATGAGACGATAGAAAAGATCATTGTATTCACTAACGGCTTTGAATTCAGGTTTAAACTTTGAAGTTATTAGAGTTTGTATTGTGCTCAATTTCAAAGTAATGCATGTAGTTGTAGGTAGTACAGTGAATGGAGTGGCGAGAAGTCACATGGGTCGATTCTGTAACAATAGTGCTCTTTCATCAACACAGTATTATGTTCATGTCGCAGGGAAATGATGAAAAGCGAGATTAGATCAAATACCTAAGGGAGATTGTAAATACACATAAGATGTGGTTAGATGGAAGAAATCACTTGATAGTGATAATTTCGCCACATCGTCCTTTGTACGGATTTGATATTTTTTTTTTTTTTTTTTTATTTATACATCACCATCACAAAACCACCATATCGTCCTAGTATTTTAAATTTTGTATTGATTTGTTATAAAAAAAATCAATGAATATTATTATTTATTTATTAGAGCCGTGGAGTACCCGGCAAAATATTGTTCTCTTACTTTTCCATAAGTTCTCTATGATTTGATCACCTCCCTTAGAGATTTGATCAAATCTCGATTTTCGTCATTTCTCTGCGACATAAATACTCTGCTATTTATTACCTACATATTATATACTCTTATAATGTGGTGTTATTGTATCCATGTAATATAATGGGAAGATGATGTAAAAATGGATATTATAATAATATGTTCCGAATATAGAAACAAAATTTCAACAATTGGGCTAGCTTCCACTAGGCACAATGTTGAAAGTTTGTCGGCTCATCGTGATGAATGAACGAAACGGCTAACTATTCAATTGAAAATCGACATTTTATTAACTGCCTAGCTATTTAGTCAAAATACTAATCTAACTATTGAGCGGCGACATACCTATCATCTATAATCTATATGCAAGCCGTTGTGGTAATATTTTGCATGCTTTTGACCTTTTGCTACAGAATGTACCGCAGTCAAAGTAGCCGGGAGCACCAGGAAGGAATCTGGATTGTCCCTACATGGCCATAGCAAGACTGCCGTCTTCGGTCTCTGATTATTATACACTATTCTACAATAATATGTGTAATGTGAAATTCTGGATGAGAATGTTATTTTTGCATACTGCATACATAATTCTTTATTCCGTTATGATTCCACATTTGCATCACGATTCGACTTCTCATTGTCAACTACTCTGGTAAACCAATCTTCGGTACTTCATTCGCGTAGGGGGGTCTGGCCAACTATGTTGACCGTGCCTTCTGTGTGGCTGGTCCGTTGCTGTGGAACAAAATTTCCTATGATTTGCGAACTCTGGAGAGTGTGGAGGTGTTCAAGACGAGGTTAAAAACCCTATTGTTCGGGAGGTGTTATGATTCTTGAATGGGCCTTTGCGGTGGTTTTTCCACAAAACGGCACTTCATAAATAAGTTGTCTAGTTATTATTATTATTATTCATTGTCTACGTCATTTTTTCATATATTTATCAATCTATACCATCACGGTACCATCTAGTGGGTTAACAGCATTTAATGAACAAATAGATCGCGCATTCTTTGTGCCATAAAGAAATTAAGACATTTAGACATAGAATTATATTACTTCGTATTAGTACATATAAATCTATGCATTTAGACAGGGTGCCATACTTCATCGCTGAATCGAATAATTATGTCATATGTTTGGTCCCTCAATGCTGAGGATCGTGACCACCATGACCCCAACCAAGCGACAAGCTCCTCCACCGTGCCCTGTCCTCCGCCTGCCTAAACGCCTCACACATTGTACCCCCTGCAGCATCTCTCACATGATCTGACCGACACAACCGTGTACCCATGCCACAAAAATTATGACATCGCTAAATTGGTTATGTTAAAATAAAATGTCTTATATGCAGTGTTTTACGAATGACTCACTTCTACAGGACACTCGAAAGCTTGCAGGAAAAAAATGAGACTTATTTTTTGTGGAGGAATTCACGAAACAACATTTATTTATTTTTTCTAATAAAGTAGTTCTACGATCTCCGATACATTCTTTATCCATTTACCTACACGAAACCTTCCGAGTAAATTATTATCTCTCCGTTACCTTTGACATTATTAGATTAACAACATTTATTTATTTTTTCTAATAAAGTAGTTCTACGATCTCCGATACATTCTTTATCCATTTACCTACACTTGAAATCATCCAACACGAAACCTTCCGAGTAAATTATTATCTCTCCGTTACCTTTGACATTATTAGATTAACAACATTTATTTATTTTTTCTAATAAAGTAGTTCTACGATCTCCGATACATTCTTTATCCATTTACCTACACTTGAAATCATCCAACACGAAACCTTCCGAGTAAATTATTATCTCTCCGTTACCTTTGACATTATTAGATTAACAACATTTATTTATTTTTTCTAATAAAGTAGTTCTACGATCTCCGATACATTCTTTATCCATTTACCTACACTTGAAATCATCCAACACGAAACCTTCCAAGTAAATTATTATCTCTCCGTTACCTTTGACATTATTAGATTAACAACATTTATTTATTTTTTCTAATAAAGTAGTTCTACGATCTCCGATACATTCTTTATCCATTTACCTACACTTGAAATCATCCAACACGAAACCTTCCGAGTAAATTATTATCTCTCCGTTACCTTTGACATTATTAGATTAACAACATTTATTTATTTTTTCTAATAAAGTAGTTCTACGATGTCCGATACATTCTTTATCCATTTACCTACACTTGAAATCATCCAACACGAAACCTTCCGAGTAAATTATTATCTCTCCGTTACCTTTGACATTATTAGATTAACAACATTTATTTATTTTTTCTAATAAAGTAGTTCTACGATCTCCGATACATTCTTTATCCATTTACCTACACTTGAAATCATCCAACACGAAACCTTCCGAGTAAATTATTATCTCTCCGTACCTTTGGCATTATTAGATTAACGATTATTCTCTAGAAATTCTCAACACATCGTCATCTACAGATTAACATTTATTTATTTTTTCTAATAAAGTAGTTCTACGATCTCCGATACATTCTTTATCCATTTACCTACACTTGAAATCATCCAACACGAAACCTTCCGAGTAAATTATTATCTCTCCGTACCTTTGGCATTATTAGATTAACGATTATTCTCTAGAAATTCTCAACACATCGTCATTTACAGATTAACATTTGAGTCAATCATTTAATCATACTTTCTATATCACTTTGACCTAAATTAATCTGACTTAAAATCTTATTAAACAATGTTCCAATTATAATTTCTCTAATTAAAATGACTATTTGAATATTTTGGATTGACATATAATAATTATCTCACTTACACTTATACCTGTTTGACATTAAATATTTATCCTCTTTTGACATTGAATTTTTAAGTATTATTGATTGACAAAAATAATAATTATCTCATTACTAATTTTTTTACTTGTATGACTTTATATTTATGAATCCTCTACTTAAAATGACTTGTTTGAATATTTTATTTTGACATATTTATAAGAATTGTATTATATACATTTATTTTACCAGTATTACTATTTTTGATTCGACACATTAATTGTAATTTTTTTGTCATGTTGTTGTTCTCTATTCTGATTTGATTGTAAACATGTTAAAGGCTAACGCCGTGAATATATGTAAATAAAATAAATAAATAAATAAAATAAACATACACATGAATGAACGAAATACGCGTGGGTTTATGGTGGGTAGCTGGATGTGACTAGTTTATTTTCGATTTAAATTTATTTATTATTTTGGGGAAAAAAAACATGTTCCCTTTGCTAAATGTGTATTACGGTGAGAGATATCGTTTGAATTCTACTTATCAATAAAAAATATTATGGGTTAGTTAGAAGATATCGCTTCTGCGATAAACTCGCCCATTGTACAATATGATTTATTTGTATCGCATTATTTTATAACTTTGTAATTATGTATTGTGCAATAAAGTTAATTAATATTATTATTGTCAATGATATTTAACATCTTCAGTTTAGTGGTGGAGTAAACCATCCTTTTTCAGCATGGATTTTGTTTTATATGACGCAGAAAGGACGACTTTTATATCTATTTAATGCAGTTGGTCTATTGGCTTATGCCTACTTACCCCACTTGTGGGAAATGCCATGATGGGATAGAAAGGTAGATTGACAATTATAAATAATTGTTCGAAAAATTGGTTGGAAAAATTGTGCCTCCACGATAAGTTCGCCTTCTGTATATTGATTGTATTTAATTTTATTTATTTTTGCACATCGTCAGTTACATAACGAAATCAACAAATGAATTTACATTAAAAAATGTGATGATATGCAGTTGAGAGATTATCCCAAATTAGTGATTAATTCTATCTAAAATCATTTAATTACATAAAATGTATATTTGTGTGGAATTGATTGTTTACAGTTAAGAATAAATAAATAGGTAACTTGAATTGATTTCTTACAATTAACTAGAACCTCTAGCTTTCTTATATAAAAGTACGGACAAACAGGAGTCCTTTGTATCCTAAAATATCTGGGAAAGAGATAATTTCAACATTTAACTAGATCAAGGTTTTGAAGGAGACCCAACATCAATCATGTAGGTGCAATAATTTATAACAACTCTACCGGAAATCAAACTCGTAACCCGGTGTAGGCAATTCTGTTTTTTTGAACATATGTTTCAAGTATACTTATTATTATTGTGTGGTGTGACATGCCCACGTTTTGGCGTCTTGACGTAGGTTTGCAATTTGTAAATCGATAATAAACATAAAGCGGATTTACAACTTGATTTAATTTTCCTGAAAACTCGTATAAAGATTACATAGTAACGGTTTGTAGTTTTGTTTTATGTCGTCATAAATCGACATTGTCACATAGAATTCTACGCGCGTTAATCCATACGGTCCGTATTAAACCCATTGACCTTTATGGTTTAGAATAGTAACGCAGTTTACAAACTTTCGGAGGAAACATGTTACAAAATAATATTAATGCCGTTTCATTTATTTACTTTATTCTTCACTGTTTACAATATTGGTTACAATATTACAAATCAAAAACAAATTATCATAAAAATATCAGTTATACCATTCAATGTACAGAGGGTGAATTTATCGCTAAAATGCGATTTCTTCCAACTAACCCGGTTATTAAAAATCTAATATACACATACATATCAACAGTAATAGTAGAAATAAAAATAAGATGATTGTAGTATTTCTATGTCATTCCATAGCATTAAGATGATTGTAGTATTTCTGTGTTGAATTGTATTTGAATATGTTTTGATTGAATGAATCCTTTACACGAGACTTTTCTCTATAAGAAGGATGTTTAGATTTAGGTTTTTATGAAATAGTCTTATGTATTGTTATATCAGTACCTATTGTTTGTTGTTTTCGATAAAATTATTTATCAAATGTATTTCTCCACTTAATTGTTTCTAATTAATATATTATGTTACTGATATTGTGCAAAATAATAAAATAAATAAATTAATCAATTATTAAAATGTTATTTGTTTATGTACGAAATGCTTTGATTGAGTGAGAAATTTGTGATTTTTTATTATTTTTGATTTTATGTAAAAGAGTTTAGTCGTTTATGTGATTTAATAAATAAATATATACATACTTAGTAAAGAATGGATAAATAATTCTAAAAATGATACCGATCTCTTTGCTACCTACTTATACTCAATTATTGCGTATCTTATATACCTAACAAAGCCATATAATTACCCCTATTCTTCTTCTTTTCGTGTCGGTCAGCAACGACAAATAATAAAAACACCAAATCCACATCTACACTCCCATTTTCTCCCAGAAAGCAACGACCTCTCCTGCAGCTCCCCCTAGGTGAGTTCGCCCCACAATTCCTCCCAGTGACACTGTCTGGGAGCCATTGGGCATGTCAGGAGGTGTCCAGTGTCTTGCTCCTCTTCACAGTCACACGCCGTGCTCTCAGCCAAACCCCATCTCTGGAGGTTCTTTCCGTGCGTCCCACTCCTGTTCTGATTCTGTTCAGGGTTTTCCACATCGGCCATGGTAGGTCGTGGCCCGGAGGCAGGGCTTCCACTGGGCTGTTAAATATTGTCCCTCGTATGCTCTCCGCTGTGTCTCTCCACAGGCGCACTCTCGCAATCTCTGGTGTGTCTGCCAAAGGTGTGGTCGCGTTAAGAAAGCTCCTCTTGGATTTGAGACGACTCGGTGGAGGAAGGTGTCCATGCAGCGTGTGTCTCTGATCCGTGACCTACCCCTATAATAAAAAATGACCTTCAAGCATTTCACCAGCAGTGTGTTAGGTCACAAAATTTATTCGGTCGCATTACCATAATTTCTAGTCTATACAATGTAAGTTGATGATAAAATCTAAAATAATTTTGTTGATATTGGTTTTGTGTATGTGGGTAGTTCTATATCAATCTAATTTAACTAGAGTTGGGCACAGTTACAGTTAATCAAAACTTCAACTTCGTTATTTGTTTGCAAAAAAAATACTTCGTTAAATCCGTATTTTTTTTTGAAAATGTAACGTAATTTACATTCAATAATCAACCTACCATCCATCCCTTTAGAAAAATAATGAGCTTCATTTAAAGGTAGCTTTTAACGGAAGATAACATAAACAATTATATAAGTTACGTAATTTATCTATTCTTTGCTGTACGTTGATAACAAACTTTTGCACAAAAATGCAATTGAATACAATCAATATGCACGAGGTAAGTTTATCGCAGAGAATTTTCCAAACTAACCCAAATTTCCTTTGAATTAAATTATAAAGTAAAATTAATATTTTTGAAAATGAATAAAATCTTATCTAATTAACGAGTAACTAGTAATCGTTAATTAACGGATAAAAAAGCCAACACTCAGCTCTGATTTTGACTTAGAGACACATTCCAAGATGTTAGAAATTAGTTCATCGACTGTTGGTGGTATTTTGATATAATTGGTGTACCTATATTTAATATAATTTTATCGCACATATTTTACTCTGAATGTTTTCCATTTATTATTGGATTTTTCCAATTATGTCAGATACGATGCCATTTGCATGGAAATAAAATGTCTTGTTTTACCAAATGTTGTTTATGTCTGTATTAAAATAGTCGATTAAATTTGTGTCTTTGGACACCTACAGCTACAATCTACATACATACGATAGACTAGTGGTCTCTAACCTTTTTATCGCCCCGGACCAGTTAACGTTTGATAATAGGTACACCGCGAGCTCGCTGAGGGCGAGACGTTGATTGTTTTCAACGAAAAAGTCAACATTTTATGTTTCCCCTTGCAAACTAAATTTCTAACCCTCCGCCCCTCTCGTGAAAATCTTCCATAACAAAAAAAAACTGCAAAGATTATGAAAGAAATTTTGAGTGTAAGGGAAATATTAAATTTTGAACCTAAAGGAAAGGATCTTTCAGTTTTGGGAAAACCGACAGATTTTGGAGTAAATAGTAGGTATAGAAAAAAGGTTCTCACGTGGAAAATTGATAAAACAATACTACACTACACTGCACACCATCAAAGCATATCTCACAAGTGGGGTAGCCAGCAGAACAGCTGCATGTAATAAACATGCAGGCCGTCTTCTCTGTGCCAATAAAAAAATAAGACATTCAAGATGGATGGCAAACCTCATCGCTGATTGAGATTTAATATTACAAAAATTACCAAACAATACCAAATTGGTGAAATTGGAATAACATGCTTAATGACTTATTAGGTGTCCGTTATAAAGGGCAGCAATTAATTTTTGCCCAGAGCGACCAGATAACTAGATCGTGGCCTGCTTCGAGCCAACTTCAGACCCGGAATACATGATTTTTGTAATTTGCAAAAATATCACAGGTGTATTTTTTTTTATTGGTGATATAACTAAATTATAAACTTGTTAATAGTAAATTTGGAATGTCCACTATAATTAGTATTGTGATAAACTTCTCAACACTTTGATGTGTGAGAGTTTGGCAACGTTTACATATTTTTTCAACAATTTTATTGCTTTCATCAGAACTCAGATTAGTCACTAATTCCGTTAACTATCATTATGTCACTAGTCTACTAGTAGATATTAAACACAGCATCGCACAGGAAATAGTAATTATATGTTATACTATACTGTACCCTCACGCTGTATCCCAAGTGGAATAGGCAGAGAGGACGGAAAGGCCTTTATTATCCTTAAATACTTCTTTCGCTTTTTCCAAATTCACACAATCTCTAATACACGCACGCCGAATTTTCTCACTTAACACGCAGCCGTCCTTGAGAATTTGACCCACGTGATCAAGTCGCGTAGTTTTCGGGCGTTCGCGCTATCTCACACGCCCTTTTTCAGCAGGGTTACTCTTGATACACTCTATTAGTGATGTAACGAATGTGTGATTTTGGATATTCGCGAATGCGAATAGCGAATATTGATTTGCTTAGATTTCGACAATATTGCTCAATCATTAAAATTTCTACCCCCCCCCCCGTCGCCGAATTTTCAAAATGGTATAGGAATTTAAAATATTTCAAAACTCCTCGGTTTTCTTTAAGAACATTTTCTTGCAGTACCATTTTCTGCAATGTACCGGGTAAGTATCCGGTACTTTTACCGAATATCCGATACTTTATTATACCGAAATAATATTCGCAAAACATTCGCATATTTTTTTGCGAATACGAATGCGAATGCGAATACTTTGAAATATGCGAATATTCGCGAATGCGAATACGAATATTCGTTACATCACTACACTCTAGATACGATCTTAATCTTATCTTCATCTTAATAATACGACGCGCAAAGGGGCTATAGTCAAAAATACCGCGAGATTATTTAAATAAATAAATAAATAAATAAATAAAAACTTTATTACACATAAATTAACATGTAAAGGGCGGATTTATCGCCTATTGGCGATTTCTGCCAATCAACCCAACTTTGACAAATAAGTGAAATATAAATATAAAAAAAACGTATAATGTACTTGATGTACCTACGTGTTAAGTATAATATATACATACATAAATATAGATAAATAATATAATATGTAATACATACGAATAAATACATACATGCATAGAGCCATTCACACACAAGCATACATACGCACACACACCCATACATACAAATATACAAAGGAGAAAGGGAGGGGGGGAAATGGAACAGGAGGATTAAAGAAGGGAAAATCAGGAATTTTGTGAAATTATGGCGTGGAAGTAGGAGTGAGGTAGAAATGCTTCACCTTATTCTTGAAGATTGAGATAGTTGGTGCGAGTCTGATATGTAAAGGAAGACCGTTCCACAATCGAGCAGCATGTGTAGTAAACGAAGTTGTGAAAAAAGAAGTGCGATGAGTTGGGATAGATAGCGTGCGTTGGGCACCAGAACGGAGAGGTAAGCCATGAGATGCTAGTGGGGTAAAATTAGTCTTGAGATAATTAGGAGAAGATGGGTTAGAAAGGACATTAAAAAGCAGAGAAAGAACGTGAAGATTGCGTCGTTGTAAGATAGTTATCCATTTAAGCTCGTTTCTGTAGGATGATATATGGTCAAACTTTTTTAGGTTGAATACAAAACGAATGCATATATTTTGCAATCTTTCAAGTTTGGAATTCAGTTCATTGGTGAGATCCATGTAGGCCACATCTGCATAGTCTATAAGCGGTAATAACAATGAATGACACAAGATAATTTTGGTTGATTTTGGAAGGAAATGTTTGTGGCGGTTAAGTGAGTGAAGGCTAAAGAAAAATTTACGGCTTATGTCATTGACCTGCAGACCCCAAGACAGACATTGATCAAAAAGTACACCAAGATTTTTTACTTTCTTTGAGAAAGGGATAATTGTGCTGTTAAGAGTTATAGTAGGGAGAGAAGAGGTATTAAGCTTGGGAAGTAGGCGGTGACTGCCTATTAGTATTGCTTGGGACTTTGATGGGTTAAGAAGGAGTCCATTTTGCTGCGCCCAACGAGCGATGCGGTCCAATTCATCGTTCATGTGATGGAATGCGATTGAGGCCTGATCCGGGTCGAAATGTGAGTATATTTGAATATCATCAGCATAAAGATGGTATTGGACAATAAGGTGTTCGATCGCAGAGTTGATAAATAGTGAAAATAATAGAGGGGAAAGAATTCCTCCTTGCGGAACACCTGCCAACAATGGCAACCAATCAGATGTCGAGTTATCGGAAGATTTGATACATTGCTGTCTGTCCCTTAGATATGAGTTAAACCAAGAGAGTGCCGACTCAGAGAGACCATAGTGTTTGAGTCTGGCAAGAAGTATGTCGAAATCAACGGAATTAAAGGCGCTACTGAAGTCAAGTAATATAAGCAGTGTGAGTTTTTTGTTTTCCATAGCGCCTCGAATGTCATCCGTGACCTTGACGAGGGCAGTTGTTGTACTATGGCCAGTACGGAAACCGGATTGAAACTGAGAAAGGATGCTGTTGGATGTAAGGTGATTCGACAGTTGTTCGTGCACAACTTTTTCTATGACTTTAGAGAACATGGGAAGGATTGAAATGGGGCGATAGTCCTTTTCTGAGGAAGGCACAGTCTTTTTTGGGAGAGGAATAATACATGCCTTTTTCCAAATCGATGGGAAAGTGCCCGTATCTAGAGAGAAATTGATGACATGAGTTATATAGGGAAGAATATGGTCAAGAATAGGTTTTACAAAAGTTAGACTTATGCCATCCACACCAACAGACTTTGAGTGAATTGAGTTGATAGCTTTTAGGACAGAGGCATTAGAAGCATGAGAAAAAGTGAATACGGGTATTCCAAGGGGAGGCAGACTTTGTATATCGGATATGGTTGCATTTTTGTCGGCTAGGTTGAGAGGGCATGGCGGAGCAGCAAAATGTTTGTTGAGAGAATTTGGATCCATGTCCAGAAACTTATTGGATGTATCTCGTCGGCTCATCCCCACGGCATTCAGGCTCCTCCAGATATCGGCCGGAGTCCGTCCACTGAAAATTTGATTAAAATGCGCACGCTTTGAGTTTCTACACAATTGATTGCAACGATTGCGGAGAGTGCGGTAAGACTCCCCATGGAGAAGAGATCCAGATCTGACATACCTTGACTTGGCTCGGTCGCGCTTCTTCATCAAGGACTTTATCTCTGTAGTAAGCCACGGTGCAGGAGGGTGCTTCATACGTACAGATTTAATAGGAGCATGCTTGTTACACAGACCATTAAGGAAATCATTAATAATTTGAACCTTCGCATCAACCGAGCCAGCAGAAAAGACATTGTTCCACTCCAGGTTCACGCAGTCGTCGATCAAGTGTTCAACGTCTACATTTCGGTAACTTCTTACCTGAACGATTTTGGGTTTGGGTTTAGGACATTTTACACGGTACCGAATAAAAACAAGATCATGACGGGAAAAAGCAAGAGCTGGGAACTGTCCATGATTTTTTACTTTGGGAGTCTCGGATGTCAAAATTAAATCTATCAAGGAGGAACAAGTATTTGTGTGATGAGTGGGTAGAAGTGGGAGAATATTTAAATTGACGGAGTGTACTATTTTATTGAGGTTGGACGAGCGATTGTCATTATGAAGAAGACATGTATTGAAGTCACCCATTATGATGACGTCATTAAAAGAGGGAAGAATATTCTCCAGAATACATTCAAGCTTAATGAAATAATTAATACCGGGTGGGCTGTATACAACCCCGAGCAACACTGAGGATTCATGAATGCGAATTTTCAAGAAGATGTACTCAGGTTCCTGTGCGTAGGTAGATGGAGATTGTTGAATTATTTGATATGAGATGTCATCACGCAGGTATATACACACACCACCAGCTCCCTTACCGACCCTGTCATTGCGAACAAGTTCATAGCCCGGAAGAGAAAATTGAGACGATGGTAGCGAAGGCTTTAACCAGGATTCGCTTACCAGAAGAGCATGGAGATTGACATCCGAGAAATTGGCAAGAAGATCATTGTAGTGAGCGGGTATGCTTTGGGCGTTGATGTGACAAATATGTAAATCCTTGGATTTTGTTGGGAAGACAGAAATTAAATTATCGTGTAATGCTTGACAGTTCCCCGAAGTATTAGAAATGTCAGACTCATTTGACGAGAGATTAGAATAAAAAGAAGCATTAGGATCAGAAGAGGAATGAGGTAACTCGGAAAAGGAATGGAAAGAATCATCACTAGATGAGGAGTACATATCCTAATATAATAAAATAAAATAATATATAATAAATAAATATAAATAAAAATATAACAAATTATAACAATTATTAATGTTAAAAAAAAAAAGTATTTTTCTTTAAAGAAGATGGAAATAATAAAGCAGTCTATGGTTATTGTATAATATCAAGATAGAAAAATAAGTATAATAAGAATAACGTGAGGCGCAATACATGTAAAATGTTTTAATGGTAGGCTTCCTATTTATTATATTCAGTGTGTGCAGTATTACAAGTAAACGATAATAAAGAATGAGAAAAAAATGAAGAAGAAGAAGAAAAATGACTAGACAAAGAATGGACAAAAACCGGCCAAAATTACCATGGAGTTTGGCAATCCTGATATTGGTGTGGCAACATTTCAAGTTAAACCATAGATTCTAAACGTCAACCATAATTGAAAAAAAACTGCTGTGCAAAATAAACATATACACATATACATATATATACACTGCGACAACAACAGGCGTGGTGTGGTGGGTAAAATATAAGCATACAATAGATACATAATTAATTATTCAAGTGTCCCAGTATTACAAATCAAAACAATTTTTACGAGCAAATAAACGGAAGTTAAAAGATGAATTATTGTGTATATAGAAGCGTGTAAAGTATAAAATAGTGTATAAAGCGCGAAGTGACTATAATAAAATTATTTATTATAGTCACTTCGCGCGTCGTATGATTAAGATCAAGACAAGATTAATATAATATTTAGATTTTGTCAAGAGTACCTAACCCTACAGGTAGTAATTCTATGGACAAAAACATTCTTAAGACGCACCCTTGCTGGTGATAGTGTAAAATTGACGGTTTTACTACCGACATTTATATGCTTACATAAATATCTACAGTTTTCCTAAATGTAGAAATTTAAAATGTGCCCCTCGTATACTTGTTGCTTCACAAATAACTTCCTCTTACAGAACACAGATGCAGAAGAGAGTGTGGGGACTATTCTATTCTGAGAATTCCACGAGTGAATCGTAAAAAGTATTGAAGTAATAATAATATGTAATATGCAGATTATGTAATCAGTGTGTAACAAGCAGTAAGTATGGCTTGTGGATGACCTATAATCATAATATGTTACCGAATTACTTGGTATATCGTCGATGGATCCATCAAACCTCCCATGTACCAATTTAAAAAATATATTTATAAAATATTGATACCAAATTATTCGTCTCGTCGGCCCGCATTTATCGATGAAATCATCAATATGTTGAGATACCCACAGCAAAAGCTATTGAGAAAAACTAGAACTCTTACGTGCTACTTATTTCTGATAAGTGAAAACTCACATGTACTTACTTTAAAAATAATAACTAGACATTTTTTTAAGATGCGCCGTTTTGAGGAACACCGTAAGGGCCTACTGTTCAAAAATCATAACACCTCCTGAACAATAGAGTGTTTAACCCTGTTTTGAACACTTTAACACTCTCCAGAGTTAATTCTGCTTTTTTTTTCGAATCAAGCCTAGAAATTCAATATACTTCAGAATTAAGGCACCTTTTACATAATAAATCAGATACATAGATAATGTCATCCAGCAAAACTGTTTTTTTTTATTTTCTGTAAATTCTTGATAAATACACATGGGAGATGTCATGAATCCATCGACATTGTACTACATACAAATCTCATACAAGCGAATGTGTAGTCTGCTTAATATTAATATTATGTATGATGCACATGTTGTTTGTTTCTATTTTGGTATCTGATTCATTTATTCTGATTTGATCACCAACAAGACTGTTCATCTCATCATTATGATATAATATTATTCTATTCGTCATAATATTTATTATATTATAATCTAATTACATTCAAGATTACAAACGTTGTTGCACAATATCAATATACCTATACAGTGTTTCATTTTACTGCTACTACTGTACCATCACGGCATTTCCCACAGTTGAGATAAGTAGTGTTTCATAATTATAGTATGCAAGAGGAGTGTTGTTGATAGAATGCGTGTAAATAAATTGAGATGGTTTGGTCATGTGGAGCGAATGGATGGTGTAAGATTGACGAAGAGGGTGTATTTAGCTGAAAGAGAGGGTGTGAGGAAGCGCGGGCGGCCGAGAACCACGTGGCTTAACCACGTGGATCAAATTCTCAAAGATGGTCGCGTGTTAAGTAAGAGGAATCGGCGTGCATGTATGAGAAACTGGATGAATGTAGAGGAAGCGAAAGAAGTATGTAAGGATAGAGCGACGTGGCGTTCCGTTCTCTCTGCCTACCCCACCTGGGACACGGCGTGAGGGTATAGTATAGTATAGTATAATTATAGTATTTCGTCGGTAGCCTGGGGGTAGAGTCGCGGCCTCGTGAACAGGGGGTCCGTGGTTCGATCCCATGTGCCGGCAAACTCCCCTTTCACAACACAAGTTTTTAGTAGCTTACTGTGAAAGGCGTATAAGGTTGGGTTTATAACAAAACCCTCATATATCTTTAAAAAAAAACATCATATTCGTGGATTCTCAGAAACATTGATACTTCTTTCTTCTTTAGATTAAAGACGAAGCATCCGATTTTGAGTGAATCATAAGAAATATTAATACAAAATGCATTAGGTATAAGCTAAATCAATCAACGGAGATTTTTGTGCGATCTTTTGAGTAGTTAAAATTAGCACAAGAGATCAAAAACTAATTTATTTAAAAAATGAATAGGTATGTGATATGCTTGTGTTCAATTTAGTTCGTGATTCTGCTGTCAGACTAGCAACTTTATTAAATTACGTAGGTATGTTTCGTATTTGATTACATTTTTACACTTATGCGATTGAAGATTTATGATAAAATAATCCTATGTACCCTATGCTATTGAATTTATGAGCCACGCTCAATTCTGGGACGGGTACTTTGATCAAATGAATTGAAAAAAAAAATTATATTATGTATATATATTATCCCACGCGAATAACCTTATTTGGGTATATTGGGTGGACTGGAAGATGTTGTATTACAAAATATCGCCATTTGACTGCTCATTGTTTTACATTTTTTTATAATAATAATAATAGCCTGGAGGTAGAGTCTCGGCTTCGTGAACAAGGGGTCCGTGGTTCGATACCAGGTACTGGCAAACTCCCCTTTCACGACACAAGCTTTTAGTAGCTTACTGTGAAAGGTGTATAAGGTTGTATTTGGGTTTGTAACAAACAAAACCCAGATATATCTTTTTTTTTAAAAAAACTAGACAACTTATTTATGATCCGCCGTTTTGTGGAAAAACCACCGCAAGGGCCCATTCAAGAATCATAACACCTTCCGAACAATAGGGTTTTTAACATAAATTTGAAAAAAAAAACACAGTATGTAAGTAGTTAACTTCCAAATGACTTTTATTAACTTCGCGTACTAGTATTCGGAGACTTTCGACTCCATCAACAGGGTTTTTAACCTCGTCTTGAACACCTCCACACACTTATCTTTCTATTATTTGTATTTTTCATGTTATCACCATACTGTAACAATTGTGTGGTCAATAAAATTTTATTATTATATTATAAAATATAAACTATTTGGGAGGCAAGAGACCCACCGTCCAACTCAATACCGCAGAAGTCTGAGGACTATTTAGTATTTACCAAACGCCGTGATGGTATATGAGCTGATAAAAGGATACTGTTTCAGGATTGTAATCACATGTCACATTACTTATATTATTTTGCAGATAACTAATCGTTTAGAATAATTATGTAAAACGACTTAAATTGAGGGGTTCACATGTAAAGCCATATCAATCCTAGAACATCGAAACTGAGAAAACATCATATTTTTATTTCCAATTGAAGTGTTTTTTTATACTAAATCAGCTTTTGAAAATGAATTCACTCGAGGATGGAGATGAATGATGGGTCATTGTATCGATTATATTACAATATGCAACCATAGTACAGTATTTGTGTAAAATGGATCGATTTTCCTTTGCATGTGAACCCTTCATTATTGTAAGCCGCTTAGCACCAAATAGAAGAATGATAATATTATGGCCATTATCATTATTATTTCTCTATAATGAGCTCAACAGGTAGGACTAGGAGTACCTACTGTATAAATGTACACATTGACCTTTTAGACAGGCACACACCACACGTATTCATAGAAATAATTTTCCAATATTATTATTGATAATAAAATATTATTATGCTCTTTCACTCAATAATATCGAATATCCTATATGTATAAAGCAATAAAAATACACATACAATAAAAAAAAACAATGAATATTCTTTAAGTCTGCAACACAAAAGATATTACCCCCTATTCTATATTGATTCAAACTAAAATAAGAACGTTACAAAATTTTATAATCAAGTTCACTTGAACTAAAATTCGTAATCTATATTATGATACAAGTTGCATATAATTCTAAATATGAACAATTTTAGAATTCATAGAATACCAATGCAAACTAACTGAAATTGGAACGTTACTATTTTAGTTAGTGCACACTAAAAATGAAATAGAATCGGGGGTAATATTGTAAAAATGCATACTCCTAATAGACCGTAAAGTTATTTTGAATCAAATTAAGATACTTTTGTAAATGCATATACAATGAGGAACTCTAGGGGAACATGAACGTATCTTTTTAACCAACGCTCGTTTAAAACTGATTGATATGAAATTATATTGGTCGCACTACCAATTTTATCCTTAGAATTTTCTGTCTATATTAAAGGTCATAGGACCTGTCTAGTAGAACACGTATCAAATTTGTGTGTACTTATATATGTACCTACTTATCCTTGTACCATGGACACACCTGTTCCTGTACCTGCCACGTGTGAGGAGTTAAATATTAAAACGAGTTTATCACAAAATAGGAAAAAAATAATACTTAGTTGTGCAGCGGAGTTTCTTCAACAGAACTCTTACGTCTCCCTAAGCTCTTTC
This sequence comes from Athripsodes cinereus, assembly GCA_947579605.1. Classification (NCBI taxonomy): domain Eukaryota; kingdom Metazoa; phylum Arthropoda; class Insecta; order Trichoptera; family Leptoceridae; genus Athripsodes; species Athripsodes cinereus. The sequence goes on from OX388316.1 coordinate 25,623,501, forward strand.
TTGGAAGTTTTCTTGAGTTGACTTCTTCATTTTATTTATTCTTTTTGCACATAATTATTTTAGCAATAATAATGTGACTATCCATCCTGTATGTTTTATTTTTTAGGCACACATAGGACAGCCTGTATGTTCATTACATGTAGTTATTTCACAGGCTACCTCGTTTGTTAAAAATGCCGTTATAAAAATCTATAGATACTTTTTTTATTTTTACACACGTTTGCTTGACGGTGTTCTTTTATTATTTTCTTCATTTACCTATTCTCCATTGTGTTACTCAGGTCAACCTCTCTGTGCCATGAAAATAAAACATTCAGGATGGGTGGCATGGAAGACATTTTTTCAATTTGCTGAACTGTATTGTTAGTAATGTGGTGTTCTCACTTTGGCGAATATCGCTAGGGCACCAAAATATCGCCAGCCATTTGAACCGTGTGAACAAAATGACAGCTAGTCTGAAACGATAAAAACCAGTAGAAACGATATCGTCTCGAGTTGACCACCTTCCAACTTTCTCGGCCGATTGAACGATTTGCACATGCGCAGATATGCGCGGCGTTTGTATCTATGGTAAAAGCTTTATAACCTATAAATTTTATAATGTTTCCCGCTTCGTGACAGCTGTTATCTTTTTTGTTGGTTTGTGGCGTTTGTTTTCTTAAGTAAAAGGCGCCTTATAACCTCTACTATAACATTTTCGACTAAAAATAAACACTTCGCGATCTCCATCTCGACGCCATTTTGAAAACAGTGTCAAAATCAAAGCGCATCTGATAGATCGTTTCTATATCGGTGGACTTGTTTGAACAGGTGTGACGATCAATGGGCGTACGGCGAATTTTGTTTTTTCGCCTGGCGTTATATTTTGAAATTCGGCTGGCGATATTCGCCAAATGTGAACACCCCATAATCCTACGACATTGAGTTAGTTCAACTTTTATATACCCGCATTGTATAATAGCTCACATCAGCATAAATACAGTATTATTTTATCCACATTCTTGCAGAGCCACCAATGGCAAAAGATATTCGATTGTTTAACAATATTTATTTCCCAGAATATACCTAAACATATTCAACATAAAATGGACGCTAAATTTGTAAAAAAGTTAAAACACTTGTAAATGTTTTATTTTCTCTGGGATCGCGTTGGCCAAAAGATGGTCACAGTAAATAGAAAATGATGTACTTTCAATAATGATGTGGAGATGGGTGTATAGATGTTTTGTTTATTTCCTCTTCACGTATGTAGGTACCTGTATAATGTATATACATAGTTTGTAGATTGAGTAGGTACTTATCCAATCCATATAATAATAAATTGTATTATTTTATTATCCGGAGAAGCGGTGGTTTAGTGTAGTGCAGCTACCTCTAGGTCTAGAGTCTAGAGGTTAACAAACTCTTCTCCCAAACCTCTGTGAGCAGTAAGGGAGCCTATATAATAATATATTATATTATTATATTACAGTATTATATTCCCATTCACCTCATCATGATGATGGCTCTAATAGTGATTAGATTAATAGATAGAGATATATTATATAGATGCTAGGTGAGTGTTATAGGACGTGCGGTGTCACATGACAGAGTTGTGATTGTTCTCTAGTTCATCCTAAAATTGGACAGTTGACGTTGACAAATGTGCAAATTTACTTCTGACGTTATTTTTAGGGTGATTTTTTTTCGATTCCCTTGATAAATTTCTCAGCATATATACCATATATTGTGCATTATGTTAGACTGATTACGTTTATTTCTCTGTATTTCTTCTGTATTCGGTTGATCGGTAGGTCTTTTTATTCTTTCTTCTCTATGGTTTTAAAGTAATAGGTCTCTCACTCCTTTCTGCATGTTTTTGGGTATCCTGTTAAAGACATATGTTTAAAATATTTAATATATTCGGTATGCTACCCACCCTGAATGTTTTACCTCTTATTGGCGCTGAGAGGACGACTTGCATGTTTATTATACGTAATTCATTCGCTAGCTACTTCACCTGTGACGAATGCCGTGATGGTGCGAATGAGTGAAAGTCATTAATTTGTCAATATGGTATTTTTTGTACAACACAAAGTTACTACTGTAGTATCATCTTGCAGTTCTGTCGTGATATATCTTGCGTGCTATGATAGTATAATACATATTGTGTTGAATAGGTACTCTGTTTATATATTACGTACTATTTTATCAGGCTATATGTTGGTATATTTTCGATGACCGACGTTGGAGTCTCCCAGCGGGGGGCGCCAACCAGCGGTACTTACCCTGTCACACCGTAACGGGATCATGAGAAACTTTTGATAGCACCTAACCCATATGATGGTACATAAGTACTAATGTGCGCAGTGTATATAAGATTATAGTGAGAATACTTTAAAAAAATATTATAATATTCATTCATTTTATCTCATTACACCTTTTGAAAATCCTTTTAATGTTGTTTTATTTTTCTGTTTTTACACATCATCAACTTGCTCCGCATACATTGCTTGCTCCTCAATCATCATAATATGAAAGCCGCTCAAGAAGATGTCTCATAATAATTTAAGCTTATAAGAGTAACTTAATCATTTACCTGACAGCATACACAAGCTTTCCCTCATTTTTATTTTTCTGTCCTGAGCAACCAATAAAGAAAAAAGAGAGTTAAGAGTAAAAACCCATTTTTCATCCGGGAATTTAGCTTTTGCTTCTAACTTATACAAATGGGGATGGATTGATTCACCTGTGTGCACGCGTGGAATGACACAAACTATTGACTATCTGAAAAACGAGTCTCTCTCACACATATTCCTAGGAGAACTTCAGGGCTTACGCGCTCTTACGGACGCCCAATCCAGTGGCTACAAGATTCGGAAGTCAAGTTGGAAGCGAAGAATGATTGAATTCCGGGAATGGACTTTTAAAAATGTTTGTGACCTGCTACAGGATTAAGAAAATAATTAAAATTATATATTTCCTAGTTTATTAATGCCGCCGACAACACTACCGCCTTCACTATCATTTTATTACTTATGTCTTTTTAACGATCTATAACTTTTACGATCCATTCTTCTCTAGATCTTGGATCCACTTTATTTACGAGGCCGTCGAGTTGATTGCGTTTTTTTTTAGTTTATTTCAGATAGAAGATTTCCAGTTCGTGGTTTTATTATTTAGGTACTACTTATATCTAGTAAACGTTGATGGTATTAAAAAGTTAAATAAAATATAGTAATCTTTTCATTGATACGGATTAAGCGTGATTTAACCAGGCTAAGCAGATTCGTAAGCTTCGACACACTTTACTGCACTTTCTCTTGTCAAGAATTTAGACAATCTGCTGCATTATGAAATAGATACATGTCGATTGTTACATAATTTTCAAAGACGTATTATCTTAAGTTGTCCTCTTGGTGCTAATAAAAAAATAAACATTCAGGATGGGTGGCATACCCCATCGCTGAATTGAAGATGTTAAATGTCACATTCGAAAATTACATCTTTTTCTTGTCCTTATTGGGTTGGCTGCCCATTGAGGCTACTCCTAAACAATTCTTCCAACAGACTATAACAATGTAACTAATGTTTGTTTGTTTCTATTCTTTTCAGATTGTGGGGATTTTGGTGGTGGCCCTGGCAGTATGGATGCTGGTGGACCCTACATTCTATCTCTCCATGACACAGGACGAGTCTCAATACTACATCGGACTGTATGCTCTGCTGGCCAGCGGAGCGCTGCTCATCATAGTGGCTCTCTTGGGATGCTGTGGAGCTATTAGGGAGTCCCAATGCATGCTCATCTCGGTAAACTTTACTTCATTTTATTATGTATGGAATCAACTGCAGTTAGTCTGTCCTTGAGGACAGAGCATTTTGCTGAGAACAGTGGACAAGGAATTAAAAGAGTTGCCCGACTTCTGTCCTCTTCTTTCCTTCCCTCCTCCATCACGGTAATAGAAAGAATGTACCGTGAATAGATCCGTTTATGTATAAACTTAGTATAAGTACCCATTTAATTCACTTGTTGAGTGGGAGTACCTACTTACTTTTCACTTATTTAATCATCATCTGTGTACAGAATATTTTCATTGTTTACACAATTTTTGCCAACTTTCTGTTAATAATATTTATCGAGAGTCAGTTTAAATATTTATCTACTCGTCTTGGTATTGTTCTGTGAATTTAATATTTGCAAAGTTGCGCACCATTGATAAAAAAAATACTCAGTTAATTGTAAATTCGTTAGAATATAGTTAATTTCGTTACTTGTTAAGTTGTTGATTTTTTTAAGTGTTTAATTAGTTTCGGGAATTGAAAATACTATACTATACCCCCACGCCGTATCTCAAGTGGAGTAGGCAGAGAGAACGCAACGCCACGTAGATCTATCCTTATATACTTCTTTTGCTTCTTCTATATTTATACCATATCTCATGCACGTCAATTTCTCTTACTCATCACACGGCCGTCCTTGAGAATTTGATCCACGTCTCCCGGTTCTAGGACGCATTCGTTTTTTCACGTACTAAAAAAATATTAAAGAAGTAATAATAATAATAATAATAATAAAAATCTTTATTGCACAAAAAGACAAACATTATTAAAACACAAACATTGCAGAACCAGACAAATAAATTTGTGCAATGGGCGAGTTTATCGCAGAAGCGCGATATCTTCCAACTAACCCAGAAGTAAGGAGCTAAATTCAAAATAAAAAATTTTGGCGCGGTTATTTCTACTAAGGTTATCCAATAGTATCCAGTTAGAAAATATATATCGACCCATCGTAGTTGTATTATTTTTATTATCTTTCACTGTACACCGTTACAATATATCATGGGGCATCCAGATATGAGCTAGGGGAAGGGTACAGATTATACTTATATAATGATTTATTCCTCTACATAATTGAATTTCATGGCATAATTATGCATTTAAATAATATTGCAATCATTGGGCGAGATGCACTCTCTCACCTCTATATTGCCATATTGATATTTTGGAACGGTACACAGTGAAATAAAATAATAACAAAATACAACTATGATCATCAATATATATTTGGTGCTACTGGATAACCTATTGTAGAAATTGACCCTATATATTTTGTATTAATAAAAATTTACTTTTTATAAAAAAATACAGTGATCACTATATTACCATCAAAGTACATGTTATCCTAATAGGGTGGCAACTCTTTGAAAAATCGTTAGGGGAAAGGAGAACCCCCTCAGAAAAAGTGAGGGACTTAATATAACGAAAAATCACATTGCAAATGAACAATTTTTAGTTTAAGTTAAAAGAATAAAAATTAAGCGCAATTTTAACGGAATTTAGTGAACTCATTCATCGTTAATCGCAAAATATTTGTTTGTAGTGGAGTATTGTTGTCTTAGTGTTTTGTTTGATTTTTTTATAATCATTACGGTATACTCATTTCTGAGGATTATCACAAGTTGTTTAGAGAGTTTTTACCATTTTATTAATAAACGTGGATCAGTTTAGGTAAAAAATCAATCATCAATTGAATCAAAAAAATTATGAAAATTTTCTGTATAAATGTAATAATATTTTTGTTGGTATTTATTTTTTAAAACTCCATTTAAAAAAAATGATTTGATTATTTTAATTATTTATTTTGAGAAAATCTCAACATGTAGAATTCCATACAAATATAAATTTTAAATGACATTAAAAACATTATTGAAAAATTGATAATTTTATTCTGTCAGGAGACTCCAGAAGGGTTTTGTTTTGAAAATATAAATTTGGGTTTTGAAATAAACTACTAAATCCCACTGGGTCCTTTGTAAAGAATGGTTGTCTCACTTTTTTCTGTAAGTTGTCCTGTAAAAAACGGGTATTCGTAAAACTTCATGAATAAGACAGTGAACATATACAAGTCAGTGATGAGGCATGCCTCTTATCCTGAATATCTCATTTTTTTATTGGAATGGAGAGAATAATCTGCGTGTTGTATGCGATTACACGCTGTTAGTCTACTTACTGGCTACCCTTAGACCCAATTTGACTTATGATTCCTTGTTACAGTGCCCATTATTATACATCATGTTCCATATTCTGTCATTACAGTTCTTCTGCATTCTGCTGATTGGAGTTGTGGGCGAGGCTGCTGCCGTGTGGTGGGGTGCAGCACATGGCGGAAGACTGGTGCAGCAAATTCGTACTACAGTGGATACCACCGTGCGACACGAGTATGACGGCCACAACTCACGCACCACTGTCTTTGATGCCATACAAAGGCAGGTAAGAGAAAAAGGGACAATCTTTTTTTAATGCATATTATATTCTAGCCATACAGATTAAAAAATAGATTAGCTCAACCTATTACTATCCTTTGATTGTTATAGCAAGATTGTTAATACGTCAAAAGCCCATCATTTTTATAAAAAGGTATGGTGCAGTCATTTTGACTATATGGCATATAACATATTAATAGAATTGGACTTCTTACTTATTATCAAAAGATACTACCTATTTTTTTTATTAATAAAAGATGTATCTGGGTTTTTATTATAAACCCAAATACGACCTTATACACCTTTCACAGTAAGCTAAAAGCTTGTGTCGTGAACTTGATGAATTTAAAGTCATACAAAGGAGTAAAGTACGTTCCACAGTATTGTTCATTTTTGCTTTTAACATAAAATAGAGTAGGTACCTATGCATAATCTGCCACATTGTTCCATTGAAGTGTCTGTTGAGTAATTTTTTCTCAAGTCTGATGTGGTGTTCACATTTGGCAAATATCGCCAGAAAATCAAAATATCATCAGCCATTTGAACCATGTGAACAAAATGACAGCTAGTCTGAAACGATAAAAACTAGCAAAAACGATATCGTCTCAAGTTGATCACCTTTCAACTTTTTAATTTGGTGGAGCGATTTCAACATGCGTAGATGTGCGCGACGTCCTTAACTATGGTAAAAACTTTATAACCTATAAATTTTATAGTGTTTCCTGCTTTGTGACAGCTGTTATCTTTGTTGTTGGCTTTTGTTTCCTTATTAAAAGGCGCCTTATCACCTCTACTATAACATTTTCGACTAAAAATAAACACTTCGCGATCTCCAACTCGACGTCTACCATTTTGAAAACAACGTCAAAATCAAAGCGCATCTGACAGATCGTTTCTGTATCGGTTGACTGTGTGAACAGGTGTGACGATCAATGGTCGTCTGGCGAATTTTGTTTTTTAAGCAAGCGAAATTTGCCTGGCGATATTCGCCAAATGTGAACACCCCATTATGCAGGTGTAAAAAATCCATTTAAATATGAAAACAGTGTTTTGCATAACCTCGTTAGCAAGAATTCTGCTATAAATGTTTTTTTTTCTTCTGTCCATTTAGTTACAATGTTGCGGAGCTCGTGGTCCCGCTGACTGGGCCGGATCTGACTACAGCAAGAATGGTATCCGTGAAGCTGCCAACTCGGGATCTTTGGCCGGTAATATTGCTGCCGCTGTGGGTACTTCTCTAGATACTATTAGCATTGGTGCCGGCTCTTCTGGAGCAGCTGCATTCCTGTTGCCCGAATCTTGCTGCCGTGTTACAGGGGATCTGTGTGAGGCCAGCAGGAGGACCTTGCTTACTGCTCCATTCAATAATAATATATACAGAGAGGTGAGATAACATTAACAACATATATTTATTTAACTCAATCGCCCTTCAAACTCTTTTTCTGGTAGCTCAGGGCAGAGACCAGTCTCCGCATTTTCAACTTTTCCTACGACATTTCTGGCGCTCTGATGTCGTCGTAGGAATGGTGTATTGTGAAAGAAGAACATCCAGGCTGTGGGAAACCTTGTGCATTGAAGAACTGTAATCTTTTTGGCCAACTATCATTTGACATTTGGTTTATTAATATACTTATCTATCTGTACCATGTCTACACATTTGGAGTAGCTTGTGGACCAACTGCATGTAGTTAACGTGTCATGCCATACCAATAAAATTAAGACATTCAGAATGAGTGGCATATCTCAAGGCTGAACATAAGTTAAATGAATTCTGGCATTAGAAAAGTGTGGAAGACTTACTAATGGTATTAATATGGTTAATGTCATTGTTTCTTCCTCAGGGCTGCGCTGACAAAGTTGTCCAGTATTTGACCAGTAACTGCGATATCTTCATAGGCATCGGAGTCATCATAGCAGCTTTGGAGATCCTCGGCTTGGCGTTTTCTCTCATCCTCTGCTGTGCACTCAACGTTCCTGATAGATACAAAGCATAAACGGAAAGCTCTGCATTCACACGGCCCCCTACAATGTAAAAACATTAAAGATAAATTGAAAGTTGATTACGCTAATTACATTTCACAGAAAAGGTAATACTTTCTGACAAATTACATCCAACATAAAGCACACCACACCCCTGTTTGTGTTTAGAGGTCACTAACGTAACTATAAACATGTTTACTGTAACGTAAAACTAATAATTTTATTACAGTACACCTCAAGTACTAAGACACTTGACAGGAGAGTTTTTTTGTAATTGTGTATTGAAATTATACATACATTGATTATGTTTATACCTTTTTTGTCAAATGATATTAATCACTAATATTAGTTTTTTTTACAGTATAATTTACGTTTTATCTTGTGTGATCTTTTACTTATTTTGTGCTTTACAAGTAGCACATACTGTTTTGTATAATTTTTTTTACAGAATGATTGAAATCTCAAATTTAAATTTTCAATTGTAAGTCATGTTATTGTTGTGTGAAATTTAAATCCAAACGTAAGCTGAATTATAATATTATTCCAGTAATTGATTACGTGATGTTACGTTACATGTCTTCAAGAGTCTTTATTGATGTGTTCAAATTATATACAAACTTTATATAGATTTACAAAAATTGTATTATCTCTCTCAATGTAGATGCACCCAAATGTATTCACAAAATAACACTTTCAAAACCGACTAATTTAAAAATTAATCGAACTTAGTTTTTATGTAATACAAATAAAAGTCATTTGTAATACATGTCGTCTATAACTGTTACCATTGTATATGTTAAGCGTAAATATTAACACTTGTAATTATTGCTACATTGAACTGTAATACTTGTAATTATTGTTTCATTGAAGTGTAACACTTGTAATTATTGCTACACTGAAGCGTAACACTTGTAATTATTACTTCATTGAAGTGTAACATTTGTAATTATTGCTTCATTGAAGTGTAACACTTGTAATCTTCTTTATAATAACTATCATATCCTGTGTTATATTGAAATGTAATATAACGTAACATTTGTAATTATTCACATACATATGAATTTAACAGACATTAATCTATTTTTGTATTGGTTTATAAATACCATTGTACACTTGTTTCAATTTGAAATTTAGTGTACCTACATCTACTGTATGAAATCAAATTGCAGCTTTTGAATATTTGTGTTTAAAATTAGATTTGTGTTCTGTTCTTTTGTACTTTACGTAAGCGTAAGATTTATAGTTTTGTGTAAATAATTTAATTATTAAATATATTTTTTTTATTTGACATTTAAAGGCGAATATGATTTATTTTTTGTTTTGTTTTTCGCGTGGTGTAAAAGACAAATTGTATTAAGGGATTATATTTTTTACGCTTTATTATTTAATCTACTCATTTATTTGTCACGTAAGCACGCTGAACGAAATGTGCACTGTGCTTAGTTTTTTTTTCAATCTCGGCAAAATAATTTGGAAAAAAGGAATATTTGATGCACTGCAAAAATTACGATGTGTAATTTTTGAATTTATACATTCTTTCAAGATGACTAAACCATCTACACATACCTAATATGTTTTATCAAAAAAAATAATCAAACAATAATCCAGTGTTTCTTCTTCGCCAATATTTTTTCTGTTTGGGGTCACCAAAAAGAAATTATGCACTTGACTCAAAATGATTTACAAGAGTGTATATTTTCATTCTTCCGAAAATTTTAATATATAGAATTAAATTGCGTTAAATAATACCTGTTAGTTCATATTCTTTAATAGAATACTGGAAATTTTACAGAAAAGAGAGGGAGACATATTCTTTTTACCGTGTACTCCACGGGGTTCCAAAATATTTTGCCGTCATTTTCTTGAATATTGTTACAAACTATGTTAAGTTAAAAGTAATTATATTAATATAATGAAAATATTTTGTATGGAGCATATTATTTTCTTTAATAAGTATATTGTAGTAACATAAGGCAAATGCATTTACCTACCATTATTATCATTAATTTATTTACTTATTGCTATACTTATTTATTAATAATAAAATAAATCAAAATATTTTATACAAATAAACAAATGTTATTAAATTATAAAAAGCAAACAGTTTATTATTTATTTATTATGTTTTTGTAACAATTTATTGTTTAAATAGAAATATAATAATATTTTTTATATGATTATTATTTTGTGGTGTTAGCTTTTCTTCTTTTTATGTGATATCAGAAATGAGTTGAAAAAATTGTCTTGGATTGAAATTTGTAGCGTTTAAAATTGACAAGATCTTGTATTGAGTCACGACAAGACTGGTTTTTCTTTTCTGCTCTTCCCTGTCTCCTGCGACTCTTCAGTTTTACACTGCAGTGCATGTCCTCCACCATTTGATCTTTGTAGATATGTCTTGGTCGACCTCTGTTATTTGTGGTTTCAGTCATATCCTCAGCAAAGGTAATGAGCAGGCTTGGGTGCTTGATATTGCGGTCTGTCGAGATATTCCTTCCTGGAAACTTTTGGCAATCCAGTGGGATTGAATGGGCATATTTTTTTTTTGATATTTGTAAATGGCGTAAGCCGTATGTTTGGTTGAATAAATAAATAAATATTACTGAAATTATAGCAGAACATACACCATCTTGTAAATGTCCTCTAATACTTTCAACTTATTTCTATGTCACTATCTCAAAATAACGTACAAAAGATATTTATATTCTTACATAATTTTCTTTCACGATGTCGTATTTTTTTTGTTAGTTATTTATGTACAACAAATGCTTCTGTTACCTGTGTAATTTAGAATGTAAGGATTTTTTTTCTCATTTATTTACATATTATAAGTATTTTATACCGAACACATCAAATTTAGTTTTTTTTCGTTTGCTGTTTAAAACGGGATACGCAAGGTATTGATAACAAAGTATATATATTTTCATTAGTAGATAATATTTGATATGGGATGGGCAGCTTCTAAAATAGAATGGGGCCAAATGGAATGTTCATCGGAATGAAGGAAAAAAAATGTTGTTACTTAAAAATTTATTTGGCTTTTTATGTAATTATATTTTTTCCATTTAAACAATTAATTGAGATTTGAATATCATACACTACGAATTTAAAATAAAATAGACTTCATCTGAAATAATATATTATACTATGTAAAGTTTTAAGTCATTTTAAATTGTAATCCCAAATATTTGGTATTGATTGATGGTTTCGGTATTTAGTTTGAATTGTTTAAGTATAATTATGTCATTAAATTTAGTATAAAATTACATATACAATACTCTTTATGTGTTAGATATTTGATGTTGTAGTATGTACTCAATTACAATATGATAATACGCCAATACCGATTTATCTTAACTTGCCATTTTTTTTTCTTGTTGCGAGCGATTGAATCTCAGTCCATATTTTACATTTAATCTCATAAGAGTAATTATTATTATCATAGATTGGTGTAGAAATTATTGAATAATTTATTTAGCTCCTTGTCATCCAACGATGTACCAACATTCCCATTAGCCTATGTGTTTGCCTTTGTCCATTTATTTTAATACTTTGAACAAATAAAATTATATTTATTAATATAAGTATTATTGTAAAAAAATCTTTCCATTGTTTAATAATTATTTAGTGCCAAATATTTTTGATATAACTTTTCGATCTTAACTCGATGATACGAGCACTGCTGGGCTCGTTTTTTTTATTAAATTGTCATGATGAATTTATTAAGATATTATAATAAATATATTATATTACATTTAGAATTGGCACCATTTGAATTTTCATCATTTTCAATATTAACGTAAAATTCAAATCATACTTTATAATATAAATTTTTCACAAAATTTGTTGATGATTGATGAATACCGAATATTTGATGATGTCGGTATTCGGTATTATTTTTTTAATACCAACTTCATTAACTCAATATAAATTATGTTTACAAATGAGTATCCGTACCAATATAATTATGTTCATTATTAACACTAGGTAATCATATTATTAAATCTCAATGTTGTATTGATGTTTTAAGATTTAGATAACTAAGAATGCTTAATTACACGTTACGCTAATTTATTTAAAAACATTTACCATATTATTATGTATGTCATACTTGTGAATATTATACATTATTGTTTAGTTCTTGTATTAGTTTTTTTATTAACTGAGTGTACTGGAAATGTATTCAGTCTATGAATACCGTATCCAACAAAACTCAACAATTTATTCTTTAATGCACAAATTTGTACAATAACTGTAATCGAGCACAACTGATCACTATTCTGTGTATAAAAATCAATATTTGAGAAAAATAATTTGTTTCATAATTAAATGTTATTGATGTCCCACAACAATTTTTTTTTAGGTTTATTTGTTTCGGTATTGAACAAGGCAAAAGTTAAGAATATTATTATTTCTATCTATCTTAAATTCATCTTGATTTTTGGTTCAATCATTTTAGATAAACAAAGTGTTGTTTTTTGGTGATATTTAATCACATTTTTTTTTCACAATGTCTCAAATCATCTAACCCCTTAACTGGAGTTTTTTTTTTACGAATCTAATCATAAAGATGTATTTTTTTTATATACATAGATAGTGTTAAAAATATGTGTGATTATATTTATCATTATTATTATAAATTTCATTGAATATAATAATATATTGATGTTTGTGTCTGTATGTACAACGCAGCTGTGTATAAGTGTGCGTTTATTAGTTTATAAACATAATATTATTATTTTATTATGAAAGTTTATCTTTAAACATTACTTGCTTAGATAAACAAACATTTTTCAGAAACAACGCTGACTAATGTCGCTCATTCTTGCAAATTGCTGCTCTTGTGTTTTTATCGTAATAATCTGGTATGTCAACAGAGCACATAATGTAAACATACACACCTACATGTTAATATACAAATGAAGTCATGTAGGGAATAAAGTATACTAGAAATGTCAATATGATATTAAGTCAGTTTTTTTCACATATCAAATTGCATAGGCATCAATTCAGTTAATTTTCAGAGGGTTTGCGCTTGTATGCAGAAAAATTATAGTAAAGATTTTTCAATGTAACTTCATCTTGACAAAAAGGACATTTTTAAATTGTCTATCGAGAGTACTTTTTTTTTAAATGGAGGTTCTATTTTAATCGATATATTTAGGTATATTAATATTATTATATTTAATTATAATAACAATAACCCTTTACTATGTGCTGCATACTCGTGATGTCCCCAGATATATTTATGTATCTTATAATTATATGTATGTTTCATAATTATTATATATGTAACAAGAGATATTATATTATTAAATGTATTATTATAATTAGCATTGCTCTATGTTCAATGTTACTACAGATTCATACAGAATAAATCACTTACCAAAGAATATTCAACTCTTTTTGTTTTATTTGTGTCCCCTGGAACGTAGGAAACAGCGATGCTGATAAAACTCGTTTGAGTTGGAAGATTATCATAGTACCATGATAAAAACTCTTTATGATATAATAAGCAGATCAATCAGAATAAACCGTAACCTAATCTCGAATGAACTGTCATTAGAGACATTTAAAAAAGTTGTAGAGATATTATAAAAAAATTTTTAACAGACAGTCTGAATTAACTATTGTCAAAGACAATTTAACTATTAAAAAAAAAATAGCTTGAGTTTCTGTTTATTTGTTACATGAATTAAAATACCCTATTGCGATTTCAGTGTTCTCACACCACTTAAAAAGCTCGTCAATGGTGTAAGAACACTGAAATCGCGATAGCGTATTTTAAATTCATGAAACAAATAAACATAGAAATTCAGGTATAATTTTTTTTAAATGTCTAAAAATTGTTACATAGTCAAAAAATGTGAAACAATTTAACTAATTTGTTACCACATATCTGGATACGCTCTTACAGACAACCTCCGAGTCATGGAACACATACAAAATGTCCTCTCTGAACCATGAAAACGTGAGTCAAATAAAGCTTTCGCTTGAGACTAGAGCCCACTCATACGGGAGGCACGTCATAAAAAAAGAGAAGGAAGTGTAAAGAGAATAAAAAAATACAATATTATTTACTTTTATACTTAACATAAAAAAATTATACAACATAACAATTTGGTACGGCTTCAAGACAATATGTATTATATTAAGGACTAGAAAAAAGGAAATATTAACTAGAAGGAACAAATTAAATGCTAGTAGTAAAAAAAGTAAGGGAAATCATGGCACGAAGAATTAATGTACATTTTATTAAATGTCTTTTTTACAAATCACCTTTAATATTCTGCACCTGTGCGCTAGTTGATTAAGAAATATTTGAGCCCTTAATTACAATATGTATGTTTTGAAACTGTACCAAATATAATAAAATCATTTATATGACTGAACAAATAAATTAGAATAATAAACATTATATCCTTGGGTAAAGAAAACATCAAATAAATAACAAAAGAACATCTATAACTTTCATGACAAATGAATTTTTTTGTGAAAATTCTCTAAAATATATTTCAATAAAGTGACTCACCCTCTGTATAGATGTACGTAAGGTTAAAGTTTTGTACTACAATGTATATAGTACTTTCAAACATTTTTAATCTCCGATATTTGTATATTTTGTATACTATTTTAGTTTCATATTCATATAAACACCTTTTGCCTTCATCTATCCAAAACAGCAATTAAAAAAAAAACAATAAAATGCATCCATCCACTGACATCTTTAATTGAAAATACTATTGAAAAAGATGTTAACCCTCTGCGTATCAAATTAAATTGGAGAATCTGGGATATATCTGGGTTTTGTTATAAACCCAAATACAACCTTATACACAACCTTTGTTCAATAAATATGTATAAACTTTTGTGATTTATGGTAAAATAAAATTAAATACCTCTTTACCATTTTTGACAAGTTTAAAAGTCTGTGAAGTTGAAGCTGATATTTTTTATTCACTAATATTATAACAAAAATAAACAACAAAATATTAAAAAAAATGCGGATGTATAAAATGATGATGAATTCTAATCACAAGTTGTAAATATGGAGATAGAACCGAAAAATAAAAGCCAAAAAAAAAATTGGAAATAAAATAACAATTTCATTAGTGACTTCAACAGAAAAATTTTTTTATTCCACCTTATTTATAACTAACCTTTCTTGATAATTTCAGTATAAACTACAAATTATTTTTTAACTAGGTGAACTTTAATTAGTGAAATTCTTCACGTGCCTGTAAAGGCACATTGTTAGTGAGAAGGTTAAACAATTATTAAAATGGCTTGAAAAACTCAAGATACCTGTTCATTATCATGAAAATTATAGATTATATACAAAAAATCAACCTTACACAAACAAGTCTTTAAATAAAGAGATGTTAGTTGAAAGTTGATTTTACAATAAAAATCACTGGGTAAATTAAATATATCTCAAAGTTAGTAAGTATAGGTTATTGCAAATGATCAAAGAGTGTTTTTTTTCCATTACATTTAACACACTGTTATCTTTTCAAAGAACTGATACAGTATAAAGGATAATTATTCCGATAAACTCTTGCATCAACTCCTTGGTCATTTGATCAAAAACTATAATTTTTGAGTTGATAATAAACAACAAACTTTGTAGAGATGAGCTGTCTAATTATTTTTTGTTTAAATTCCATAGCTACAAGTCAATGCTAGCTAACAAACTGTGAATATTTATGCAACAATGAAATATTGAACCGTGAATAAACGTAAATGTGGTGTACAATGTATAAACAAGCTTGGTCATAGTTGTTATTTGAATAATATACATTATAAGGAAACAATTTGAATAAACTGTTACAAGAAACAAGTTGAATAAACTGTTACAAGAAACAAATTGAATAAACTGTTACCAGAAATAATTTGAATAAACTGTTACCAGAAATAATTTGAATAAACTGTTACCATAATAATATGATAATCTGAATAAACTTTTGCAGTACAACAATTGATAATAATTTATTTATTTTAAGTACAAAAATAGACTTCCTTCCAATATGAATAGATTTTATAAATATATTTTGAATATAGAACTGAATTTTTACTTATATAATATTTATTATTCATATAATACTCTTAATTATAAACGAGAATCGGAATGAAGTACAATGGCAGATTATTTAATCACATTAATCAACTAAAATTTATAATCCGAGGAGGCATCTACAAAGAAAAGATCTCCCATTCTTTTCTATTGGTTACCCCAGTTGTAGGAAAGTTCATTCGTCCATACGATCACAGATGCATGAGTGCCATTAATTCAATTTTTAAAAAATCATTTAAATTATGTAGTAGATCAGTTTTGATAATGTAATATAAACAATTAAAAAAAAATCACAAATACAAATTGGTTAAGAGTTAATCCACTTTCGGTCATTACTACATCATTCCGATTCCCCTGTTAGACATCAAACAATATTTATTACACAGCAGTGCTCAAGACACAATCACATACATCGAGATAATTCAAAATTTATATTAAGATCCAAAATAATCACACTACTAAAAATTACTCTACATCTTACTAAAATCAAATTTTATAACATCGAATGGACAAAAATGATAGTGATATAAAAAATTAAAATCTAATACTTTGTCTAGATGCGTTTTCAATATGAGACATATAAGGTAGTATAAATTTGACAGGCTTGTAAATAAAGTATATTACGACATTAAAAATATTGTGCAACTATTTGTTTCAGCATAATATCACTAAACAAAGATTAAATTTTGTCATTTGACTCAAAAGTTTGTATAAAAAATGATTTAAATATCGTCATAAGCAGTAAAATCCAAAGCTGTCAAATTTTTGTCAAATTCACATGGTTAACTTTGATAGTGCACAATAATTTGGTTTCATGAAATTTCAAGAAAATACCAATTTTTGTAGTATTTTCTTGAAATTTAAAAGTAATTTAAATTATTTATTAATTCAAAAAACCCTTTTATCCAGATATTTAAAACGATTGTCCAATTAAAATGATTACAAGAAGCAATATAATGTGATTGACAAAATACAATACAATCAGATCATATAAATCAAAATATTACAAAGACAAAACACCATAATTGATAAACTGTAAGCATATATGAATGATTTTTTTAAAAGGACGCAGAGTGCGTATGATATGATGAGAGACATATCCCACTAGGCAATGGAACTTTTGAAGAAAACTAACAGTCGACGACTGCTCCCATATTAAAATTGTGTCTAATAAATCGAGTTATTTGGAAGATCATTTTCAAACCTTTATGTGATAAATTCACACACTGCATTAATTACATTTCTATTTTATTTCGCAGTATAGGCACAAAACACACAATAAATATATATTTAGGTGCATATAATGAAATGTTATGTTTATAACCATTCTGGTACCGTCACTTACTTATGCAAGCGAGACATGGACGTGGTTGAAGAAGGACGAAAGTGGAATAAATGCAGTAGAGATCCGATCGTTGAGAAGAATGGTTGGTAAAACGCTGCGTGATAGAGTGAAGAATGAGGATATTAGAAGAATGAGCGGATGCAAGAAGAGTGTTGTGGACAGAATGCGCGTGAATAAACTACGGTGGTTTGGGCATGTTGAACGAATGAACGAGGTAAGAATGACAAAGAGGATATACTTATCTGAAAGAAAGGGTGTGAGGAAACGCGGGCGTCCGAGAACCACATGGCTTGATCACGTGGATCAAATTCTCAAGGACGGCCGCGTGTTGAGTAAGAGAAACCGACGTGCGTGTATGAGGAACTGTATGAATGTGGAGGAAGCGAAGGAAGTGTGTAAAGATAGATCTGTTTGGCGTTCCGTTCTCTCTGCCTACCCCACTTGGGACACGGCGTGAGGGTATAGTATAGTAGTTTATACTCTGTGTTATTGTTTTATTTTAATGCATAAGAAGTTATATTTATAATTTATTTTCACTTAATTTGTAATGGTAACGATTTAAAAACCTATATTAAGTTTATTAATCTGTACAAACCAAAAATTACTAGTTTTATTCCAAATATTTTAAACCTTATAGTTTTTTTTTAACTGGATAACTATATTCTCACTGATATAATAAAATAATACTTTGATTTTAAAATTTATTTTAAAAGTAAAGAATAAAATATAGAAAAGCACCATAACATTTTGCTATGTATAAGTTTTTTTGTTAATATTATTTACATTTATATGATAAATAAAAGAAAATGAGACATTGAAAATAAAAGAACAATTTCAAATTTAAATGTTCGTAAATGGAACAAGGAATAATAAAAATTGTAATGAGTAAAAATAATCAAATATGGCATCTTGAATTGGAATTTTGGTCAAAATATTGGCACAAAAATGATTTTTATAGTGTGGCAACTTTTACGCAATCATCAAATATCTTCAGCATAATGCGTGCTCGTTAAGTTTTGAAAATATTTTACAATATTTCAATAGAAATGTTATGCACCATATAGAAAAAAAGAAGCCCTAGAAAGGAAATAATAAAAATCAACCATATCAAAACATAAATGACTCAAATAGAATTATATTCAAAATAATATAATATTTTTTTTGTGTTGCCAGTAAACGGTAATAAAAAATCATAAAGGTTAAATATGATAGTGAAAAATATAATTAAATGCTCGAAAAAAATGCTCACTGGACAACAGTTTTCAACCAATGAATAAATAAATTGACTAATATAGGAATATAAGTGACTGGATTATAAGGTTATCTGAAATATGTTTGTTTCAACAAATTTTGTTTCTCTGTTTATAGACATTCTGAAGAATATATTAAATTGGCATTTCATTCTCTCTATCTACCCCATGAGGGATGCGACGTGAGATATAAATAACTACAACGCAACTAGATTAAACGGCGTGAAATATATAGGGAAAAATATTTTCAGCCACCTTAAAAAACCAAGAGACGGTATGAAGTTAAAATACCAACTTTATAAAACAAAAAAAAAGTAGAAAACATTAAAATATTTTTAATGGACTTTAAAGAAGGAAACAGTATGTTGGTAGTATGTTTAAACATGTTATTAATACAATAATAATAAATAATTCTAGTAAATAATAAACAAACTATATACAGAGTATAACTAACAAAAGGAGGTAAATATTGTTATGATAAAATAAATATGACAATACAACTGACTAGTTTGGTACATACATACATACATCATATTATTTGTGTTAATACATAATATATATAACATAAATTTATGTAGGACAATAATACATATACAATATTTAAAGTTTTGCTATAGCCACTTGAATGAATGTAATGTGAATACATATCAAAAGATAAAGCGTTCCGTGACTACCTTATCGCATTTAGCTATTTTTTTCACACATCTTGTCAATACAGATAACAAAAATTAATATTTAGTGTTTGCATATTTAAATGTTTCAGAGATTGGTTGACTGTCTTTTCTTTAACAAACAATTTTATGTGATGCATTGCAAAGTAATAATCAAGTTTCAGAAAAGAATATTTCTTTTACTTATTCCTTTAAGTTTCTAAGTGTCCTAAAACAGGAGGGAGTTTTAACATATTTGATTGAATGATGAGACTGAATCCTGAAAGTTGTTACTTATTATACTTAAAAATAGTCCAATTAGTTAATTGAAATAGGTATTGTTTGAAGATAGTCTAATAAAGAGCCTACAAACCAAATATTTTCAAGTTAAAGTTACAAGATATAAGAAAATGGAGATGTAAGTAATCTATCAATAGATAAATTGATATAGCGAAATGAAAAATAGCAGTTACAAGTTTATAATCTCCTAAAAACTGTTAGGAAACAAAACATTAATAATTACAATATAAATGTACTTAGCTATAATAGGATTGATAATTATTTAATCAATAAGTGATTTAGAAAAATAACTTTAGTTTCCAATATCATTTTTATAGTAGGTACAATAGAATTTGTCAATAATACGTCATATTATGATCAAGCGAAGACTCACCCACAATAATGAAATTATTATAAGAAGTGAGAGAATATACATTTATTTTAAAATTAAACCTTATTTACTTAGGAATGGGGTGAATGTGAAAGACGGAAGGCATTCTATCCCCTAGCTTATTGTATTTAGGAAATTTCATTTTTACGTTTTTCATTTAATTTCATTTTCATGTTGTGCCTGTTGGTATATGATTGTAAAATAAATAAAATAAAAAAGATATGTTGAGAGATTCATGAAAATATCACTGAGTGTTTGTGATAAAAAAAAATCACATCAAATGGTATGAATAAAACGGAAATGAATAATTACATCAAATGCACAGGGCACAAAAGACAATGGTTGCTAAAAGAGTGACATAACAACTATATTTGTTTGAAAGGAGCAAGTGGACAAATCCATGTACAGTAGTCAGTAGAGTCCAAAAACTAATAAAATTTGGACTGATTTCCATACTAACCTTGATCAACTATTTTTAACACAAATTTCATAGCATTTGATTAGTTTTGAAAATGCAATTTTTGGTTTTGTCCACTTTCGATCTCAAATAGAGTAAAAATTGGAAATGGTTTGATTGATGATAGAGATATAATCCCTGCATAAATGCAGAACTATCCAAAGTATTTTTGGGTGATTTTTCACTGGAGAAGTTTAAAGTTTTGTTTTTGTAATAAAAATAATAATATTAAAAATATCTAAAGCAAATTTTGACAAACTTTATTATATACCTACGAATGTCATTACTCTCATTCATTAAATTATATTGTATCATTTCTTATTTCTTCATACTTAATTCATCTTGACCAAAATTTAAACTTAGGACAGTTCTGCATTACGGTAACGTAATGACAAACATGAAAACGAAGAAAATCATAGCACTTTAAATGCATTGTGTGTTGAGACATATAGAAATATAGTGATAATAAATCACCACTTTGAAATACTTATTATGATTGGTATGTAAAATGATACACATTGTCATCAATGTACAGTAAAGAATAATAAATATAAACCTATATTATTGGTGAGTCTTCAAATATCTCTGAACGATTGTAACAATAAATATAATATACAGTTTTAATAGTCAATAAATCTTCACAAAAAATCATTTAACATTGTTCCCACATATTGTAGTACATAGTATCATGTAATTATAACAAATATATATTTTTACGAATCGTAAATATTATACAAAGTTTTGGGACAACCATGAATACTGCCGATGAATTGACAAAAATATTTTGATATAGGCATGTTTGGAGTCGGTAAACATTCAGAGCTACCAATATGCATCAAAACTACCATTTTTTTGTAATGATAATAAAAATATTTTACGTAATTACGTTTGTGTGAAATATATACAAATAGATAAAGGAATAATATAAATTGTTAAATTTTATTTGCTTTAACAATCATGTATAGCAAATGCTTTACTTTCTTTAAGATGATTATGGGTTCGAAGTAAACCTAAATGCACTTCACTCACAGTTAGTAATAAAATGTTTAAAAACATTTGTGCACATATTCACAACACAGTTTTTAAGCCAACAGGTAGTTTTCAAAATGAATATTGTTATGTATTAAATGTAAAAATAATATTACTCAACAGACAACTCATCTACACAACCAACAGATAATGCAAACTCCCTTTAGTGTGAAACAGCAAAAGTGTCACGATGCTTACAAATCGTCTTAGGCTGGTTCAAGTGCACTTTGCCCATGGCACGTTCACCGATCCCAACAAATAATAGGGGTTCGCACAATCTGTTAGTTGTGCATAGGAGATTTTTTTTAATATCTTCACTCAAGGTGTGAAAAAGTTCAGTAAAATATGAAAATACTGTTTAATATTGAGTAAATTCTCGAACATTTAGCAGGTGGGCATATACTTTGTAAATAGCTCAAAGTTTTGATTTATCTACAATAAAATGGACAGAAAATGTAGATGAACTATAAAACATAATTGCAGATGACAGAAAATGCAGATGAACTATAAAACATGATTGCAGATGAACTATAAAACATGATTGCAGATGACAGAAAATGCAGATGAACTATAAAACATGATTGCAGATGAACTATAAAACATGATTGCAGATGACAGAAAATGCAGATGAACTATAAAACATGATTGAAATATGTTTCTAGTACCTAATTTAATAACGAAAAACACTACACATATGGAACAAAATGCAAAGTACACGTAAATACTTAAATAACGTAATTCTAAATAATCCTTATGTAAATTTGTGCATAAGATCATTTATGACTAAGCTGCAATTTTTAATATCCTTGACACGAGTAACTCCAAAATATATACACACAACTAATATAAAATAAATACACAAAACATTAATACAATCAAACAGATCCCGAGTACATTCACAACTATTTCTAATTAAAGATATCGCTAAATAAGCTTACGTGTTGGACAGACAAAAGTATAATGAAATCATTTTGTCATTACAATATAAAATATGTTGGTGATAAATATATTTTGGAGTTGTCATGTGATAACAAATGTCCAATTCAGTAAATTGATTTTCATTTTCCAAATAATCCATAACAATAATAAGACACGCCGCAGTACGCTCGAGCTCAGTATGTTTAAGCATTTTCGCGTGAGTATGAATAGTTTCAATAAATATCTCAAAATATCATAATACGAGTAAGCTGCTTTCAAAAATGCAAGCTAAACTTGTTTAAAGTTTATGATTCAATTTTTACTTTTATAACGATTCACCAAATTTGAAATTGCGTCTGTAAGAAACTTTGGGCAACAAATAATATTTTAGTATACGCACAGTGCGAACTTACTATTTGAATTAACCATAAGTTAATTTTTCAAAATTGGGAACTGCTTTTCTATCAACAGTTTTAACAATGTGATTTTAACACCAATTTATCTACGAATGTTTATTTCAACAAGAATGTTTATTTGGTACAAGTGTGAACAGTATGAAAGGGATAAAAGACAAGGATGGATGTGTGTTAGTGAATGATGAATGTGTGTTACGGAGATGGAAGGAGTATTTCGAAGATCTGTTTGAATGTGATGGTACAAATGAGAATGAGTATGACGACATTGAAAGCAGTGTGAATGAAAACGATATGATAAGACATGAATGAGATTATGAATGCATTAAAAAAAGCGAAGTGCGGTAAAGCTGTAGGGTATGATTGTGTTGCCGTTGAGCTCATCAAGTCTGGTGGACCGGGGGCTCTCGCGTGGTGCTTGGAGCTTTTCAACGATTGTTGGAGAGAAGGCGTCACACCAGAGGATTGGAGGAGGGCTATCATCTGCCCCCTGTACAAAGGGAAAGGCTCTAGACTTGAATGCGGGAGTTATCGGGCTATTAGCTTGCTGAGCTCAATAGGGAAATTGTATGGTAGAATTTTGATTGAGAGAGTACGAAAGATAACTGAGTGTAAGATATGGGATGCACAAGGAGCGTTTTTGAATGGCAGAGGGTGCACCGATCAGATCTTCTCCCTGCGAATGGTTATAGAGAAGTTTCTGGGTAAACACCAGAGGCTTTTTTGTGCGTTCGTGGACTTGGAGAAAGCATATGATCGAGTGGACCGGGAAAGGTTGTGGCGCGTGTTGTCGGAGTATGGGGTGAGCAGCCGGTTGATACGCGCAATCTCTTCACTTTACGTGGGAAGCTCCGCTTGCGTGAGGGTAAATAACACTCTCTCGGAGTGGTTTGTCCTCACCAAGGGAGTAAAGCAAGGTTGTGTCATGTCTCCGTGGCTGTTCAACCTATTCTTCGACTACTGTATGCGACCTGTGAAAGAGATGGATGTTGGTGTCGAGCTGAATGGGTTTCGGGTGAATGCATTGATGTACGCAGATGATTTGGTGTTAATGGCTGAGAGTGAAAGGGACTTACAAGAGATTGTTACGTGTGTGTATGATAGTTGCAATTTGAATGGTTTGAAAATGAATGTTATGAAGACGAAAGTTCTAGTGTTTGAAAGAGAGGATGAAAAAACGATTTGCGAGATCAAAGTTGGTGACGAATGTTTGGAGCAAGTAAGTGAGTATGTATATTTGGGAAGTATGTTTGCGAGGGATGGAAGATGCGATAGGGACATTGAAAGAAGGAAAGTGGCCGGTGCTAGAGTGAACGGTGCACTTCGACCCATTGTCAGCAATGGCAATGTGTCGAACATGGCTAAAATGCTGGTGCACAATACCATTCTGGTACCGTCACTTACGTATGCAAGTGAGACATGGACGTGGCTGAAGAAGGACGAAAGTGGAATAAATGCAGTGGAGATGCGATCGTTGAGAAGAATGGTTGGTAAAACGCTGCGTGATAGAGTGAAGAATGAGGATATTAGAAGAATGAGCGGATGCAAGAAGAGTGTTGTGGACAGAATGCGCGTGAATAAACTACGGTGGTTTGGACACGTTGAACGAATGAACGAAGTAAGAATGACAAAGAGGATATACTTGTCTGAAAGAAAAGGTGTGAGGAAGCGCGGACGTCCGAGAACCACGTGGCTTGATCACGTGGATCAAATTCTTAAGGACGGCCGCGTGTTGAGTAAGAGGAATCGACGTGCGTGTATGAGAAACTGTATGAATGTGGAGGAAGCGAAGGAAGTGTGTAAAGATAGATCTGTGTGGCGTTCCGTTCTCTCTGCCTACCCCACTTGGGATACGGCGTGAGGGTATAGTATAGTATAGTATAGTTATTTCAAATGTCAAATTTTACGGTTGATTTGTGAAAATACATTCAACTAGACTCTACCACAAATACTCTGCATGAATCACGACAATCAAATGTGACGGAAACATATATCCAATCTAAGAGTCTTCATTTATCAGACTAGCGTGACTCATTGACACAGCAGTCCCAGACACGTGATACTTGAAATATTTATTCTTCAACCATTGCCCGAACAAATACACAAACATACAACTGGCCAAGAAGAGAACTGCACACACAACGTAAGCTGCAATATTTAACAAACTTATCCTTACTACCTCAGTGTGTGAACAATGTGAGAAGTATCCCATTTCATCTTCCATTTCTTCTTCAGCCGTGTACGGACCTTCGATCGAAACTGGTGGACCGCAATCTGATTTTAAAAAGCCGACTGTCCGCGCTGTTCTGTTGAATATGACTTGGAATCCTTCGAGTGCTACAACACCCAGTATTGTTCCCGTTTCAAATGGTTCCACAGAGAATTTGTAACAATACTTCTTATCACCAGCGTCTTTGTCATTAAATACTTGACGGATGTACGACTGAAATATAAGAAAAAAACCATAAATCTTCTATATTCATTCATCTACAATGATAAGTTGAAATAAAAACAAATAGTTACAAATGTGCTGTTTTCAAAGGATAATGTAACACTCGTTTCATAACTGCAAAATTTCTGAAACTGGCCTTGCAGACAACAAAATTTTATGTTAGATCCTTATTGGATTATAAAAAATTCCACACAAAATTGGCAGTCAGCCTATGAAAACAAAATGGTAGACCAACGGGAATGTAATGATAGACCATTATTAACAACTCTCAGCTGTACCAACATCTTTTTATGAGGAAAAATTAACAAATTGTTAAATAAAATTGAAATTTATTATAAATTTAAAACTTACCGATCCTGGTATATTGATTCTGAAATACTTATTTGGTTCACTGGCCAGATCTATGCTAATATTGGGCATTCCGTACCAATCCTGCATACTAGACCAACATAATGTCTTTTGTTTGTACCAAAACTCGTCCGGCAGATTCCATTCCTCAATCTCGTAACTCCTAGTGATGTTCAACTTGGTGTCTTTGTTTAAAATAACCTTACTTCTATTCACCATCCGTCCTCGCTTGGACAGCGGTATCAATGTTTCAACAAATGTTTTAAATACATCGTTTGGCAATCTGATATTTGTGGTGCCACTGTCTATGATAGATTTGTCTGTGTTTAAATTCCGACAGGATATGGGCACACGTATGCGGCCTATGAATAGAGATGTGATGATCACTTCGTAGAACCATTCTCTGACTATCTTTGCAGTCTGAATTCCGGGATAAGGCTGTTTCATGTTATCTGAAAATGTAATATAACATTTTTTACAAAAAAATGCCTTGTGTGTCCACTTTATATAAATCTTATCTGTACTACGAGAAAGTAAAGACATGAAAATTAGTCACTGTAGAGTGTGAACTTAATACAATCACATGTCAATATGTGCTCAAAATTTAAAGATAATTAATTAATTCTTAATTAATTATTAATAATTAATTCTCAAGAAATTTAATTTATTTTTCATTTTACATATGAATCTTATAGTATCAATAACAGCAATCTGCTTTTTGACAAATTTATGATAAACTGAGAAAAATTTAAGAGCTGTATTTGAAAACAAATTACTATTTTAAATTAACATTTTCATATAATATTGATGTTTTTTGACAACAATCGAATATCTTATAGTGAGTAGTTTTAGAACTTGAACATATCCTTGTTAAGTCAATTTTCACAAAATTGATAGATTGCTGTTTTTGATACTAAACGACTCATATATAATGACATTGTAATTCAATGTGTTATTGATACAACAATATAACCATGAAAAAGTAGATAATATTTAAGTAATTGTCCTATATTCAATAGGATAAGTACATTTTATGTAGTGCATTTGTGATGATTGATAAAAACAAAATTTGAGCTGTCAATATAATCAGTTTATAATATGTGGTATTCTTATCGTGATCAATTGTCATTTGAGTTGCTAAAAATAGACAAATGAAATGCAAATGGATTTATTGTTTATAACTGGGCAATAAAACAAACCCATTATTATTTATTACTTGGAAAGAATACATTTAAGCACTACTACTAATATATGATAGTGCTACTATCTCACTCACACTCACCGCTGTCTGCATAAACAGACATCAGGTGCAGAGAGGGACAGCATCACATGCTACAATGTTCGCAATTTTTCTCTGGGATCGCATTGGCCAAAGGCTGTAATGGTCCCAGTAAAGTATGGTGTTGTTTTAGTAATAATAATAATTTATCACAAAAATAAAGTTGCCAGATTTCAATATGAGATATGTATTTATTTTAGGGCATGTGGAGAGTAAAAATAACTATATCAATAATTGTTATAATCAAGATTGACTGCATTTAAATTAAAGGCCCCGTTTAGCAAAAACGGTAAAATATTCTATTTTCAACAAATTTGATAGAAAAACTGCCAAAACTTATTGACCCTTGCGAACATATTGATTTGATAAAATAAAAAAACAAATATTTATTACCAATATAAGTTTTTTACTAAAAAATAAATAAATCGCAGACTGACGAGATTTATTTAGGTACTCTTTGTTATATCAAAATACAAATTATTTGTAAAATATATATATTTTTTATTCATCCTATCAAGTATATAAATACTATAGATTTTAGCGAACTTTTTTAGAATTCAAAAAATCGAGTTCATGTGGTGATTTTTGGTTTCATAATATGAGAAATTTTATCAAAAAAAAAAAAATTTAAATCGGTCACTATCCATGAAAAAAAACAAAAAAAAATAGAATTTATTTGTTCTATAATTGTAATGACTATCTAAGTATTCGTAATATTAAAAAAAAAATATATGAATATTTGTAGGATTTTCGTGCAATAATGTACCAAACACACCCCCGATTTCGATTTTTAAAAATATGCTTTTTTATAAACGAATACTATGAAGCTAAAATCATTTTTTTTTTTAAAGTTAAAGTTTGATATTGGTAATAAATATTTGTTTTCATATTTTATCAAATCACAATGTTCGTAGGGTCTACAAGTTTTGAGAGTTTGTGTACCAAACTTGTTGAAAATTGAATGTTTTATCGTTTTTGCTAAAGGGCCCCCTTAAATAGTCAGTTACTTAAAAAGATAATAAATTCAACAGATATTTACTTACTTAAAAAAATCTCATGATTAGTCATTCATTTTTTTTTGTTTACTTGCATTGGATTTAAATGTATATATCTATTTACATAGTAGCTGGGGAGGCATTAAAAGGACACCAAAGAAACAAATCATTCAACATCATCATCATCTTCCATTGTAAATATTGCAATGTATAACCGAGGACACTCCAAAAGTGGAACAACATGGACCGTTTAGTGCCACAGTCAGACACTTACTGAATCCATCTTGCAGGATACCTAATACTGAAGTTATTAATGTGTTTACAAATATGAAAATTGAAATGCAAATACAATTCTTAACTGGAATGTACTGGTAACAAATAAATTAATTGAAACATAACTGATTGAAAAAAACTCATAGAAATGATTGACAGCGCTTCTAAGAAGTCCCAAGTAACTAACCAATACATAAAACAAATAAAAATGTTCCTAGGTTTAAGCAATGTATAAGGGTCATACTTAAGACTTCAAAGTTGCCATAATGTTGCCTCTCTCCCCTAAGCCTGGGACCGCAGAGTGTGAGTGAGAAGGCCATGGTCTTATCCTTGTAAGTCCGTTGCAAAGCATCGATCCACGGCCGTACACTCGATGAAGGACGGGCCAAAGCTGGATACGCCAATCCCAATATACCCTAAATATAAATATTATGTAATTTAAAAATCAAAATTAATAGAAAATGTATGTGTAAGAATACTTTTATTTTCAAATTTAGAAGAATGTTTTCTATAAAATAAAAATTATTTTCATCCTATTTTATTTTTATTTATTTATTTTCGAAAGGAACAAACAGTCAACACAGCAAATATTAGAAAAATCAATATTAAATGCAATATAGACCACAAAAGTCCCCTTATAATACCACAGTATAAAAATTCAAAGCAACTAAATCAAAATTAAGACAAATACATAAAACCTACAATAAAAACAAGGAAATATAATAATACGATACGAATACAATAATCCAGTCAACCAGTACATAATCAAACAGCATATCTCAATTGTTGTAAAATTATATAGGTATTCTATTATGGCTAATTTCTGTTCAAAACAACCAGACCATGTTGCTCAATGTCTTAGATTTTTTTTATACTTTGCCTTTTAATTGCCTGATATGTTGAGACTTTCAAACAAGTATTTTTTTATTTACCCTCCAAAATTTTTTTTGGCAGCCATTTTTCCAACATGCCGTGGGTGATTTTTTAATGAAAATAGATAGATCATCTATCTATCTATTCCCTCACGCCGTATCCCAAGTGGGGTAGGCAGAGATAATGGAACGCCAATTAGATCTGTCCTTACATACTTCTTTCGCTTCCTCCATAGTCATACAATTTCTCATGCACGCACGTCAGTTTCTTTTACTCAAAACACGGCCGTCCTTGAGAATTTGATCTACATGTTCAAGCCATGTAGTTCTCGGACGCCCGCGCTTCCTCACACCCCTCCTTTCAGCCAAGTATATCCTCTTTGTCATTCTTTCCTCTTCCATTCGTTCCACATGACCAAACCATCTCAATTTATTTACACGCATTCTATCCACAACACTCCATCCACTCGTTCTTCTAATACCCTCATTCCTCACTCTATCACGCAACGTATTACCAACCATCCTCCTCAGCGATCTCATCTCCACAGCATTTATTCCACTTTCGTCCTTTTGGATCATGTCCACGTTTCGCTTGCATACATAAGTGTCGGTACCAGGATGGTATTGTGCACTAGCAATTTTGCCATGTTCGACACATTGTCATTGCTGACAATGGGCCGAAGAGCACCGTTAATCCTAGAACCGGCTACTTTTCTTCTATCGATATCCTTGACACATCTTCCATCCCTCGCAAACAAACTTCCTAAATATACATACTCGTCCACTTGCTCCAAACATTCATTTTGGAACCTTTATTTCACACATTGTTCTATCAATCTCTCTTTCAAAAACCAGCACTTTCGTCTTTGTCACATTCATTTTCATCCCATTCATACTACAACTATCATATACAACTGACACAATCTTTTGTAAATCACTTTCACTCTCAGCCATTAAAACCAAATCATCAGCATACATCAACGCATTCACACAGATTCCATTCAGTTCAACGCCAACATCCATTTCTTTCAAAGGACGCATACAGTAGTCGAAGAATAGGTTGAACAGCCACGGAGACATGACACAACCTTGCTTCACTCCTTTGGTGAGGGTAAACCACTCCGAGAGGGTATTGTTTACCCTCACACAAGCGGAGCTCCCCACGTAGAGCGAAGAAATTGCGTGGATTAACAGGCTGCTCACCCCATACTCCGACAACACGCGCCACAATCTTTCCCGGTCCACACGATCATATGCTTTCTCCAAATCCACGAATGCGCAGAAAAGCTTCTGGTGTTTACCCAGAAACTTCTCCACGACCATTCGTAGGGAGAAGATCTGATCGGTGCACCCTCTACCATTCAAAAAAGCTCCTTGTGCATCCCATATCTTACATTCAGTTGACTTTCGTACTCTCTCAATCAGAATTCTACCATACAGTTTCCCTATTGAACTCAACAAGCTAATGGCCCAATAACTCCCGCACTCAAGTTTAGAGCCTTTCCCCTTGTATAGGGGGCAGATGATGGTCTTTCTCCAGTCCTCTGGGGTAACGCCTTCCCTCCAACAATTGCTGAAAAGCTCCAAGCACCATGCAAGAGTCCTCGATCCAACAAACTTAATGAGTTCAATTGAGGCACAATCATATCCTGAAAATAGATCTTTAGAAAAATTATTGTATCTTTTTTATTTACTAACATATCGAGATAATTAAGATAATAATAAATAAATAATAAATAAAAAAGATACAATAATTTTTCTAAAGATCTATTTTCATTAAAAATCACCCACGGCACGTTAGAAAAATGGCCGCAAAAAAAAAAAAATCAAATTAAAAAAAAAATAATACTTGTTTGAAAGTCTCAACATATCAGGCAATTAACAGGCAAAGTATAAAAAAATCAAAAACATCGAGCAACGATTTTTCCATTTTTTGGTTGTTTTTCTTTGGATCGATACTTATACAAACTACATACATATATTTTTGTCTAGATTCCATACAAAAATAATCAATAGCAACTGAGTAAATATCAACTGAGAAACACAAATATGGTTACAGTTATATCTGTATTGTACAAAAATAATATTAACACTTTATTGTTTGAAAAACATAATAAATATTATACACCATCCAAGATATATATTATGTTTTACTGCAATGTAATAAACTCTCGTATAATGCATAATGAATGTATGTGTATGAAACCTATTATTGTAATGTTGGAATATGTATACCTACGTATAACATGATGGTGTTATTGTTGTATTAATATCGTCGCTCGGCGTTCAATACCGCGAATGTAACAATTACAAGATTTTACAGGACGCCATATAAACTGAATAAAAGTTACAGCGTCACCCGAATGCATATTCGCGCTTTTGTTCCATACGGTATTCTAGCAATTTGGACAATATTTGGGTAATGTTTTCTATACACAATTGCGTATATTTTAATATTCTGTACCAATATCTTAAAAAAACTATTTCACCTTAATAGTCTAATTCGCGGTATTGAACGCCGAGTGACGATATGCTAATGTTATTATATAGGTACTGTAAAAGGCTCAAATTTTTTATTGATTTAATAAATAAATAATCTTTTTGTTTAACAACATGTCTTTTTACACACATATTTAAAATATATTTAAGTTGTTACTGCACAATAATGTTTACTATAATTTACAATAAATGTTTTGCTATATTTGCGAAGATTTTATTTTTATGATTCATTCTTATTATGTAGATATTATTTACCTGCCAATCAGATCCGTTCATGTAAATGGATTTGGATTCCGTGATAAAGGCGATATCACACGTGACATGAGGGACATCATTCATTGTGGGAAAGTAGACCACGTCAGAAGCCAGGTCCCCCGACCAATAACCCTGGATGTACAGCAAAAGTACCTGAGAATGTATTCACACTCATTAAATTCCATAAGCTTATTATTTGTGTCCTATAAAAGACAGGTGTTCGTAAAACCTTACATATAAGACAATCAGAACATCTATAATAACCCTGGATGTACAGCAAAAGTACCTGAGAATGTATTCACACTCATTAAATTCCACAAGCTTATTATTTGTGTCCTATAAAAGACAGGTGTTCGTAAAACCTTACATATAAGACAATCAGAACATCTATAATAACCCTGGATGTACAGCAAAAGTACCTGAGAATGTATTCACACTCATTAAATTCCACAAGCTTATTATTTGTGTCCTATAAAAGACAGGTGTTCGTAAAACAATCATTCGTAAAATGTTCGTAAAATAAAATAAGACAATCAGAACATCTATAATTCAGCAATGAGGCATGCCACCTATCCTGAACGTCTTATAATTATTATTGACACAGAAAGGACAATCTGCATGCTTGTTATATGAAGTTATTCCACTGTCTATTCCACTTGTGGGATGTCATTATTGTATAGTGTGGTAGTATAGCTTATGATGAATCTGTATTAATTTATGATTCACGGTTTTCAGTTCACAAATATTGTTATGTCACATTTTGTATAGGACACTGGAAAACTAACAGAAAAGGGTGGAAGATATGATTTTTGCCGGGGACTTTTTTTATAAATATATTACAGAAAAACATCATGGTGTAGTGTCCAATAAAATATGCTCACTTCTTCATGCAGATCCACATTGGTAGAAGAGTTGGATCTAATGAAATACTTGTCAATGTTGGGATGCGGGCTTCCTGCTATGGCCAAGTTGGTACTGCCTGTATCCACCACAACCTTAAACTTAAACAATACACGCAATTGAAAAGATTAGACGGTACTAAAATCGGTAGAATACATTTTTTTTTTAACTTATGCAGAAATATGATTTGTTTTGCATTCTATAACATTGCATTCTCTAAAACAGCTAAATTCTATGAAAATATTTAAAAAAAAAACACAAAATCAAGTTGATTTCGAAATATGTGAAATCCATTGCAAGCCAAAAACAAAAGCAGTCAAATCCGAGCTGGTTAACAGGAATGAGAACTTTGTATTTTATTTTGATGTCACTAAGTAAAGGGGTTAGTTGGAAAAGATCGCGCCTTTGCGATAAACTCACCCTCTGTATATTGATTACTTATATCTAATTTTATTTTTCTATAAAATTGTGTCTTGATTCATTATACTTGTGTGTATGAATTATGTATGTACATTTTTTACGTGTAAAAGGCTAGTGCCATGAATTGTTAATAAATAAATAAATATATTGTAATCAATGTACAGTGAAGAATGAATAAATAAATAAAGAAGATTTTTATAATTAGTTTTTATTTGCTAAGCTTTTTATTAGCTTAGTGTGAAAGGTGTATAAGGTTGTATTTGGGTTTATAACAAAACCCAGATATATCTTTTTAAAAAAAAAAAAAAAAACATTTTACTACAAAATGGATTTGTGCAATTTCAACATCAGATCACTCAATTATCAATTATGCTTTACTCAGCAAACTTTTATGTAACAATTTAATGTAATTCAATTAATATGTTTCCAATTATATATTTTCACATCTTAGCTGATAATTGAACATGATCATTATAACAGACATAATTGAATTTAATTGTTTTTTCATGAAAAGTGAAACCGACTATTATATCTGAATGGATTAAGTATGTATTGTGGGTTGGTGTTTTGGTGTATTTCCATCAATACAATGCCGTTCATTAATGCAATTATAAATATAAAATTTATATTTTACAAAAATAAACACTAGGAAATATTTAACAAAACAGTTAGTCTTCAAGAAAAAAAATCTAATATCACTTAACACATAACCAATCACTATTGAGTTTTAAACTTGTATGTTAATGCACATGTAAGACGAAATATGAATTCAGAAGTATATGGAAATATTTTTTTATTATTTATGTACAATTAGCACACGAATCATTGCATATTTCATAGCAATAAGCTTACTTTTTGTGGTGGTGTTCCAATATGCACTGGTATGGTGTACCCTTCACCATGATTCCCTTCCAAGTTATACACGTTACACCAAGCAAATACGTCCAATAAGATAAAATAAAATACAAACATAAACTCTAGACGCATTTTTAATTATCAGCATAGCTACATTTACAATGATATTTGTGAAAAATATTACTAATTGCGAGAGGCCAATGTCACCATTTAATAATATCACAAGTTTGTTTTTATAATAAAAATTGTTGCCAGCTACGAGAAAATATAATTGTCTATGCAAGAAAAGACCATAGATCAGCGTTTCCCAACCTTCTTTATGCCATGCTCCACCGTAGTCTTCTCAAAAATCATATATATGCCCCATCGGCCTCTTTTTTAATTAAACGGTTAGTTAATTTTCAATAATAATTATGTTGAAGCGCGGTGCCCCACCTCTGATGCGTGATGCCCCACCGGTGGAGCGCACGCCCCATCTTGGGAAACACTTTCATAAAGGTAAGACAGTGACGTACCTACTATTAATTTATTTACCGACAGATAAATAAATAAATAGCGACCTCCTCTTACTTCACAGGGTCCTTTAAAAATGTAGGCTTTGGTAATGTCTTCTTCCGTGTACCACTTTTCAATATTTCTCTTGACAATCTAGTCAATTGGAAACGTAAATCTTCTGTTTAGGGACAATTTATGTCGGTTTTTATTGTATTGTTTATTTCTTTGTTATTGGTCAACATTAAGTGTCGTTTATTTTTATTTATTTATTCATTCTTTACTGTACATTGATTACTAACAATTACATAAAAGGTATACATTCAAATTAAATACAATCAATATACAGAGGGCGAGTTTATCGCAAAGGCGCGATTTTATTAAATTTAAAGTTTAAATATTAAGATTTAAAGTTTACGTACTAAAGCACCTCAAGGACACTGTACAATTAATCAATTATAGGAAATTACACTCACGTCATAATATAAATAGATTAAATAAGAATTTCGGATACATAAAAGTATTCACGTCAGAAGTTACATATTTTATATTGTACCTATGAATCCTCGTCAAGAATGTAAAACAGAAAACAATTTATTTTGAACAAAAACAAGCTTTTTATTTTCGATAATAACAACAAGCTTACAAAAGCAATCTTACATTTGTGTACAAAATAGCTGGTTTTGATTCAACTATATTATAAAAAGATAGCTTTATACCCAATGTTGAAATAAAAATACTATATTTTATTTCCACGTGTTTATTTCAATCGCAATATAGAAAGCTATGCATCAGCACACTATCACCTAGGTATATAATGTTAATTTTATAATAAAACTCTCTTCAAAGAAACCTTGATATTGTAAATTGTGTATTTCGAACAAAATGAGGTTTAATATTTGCAATACGGTGTTTCAGGAACTTTACGGAGTGACAAATTCTGAGAACTCGTACTACTGACTGATCTGGCAAATGGATGAGTTTTTTCTGTTGCGAATTCCCTAAAATGAATTATTTATATAATGGAATTTATAAAAGTGATTTAAATTATTATGTTTTTTAAATACCTATACGAAATACGCACCTTTTCATTAATTCAAACATTTTATCATTAAATTGCTTCTCTTCCTGCTGCTTCTTTTTAATTTCTAGTAAAGTTTGATTTCTATGTGCTTCCTAAAAGAAAGTTTTGTACTGATGATAATCAACATTGCTTTACCTTAAGTATAATTATATGTACAAAATAAATATTTAGTAATAATGACCTCCGATATTTTTCTATGTTTCATTTGTTCTTCTAAAAATTGTTTGTATTGATTCTTTGCCTGTGCCAGCTCTCGCTTTTGGCGTATAGCTTCTTCTTTAGCGATTGTTTCTTTAAGTATTCTTTTCTCTTTTTCTGCAGCCGCTAATTGGGCTGCCTTTTCTAATTCTCTTCTCTTTTCAATCAGCTGTGTTTCGCGTACAGACATAGCCTCCTGAAAAACATTAATTAATTAGATTTTTAAACAATTTTGAATCAATACGAGAGTCAAAGATTACATAACACTTGTAATTCGACCATTCCTACTTTTAATAAGTCAACACTCTTTTTGGTTTCCAGTTTCCTTCTTCTATCATTTTCATCCATTTGTTTTTTGGCTTCCTCTGCAACCATAATTTCTTCTGCCCTTTCTCTTGCTTCACGTTCTTGTTTAACAGCAATGGCATGCTGGCCATATAATTCAAGTTCTTGACGCCGTTTTTCCTAAAACATAAAATCACTTATAATAAATGTTATATCTACCATATATTTTAAAATAGATCCATTTATGGATAAGTATTATCTCACCAATTCTTTCAATTTATTGTTGGTTTCTTCTTGCTGTTTTGTCAAACATGTTTTGGTTATTTTTGTTTCAATATTCATTATGTCTTCTTTTTCTTTCTTTATCTTATTTTGATGTTCAATAATTTGATTTTTTAATTCTTCCGCCAATTTCATCTTGCTGTCGGTCAACTTCTGTAACTCTAAAGTTAAAAAAAATACCCTGTTCTAATATTATGTATTGATTAATGAACACAAATTATTTTTATTATATAATTGAGAAAACTAAGTCATACAACTAACCTTTTTCATTTCTAATACTTAATTTTTTATCGCACTCTTCAACAATTTTTATAACTTCTTCTGTTTCTTTTAGTTTAGTTTTCTTCTTGACTTCTTGAGATATAAGCATTTGAGCGGTTAGGAATTCTTTCATTTCTGCTTCTTTTTGCATTTTTTCTTTAAGTTTTCTTTGTTCCAATTCTTTCTAAAATGAAAAGGTACGTATGAATACTCAAGCAATGATTATTGTGCATACTTATTATTTTTATTTTTAAACGACTATCAAAATTAACCACTTGAAAATTGTTATCATATTACATACATTTTTTTCTGCATCACCTAACATTTTTAAATACCACAGTTTGTCCATTTGTTTAGAATTTTCTAGTTTTTCCCGTAGTTCCTGTATTTGCCTTTGCTGCATTTCATACGCTTCAAGTTCTCGCCTCTTTCGAATAAGTGGTTGAATCTCTTTACATTTCACCCTGAAATATTAAACATAAATATGAGTTATGATATTTTACGTCGTAAGTGAGCTCAAACCAAAATACAATATATATAATGTGGGCCGGTGTGGCGCGGAGGCTAACGCACTTGCCTTTGAGTCACGAGGTCCCGGGTTCGATTCCCGGCCAGGGCAAAATGAAGAATGACCTTTTTCAGATTGTCCTGGGTCTGGGTGTTACATGTATATGTGTTTAGTGCATTGTATATGTGTATCGCCGTGTTAGTACCCATAATACAAGATTCATATCTTAGTTTGGGACTAGCTCGGTCTGTGTGAATTGTCTACACGTGTTATGTTATGTTATGTTATGTTATAATTATGTACTAACATATCAAGCTGGATTAATTTTTTAGCTAAAAGTTCTTCCTCTTCTTTATTTTTCCGCTCCTCCAGAGCACGCTGTTCCTCAGACTGTTTTTGTAAAATATACTCTGTTTTTACTTTCTCTTGCTGCTTAAGTTCATCTGTAAATTGACACTCTTCTTCGAATAATAAACTTTGCAATCTAAACAAACAGAATATTATGTAGATATAATACAAAAAGTAGGTACCAGTATTTATATTTATGTCTAAATATTTAAATCTATTGAAAACTATTCTAATTTTACCGTTTTCTTCTCGTATTAACATGTTCATTATATGCATCAATATACTGGAATACTTTGTTGGTTATTTTTCTTTGAAGTATTCTGAAAATACAATATAAATATTAGATTAAACATACATACCATCACGCCGCTTCCCTCGCGGGGTAGGCAGAAAGGATCGAGCGCCACTTCCTTCTATCCTTGCATACATCTTTCGCTTCCGTCACTGTCATACAATTCCTCATGCATGCTCTCCTGTTCAATGTGCTCAACACGTGACCGTCCTGTAGGATTTCATTTAAATGATCTTGCCATTTGATCCTCGGACGTACACGTCTCCGAGAACCATTCCTCTCAGCCAAATATATCTTCTTGGTCATTCTGTCCTCATTCATTCTTTCCACGTGCCCAAACCATCTTAACTTATTCACATTCATCCTTGTAATTACACCAACTTTCAATCCACATTCCTTTCGTATATCACTGATACGTATTAGATTAAAACCACATACTAAATAACGAAAATGATGTGTGTTGGATAAAACACTTTTTTAAAATTTATACTTATTTTAAAACCTTTTTTCAATCGGATCTTTTATGTAACTCCAAATATCCATTTTTTATTTCTCAAAATAATAAAAAAAATACAAATAAACTATCAGATTTCTAGATTATCAGTACGTCACATTTCAAACCTGTGTAACCAATGTAAATATTTATTTTGAAACGTAGCAACGAATTTCACCGATCGATATATTGCTGCCCATCACTATTCCCATTAATAGGACAGGGCTGTCAACATGGCGATATATACAAAATGGAGAATATTATGATATGAAGTTGGAAACAAAACGGTAAAAAATGCGAATCTGGCTTCGTGGGCACTAATTATTTTCGTCCATTTGTTCGATTAGTATTACGTTCAAATAAAAGTTATATCATGGAAAAGCGCTTTGAATTGTAAAGAAATATTCGTGCTTACATTTTGATCTAATAAGACCGCAAATATCTATTGATTCTCGCTGTTTCGTAGAACAATGTGTCTCAGCTATGTTATTTAGGTGTGTATTTCCTATAAATT
This sequence comes from Athripsodes cinereus, assembly GCA_947579605.1. Classification (NCBI taxonomy): domain Eukaryota; kingdom Metazoa; phylum Arthropoda; class Insecta; order Trichoptera; family Leptoceridae; genus Athripsodes; species Athripsodes cinereus. The sequence goes on from OX388316.1 coordinate 25,662,437, forward strand.
TTCTGACCGGTACTAAATGTTTATTATTACGTTAAAACTTAATATTGTTTTGTTTATATTGTAAAACGATGGTTTAGTTTAATGTTTTAAGTGATTGTGTTATTGATTGTTTCGTAGGTGATATTTAGGGAAAGCCCAAATGTCCCAATGGATCTTGCAACTGTGAAGGCAGAGAATGGAAACTGAATCCGTGCGGTCGGAGCTGAGCTCTCGATCAAGAAGGTCTCGTGGGCACAGAGAGAGGCAGCATTCGCACAGGAGTTCCAAGTAACACATAGTCTATTTTATAATTTTTTCTCCTTAGGTATATAGTGACACTTGGTGCCAAAAAACGCCAACATTTTCTTCCCTTATAAGATTCTTATAAATAAGATTATTTCCGTTTTGTTCAGGCTTATTGGAAACAAGTTTATTTCTTATTCTTTATACATATTATTATTTACGAAATGTTAACAATGTAAACATACACAATACATGATTCAGAGAATATAACAACTAATGTACTAAATGTCATTTATTATTTTCAGAAGTTGTAAATCCCGCAACAAGGATTTTGATGATTCAATGGCCCCTTTTCAGACAAGCGTAAACATTAATCCAGAGAATGGGAGGGATGGGCAGGAGGTTATAGAAGTACAAATCCTTCCGCAGGATGAGAACTGGGGGGAAAATACCACAGCCATCACTGGTAATACATCTGACAATTCCCAGTCAATGGAGGATGTCAGCTTGTGGCCTCCAGATGAAGGAGAGGGCATCACCTACATGTGTAGGAGACACCTCAGTACAGCTGTTACATTAGCCTTGTGTTTTGTAGCATTCCTGAGTCCTATTGTTATGGTTTTGCTTCCAAAATTTGGAATCCTCGGTTCTATGGATGCATCGGGACTTACGACACAAGAACGTAATGCCTTGGGAGCTTGTGAGACTGAATGTCGCGGGGCTCTAGCAGGATTGGCATGTCGTCTTGCAGCTTTGGGAGCTGGTGGATGGGCTCTATTGTTCCGTTCCCCTGGTGCGCGTTTGCCCAGGGCTCCCCTGGCCAGGGTGGCTATGTTACTACTTTTGGCTCTATGCACTTTCACTCATTGGCTGTTTTACCTGGCCTCTGCAGAGGGGGAGGTGTATGGTGGGGAGTACAGGGCCCATGTGTCTGCAGGCAGTGCTTTAGCAGACACTTTACTGTGTGTTCTGGTAGCGGCTGCCTTAGTGGGGGAGGTGAGACCTCTCCAGCAGATGTACTTTGTCAAAGTGATCAGGTCTCCAGATGGAGCCAGCAAGACCTTTTCATTAGGACGTCTCAGTATACAAAGTGCTGCAGCTGCCTTACTGTCTCGTTACTACACAGAGTTCCCTGTCTATAATCCATATTTGGAGAAGATTCCACTGTCCAAGTCACAAAGGAAGGCACAATCTAGTTTTAAATTCTATGATGTGGATGGAGCTAATGGAACTTCAGTACAGTCAGCACAATCCAGGTTAGTACATCACTTGGTGTAGTTAAATATTATATACTAGCGGTCCGCACCGGCTGCGCATGGGCAGATAGGTATTTAAAAAAATAATTTAGTTTTCGTAAGGATCCCCATTTTTTTTGAAAATATAATATAGCCTATGTCACTCGGGGATAGTGTAACTAACTAACAAAGAAAGAAGTTTTCAAATCGGTTCTGTAGTTTCGGAGCCTATTCAATGCAAACAATCAAATCTTTCCTCTTTATAATATTAGTATAGATAATATTGTTAATGTGATACAAAATACTAATTGAAATTTAATTTTCATTTCAGGGCTGTCTTAACTGCCTCGGCTCGGAGAAGAGATTCTGCTCACAATGAACGCTTCTATGAGGAGCACGAATACGAAAGGAGAGTGAGAAAGAGGAGAGCAAGACTGCTGTCAGCTGCGGAAGAAGCTTTCGCACATGTCAAAAGAGTCAGGAATTGTGGAAATGGGAATGGAGGAGCTCGTCCCATGGAAGCAGGGGAAGCGGCGCAAGCTGTCTTTCCTTCCCTCGCTAGGGCTCTGCAGAAATATCTACGAGTTACAAGACAACAACCTCGTCATTCTATAGAATCCATATTGGGTCACTTGGCATGTTGTTTGGCTAGAGATTTATCACCGAGAGCTTTCTTGGAGCCTTTCATTGGTATATCACCAGCACTACCAACGCAAAATAGAGGAGTTCAGTCCTGGGCACTGGAAACATCAGCTCCTCCTACTGCTCCATTACGTGACGGTCACATATTTCAGTTACGTCAGGGTGACGTCTGTTTACTCTGCACTGTGAGATTGTTGCCTCCGCTAACCATATCAGAAGAACTCCCCGACCCCTCCACGGAGAGGTTTGTTTTGAGATTGAACTCTGAGACATCTGTTTGACCCTCACCACCTGTTCCTCCACATAGACTTGTTTGACTGTCCTCTCTAGTAGAGCTTTGTAATAATATTGTTTGATCTGACAACTGAGATGCTACTCTTAAAACGCAAGTCTTAGAAACGACAATTTTGTTTTGGAAAATAAATTGCTATCTTTACTTAGTTGACAATCTAACAGAGAGACTTAAATATTTTTAGACTTCAAACTTTTTTTTTTTTTAAATATATACCTATCTGGGTTTTTGTTATAAACTCAAATACAACTAATACACCTTTCACACTAAGCTAAAAGCTTGTGTCGTGAAAGGAGAGTTTGCCGGCACCTGGGATCGAACCATGGACCCCTTGATCACGAGGCCGAGACTCTACCTCCAGGCTACCGACGAACCCAAACTTATAACAGAACATGTGTAGACAATGACGACTAGTGTGGCGCGGAGGTAATGATCTTACTTTTTAGTCACAAGGTCGCGGGTTTGACTTCCGGCCCGAGTAAAAAAGAAGAATTACCTTTTTCAAATTGTTCTGGGTTTGGGTGTTACATGCATATGTGTTAAGTGCATTGGGTATTTGTATTCTCGTGTTAGTACCCATAATACAAAATTCATATCTTAGTTTGGTACTACCAAATATATTGCCTGTATATTTGGTACCTATTCCTGAGGTTAGGTAGACTATTTTGAAAAGTGCCAATTTGAAGTGTCTTTGATAGTAGATAAGATCTGCATCAAAAGTGGCACAACCGTATTCAATATCATCACCCCTCTGTCTGATTTGCATTGTTAACAATTTTGAACATTCTTTAAACATTCTTTAAACTTTACTTTGTATTGTATTAATATTGTCTCTTTACAAGACTTGTAAGGCTGATTTCATTGTATCATTTTCATCACATATTAGATCTAGGATCCTTTAGATCGTCGGCAATGGTTCAATATTGCATAGATCCTCCCAAGTATTGAGTGCCGTTATTTACGGAAATGCGAAAATAAACATTGATGTTGTTTAATGTAAAGGAACTAATGAATTTTTCAATTCAATCGCTAAGAATGAATAAGATGGATATATTTGTGTCGCAATCTGTGTTTTAATATTTAATCTAACAGCGACAAAAACCATTGAAATAAATTACATTTCTGACTTTGATATAATTCAATATTTTTTTGTTTTGAAAGTTAACTGTTTTAATATTATCGAAGAAAGTCAATTTATAGATTAGACTGCAATGTAATGTACTGCGTGTGTGTTTGGCAATGGCATATTTGATGTATTGTAAACGTTGGTTGAAATTGTGTTTATAAAACATGCCGTTGATGATCAGCAATTATTATTTTCAAAGCAAACGTAACGAACAAGTTAATATAAGGAACAGTGTTTGATTGATTGTATTTGTAGGTATTGAAAAGCAAAGTTTGTCCATTTTTTTTAAATGCAAACATTGGACAACTTGATTATTAATAGGTGTGTCCAAATCAATACTTCGGAGAAATGAATGAATGTTTATTTTTTATCACTTTTCTTACCCTTGTCAGTATTGAAAAAAAGAATATATAACAATTTTTTGGGTCTTGTATCTTCTATCAAAATTTACAATGAAAGAAAAAAATATGTAAATTTTCTTTCTTCGTTAATAGTTTAGGTGTGGACCGGACCATTATTCATACTTTCAATACATATATGTAAATTTTATGACAAGAAAATGATTTTTATAAAATTGTGAAGACTATTTTCTAGAATTTGATATGAATTTACGTGACATATTTTGAAAAGATATCATTTGATAAATTCCACTGTATTTAATATTATATAATAATTAACATAGTATTTTTTAAATTATAGACCATTAAAGGATGACGTCACAGATAAATGTTTGGAGGGCAACAACGGAACAAAAACAAAACAAACAAAAAGGTGGAACGCCTAAAGAATACCTAATAATAAAAAAAAACTGTCAGTGTCGTTTTTGTTATTATTTTGTCGTCTCACTTTCTTTTTTTTCTCTTATGGCATAACATCCTACAAGGATGATTTGCGCAATCTGACTGGTTGCCCCCCAAGCAAAAGCAAATCCATAGACAAGACCACGTGACCTTTAATGGTCTATTGCTACATGGATCAAAAAACGCAAAATATTTCATTCAATATGATTTAGGAGTAAAATTATTAGTGTCAGAGATAAAAGGGCCAATATGAATATGAATCGCTTTTATTTTACTTATATCTTCTCCGTATTTAAGTTGGGCTGAGGAAATTTAGGTACTTCTACCAGAGAACCTTACTGTCTGTTGTTACTGCTTCTTCATATTTCAAACGGAGTCTTTTAACATACATGAAACATATTATTTATTTTTTCATTCTTTACTGTACATTGATTACAAACAATTCCATAGAAGATATACATTCAAATTAAATACAATCAATATACAAAGCCCAAGTATTATTATTCATATTCACATTTTTATCTCGGATATTCTTCATTTAATTATAAAATGTGTGTACTATATATCATAGAAATGTAGTATTACGGGTGTCTTGATATTAGTTTTGTTTAAGCGTTGAAGCACTTTTTTAAGTTCTTAATCCTGCAGTGTTAAGCGAGTTCTCTCTTTTCGTTCCCGACTCCTATAGCAGGTCCCGTGGACATTTATTTTATATCCTGGTCGTAGTAGAACTGATGTTGCGTAACTCTTCGGTGAACAGGACGATGGCGTCGCTGAATGTAATATCTCTCACCATTAAGATATCAATATATCTTACAGACCAGTGTTTCCCAAACTACGGGTCGCGACTCACCGGTGGGTCGCGAGCGAATATTGAGTGGCCCTGAGCATTAAGTAGATCTATGACTCGCTACTAGAGAATTTGAGCATTATCAATATTTATGACCTCTTTTCTCTAAGACAGTTAAAAGGTGGGTCCCAAAATTGGAAATTTTTGTTAGATGAGTCGGAGCCCAGTCAACTTTGGGAACCACTGTTATAGACGGTTTGTTACGGCTATGGAGGCAACAAACAAGCTATGACAGGGTGTTTTATGTCCAACACATTAGCCACAAAGTTGTAAGGTTGCGCAGAGTTAATTAAAACAGTACAGGGGCCGTAGACAAACCGTACTTAGTGATTGACTACTGGCGAACTTTTCAACAATTTACCTATATGTACCGTGTAATTATGCATTATTGTTGCAGTTATAGTCGAAAATTCGTTTGTTGTCGATTGCCAAGTACGGTTTGTCTAGGGGGTCTGATAATAATTTTGGTTTTATTTCTCCAAAATTGACAAGTATATTTGTTTATTTTCAGTATTTTATTTGTTCTCTTTTGTGTTTACTTCGGCAGCCAATAAAAATAAAATTTCATTGTTTATAATATGCACAAAGGTATGTTGTTTCTTTGTAATAATTTGTGTACTCAAGTAAAGAGATTGAATAAACGATACAAGCTTTAATTTATAAGATGTCTAGGATAAATATTAATTTTTTACACTCTATATACTCGTGTGAATTTTTTTACTATTTTGTAAATGTACGTATTGTGTGCAAATATAATTAATTATTTTTTAGTATGAAATCATTAGATAGGTATTATTATTATTATAATTAAAATTCATATCGAAATTTTATACTTAACCAGTTCGCTCATACAATATTTCGGTTTTACTGAAGAAGAAATATTGTAAAAAAAGTTTCAATCTTTGAAAGTGAGACCTATAGGTCCCATATTTTTAGGTTTTCTGTTACAATTTTCGGTTCTATTTCCATACAAATAGAAGGGAATTCTGTTTTGGTTGGTTCCTTGTATGTTTAGCAATATTTATTATTAATAAATATATAGATAGTTCTTACATTATGTTGTGATTATTGAATTTTGTATGTACGTAAATAAATTATTTAAAATTTAAAATTATATAAACCAATATATTGTGTGCGTGTAAATAGTATTATTATATCGTATGGTATTTGTGTTGTGAGACATATCGGAAGCGTAGGACAATGTTGTGTATTATCGTTTTGATACTTAATTTATTTTATTTTATTTACACAAAATTATTTTTTAATATTTATACAATTTTACTGCAACAGAATCTCATTGTACTTAATCTTTATTTATAAATCATATTTTTAAAATTTTGTTTTAATTCCATTTATGAAATTATAGAATTTTAATTTGATCAATTTTTACCGCAATATATTTTTTTTTTAAATGCCATAATATTTAAGAATGGCAATAAATATTTGTCACAATTTTTCTATCCATGGATGTATAATAGTTTTGTTGAATGATGTATTGACTGAAATAGTTATTCTCAATCCTCTGGCTACCCCACTTGTGTGGGAAATGCTGTGATGGCATAGATATGATAAAGTTGTCACAATTTTTCTATCCATGGATGTATAATAGTTTTGTTGAATGATGTATTGACTGAAATAGTTATTCTCAATCCTCTGGCTGCCCCACTTGTGTGGGAAATGCTGTGATGGCATAGATAATATGATAAAGTTGATTCTTGAACGCAAGTTATTTCTGAGAATTAGATTATTAAATAACTAAATGGTGGAAATTTGTATTAATATGTATATAATCAATTTAAAGTATAAAAAAAGTAAAACATTGCCAGTAACGCTGCGTATTGAATCCACTGCCATCTTCAAGCAAATAATTAAATATTTGTATGTTCATTAAAATTATTCCATGGATGAAAATATTGTATTTTTTGTTCTTCCAGTGAAATTATTGCAATAATTTTTTTGTATTGTTTTATCATTATGTTTTCTTTCTACATATTTTTTTGTGCACAAATAATAATGTTTTTATTATAGATTTTAAAAACCTAAAAGATATATAAGATGTGGTATTGTCGAGATGCATATCATCTTTAATAAGGATATGTCGTGATGGAATTGTGTATTTTGTACTTAATATTTAAAATGATATTGCTTTTATTTATAAAAAATTATTTATCCAAATTTATTAGTTTATACATTTTTTTGTTATTATAATTAAATTGTTTTGTTAAACTTTTTTTTATTAACATTTTAAAATGGCTTGCCACAAATACACCAGTATAATCATGTTATTTTTCACAATAAATTATTCCAGTGAAATAATCTGCCATGTTTTGCCACAATTGTGTTTAGATATTACTTAACAAATATCAATTCTATGTGTAATATTTTTGCCATTTTTACATAGACTCTTGTGTTTGCAAAACTATTGTGTGTTGCCAGCCAAGTGAAAATTTGCCATTTTCTTAATTGTGTCCATTTGTTTTTTTTAGGGATTATAATTCTCATACATATTCATAAAATCACATATTTTAAATGTAGCATAATTTCTTAACACAAGAGTATTTATATTTTTATCATTAACTGAATGGGATCAATATTTTCTATTGGTCAAATGAAAGTGATTGGTTTGTTGAAGAGTCTCAGGTTTTCGATTAGGAATTCCGCGATCGATTCTTGCTGCCAATTTATTTTGGCTTTGCGACATAAGCATATTATATTGTTTATCGTGGAGGTGTTTTTTATGTTGGTTCTTAACATACAATTGTATCCAAAACATTTGATAAAAATATACTCTTTTTGTTAATGTTGATTTACACAATCCGTTGATTGTGTGAATTATTTTTTTTCATATTATTCCAGTGAATATTTTTACCTATGATCTTCTCTTACATTCCTTTATAAAGAATCTCTTTTTTTTACATTTTTTTTTGTTAATTTATACATTAGGGTAAAACCGCCTAATACGCCCCACTTTTTTTTGAAATTCAATAAAAAATCACAGATTTACAAAAACTGAAAAATATTTATTCAAAAAAAAACTTTAATACTAAAGGTACAATATTGCATTCAAATAATTTTGATATGACCAACACAAGAGTTATAAAAAAATAATTAATTTTTTGTGGAGTGGGGCATTTTAAGACACGATTGATGCCTAATACGCCTCACTCGTGTCGCAAAACGCCCCATCAAATTCAAGACAAGACTTCTTACAATAAAAACAAAATAAGAAGCAAACTGAACATAAAATGAATTTTAACAACACATACAGTACCTACATACTTTAAGAATACACTTACTTTAAGGAATAAAACTATGAACAATTATAAAATAAAAGTCTTGAAAAAATTAAGTAACTAGTTAAAAATAATGAACAATTAAATAATAAAATTCTAGAAAAAATTAAGTAATAATTAAAATCTATAATAAGTTGAGTTAATCTAAGGATTAGGCAATTTTTTTATTGTTTCCCTTTTAGTCTTACGGCCACAGCGATTGCACATCGGACTGTACATGGTACAGGATTCGTGTAACCAAATGTGGCATGATGAGCACTGAATCCAATCTTCAGTGGATTTGGTGTCGTAATAATTTTCCGTACATTCCCCACATTTGTTAATGTCCTCATCTGAGACATCCTCTTCTGATGAATCAGCTAAATCAATATATTCTTCACTGCTTTCGGAAGATGAGAGGTTGATTATTTTTTTTTTATTTTTCTTTGCTAGTCTTTTCTTCGAATTTTTTTTATTCAACGGATGTTTAATTACTTTTTTACAATCGCTTTTTCCCATTTTTGTTTTCTTAGTAGACACGCTCTTCTTTCCCTTCTGTTGATTTGGATTTACGGTCTTTTTTTTACGTGTTATTTCTTTGCGTTTTGCGATGTTTTCGGGTGAAGTAAGCACCATCGCTGTTTGTTTCCTTGATGATAGTAATACAGAAGGTAGTTTGGGCACTGGATAAATTTGAGATAATGCTTTTGTTGGTGTTTCCTGTGTGTAATCTTCGATGTCCTTTTGTGGTGTTCTTTTATCAAAATTCATACCTGAGGGGCCTGGTAAATGTGAAATTGGAGAAGTAGTTCTGTTGAGGTCTGGAACTTCTGGAATAATCTCAGTAAAATGTTGTACTGGTAAACTTTTTTTATTAATGCCTGAAGGTCCTGCAATGGGCTCAATAATAGATTGGGTCAGGGAAACATTTTCACTCCAATCTTCAAGTACTGATGGAGGGTCTTTTCGTATTGAATTTTCTTCACGGTCATTTATCAACAAATTTTGTTCTTCCAGAGAATCCGATAAAGAAAAGAAATGGTCAGGAATTGCACTTGGGTTGTAAGGGAAAATTCCACAAGATTTGAGTGCTGAAATACCATTAGATACAGTGGCAGCCCTAACCCAAGCATTGCCGATCAGTTTAGATACACCGTATCGAGTTAATTTTTTATCTTTATTGGCCACCATCCATGATTTAGCTTCTTGTGCAAAATAGACTTTCAATGGTCTAAAAAAACACCTGTCAAGGGGTTGCAGAACGTGAGTTGTGTGGCTTGGGAAGCACAGTAGGATAATGTCGTTTTGCTGGGCTTTTTCTAAAAGCTGTATGTTGTTACAATGGGAGCTGTGGCCATCTAGAATTAAAAGTGTTTTTCGTGGGCTTTTGTGACGAAGAAATACTTCATCAAACCACTGCATGAAGAGGTCACTGTTTATGTACGATGATTTTTTGTTCATAAAAACTTGGGATCCTGGTGGGAGTCCTGCAGAAAACTTCGGTTTGTTGTACGTGCCTTTGTATATCAAAACAGGAGGAAGGAAGTTGCCTAATGCGTTGCAACAAGCCACGACCGTAATATTCTCTCCTTTTTCGCAACTGGTTAGAGTATACACATCTCTGGCTCCCTTTGTAGCTATCACCTTTCCTGCTTTATTATTCACTTGGATGCCGGTCTCATCCATATTGAATATATCCTCTGGATGATTTGTAAAGTCGTTTTCTGTGTAAATTTGACTTAATAGTGTGAAAAATTTGTCAACGTCCTTTCTGTTCACCCCGTATGCCCGAGCCAGAGATAAGCCTTCTGACTTTCTCTGACTCAGTTCGGGGTTTCGGGCCATGAAATTACTAAACCATTTGTTGCCAGCTGTCTTAGATTCATTTGAAAATAAATTTTTAACATTTAGATTATTAGCTAATTGATAGGCCATGACTTTTACGTCTTTTCTATCAGGTGCAAATCCTACTTTTTCCAATTTTTTTATATGTGCCACTAGTTTTTTCTCGTACTCCACTTTAAATACCGGATTGCGTCCAAGGGGGCCTTTAGGTTTGCGCATAATAAGATGCCTTCTTAGTGTTCTGGAAGGAATTTTATTAGCTCTGGAGGCCTCGTTCACTCCCATTTCTTTATTTTCCACTTTCTTCATAGCTTCATCGAGGTTCTGTGCGCTCCACGACGCCCGAAGGGTCTTTCTTTCATATCCACCCGACATCTGTAAACAATACACAACATAATCCATCTTAATACAATGTATGTACTTATAGAAGTTTTTTGCATAGGTACAAGCAGGTGGGGCATATTGCATACAAGCAGGTGGGGCATTTTAGGAAATTTGTTCCTCAAAACGCCTCACCACCAATGTGAGAATATTTTAAGGTTATGTCGTTCAGCAACGTTTCGAAAACTAAGACAATTTAATGTATTATACCACACAACAAGTTTATTCCAAATAAAAAAATAAATTATTTAAGAATATGAATTTGTATGAAACTTACCTCAAATTGTCCGAACACAATTTTTTAATTTTTTTATTTATTTTTGAAACAAACAAACAGCGGAGCGTCGTTCCACCTCGCATGCCAGTGGAATACTAACGGTCGTACACGTGTAAGAGCTCTGCTTCGTAATACTCTCCGTGTAAGTAGGAGAAGGGTGGGGCGTTTTACGAAGTGGGGCGTATTACCCGGTTTTACCCTATATGATTTTTATTTCCACTTTTTTTATTAACAATATTATTTGTAAATAGCTATGAGCAGTTTTTAGGAATTAGTTAATACAACTTCTATGGCGAGTGCTCAGTTGAAATATAAGGTCAAAAACTTTGTTTTCATTATTTAGATTGAACTCTTGTTTTATCCCATAAAGGATGTATTGTATGATGGGATAAACAAGAGGCATTTTAATACATGTTTATTCATTTATTTTTCATGCTTGACATTTGCTGTACATAGAAGTTGTATTGATAAAATAATGTTGCATAATCCAAAGTTGTTAGGTTTATGATTCTTATTTAACTACAGTGTTTGAGCAGAATGGAATGTAGGACGGACTCAATTTTCTGCTCGAAATAAAATTTTTGGACTAGGTACATATATTGTGAGTCAAGTTGTAAAGTGATTCAACCCTCAAAAATTTGTATTTATTTATTTATTTGATTATTGGCATATTATGTTGGAGTCTTTCCAATCGTAATTATTTGATTTTTCTTCTATATAATGAGGTATATTTCAAAAGCAATATCTTCAAGTATATTAGTTGATATTCTTGAGAGATCCTTAGTTTGAATCCTCCTGCAAGCAAGTGTACTGCTTGTTGTGAAGTTCTTCGGAGTATATTTGGGTTTATTACAACTTAAGATTCATCTTTAGAGAAACCTGCTGGTTTGATTCACCAATATACTGTTTATAAAATCAAAGCAAGCTAAGATATTTTGACGGCTATTTGAGTTGAGTTCGCTCTGCATTCCTGTATCATGATGTGCGTCACAGTGTGAGCATCTGTGTGCATGCGTACTGGAGTATGTTATTATATAACATACATACATAGTAGCATTGTATAACTGTAGCTTTTGTACTTATATGATTATTTTACAAATAAATTTCATAAAAAAAATGTTTTTTTATTTTTGATTTCACATGTACCTACATTTTATTTCTTATGATATTCATTAAAAATGTGAAAGTGCCATCAAGCAGCAATTTCAGCCTCTTTTAAAAATATTCTTTACTTGCATATTCTATCAAACTTGGTTTGTTACATCTTCTGCTACCCACTACATCCATTGCTCTACATTAGTGTTCTTCAACCTTTTTATCCTCGTAAATGGTCTTTTTTTGATGATTTTGCTTTGGCTCACTGAGGGGGAGACATTGAGTGATTATATTTTATACTGTTTTTATTTAACTGTTGTTAAACACACCTTCAAAATAAAAAACAGTTACATAAAAAAAATAATATAGAAAAATAGGAATACATCACAGTAAACGAAATAGAATTAATTTGATGTTTTGGGTGGCCCGGAGCCATTTAATTCACGGGCCAGTGCGGGTTCGCAGTCTTTGGGTTGGGGACCACTGTTCTACATCCTCTGGTACCTAATACATTAATTTGTAAAATTCCACCATAAATCTATTTATTACTGCTTTCTAAACTGAGTAAAGCATGAGCCATTGTTCACTGATGATGGTGTTGTATGATTTGTTTCTTTAGCGCCCAAGGGCGCTCGTGAAAAGGGTGGCTTTCATTTAGCTTTCATTGAAACGGGTGATATTGCTCTGGCGCCGCAAATCGGCATAGTCTTCCGAATGCACTTGTGCGACAGATAAGATAATACCACGGTATCACACATAGGTACATACTAGTGATGTTTCAAATCTAATTTTGTCATTCGTGATTTCCTAAAATATGAAAATACTTCAGATCATCATAAGTAGGAAAAAATATGGATGAAAAAACAAGATACTATTTTTTAATATCACAAAATTTAAATTTATTCTATCATTTATAAAAATATTATTTATATTAATTATACAATATATTTACAAAAATGTCTAAATATATATACAAGATTTATTAAGTAATACAGAGGTCATAATACATCCTTTGAGGGATAACAGAGAGGATAACATCAACACATTCCTGTATTTATTTATATACAGTCACTAATTCAAACACATTCACACTGAATAATTTCTCAAGCATGTTCTTTCAAAGCAGCCTCTTTTCTAAGATCTAGAACTGAGCATAATTGAGTTATTATTTCCCAAACAAAACTGTCAGAACTGTTGGTATATTATTTTATTGCCATGAAACATCTATTCTTCTTTTTTACACATTAACTTTTTATGTGAGAGCCTTTGAAAGGTGCTCTTTTCTAAATACATTGTTTTTAAGATAAGTAACAATATTTGAGACATTTTTCTTCCTTGTGTTCTCAATAGGAAACAGAAGAATACTCGAGAGAAGAGATCAAATAGCTAGCATAATATTATTCAGAAAGGAAATACATAACATTTCTTCCCAGGTAAATGGAGAATGAAATGATAAAATTGACATTGCAAATATTTTGTAACACATGTAAAGTGAAAAATAAAATTAATAAATGCACCTTTTACGCGATGGACACTTCTGAAACATACATTGATCAAATGAGAGCTATAGATGCAAAGGCGCATGGATCCAATTTTTACAAATATTTAACTATGAATGCGGAAATGTTTCTATTTGTGCTGGTTACAATGTATTTTAATCAATACAATGAAAATCCACACATATCCCTGGGAAAATAACTTCTAATAAAACTGAAAAAGAAGCAAAAAAATTTCAGCTCATTTGAACCAATCACAGGTATTTATTTCAAATTGTCCAAGGCAGATTGTTAAATACTTGACCAACTGCTATTTGACTTAAGCAAGACGCAAACTTACATTGATTATTATTATCCTGCAAACTTAGAGCCTCAGAGCGCAGGGAGTGTCGTGGAAAGAGGTGACGCAATTGGTGCACGCTCTGAATGGAGGAGGCTGGTTTCTGCCCTGTGCTCCCAAGAGGAGCGTTGAGGGCGAGATGATGATGATGATGATGAAACTTAAATTGTTGAGATGCAAAAGCACTCTGATCCAAAATACATTTATATTTTTTTGTTTTTTAATTCAGCAATAGATTATTATAATGATATAAATAAATATTGTTTATTGGTTTCTCAGTTTCAATGATCTAGGATTAATGTTCCTTTTGCATCTAAAGCCCTCAAGTATTGATCTGATGTTTTCAAGATTATAGATTAACATTGTAATTGAAATGATTTTTATTCATCTCTGAGGTGAATAAATTTAATTTGGAAATTATACAGTGTTTTAAAATCATTTTAATCATAATGAATTTCCAAAGTGTTAACACAAAAACATTTGATTTATTAGATTAACATTGTGTCGAAATTAAAATTCACAACAGAAATGAAACTTAGTGGTTGTTCATGTTGTAACATCAGTCTAGCTATCATCATAGTTCACTGTCTCCTATATTTGGTGGTACAGTTGTGATCCTCGAGTAGGGAGAGTCAGGTCCTACGAGTCTGGTTGGCGGTATGACCATATGTCCTTTGGGAGACCATACCATGATGAGCCACACAGCAAAACCTCCCAGCATGATGCACAGTATGACCAACACTATCCTGGTGGTGCTCTCTATCAACGCACGAGAGCTCCATGCTCGACATTCCAAGTCTTTGGGTTTTAACGAGTACATTAGTTCGCCTCGCAAGTTTGGTGGTCGTTCACATCTAAAAAAATATAAAAATAATAATCACTGTACATTTGACAAATTTTCAATTAAATTTCATAAATTTATTTTTAAGGATAAGTTAATTATTTTGCTTAGTGTCCTGTAAAAGGCAGTTGTTTGTAAAAATTCATATGCAAGACAATTTACATCTACAATTCGGCAATGAGGCATGCCATCCATCCTGAATGTCTTACTGTGTGTTCGTTACAAGTAGTTAGTACACTGGCTACCCTATTTGTAAGAGACGGTGTGACAGCATAGATAGAACTTTATTAATACTGTATTTGTTTGTAATCATATAAATAATTATATTCAAGTTTAAATAAATTTTATCAATTTTTTTAACCAATAACAGAAATCCCCTTTTAAAAAATTGCTTCCAGTGTAAGAAACATAAATAATGGTTCCTATTTTATAGAAAATGTGGGCGTGTGATGAGTGTTACGACATATAGAGATTGATAATGGCAGCATCTCTCATATATTGGGTCTAGCGCCAGAAAAAGGGAGAGAGAGAAAGATGAGTGTTACAATGGTAAATTTTACTGACCTTATTTGCTCCTTTATTTGCTCATTAAGTTGTAAACCTAACATCCATATTATTTTGCAGTTGCAAATCCATGGATTGGATCTTATATCTAAATTAGAGAGCTTAGAAAACAATGGGAGAAGTGCTTCGTCTAAAGTCTGCAATCCCGAACCCATTAAATTTATATCCATAACTGAAAACTCCAAATATGTGTCACTCACATTCACTCCAAAAACATCTTTATCGAGATTTGTTAATCTTTTGCAGTTTTGCATTTGAATTGTTTTCAATCCCCGCAAAGGCAAGAATGTATATCTCTCTATTACTTTGAGATTTTCTAAATCGTTCATATACAAATGTTTCAAGGCTGGGATATACACAAAATGACTTTGATCCAAGGAAGATATTTGAGTTCCAGAAATATCTAAAACTTCCAATGTAAACGGTAATCTTGGATATGTGCTCAAAGGATTTCTTTTCAAATATAACTCTCTCAAATTGTCCGCATTACGAAAAAAGCCATCCGGTATTTGAGTCATGTTTATGTTGTTCAAGTGCAAAGATGTTATTTGCTGATTTATGTAAATGCCTTCTGATGTGAATATATCGGTTGTGTTTGTTAAAAAAGAGCCAATATCATTATTGCTTAAACTCAACACTTCTAATACGGGTAAACCAAAAAACAATCCTTGTGGAAATGTTTTAAACTTGTTTGAATACAAATATAATTTTTTCAGTTTATATACTCCGTGAAACACTCCCGGATTCAAATAATTCAGTTCATTCTCACTCAAATCCAATTCTGTTAAACTCGACAAGTCGACGAAAGTTCCACTTTCGATTTTGTTAATCTTATTTCTGTTCAAATATAATACCAAGATATTTATATTGTCAAACATTTGCACATACGATAATTCTGTTAGATTATTTACAGAAAAATCTAATGTATCTGTATTGGTCGGTATAATCATATTATTTGTAATTTTATCCATGTTTTGAAATGAACACATGACACGCATAAGTTGTATGTTCCTTGAATTTGTTGATTCATCGCATATACAAGAATACACTCCATCACTATCGCACAAATTCAATGTCGCATTTCTATTTTGCCCGTGAGAGAGAGTGAAACACGCAAACAGTAAACACAAATCACGGAAACAACTTTTCATCTTGAGTAACATTGTCAAAAATAATTTGAATATACGGATAAACTATTAACTTTCTTAAAGATGTTTTGAATTAATTTAATTTGATTATATTAAGTGGCGATGATGCTCCATGTTAAAGGAGACGCTGTTATCAGTACGCCTACACTACATAATGCAAGGTGTATAATTATGATTGTGATATAGTCACACAGTACACAGAGCTCTGATAAGATACTGTTTGGTGTTTAGATTGATAACGTAATTAATATAATATTGGGTTTTATTTGTTGTGTAAACAGTTTAAGGTACTCCACTCCACATAGACCAATAATAAGAATATTAATAATGATAATAAAATGAATGGGTTAATATTAAGTACCTACCTATAAATAGATAAAAGTTTTGATAAATAAATTATCCGTAGACAATGGACTAGCTATATGCAATGAACATAACTGTCATCTTCCTTGTGCAATAAAAAATAAGACGTACTGAACCAAACAGACGTAACTCAATTGGATGATAAAACATTCAGGATGGGTAACATACCCCATCGCTGAATTGAAGACATTAAATGTAATGTTATGAATACCTGTCTCTTACAGGACACTTGAAATTAACAGAAGAGTAGGAAACCGATTCTTTACCCGGGACTTTTATATGTATGTATGAATTAAAGCAAAATAAAATTATCTCACCTAATCTAAAACCTTCTGCCTTGAGATAAACCACTCTTTGAGTTAAGATCCTCCAGCACCTGCAAACAATGTATCATGGAAAATCATTATGAATATGTTTGAGCCTTCATAATGTATAAATATACATAATTCATTCTTGTAAATTTAACACAAAGACAACGTCACCTAATTCAGTAGTGCCCCGGATGGGACATGAACCCGCAACCCTACCTTTTCGCAAGGAGTGCTTTGTTCAATTAAGGTAGTTTCATGTGTTAAATTTACATATATAACCTCATACAACGGTTAATTGTAAAAATAACATCGATAAACATATTCATTCTTGTTCTTAGAAACTAGTCCCCTGTGTTCAGAGCATTTCTGCACAGACTGAGTCACCTCTTTTATGACGCTCTGATTTCATTGTCATAGGAAATCATATTGCCGTCTTGGAAACTATAAATGAGCCATCGTAATAAGCCAACACTTATAAGAGAAGGTTATATAAAAAAATTACCTTAACACTAAGGGTATGTCTGGGTCCAGTCTTCCATAGTGCCCCAGATTGATCGAGTAGAGCTGCTTCAATAACCAGCAGAACTATTGTGGGCCCCGTTGTGCTGGTTGCAGAACTATTGTTCCCTCCTTGTGCATTGGCGTTGTTATTACCAGCCACATTACTTGCTCCGGTGAGATTCACAAGGAGTTGGCAGGAGAAGAAGTCGTGTGCTGGTTTCACACGTTCTGTGAGAGTCAAGAAAGGTGCAGACGGTTCACCCTGGAGGGCAAAATACAATTAATTAATAATCATATAAATATTCAAGTCCTTTAGTAAGCACATGGGCATATCCACATTTACTGGGCAAATAATACAGTCACTGATGCCCTCTATATAAGTCACAAAGGTGCAAAAGTTTTGGATGGGGAGGACACTAGCTGCGACTGCGGGGAGGTGCAGAGTGATTCTCACTTATTGCAATGCCCGCTGAGGCGGAATGCATGTAATGAGAATGACTTAATGATGGCGAGTGACAAGGTGATATACGTTGCTGCATACTGGAGTGGCAAGGTCTAAATTCCGGACCCGAAAAGTAAGTAAATAATGCCCTCTTTGCAAACTTGCATTCATCAAATATTTGTTTCTCATTATTTAATTATTATTTTTTTGAGTGTATGAATTTTACTTGGAGACTATAAATATAGAATTTTGTAAAGAAATAAAGAGAAGGGAAGAGTTTGAAAAGGTAAATAAAATGGAAAATCCTTAAAATTGGGAGAAGTTATGGCATACAGTATAAAAAAATTGATAAGGTGGGAGGGGCTATAATATGAAATAGGAGGAGTTGGATTAATTTTGGGAATAATTTCATTAAAATTGGGAGGAGCTATGTATTGAAATTGGAGGAGCTTGTCAAATATGGGAGGAGTTATGCTATGGAATGTAAAGAAAATATTGAATTTCTAGTTCCATAAATAAATGACTCGAAATTCTAATATTCCAAGATATGTCACATTAAAGATTTGAAGCAGTATGACGGTCTACCAAAAACTCAAAACAAATATATGCTTCTAACAGAAATTATTCAAATTTTAATTTTTTTGTGCAATTAGATCATTTAAAACAAATCCTACAGAACGGCCACGTGTTGAGTATACTGAACAGGAGAACATGCATGAGGAATTGTATGACAGTGACGGAAGCGAAAGATGTCTGCAAGGATAGAAGTAAGTGGCGCTCGATCCTTTCTGCCTACCTCGTGAGAGAAGCGGCGTGATGGTATGGATGGATGGAATTCAAAGAATATCACTTTCTAATTGTAATAATTTAAAAATCTAGACTATGAAATATTTCTAGTTGTTTGTTCATGGAACTGAATCATCAATATGTTTAGGAGTGGGGGGGGGGGGGGGGAATTTGTTTGTTTATACCTTGTGATCTGTAGATTTGTGCATGTGAGCTGTTAGAGTGAGTTGTACAGCAGTTGGAGTTCTGAAGAGATTAGCTTTGGGACCTGTTTGGATAACACCTTCAACCTGAAAAACACAATATTTACTTACATTAAAAAAAATATTAAACAGTATGATCTTATTAAATTACAAATATATGTGAATAAGGTTTTCATTCTTTTCCTGAAAATGAGACATTACAACTTCAATTAATCTACTACTACTACACCATCATGGCATATCCCACAAGTGGGATAACTAGCAGATCGGCCCCATGTAATAAACACTGCTGGATATAGGCCTCTTCCAAACTCTTCCAAATGTCTCGGTCCTGTGCCCTGTTCTCTCCTTGCCAACAAGCAATTTGTCAGGAAGTCAGGATGGGTGGCAGACCTCATGGTTGAATTTAGGAGGGAATATGTCTTTATATTATTTTCGAACACCCGCCTTTACAGGA